>JAPDNY010000005.1:226119946-226719946 GCA_029375565.1 Gekko gecko
GCTAGCTCATAGTTTCTTAGCCTCCAGCTCACACATTTTTGTCTTAGCTCAGGAAGGATGGCTCCAGAGCAGTGTTCCCTCTAAGCTGAGTTAGTGTGAGCTAGGCTCACAGTTCTTAGCCTCCGGCTCACACATTTTGTCTTAGCTCGGGAAGGATGGCTCCAGAACAGTGTCCCCTCCAAGCTGAGTTAGTGTGAGCTAGGCTCACAGTTTCTTAGCCTCCGGCTCACACGTTTTTGTCTTAGCTCAGGAAGGATGGCTCCAGAGCAGTGTTCCCTCTAAGCTGAGTTAGTGTGAGCTAGGCTCACAGTTTCTTAGCCTCCGGCTGACACATTTTTGTCTTAGCTCGGGAAGGATGGCTCCAGAGCAGTGTCCCCTCCAAGCTGACTTAGTGAGAGCTAGGCTCACAGTTTCTTAGCCTCCGGCTCACACGTTTTTGTCGTAGCTCGGGAAGGATGGCTCCAGAGCAGTGTCCCCTCCAAGCTGACTTAGTGAGAGCTAGGCTCACAGTTTCTTAGCCTCCGGCTCACACGTTTTTGTCTTAGCTCAGGAAGGATGGCTCCAGAGCAGTGTTCCCTCTAAGCTGAGTTAGTGAGAGCTAGGCTCACAGTTTCTTAGCCTCCGGCTCACACGTTTTTGTCTTAGCTCAGGAAGGATGGCTCCAGAGCAGTGTTCCCTCTAAGCTGAGTTAGTGAGAGCTAGGCTCACAGTTTCTTAGCCTCCGGCTCACACGTTTTTGTCGTAGCTCGGGAAGGATGGCTCCAGAGCAGTGTCCCCTCCAAGCTGAGTTAGTGTGAGCTAGCTCACAGTTTCTTAGCCTCCGGCTGACACATTTTTGTCTTCACCCAGGGAAGGATGGCTCCGGAGCCAACTAATTTATGCAGCAGCCAAATTACTTGCTCACATCTGTAATGCCAGCAGCTCCCAAAGCATGACTTTTACTCACAAGACTCCCGCAGCTTACAGAGATCATTGCTCCAGAGCCAACTGATTCATGCAGCAGCCAGATCACTTGCTCACAGCTTTAATGCCAGTGAGCTCACCAAGTAGTATTTTTGCTCACAGGACTTCACAGCTTAGAGGGAGCACTGGTCCCCAGCATCTCCAGTTCAAGGGATCAGGTGATACCAAAGATCTCTCCCTGAGACCCTGGAGAGCTGCTGCCAGTCCGAGTAGACAATACCGACCCTGATGGACCAGGGGTCTGGTTCTGTATCCGTCAGCTTCGTGTGTTCACGAGGGGGCAGGTGGGAGAGGTACGATGGGGTAATAATGCATAGAGAGGGGGGGCTCCCGAAGCCACGCCAGGGGGACGCAGAGATCTGCCTGGCTCTGACATTTGGGACTCCTGCTTTCCCTGCCCCCCCAGCTGTGCCCCCCGTCTCTCCCCTTTATGCCCATGTGTCTCCCTCCCGCCAGGGCGACTGATCTTCGACAATCTGAAGAAGTCCATCGCCTACACCCTGACCAGCAACATCCCCGAGATCACCCCCTTCTTGCTGTTCATCATGGCCAACATCCCGCTGCCCCTGGGCACCATCACCATCCTCTGCATCGATTTGGGAACCGACATGGTGAGTCATTACCCCCCCCCCCCGCCCCGGGGCCTCTGTATGTCCGACTCCCCTGCCCGGACGTCCCCAAAATCTTGTCCCCTGGATCCTGTGTTGCAGCTCACGGCAGGGAGGCCCTGGATTATTTGGGTGTCGAAGCCAGTTCCGCACAATCGGATGTGGTAAAACCTGTTCTTCGGAGGGCTGCCAAGTCCGTGTTGAGAAGTTCCTGGAAATTTAAGGAGTGGAGCTTGGGGAGGGCAAGGTTTGGGGAAAGGAAGGGACATTGGTAGGTGTGAAGCTAGCTTGTAGTGGTTAAGAGTGCAGGCTTTAATTTGGGAGAACGGGGTTTGATTCCCCACCCCTCCACATGCAGCTGCTGGGTGACCTTGGGTCAGTCACAAGTTCTTTCAGAGCTGTTCTCTCAAGGTCAGTCCTTGAAAGAGCTCTCTCTGCCCCACCTACCTCACAGGGTATCTGTTGTGGGGAGGGGAAGGGAAAGGAGAATTTGAAGCCGCTCTGAGATTGAGGGCAGGGTATAAATCCAATCACCTCCTCCTCCTCCTCCTCCTCCTCCTCCTCCTCCTCCTCTTCTTCTTCTTCTTCTTCTTCTTCTTCTTCTTCTTCTTCTTCCTCTTCCTCTTCCTCTTCCTCTTCCTCTTCTACAGAATCCACCCTCCAAAGCAGCCATTCTCTCCAGGGTAACTGGTCTCTGTGATCTGGAGGTCTGGTATAATTCTGGGAGCTCTCCAGTTCCCACCAGGAGGCTGGCAACCCTAGTTCTTGTGCTGTACCTGTCAGATAGAGGGCAGCAGGACTGAACCCATCCACACCCCCACTCTTTATGGCATGTAAAAAGCCTACCCTGGAGAAGGCTAGTCGAGATCCGGCTCTCCCCAGGGTTGCCAGCTCTGGGTGGGGAGCACGTGGAGATTCTGGGGCGGAGGCTGAGGAGGGCAGGGTTCGAGGAGGGGAGGGACTTCAGTGGGGTATCATGTCGTAAAGTCCGCCTCCCAAAGCAGCCAGTTGCTCCCGGGAAACCGATCTCTGTCCCCTGGAGACGAGTGGTAAACCCAAGAGATCTCCAGCCTCCACGGGGGAGGCTGGCAACCCTAACTCTCCCTCACAACTAGATTTCTCCATACAGGGGTTTTCACAGCAATACTAGTTTTCACCTGTGATTGCTCTGGGGAACATGCATTTCATAGGATCATGGGACCGCAGAGTTGGAAGGGGCCATACAGGCCGTCTAACCCCGCCCCCTGCTTTGTGCAGGATCAGCCTAGAGCAGGGGTGTCAAACAAGCGGCCCAGGGGCTGCACCAGGCCCCTGGAATCATATCATAGAATCATAGAATGTTAGAGTTGGAAGGGACCTTGCAGGCCATCTAGTCCAACCCCCTGCACTCTGCAGGAACACAGCCGAAACCCCTGGAGGGTTTCCTCAGGCCCGCAGTGGAACTGGCCATCTCCTGCTTCCAGTTCTACTGCTGCTGCTGCTGCTGCATCGTAGCTTGCTTCTCCAGACTCTCTCACTCGCTCAGCCATTTCACGTTTTAACCTGGGTCCTCGACTCAGAACTCTGAGCACGAGATCTCTGTGGCTGGATGTCAATAAATCAAAAGCAGGTTTGCAGCTTACAGATACACGCCTGAACAGCATACTCAAGACTGCAACGGCACAGACATTTCGATGCAATAATTCAGAGCGAGAGGGGTCAGTTATCAGACGCTGTGAAATAGACAAAACATTACCAGAGTGCTGATGTTTTAAGCATGTTTTTTTTAAGTTGTTAAAAAAATCTTTGCGTTTGTGTCCTTTATAAAGTTTATCTCTCCGCTACCTGGCGTTACATTTTATGACACACGTGGCCCGGCCCAGCAAGGTCTCCTTTATGTCAGATCCAGCCCTCAGAACAAATGAGTTCGACACCCCTGGCCTAGAGTATCCCTGACAAGGGTTTGTCCGGCCGCTGCTTAAAGACTGCCGGGGGCGGGGGGAGCTCACCACCTCCCGAGGCAGCTGATTCCACTGTGGCGTGACTCTGACTGACAAAAAGGTTTCTTCTAATATCCAGCCGGTACTTTCCCGCCCTTTATTTAAACCCATTACTGGGAGTCCTCTCCTCTTCTGCCAACAGGAACAGCTCCCCTGCCCTCCTCTAAAAGTGACGGCCCTTCAAATACTTCAAGAGAGCCATCCTGTCCCCCCTCAACCTCCTCTTCTCCAGACTGAACATTCCGGAGTCCCCTCAGGCCTTTCCTCATAGGGCTTGGTTTCCTACAAGGGGGTGGAAAACTCTCTTGTTGAAGCTCAAAACTAATTCCATAGGTTATTTTTTGAGGGGGGGGAGACAAAGCAGTCAAAACCGGTTGACATCTGTAGGGTAAGACAGTGGTCAGTGTGAATGGGAAGCACGGCCTTCGAACATTTTTACTCTCTGAGCACGGAGGCAGAGGCCAAGCGCCTCCTGGAACCAGCTTGACAAAATGGCCGCCTCCGAGCATCCAACTCTGTCAGCGAAGAGCACTGACAGAAATTATGGAGATTCTAAAAAGGTTAGCCGTCCAGTAGGGCTGGAATGTTTTTAAGGGATTCACAGAACTGGTTCTCTCCTAGCGTTGTCAGCGTCCAGGTGGGAGCGAGGGATCCTCCGATTTCGCGGGCTCCTTCTTGGGGAGAAGCTCCGCCCCCCAACTGCCGTGACCTGGCACGACATCCCTAGTGTGATGACATCACACGGAAGTGACGTCATCAAGCTGGGGACATCGCGTGGCGATGCTCTAGTATTTTGGGCATAGAGTTTTGCCCATGATACCAGAGAGTCGTCACACAATGTCCCCGGTGTGATTATGTCACTTCTGTGTGACATCGTCACGTCAGGGGCGTCGTGCATGGCAACGTCGCCCTGCCCCCCCCCTCCCAGAAAGCTCCCTCCCACCCCCCACCGGCGAGAGCGCAGTACCTGGTAACCCTATTCTCTCCCCAAGTTCTGAAAGTAACAACATGATAGAGATGTTTTGGACTATTCAACATCCCCCCCAACAAAACAGGACATCTGGAAATGCCTTTCTTTCTAACTCAGGGATCCCCAACGTAGAGCCTGTGGGCAGCACGGCGCCAGCCGACACCTTTCTGGGCACCCGCCAAGTGTTTTTAGAAGTGGGTGGGGTCCGATGGGGCTTTTGCCTGGCAAGGCTGCTGACTGGCCAGTGGAGATTTAATTGGCTGTGCAGACTTCTAAAAACACTGCTTGGACAGTGGCTGCCAACACAGCACAAGGATCTTCATTGCGTGACTGAAGGTAAAGCTGCGGCAGCCGTTTTTGTGGTCGGCGCCACCTTGTGCGGCAGCCATTTTGTGGCGGCCATTTTTCATCTGGGCCCGCCAAGCCGTGTCAGAATTCCAAAGGCGCTCACAGGCTCAGAAGGTCTAGGGACTTCGTTCTTCTCTCCCCTGCCCACAGGTGCCTGCCATCTCCTTGGCCTACGAAGCGGCCGAGAGTGACATCATGAAGCGTCAGCCGCGAAACCCCAGAACCGACAAGCTGGTGAACGAGCGACTGATCAGCATGGCCTACGGACAGATTGGTGAGGGGGAAGGCAATGTGCCTTTAGCCGCAGAGCTGGGGAGAGCACGCGCCCTCCGGCCTGGGAACAGGAAGGGTGAAAGGCCGTTGTTTGAGGGGGCGAACGTAGAAAAATCACTGGGGAAAAAGATAGAAAGACTGAATAGGGTCACCAGCTCCAGGTTGGGAAATTCTTAGAGATTTGGGGGTAGATCTTGAATAGAGGTGCCAAGTCCCCCTGGCTGCTGGAGGGGTGGGTGGGGATAGGGTGCCAGATTCAGTTTGGTGTAGTCTGGGAGAACTGGGTTTGATTCACCACTCCTCCACATGCAACTGCTGGTGTGACCTTGGGTCAGTCACAAGTTCTCTCAGAGCTGTTCTCTCAAGGGCAGTCCTCGAGAGAGCTCTGTCAGCCCCGCCTACCTCACAGGGTGTCTGTTGTGGGGAGAGGAAGGGAAAGGGAGATTGTAGGCTGCTCTGCAACTCCTTCGGGTAGTGAAGGGCAGGATATAAATCCAATCTCTTCGTCTCCTCTTCTTTAATATACCTTTCTCCAGCTTGTATCAAATACACTGTTAATTTTATGGCCTCATCTGTTGTTAATTTTATGGCCTCCCCTCTGGTGGGGAGGGTGGGGTATAAATTGAATAAGTAAATAAAATAGTCTTTTTAACAAGGTTCTGGTCTAGGTAGAGAGTTAGGGTTACCAACCTCCAGGCGGGGCGGGGCTGGAATTCTTCCAGATTTACGACTGATCTTCAGAGGTCGGAGATCAGTTCTTCCGGAGAAAATGGCCACAGCTTTGGAGAGCGGGCTGTGCGTGGCGTCACAGTCCAGCCAAGCTCTCTCCCCAGACTCTACCCTTTGCAGGCTCTGCTCCCAAATTCTCCAAGAATTCCCCAACCCCAGAGTTGGGAACTCTTGTCTACAGTATTATTATTATTTATTAGCTTTCTTAATCGCCCTGTCCCAGCTTGTGCCGGGCCCTGGGCGACGTACAAGGCACGTTGCCATAAAATATACAAAAACAATTAAAATCCAATATATAACTTAATAAAAGTTACAGTACAGAATAAAGCCAGGGCTTTTTCCTCCCGGTGTAACGTGCTCCCTACTGAGATCAGGGCCCCGTGGGATCTTATTCGATTTTGCAGGGCCTGCAAGACGGAGCTCTTCCGCCAGGCCTTTGGCTGAGGCAGTGGGTGTCCACATATGGCCCCCCCCCCCCCCGAGGTTGCGGTCTCCCACCTAATGATAACCGGCCATACCTAGTTACATCAATGGGCTGGATTCTCCCTACGGCGAGCTGTGATTATTGATTTTATATGTTTACGATGTGTTTTTAAATTTTGTTGTATTCATTGAAATGTTGTAACCCGTCCTGAGCCCGTTTACAGGAGGGGCGGGATATAAATACGAAAAATAAATAATAACTCAATAATTTTTTTTAAAAAAAAGACCAGCAAGGTTTAACTCTGGGTATAAGCTTTTGTGTGCATACACACTTCTCCAGCTTCTCGGTGCATGCTCACATAAGCTTATACCCGGAAGCAATGCTCCCTCGAAGCTGTGGAGTGTTGTGGGCAAGAATTCTGCTTCTTGAGCGACTGGCATTAAAGTTGCAAGCGAGTGAGCGATTTGGCCGCTACATGAATTAGTTTGCTCTGGAGCCCCTCCTTCCTGAGTGAAGACAAAAATGTATGAGCCAGAGGCTAGGAAACTGTGGGCTAGCTCACACTACCTCAGCTTAGAGGGAACACTGCCAAGAAGTAAACTTTGTTGGTCTTAAGGGTGCCCCTGGACTCAGACTTTGCTCTGCTGCTTTGGACCAACACGGCGCCAGTGTTCCCTCTAAGCTGAGTTAGTGTGAGCTAGCTTACAGTTTTTTTAGCCTCCGGCGCAAACGTTTTTTTGTCTCAGCCCAGGAAGGAGGGCTCCAGAGCAGACTGATTTATGCAGCAGCCAAATCACCTGCTCACATCTTTAATGCTCATAAAATAGAATTTTTGCTCACAGGACTCCACAGCTTAGAGGGAGCATTGAGGCGACCCACATGAATCGGCTTTGGACTGGAGTAATTCTGCATAGGATTGCATTTGTGTACCAAAACAGAACCAACCGTGATAAGCTGACTAATTTACAGTTCTTGCAAATTCATTTTATATTTAAATGAGCAGCGCATCACATACGACATGTGACAAAACTATTATTTGAGTTGCACAGAAAAGTTACAATCTTTGTTTCCTCTGATATTAAAAACCCAAAAGCTTTGAAAGATTCGACGGTAGGAACTCAGTCCTTGTGTGCAGAGAGTCCATCAAGCAGGAAGAGAACATTTCACACCTTATCAAGCGCATCCTAATTAAAGGAACACCAAGTCCTGCTGACATGGCTGCCGGCAGAAGGCCGTGGTTCAAAGGATTTTTTTTTCAAAGCTGGCAAAAGCCGTGTTTCAAAGATTTTTTCAAAGCAGGATAATGAGACTGTATTTCGCAAGTTAATAGCTGCCATTTAGACATGAGAACTTTCGCCGGCACAGTGGCCTTCCCGGGAGGCTTTTTGTAGATTTACCGGAAAGGCAAAGCCATGGCATGTGCGCTTTGGGAGCGCTGGCAGTGTTAGGAGGGTAGAACTGAGAGAGAGCAATTACGGTTGCCAGCAGGGCTATTTTTGTAGAAAAAGCCCAGCAGGAATTCATTAGCATATTAGGCCACACCCAACAGCAGGAACTAATTAACATATTAGGACACCCCCACGACAGCACAGCTCATTAACATATCAGGCCACACTCCCATGTTACCAGAGGTGTGGTCACCCAGCTTTTTTTGTAGCAGGAACCAATGCTCCCTCTAAGCTGTGCAGTCTTGTGAGCAAAAATTCTACTTTGTGAGCTACTGGCATTAAGGTTGTGAGCGAGTGGTTTGGCTACTGCATAAATTAGTTTGCTCTGGAGCCATCTTTCCTGAGCTAAGACAAAAATGTGTGATCCGGAGGCTAAAAAGCTGTGAGCTAGCTCACACTAACTTAGCTTAGAGGGAACACTGGCAGGAACTCCTTTGCATGTTAGTCCACACACCCCTAGTGCAGCCAATCCTAATGAGTTTCTGCTGTTGGGTGTGGCCTATTATTCAAATGAGCTCCTGCTGGGCGTGGCCAACTTGAGAGCCAGCCGGAATGCCGTTCCTGTGCGTTCCTGCCCCAAAATAGCCCAACTGATCCCCAGCCTGCAGAGATCCGTTCCCCTAGAGGAAATGGGTGCTTCAGAGCAGAGGTGTCAAACTCATTCGTTACGAGGGCCAGATCTGACACAAATGTCACTTTGTCGGGCCGGGCCATGTGTGCCTTAAAACATATAGCCAGGTACCAGAGATAGAAACTGTCTAAAGGACAGCAGCTGGTAAGCTCTGAGTTGGTGTGTCCTCACCGCAAGGCCCCCTGGGCTGGGAGGAGGTTGCAGAGGAAAACCCACATGGGCGGACTGGAGATCCAGCGGTGCAGCCCTGGGCAGATGTTCCCACGATGCTCGACTGCTGCAAATGAGGTTGTTCTGCCTTGCTGAAGCCACAATCGGAGTGGCTCCGCCCACTCTTCCCCCCAGCACTCTCCCATGCACCTGTTGCGAGCCACGAAGAGTCCTGACGCTGGTTCCGGCCCCAGGCCATATGTTTGACACCCCTGCTTTAGAAGGTGGACTCCGTGGCATCAAACCCCTGCTGAGCTCCCTCCCCGAAATGCCACCTCTCTCCGGGCTCCGCTCCTAAATCTGCAGGAATCCCCAATCCAGAACTGGCGGCCCTCGTCGCGATGGAAGGGCACGGAGAAACGGGTGTCCCCCAATTCCGAACATTGTTTTGCAGGAATGATTCAGGCGCTGGGAGGTTTCTTCTCCTACTTTGTGATCCTGGCCGAGAATGGGTTTCTTCCGTCCGTGCTGGTTGGCATCCGTCTGAACTGGGACGACCGGACAGTCAATGACCTGGAGGATTCCTATGGACAGCAGTGGGTAAGAACACAGAGAGAGGGAGAGACTGTCCCTGTTGGGTAGCAGCCTAAGGCTGGCTCTTCAGTGAAACTGACAGATACTGAAATATCTTCAGGTAGCCCTGTTAGCCTATTGTAGCAAAATAAAACTTCTGGACTTCTACAGTGGTAGGATCGGCAACATTTATCATGGTACAAGCGTACGTATCATTTCTGTAACTTTCTGCTTCTGTAATGAGGTAAAAGAGTTTCTCTCTTCCCATTGTATCTGAGGAAGTGAGCTCTGTTCCATGCAAGCTCATAACGGGCGGTTAGTTGTTCTGTTAAATGTTGAAATAGAAACTGACAGCCCAACTTGCTAGGAGCTGTTGAGGAAGACCTGATGAAAACGGGGACCGTGAACAGTTTTTGGTCTGGTGCCAAACATAGGGCTGCCAGGTTGGATCAACGTGGCAGTGTGATGGGGACTTTCTGGGAGTGGGGACAGTGTGCTTGACGTAATGATGTCACACAGGAGTGATGTCATCACTTTGGCGACGTCACGTGGCGAGGCTCTGGTGTTGGGGCAAAACTCTATGGTAAAAGGACCCTCAAACCATAGAGTTTTACCCCAAAACCAGAATGTCGCTGTGCGACGTCACCAACATGATGATGTAACTTCTGCATGATGTCATAACGTCGCGTTTGGGGTTGGGATTTCCCCCTGCCGGTCGGCGTGCTGGTGGCAGGGAGGAGCCTGAAAATCGGGGTATCCCCCACCCCCAACTGGGGATTGGTATCTCTAGCCAAACATGGATATGCCGCAACTGAAACCTTTAACCATAATTGGTCACAGTACACTCCATTCTGAAATGACTAGAGTGCTATGCTCCTAAATCTGTTTTCGGTTTTGACCCCAATCTGCCGCTGGCCAGCTGGCCTGGAGGGGAAGCCCCACCCTCAAACAGCAGTGTCCTTCAAGGACGCCGCCAACGCAGTGACATCACCAGTAGTGACATCATCATGCCGGGGCTGTTGCATGGTGATGCTCTAGCAAATCGGGGGGGGGAGTTCTATGATTACCATAGAGTTTTTGCCCCAAACGCTAGAGTGTCACCATGCAACGGCCCCAGTACAATGACGTCACTGCTGGCGATGACATCGCATGCGCGTGCGGAAGACTCCCAACAAGGAGACAGGAGCCCCTGCGGCAGCAACCCTGCTCACCCCCAGCGTGCCAGTGTCACCTGAAGTGATGTCGCGCACCGTGCCTATGTCACCCGGAAGAGACGTCGGTGGGCCGATGCTCTCTGGTTTTGGGGCAAAGCTCAGTGGTAAAATCGCCCTCAAACGATAAGAGTCGTGCCCCAAAACCAGAGTGTCACTCCACCGACATCTCTTCCGGGTGACACAGGCGCATCGCTCCATGTTGATGTTGGGGGGGAGCTCCTGGTTGGCGGCGGGCAGCAGCCCACAAAAGTGGGAGATCCCCCGCCCCCGATTGGGGCCTGGCAACCCTAGTGAAGTCTGAGGTTGGGGAAACAAGAGGCATCGTGTGCACGGGGGGGGTCAGTGGCAGCCCCTGGGCAGCGGATCAGAAGTTTAATGTGGCTTTCCCTTTTCTATGTACTCTTGGGACAGTAAAGGATAAAACGGTGCCAGGGGAAACTGTCCTGTGTCCTCTCTGGGTGGCCCTGTTCAGGGGAGGGTCAGAGGCCTGCACGAGAACTTCCCCTGTGCCTAAGGCAGAGGGCAGGAACCATAGGATGATCCGGGGTGAGAGGCGGCTCTTTCTAGCCTTCACACGGGCCTGAATTTACGGTGCCAAATGCAGTGTTTAGGTGGCGGGGCCACAGGATACATGGAGGGCGTTGCGCTGATCCTGCATCCCTGCGGCACAACCCGTGTGGGCCTCTAGGGCAGGGCCCCCCAACGTGTTCCCTTTAAATGCTGCTTTTCTAGCAGTGGCTGCCCACGCCTGATCTCCAAGTGGCGAAAAAGCTACTTGGAGTTCAGAGAAGGTGTGTGGCTGGCAGCCGCCCTCTCCCTCCGCTCCTGCAAGATTTAAAGGGCCTGCTGATCAACTGGAGGGCCCTGTAAATCTTGGAGGAGGGGGAGGAGAGGGCGGCTGCAAGATTTAAAGAGCCCTCCAGCTGATTAGAGGGCCACATGCTCCCGCCAATCATCTGGAGGGCCCTTTTAATGCCATGAGAGGGGGGGAGAGGGGCAGCAGCTGTCAGGGGGCGTGCCTCACATTTGAGGGGGCAGAGCCCTAAAATGCCCCGCCATAGCTAGGGGGCTGGATCAAAACGGCTGGGGAGAGGCACCTTAGGATACATAAACGTAACTCACGTAAGCTCACAGATCGGTCCCGAGGGTCAGAGAGACACGGATGTCTGTGGGTCCTCCCCGCCCAGGATATTGACTCTATCCTCCTCTGCCTCTCCCTAGACCTACGAGCAGCGCAAAGTTGTGGAATTCACCTGCCACACGGCTTTCTTCGTCAGCATCGTGGTGGTACAGTGGGCCGACTTGATCATCTGCAAAACCAGAAGGAATTCAGTCTTCCAGCAGGGCATGAGGTCAGATCGCCCGGGGATTTAACAATACACGCCAAACATGGCGGTAGAAGAGAGCAAGAGTCCGGTAGCATCTTAAAGACTAACAAAATATGTGGCGGGCCAGGAGCTTTCGTGAGTCGCCGCTCACTTCTTCGGTATCTGAAGCAGTAAACAGTTATTCATGGAAGCTCATCCCCTGCCACATTTGGTGTTAAGTCTTGACGGTGCAGACTCTGAACAAAAAAGGGAAACAAATGTAACCCTGAAAACTAGGATCAAAAACCTAAACAGGTAAGTCAGGCGGAGTAGAGGGCCAGCAATGAAAACTTAATGTATAAATAACGTGTAAACGTACACGTATTTATTCGTAAAGAATTAAAAAACATATAGGGCCCCAGTCGCACCTCATGTAAAAATTCCAAAATGATATAAGAACATAAGAGAGGCCAATGTCGAATCAGGCCAATGGCCCATCTAGTCCAACACTCTGGGTCACACACTGGCCAAAGATACCAGGGGCCATCAGGAGGTCCAGCACTGGGGCCAGGACACTAGAAGCCCTCCCACTGCTGCCCCTCCAGCACCAAGAATAGAGGGCATCACCTGCCCCAGACTGAGAGTCCCTATCCATACCTTGTGGCTAATAGCCACTGATGGACTTCTGCTCCATATGTTTATCTAATTCCCTCTTGAAACTATCCATGCTTGTAGCCACCGCCACCTCCTGTGGCAGTGAATTCCATGTGTTAATCACTCTTTGGGTGAAGGACTTCCTTTTATCTGTTCTAGCCTGACTTCTCAGCAATTTCATTGAGTGTCCACGAGTTCTTGTATTGTGAGAGAAGGAGAAAAGTACTTCTTTCTCAACCTGCTCAATCCCATGCGTAATCTTATAAACCTCAATCATGTCACCCCTCAGCCGTCGTTTCTCCAAGCTAAAGAGCCCCAAGCGTTTTAACCTTTCTTCATAGGGAAAGTGTTCCAACCCTTTTATCATTCTAGTTGCCCTTCTCTGCACTTTTTCCAATGTTATAATATCTTTTTTGAGGTGTGGCAACCAGAACTGTACACAGTATTCCAAATGAGGTCGCATCAATGATTTATACAGGGGCCTGTGGACTTGACCTGCCGTGTTTTGGCCTGTTAGGGCCTTCTTCAGAGGTCAAACACAAGGAGAAACACATTGGCTTATAGCATAATACAACACAATTATACAGCATGGATACAGAATGGACCAGAAAGGAATTGTTCCAGAGTGGAATTACTAGGCATCGAATGAAAGTATAAATGAGGCCTCCCAAGATTCAATCAAATGCCAAATGATATTTCACTGATGATGATTTCTGGTCCAGAAGGTGCCTTTCAATAGCTGTTTAATCCAAGCCAAAGTGTCCTCAGCGAGGGACAATCTGTCCTGAGAAAAAATGGCTGCTTTTGAAGATGGATTCCATGGCATTTCCTCTTCATGTGTTTTGACACATTCCCTCAGCGCAGAAATGGGGCTAGCATCAGAAAATGGGGGTGGCTCTGGAAATCTGTAGAGCCCAGGAGAGGTGCGTAAGGCATGAAGGAGACCTGTGAGGATTTGGGGGTCCCACTTTCTCTCTCTCTTTCTCTCCCCTCAGGAACAAGATCCTTATTTTTGGTCTCTTTGAGGAGACTGCCCTGGCGGCTTTCCTGTCGTATTGTCCCGGAATGGACGTGGCACTGCGAATGTATCCCCTGAAGTGAGTAGGGGTCGAGGCCTGCTTTCCCAAACGGGACGGAGTAGGGCTCTCCATCTCCAGCAAGCCACGTTTCTGGAGGGGTTTTGGCCCTCGGTCTCCGGAAGGCCCATCCCACCCTCTGCTCCCTCCCCGCTGATCTCCTTTCCTTCTCTCCTCAGGCCTAGTTGGTGGTTCTGCGCCTTCCCATACAGCTTCCTCATCTTTGTGTACGATGAAATCCGTAAACTCATACTGCGCCGTAACCCAGGAGGTGAGTGGGTTGTGAAGAAGCGTGGGTGTGCGTTCGCGTGCATGCACAGGAATTGGGCAGGTACGGCACAATCTTTGGGAGGGACACTTAATGAAGAGAGTTGGGAGCTGTTCAGGGCTGTATCCCAGCGTTGTTGCATATTGCGCTGTTGTCTCCCTATACCAGTTATTCAGATGTGGATTCTCCCAGGTGGGCAAGGTGCCACCTGTTTGCAAACAATTGCTATTGCACATCTGTTTGCAAACGGCTGCTATTGCACATCTGTTTGCAAACGGTTGCTATTGCGCAGCTGTGTGTATAAGATTGCTATTGCACATCTGTGTGCATACGATTGCTATTGCGCATCTGTTTGCAAATATTTCCTATTGCGCATCTGTTTGCAAACAATTGCTATTGTGCGGCTAGGGTGCAATATCCAACAATGTGTGGGTGAACTAGAACTCTGACCCAAAAAGAAAGGAGATTCCCCTGTCCTCCACAGATGATAAGAGGCCACGGCGATTGACTTCCCACCATCCGGACTAGCACAAAACTAGAAATATGCATAGAGCCAACAGCTCAGCAGTCTATTTAGAGTTCATAGAATCACAGAGTTGGAAGGGGCCTCCTGGGTCATCTAGTCCAACCCCCTGCACAATGCAGGAAATTCACCCCCCACACACACACACCCAGTGACTCCTGCTCCACACCCAGAAGATGACAAAAAACCTCCAGAATCTCCAGCCAATTTGACCCCAAAGTGGCGATCAGCATTTCCCCGGGGCATGTACGAAAGGGCCACAAGAACTAAGCACTGATACAAGCCTTCCTGCCCTCCCGTCTCACGATCCACCTAAGTTCACAGAATCGCAGTTCTGTGTTATTAAAATGGGGAGGAAAGGCGGCACAGTCTAGCCCAGTCTCATCACCAGTATGGAGCCGCCACCGAGAAAGCGGTAGTCTGCACTCTGCCTCCCCAGGTAGGCCTTTAAACTACTTGTAAAATAAAGACCATCCTGGATGGCCCAGGCTAGACTGATCTTGTCCGATCTTGGAAGCTAAGCAGGGTCGGTCCTGGTTAGCACTTGGATGGGAGACCAGCGAGGAAGGCCAGGGTTCTCTGCACAGAGGCAGGCAACGGTAAGCCGCCTTCTGTTCATCCTCCTTACCTTGAAAACCCTCCGCCATAATGATGTTCCAAAAATGAGGACCATTTCCTAGCTGTCGTGCAGATCAGGGGATACCCTGTTCCGCCCGAAAATCTTTCCCGGTTAGCACCAATGTCACAGGAGAATCCAGAACGGGAACACACAGTGTGAACGAGGGAAGATCCGTGTTTAGGCTTGAATCCGAGGTGTCCGGAAACTATTTGAGTGGCGGCATAAGGGGTGGGGGGAGAAGCTGGTGGAATGGGCGTTTGTGAAAACGGGGGAGGCTGGGTGCGGAAATGGGCTCAGCCCTAACCCTCTCCCCCGTCGATTTCTCTCTTGCAGGATGGGTGGAGAAGGAAACCTACTATTGAGCCTCTTCCTTGGTCCGTTGCTGGTGTCTCCCCTGCAAGGGGGTGGGCACTCCCCCTCCAAAATTCCACCTCCCCCTCCGATTACGAGAGTGTGGCTGGGACCGTCTTCTCGGACGCAGAAACAACAAACCGATTCCCCGTTCCCCAAACCCCTGTCCCGTCCCCCCCAACATTTGGGTGGCTGAGATGAACAATTAGTCTCTGTCTCATCCTGCCTGCATGTCCCAGGCCGGAGGCAAGGGGGAGGGACACCCCTTCAGGCCCCCTCCCTCGGCTCTCTGCCTTCTTCTTCATTTTCTTTGGGGGAGGAGGAATGCGGGAAGAGGGTCATGCGTGCCATGGGGGGGGGGGAGATCTAAGCAAAATGGATTTACCTCTGCAACGCACTCCTTTGGGAGCTCAACCCACCCCTCCCATACCTTTAAAATCCCTTTCCCTAGCTGGAATCGAACCTGGGACCAGTGGCAGCCCAGAGGAGAAAAAAATATATATGCCTCGGATATGTGAAGCCAAATGTGACAGGGTTACTGTTAATCCGGTTAGCAGAAGTAGAGACTTTTGACCACCCCGCCCCACCTTGGAGAGGTGACCCCCCCTCCCCGTTCTCCTCAAGGGGGGGAGGGTGTTTGAACGTGTGATTGTGTGTGTGTGTGTGAGAGAGCGTGCGAGGGGGAACGGAGGCCACACACGGGTGAGCCTCCCCCACTGCCCGACAAAACTTCCCCGGCCTGCCCCCCTCCCCCTTCTCGCAGTTTTCTGGAACGTGTCTCGTGCTGGGTGCTGAGCACAATGCGGTGTGTGTGTGTGTGTATGGGGGGGGGAATAACACCCAGCGAGAACAAAAGCACCGGGATCCCACGCGCCTCCCCTCCCCTGTCTTCCTCCCCGCCCGCCTCTGACTCCTGCTAGACGTGTAAATGAAACCCGGGAGTGCGGAGTCCTCTGTGCATGTACAAAGTTGCTCTTTTAGGACCAAGGCAGCCGCTTTTCGCCTGTCTCCCTCCTCCGTGTGTGCGCATAGGGGGGGGAAGCTGTCGTCGTCATCCTATTCCAAAAGAACCCCTGGAGAGGAAGGCGGACGCCCCACTGGTGCTCAACACCATCTTCTCCCCTCTCCCCCCCCCGGTGGCCATTTCCCTGGTGCCCTTGCCTTGCCAGCCAGCCCAGGGCAGGGGGGTCCACAGCCATAGTCCCCTCCCCAGGGGAGTCTGCTCTTCTTCATCTGCCTTGGGACGGGGGGTGGGGGGTGGCCCTCTGTCTCCTGATGGGGTGAGATGGCTGCGCCACCCCGTTACCTCCCCCCCAACATACCCTCTTATTTTCTTTGTGTTTTAGGGGTGGGGAAGGGGGGACGGGAGGGGCCCATGTCTGGAGGGGGGGATGTATACCGTCCTGTCCCATCTTCCCTTTCCCGTTTCGGGATAGTGTTGTCGTGTGAATCAACCAAAACAAGGAAAACAACAACTACTACTACGAGAGAAAAAACAAAACAAAACCAATTTAACAAATAAAAAACCAGAAGTGGAATATTTAATAGGAGAGCTGTGGCTGTCTCTTTACCTGCAGTCTGCGAGCATCCGAGGGTGTCTGTGTACCAAGAGGGGGGAAAACGGTTTCTGAATTAAAAGCCAGTTGTGCAAACAGGCCGATGTACCCATTACACAGAACGAAGTGGTCAACCGAGTCTGCGAAATTCTGGACTCTGTCAATATAGATGGCGGCGGTGGGGAGGGGTGGGGGGCATTGTCGTCGTAATTCAGAATGTTCTCATTACAAAAAGTTAATCTCCCTGTGTCTATTAAAGTAGCACGTAGAAAGGTTGAATATAGAGGTACTAATTCACTACATGTAGATAGTCTGGGTTTAAAAAAAAATCGGAGAGGCAATTAAAACACACCCCCCCACCCCAAGTTGCAGTTTGGAGTGGCACAACCTGGAACCATCCACACCTTGTTCCCCAGTGGGGAGGAGAAATGACTGTGGCATGGGAGGTAAGAGCATGAGCAGTGTGAAACAGTACGAATCTTACTTCAGCCATGGTTTTTAGAACCGTCAGATGGGTTGAATGGGAAGGTCTGTAAGGGAACCACCCTCCAAAAACCTGCTGTGGCGTCCTCGCTTATCGGAGAGACTGTTTCTCCTTTAAAACTCACGGTGTACATGAAATCAGTAGGTTTCTGCTGCCACCAGGAATTAAAAATTCTAACTCTGTTTTGGTAGAATGACCCAGTGTCTGGGCGCTTCAGAGGACTAAGTGGCCCTGAGGAAGGACTGTTCCGATTGCTGGGATAAGTTTAAACAAATAATGATTTATTTATAAAAGAACAAAATAGGTTTCTGGATATTTTTTGAACTGTTGTTGAAGAAAGAAAATATAACTGACAAGGCTTGGTGTCACACACAGTCTCCCATACACCAAAACTCCACTCTTAACAGGTTTAGACACTCAGTCTAACCTCTCTCATATATAGCCACACAGGCTGAATCTTGCTCTATAGCCATACAGGCTGAACTTTCTCTCTCATAGCCAGACAGGCTAAACTTTCTTGCTCATAGCCACACAGGCTAAACTTTCTTGCTCATAGCCACACAGGCTATATACTTCCTCTGTCACACAGACTCTCGCCAAAACTCTCCACACACGTCTCTTCAAGAACACAGAATCACCTCACAGACATCTCTCCTCCCACACTCTCAGTCATCAGCCAGTCACATCACACTTGTCTCCCTCTATCGTCCTCCTTGCATTACTGCAGCCAAACTAAACATTTAACGAAACACACACACCAAAAATGGAATCATTACACCTGCCCTGCGTCTTCCCAGCCAGCGAAACTTGAACCCAGGCCTCCAGTCTAAGAGACCTCCTGCCCACCTAAGCGGGTGTTCCACTGGCGGAAGATCGGCTGAAGCTGGAGGAAGGCTCTGAGTTTGATCAGCATCCCAAAAGTCTTCCTCGTCGGGGAACTGTGCTGGTTAACAACAAAAATGTGCCTGTGTACTCTTTGCACCGAGGAGCGGGCTGCATGCGCGTGGCATTACTTGTGATGAGAAAGGAGCCGGCAGTGAGACTTTGCCTAGAGGTAGCCTGGATGGCCCACGCTAGCCCCGCTTCGAAGCTAAGCAGGGTCAGCCCTGGTTAGCACTTGGATGGGAGACCTCCAAGGAAGTCCGGGGTCACTGCAAAGAGGCAGGCAATAGCAAACCACCTCTGAATGCCTCTTGTCTTGAAAACCCCTTCTGAGCCACTGTAAGTTGGCTGTGGCTGCTAGGGTTGCCAGCTCCAGGTTGGGAAACTCCTGGAGATTTTGGGGGGTGGAGTCAGGGGAAGACTGGGACCTCGGTGGGGCACCATGCCATAGAGTCCTCCCCCCTCCACAGCATCCATTTTCTCCAGGGGAACTGATCTCTGTAATCCAGGGATGAGCTGTAATTCCAGGGGATCCCCAGTTCCCACCTGGAGGCTCAACGGCAAAACACTCGGGGAAACGCGGCAGGGTTGAGCAAATGTCGAAAAACACCGTGTTAGAACAAAAACACAATACTATTATGCTACTGTAATCTTCATATATTGATATAAATATAAATAATATACTTGAATACAATAGAGACTCTAGTGTATCTTATTCATTATAGTACAAAAGCCGGAAGAAGATTATATATCTAGTATAAAAGTCCATAGCTACAGAAACGGGTTTCAGTGCTGTAGACTATCTGGCTTCGGATGAGAGACGGATGAAAGATGCGGCAGGCTGTTACGCTTTCCGAAAAGAGATACCGGCAAGCATCAGAAGCGACACGCCTCCCAGTCAAAAATTGCGTGTTTCGAGAAGAGTCTTCTTCAGGCAAAATTATTTTTCCTGGAACCAAAGCTCACAATGCTACAATGCACAAGTCAACAATTCTATAGAGGCCTTTTCCGGTTGTGGACTTTTATACTAGATATATAATTTTCTTTAGGCTTTTGCACTATAATGAATAAGATACACTAGAGTCTCTATTGTATTCCAGTATATTATTTACATCGATATATGAAGATATAGTAGCGTAATGGTATTGTGTTTTGTCCTAACATGGTGTTTTTCAACATTCACTCCCACCTGGAGGTTGGCATCCTTGGTTGACGGCACTTCCCGCCACTGCGCTCTTGTTCTTCTGCATTTGGCCACAAGGGGGAGCGTGGCGGCTTCACCCAACACTGCGGCAGACCGTGGCGGCAGTCTGTGGAGGGGAGGCTGCCGTGGAGAGGTTTGTCCTGGAATGGCCTTACGCCTTCCCCCTCCCGTTTCCCCAGGTTCCTCTCTGCGGCTTCAGCTCTGTGCTAGCCGCCCCCGCCCCTGCCGCCCCCGGTCTGGCACTGCCCTCTGCTTCCAAAGATGCCACCTGATGCGGCTAATTTAATCGGATTGGGTTTTTTCCCCTCCATCTGGCTCCCATGGGGTGGGGTGAGGGGGAAGAGGTCATTGCCGCGGCAACGGAAGGCTGGAGGGGGAGAGAGAAGGATCTAATCGCCATGGTGATTGAAACGGTGGGAAACCAGGGAAGGGCCTTTGGCTCTGCGAGAATCAGAAGAGGGAGGCAAGTTGTTTGGCCGCCTTCCTATCTGGGTCCCCATGTCTCTGAAAGGGTGTTTGGAACACGGCTGCCTTTCAGACCACCCAAGGCGAATAAATGTGGCAGAGAGGTTTTGCCAGGTGCTGGTTACAAGCAGCACTGGAACAGAGCCCCTGAGAAAACGCGGCCTTCCCTTCGCCGCACAAGTGGGTGGATATGGGTGGAGAACATCCGTGCTGGGATGTCGCCGGGCTACCCCAGTTTCTGATACCGGAAAGCTGATGTCTGTTCCCCCAACTCTGTATCACAGCCCTGCTTTACTCTCAGGTAACTGCCAAGCCTGTGCTGAGGCTAATCCAGATCTGGTTTTGCAATCGGGACCGGTGGAACAAACCAAGGACCTGATTGGACTCCCCTGCTTCAAAGAAAGGGGGGCACTGCAGGGAATCCGAGGGGGTGGTCAGCGGTTGACAGGAGCCTTCATTTCTCAGTCTGCATAATTTCGGGGTGACCTCCTGAAATCAGGGTTTGACAGGCAGTCTGCCAGGAACACATCTTCCTAACCCCCCCCACCTTGTTCACCCCCACCCCCCAACACACACATATGTACGAAGCTGCCCGAAACAGAGTCAGGCCTTCGACAAACCCATCTCAGTACTTCCTCTGCCCTTCAGGCAGAGAGAATTCTTTCCCACGTATGGATCCGACTTTGTTTCCCTGAGGCGTTTTTATTCAGCCCTGGCACAGCGGGGATTTGAACGCGGGCCTCCCACGTTCTAGCCTGACACTCTTAACCAATAGACCACAGCGTCTCTCAGTAACCGGAGAGCTCACGGATCCAACCTGGGGAGCTTCCGCATTGCAGAGGACTTGCCTGCAATCAATGCAGGGTGCCGTGATTCACTACTTCCCCCTTCCCCGTTTCCAGTATATGAGTCTTCCACTGTATCAGCCTCTTCCATTCAGGAAAGGCCTTAACATCCGGATGGCCAAGAGGTACTGTCGCCAGTTTGGTGTAGTGGTTAAGAGCGCGGACTCTGATCCGGGAGAACCGGGTTTGATTCCCCACTCCACCACATGCAGCTGCTGGTGTGACCTTGGGTCAGTTGTAAGTCCTTTCAGAGCTGTTCTCTCAAGGGCAGTTCTCGGGAGACCTCTCTCAGCCCCATCTACCCTCACAGGGTGTCTGTTGTGGGGAGGGGAAGGGAAAAGGAGACTCCTCTGGGTAGTGAAGGGCAGGGTCAGTCGTAAGTCCTTTCAGAGCTGTTCTCTCAAGGGCAGTTCTCGGGAGACCTCTCTCAGGCTCACCTACCCTCACAGGGTGTCTGTTGTGGGGAAGGGAAGGGAAAAGGAGACTTCTCTGGGTAGTGAAGGGCAGGGTCAGTCGTAAATCCTTTCAGAGTTGTTCTCTCAAGGGCAGTTCTCGGGAGAGCTCTCTCAGGCTCACCTACCCTCACAGGGTGTCTGTTGTGGGGAGGGGAAGGGAAAAGGAGACTCCTCTGGGTAGTGAAGGGCAGGGTCAGTCGTAAATCCTTTCAGAGCTGTTCTCTCAAGGGCAGTTCTCGGGAGACCTCTCTCAGGCTCACCTACCCTCACAGGGTGTCTGTTGTGGGGAAGGGAAGGGAAAAGGAGACTTCTCTGGGTAGTGAAGGGCAGGGTCAGTCGTAAATCCTTTCAGAGCTGTTCTCTCAAGGGCAGTTCTCGGGAGGGGAAGGGAAAAGGAGACTCCTCTGGGTAGTGAAGGGCAGGGTCAGTCGTAAGTCCTTTTAGAGCTGTTCTCTCAAGGGCAGTTCTCGGGAGACCTCTCTCAGGCTCACCTACCCTCACAGGGTGTCTGTTGTGGGGAAGGGAAGGGAAAAGAAAGGAGACTTCTCTGGGTAGTGAAGGGCAGGGTCAGTCGTAAATCCTTTCAGAGCTGTTCTCTCAAGGGCAGTTCTCGGGAGAGCTCTCTCAGGCTCACCTACCCTCACAGGGTGTCTGTTGTAGGGAGGGGAAGGGAAAAGGAGACTCCTCTGGGTAGTGAAGGGCAGGGTCAGTCGTAAGTCCTTTCAGAGCTGTTCTCTCAAAGGCAGTTCTCGGGAGACCTCTCTCAGGCTCACCTACCCTCACAGGGTGTCTGTTATGGGGAAGGGAAGGGAAAAGGAGACTTCTCTGGGTAGTGAAGGGCAGGGTCAGTCGTAAATCCTTTCAGAGCTGTTCTCTCAAGGGCAGTTCTCGGGAGACCTCTCTCAGGCTCACCTACCCTCACAGGGTGTCTGTTGTGGGGAGGGGAAGGGAAAAGGAGACTCCTCTGGGTAGTGAAGGGCAGGGTCAGTCGTAAATCCTTTCAGAGCTGTTCTCTCAAGGGCAGTTCTCGGGATAGCTCTCTCAGCCCCACCTACCTCACAGGGTGTCTGTTGTGGGGAGGGGAAGGGAAGGAGATTGTAAGCCGCTCTGAGACTCCTTTGGGTAGTGAAGGGCGGGGAATAAATCCAATCTCTTCTTCTTCCTCCTCCCTCCATGGTCTGAAATCCCTGCCGCCGACATTCTCTTCTATATTAAAGGTTACAGGCACGTGCCCCCCTCCTGCAATGTGTCACACTGCAAACATTTTCACAGCTGTTCCCGTTCGTCTGGGCGTCCCCCTCCCCTTTGTCAGAAGAACATAGAGGCCTGTATGGGTTTCTCTGCAAAGCACCCACACTTGGAAGTAGCAAGGCAATTCTCGCCAAGGTGGAAATAACCATTGCCGTCCTGTACCCCAAAGCCCGACGTCCGGCCCTGTCTGTAGCAAGATCTTAAGAACCCCGTGGAGCTGGTCTCCCTGAACGTCAGGATATTCCGCTCTTCTGTTGCACCCCTAGGCGTGATTTCACTGCCATCGTTGGCTTCCTCCAGCAGCAGATATTATAACTCTGAAGAGCAGAACAGGGTAGCTCTTGTGCATGTCAAGAGTGCCCATGTGGGTAAATCTCTAGATTCGGGTGGGTTGTGGTGTTGGTCTGATTCAGCAGAACAAACTTTGAGTCCAGTGGACCGGCAGATTTTTATTCTGGGTATAAACTTTCATGTGCTTTTAACTCAGTTAACTACAAATTGTGTGTGCACACGAAAGCTTATACCCAGAATAAAACTTGGTTGGTCTTTAAAGAAGCTTAAAGGAATGATCGAAGGTCAAAGAAGAAAGGGACGGGCAAAGGATGAGATGGTTAGACAGGGTTATCAATGCAACATGAAACTGAGCAAACTCCGGAGGACGGCGGAGGACGGGAGGGCCTGGCGTGATGTGGTCCGTGGGGTCGCGGAGAGTCGGACTCAACCGTGTGACTGGACAACAACAAAGTTGCCACTGGACTCAAACTGTGTTCGGGAGAATCCCCTACGCAGATTGCAAGCCTGGGAAGGGGCAAGCAGGTCGGTTTCTCCATCCCAAATCCTTAAGCAACACAAATGGAATTATTTCGGACGGCGGCCAGACTGAACAACTTGGGAATTTCTACTTTGAGGCAAACAGGTATCCCCTCATCTGGGGGGGCGGGGCAGGGACCAGTGTTCCCTCTAAGCTGAGTTAGTGTGAGCTAGCTCACGGTTTTTTTAGACTCCTGCTCACAGATTTCTGTCTTCGCCCAGGAATGGCTCCAGAGCAAACTGATTCATGCAGCAGCCAAATCGCTCGCTTGCAACTTTAATGCGGGCAGCTCTCAAAGTAGAATTTTTGCTCACGAGACTCCGCGGCTGAGAGGGAATATTGCCAGGGACTTGGGCGATTCCGCACGGCCGGGAAACTGCCCTCGACCGAATGACAGGCCGGCATGCCAGCAGCTTGGATTTCTTCCTAGAGGCTCTTTCAGGTGGGTCGGTTGGTCGATCCCCGGTTAATCTCCAGTTAAATGGGCCAGGCCGTCGCTGATGGGAAAGACCTCTGTCTGATACCCGGAGAGCGGCTGCCAGTCTGAGTAAACAAGACTGACCCCGATGGACCGTGGGTCTGACTCAGTAGGAAGCCGGCTTCATAGGTCTCCATGTGTGACAAGATTTCTAGGGGACAGATCGGGACGGGTCACCGTCTTAGCCTGTCCGTAGCAGGAGAAAAGAGCCGGAGACAAGGAGCACCTGAAAGATTAACACAATCTGTGGCAGGGTGGGAGCTTTCGGGAGTCCCTGCTCACTTCTCCAAGATGGGGAGCCATGTCAGTCCGTCTGCAGCAGCAGAAAAGATGTTGTTTGGCGTTAACGGTGGTCTCCAAAACGATCTACCGTTTCAATTTCTCTTATGAAGAAACAATAATAAGTTTATGTACAAACTTATCCCATAGTGTACCCATGAAGCTGGGGTAAACTTGGGCTTTGTTGAAATTATATACACTTTGTGCATTAGATGAAGAAGTGTGTATAGCAATTCATTGTCGTGTTATCTAGATAACTGCAAATGTTTATGCCGATGAAACACGGAACGAGAAATTGGCTCGAGACACGTTGTTTGTAAGGTATTATTGTCATGATTTATAGAATTGTTTTATTTAAGATAGGGTACGCTATGGGATAAGTTTGCACATAAATGTATTATTGTTCCTTCGTGAGGTTCTTCAGTAGCTCAGATGCTACTTGTTGCTCCATTTCAGTTCTTCCCTTCGTTCAGAAGAAGAGAGAAATCGAGACGGTAGATCGTTTCGGAGACCACCGTTAGCGCCAAACAACGTCTACTCCGTCTTGCAACAAATACCAAACAATATCTATTCTGTTTAAGAACAAACAACTTGTAATTTGTACTTATTTGTATGCTAATTTCGGGTATTCAAACCACGTCGCTTCGATAAACATTAGGTTAGTGTGACGTTCACAGTTCTTCGTTGTTTTACAGTTTGTGCATATAACTGTGGCCATCTTTTGAGCAAGTAGGAGAAAAGAACCAGAGTCCAGCAGCACCTGAAAGACTAGCAAGATCCGTGGCAGTGTGGAGTTTTCGGGAGTCATGGCTCACGACTTCAGATACCGCTAAAATGAGCCGGAAGATTTCTACGCGATAAGCGTCTGAGCGCCAGAGCTCCCTCTCGATCTGGAAAGCCATCCCTTAGAAATCTGGTTGGTCTCTTAAGGTGCTGCCAGACCCAAACCCCCTTGCTCTTCCTAGAGATTGCGGCCAGCCCTGCGGAGTCGGCCACAAGGAAACAAGGGCAGCGGCTGGGCTTGTTGCGCCAAAGGCGGACGGAACCCGACGGGTAGAGATAAAACCTCTGTTGCGACACGGACCACGACGCCTGAGAGACAATCCGACCACTGCTTTCTTTCTTTAATGTTACTGGCAAGAGGGGGGGAAAGGGAAGCCGGGACTCGGACGCCGGTCGGAAAGCCTCGGAGGCTTGGCTGTTAGGGAAGGAGTTAATGTGGGGGATCGGCTCGCGGTGGGGGGAAGGAAGTGTGGGCAGCGCTACGGCATGTGCCAGACAAGAAAAACCAAGAAGAGGGAATGGGAGTTTGTGGAAAGGGAGGGGGGCTAGGAACGGGGGGAGGGAGGTTGGTCTTTGCAAGGACAAAATTAAGGGGGATTTGGGGACGGTGGAGGTTTAGAAGACCAGACCGAAGCCTGCAAAACAGGCTCTTGCAGAAAGAGAGAGAGAGAGAAGAAAATAAAACGCAACACAACATCAGTCGTATATACAGATGCAACAGGAGAGCGACGCCGCGGCACGGGAAGCGCTGGGGAGGTGTCGGAGCCAGCCAACCTCCTCCGGCCGCTTCACACCGGCTCCATCTGCAGCTCGTCGCTCTCTCCGGATTCCAGCTCGTGGAAGGCGGCGTGGGAGCCGATGACGACCAGGGTGGCGCCTGCGGGGGGGGGCGACAGAGAGGAAGGGTGACCGCTCACGGGCATCTGTGATGATGGAAGCAGGGGATCTAACCTCCCCCCCCCCACATCCCAAACCTGGCCCTTGTAGACCGTGGGGGACACATCCAGAGCCTCGGGCGGCAGAGAGAAGGGAAGCGGGAGAGAAAGACTGGGGCTCGAAGGAGGTGGGACGAAGACCTGGAAGGGCCAGTTTGGTGTAGTAGTGGTTAGGAGCGGCGGACTCTGATCTGGGAGGACCGGGTTTGGTTCCCCACTCCTCCACATGCAGCTGCTGGTGTGGCCTCGGGGCAGTCATAAGTTCTTTCAGAGCTGTTCTCTCAAGGGCAGTTCTCTAAAGAGCTCTCTCTCAGGTCCACCTGCCTCGCAGGGTGTCTGTTGTGGGGAGGGGAAGGGAAAAGGAGACTCCTCTGGGTAGTGAAGGGCAGGGTATAAATCCAATCTCTTCTCTTCTCCTGGATAGGATGTGGGGGACAGACAGACTGAAAAGCTACTAACAAGCGATCAAATAAAAAAACTCCTGTAGATCACCAATGACCAATCAAATTTGGGAGTATTCCATGGCCACCCACAAAGGTGGGTAAAACTTCAGTAATGGTATCGGACGCTGATCCAGCACCCTGAGAACCTCATCCTGAATTTAATTTTAAAACGTTTCCAGTCCTTTTGTCTACAATATCAGGTTTAGGGCTCTGGGGACGGTAGGAAGGAGAATTTCAGAGTCAACAAAGGGCTGGAAAAGGTTTTCCGGTGATTAAAAAAGGGAGGAGGGACGTCCGCAGAGAGCTAGCACAGCTCCTTGGCTCTCTCCACGAACAAAGAACACAAAATAAGCATGAATTTATGTCCAATTTGAAATGTATATATAAATTTCGGATTTAGCCTCTCTAAATCCTTGCATAATTAGGGACGTTTTTAATAGTCAAGAAATGGCACCACCTATCTTCCACTAGAAGAACTGCAAGTGCTCTCGCCAGTCTAGTTGGGTATTGTAGGCGCGGGCAAGAGCAGCAGGACAGTGACGTATTTGGGCCCGTGGCTACAAGGCACATTCAGAGGGGCAATATTCCCGCCCCCCAAAAAAATATGTCATGCCCCATCACAGACTCTCCAGCTTTTTTAAAAATAAAAATAATTCGCTAGCCCTTTCCGTTGCAAAGATATAACAGAAAATGTGCAGGGAGTTCTTTTCATCTTGAGTGCCTGGGAAGGAGAGGAAGCAGCAAACCAACTGCAGCTGTCCCAGTTAACCCCTCACTGGCCAAACTGGGCCCTGTGCTTCTTTCTAGTTTGGTTCTGCTGTGGTTCTGCTTTCTAGTTTGGTTCTGCTGTGCCACTGCCTACAATTTGGTATAGTGGTTAAGTGCGCGGACTCTAATCTGGGAGAACCGGGTCTGATTCCCAACTCCTCCACTTGCACCTGCTGGATGACCTTGGGCAAGCCATAGTTCTGGCACAGCTGTTCTTGAAAAAGAGCAGTTTCTGTCAGAACTCTCTCAGCCCCACCTACCTCAGAAGGTATCTGTTGTGGGGAGGGGAAGGGGAAGGAGTTTGTAAGCTGCTTTGAGACTCTTTTGGGTAGTGAAGGGCAGGGTATATATCCAATCTCTTCTCTTTGTCTCTTCTTTAGCAGGCTAACCCAGAAGGCCTTGAGTGTAAATGGCAGCGGGGGGAAACGCAAACTGGTTCACAGCCTACATGAATGATTGGGTTTGTCTTAGCTGTTCAGAACCAGGCTGGGACGGTTCTGGGCCTAGATGGATGGGAACCAGGAAAAGGCTAAGGCAGGGGTCCCCAACCCTTTTTGAGCCCACGGGCACCTTTGGAATTCTGACACAGCATGGCAGGTGCACCGACAAAATGGCTGCCGCAAAACGGCTGCTTCAGGAGGTGGTGCCAGCCTTAAAAATGGCCGACGCAGCTTACCCTCATTCCTATGGTGCAGACCCTTTTAAAAAAATTTGCACAGCCAATCGCATCTCTAGTGACCAATCAAAAACTCTGCTGGGCAAAAGCCTCACCCACTTTCTAAAAGCATTTGGCGGGCACCCGGTAAGGCATTGATAGGCACTGCGTTGGGGACCCCCCCGGGCTAAGCGTTTGCTATTTTTTTTCCTCCCTTTACGTTTGCTCTGAATTCCCCAGCGCTGTGAAAAACAAACTGTGGAGTTAGAAGAAGTCGTACAGGGCTTTGTTGCTAAGTATACAATCGTTTCTCTCAGTACTGTCGACTGAATATCCCTGCAGGAGGCAGAGTAGTGTAATGGTTAGACTACACCTGGATTAAAATCCCTTCACAGTCATGAAACACACTAGGGCTGCGGTTAGCCTAGCCTACCTGGCAGGGTTGTTAAGAGGTTAAAAACTGAGGAGGGAAGTACCACAAGCTGAGCTCCTTGGGGGAACGGCAGGACAGAAACGTAAGAGAGGCTTAAGGAGGTCTGCTCTTGGTTGCGTGAATGGGCCCAAGAAAAGGGCTCTGAGGCCAGGCAGGGAGACAAAGCATTATTCGGCAGTCCGGGGATAAGGAAGAAAGCTCGTATCTCACACCTTGAATGGGGCTAACGCCAAAATTACTCACCCAGCACCCAGAAAACGGCAGATCCGGCTCCTGCCAGCCAGAAGAAGGGGAAAGAAATGCCTCCAGCTAGGCCATACTGATGGGCTGTGCTGAGTTCCCGGCCTAGAGAAAAAAGAGATGGGGTGAAAATGCAGAGGGGTGGCAATAAAGAGGAGCCCTGAGGGCCACCCACAAGACCGGCAGCTTTCTTGAAGGTGTCCCGGGGGGGTCTGTTTAGATTTTATTTCTATTCCCCCCTCTAAGGTAGAAACCTGCACCCAGGCACTGTCTCCGAACTTCACAGATCCTCAAGCCTCAACCGCCTTGGTAAAACAGCTGCAATACTGAGACCGAGGTTTCTGTTCAGAGGAACGCGAGAATTGCCACCCTCTACGTGGTTCACAAAATGGCAAGTCGAGGTCTCTCTCTAAGTCAGAGGTCCCTGTGCCTTTTTGAGCCTGAGAGCACATTTGGAATCCTGACACCGCGTGGCGGGCGCAGCAACAAAATGGCCACCACAAAATGGCTGCCTGAAGAGGCGGAGCCAGACGCAAAATGGCCGCCACAGCTTAACTTCAGTCACACAGTGCAGGTCCCCCTGCTGCAGTGGCAGCAGTAGGCGAAGCAGGGTTTCAAAAAAATCTGAACAGCCAATCAAATCTCCAATAGTTGCTGTAGATTTTCTGGGTTGTGTGGCTGCAGTCTTGGCATTGTAGGACCTGACATTTCGCCAGTAGCTGTGACTGGCATCCTCAGAGGTATAACGCAGAATCTCCAATAGTCAATCGGAAGTTTTGCTGGGCAAAAGCCCTGCCTGGCTCCGCCCACTTCCTTGAGTGCTCATTCCTTGAGTCCAGTGGCACCTTTAAGCCCAACAGTTTTCATAAACATAAAACACAATTTCAACAGGAAAGAAGAGGGTTTAAAAATAAATAGGGCATGGTTTCCTGTCCTGAAAAACACAAAATGCTCTACAGCTGACAGTAGCACTACAGTTTCAATAGCCATTCCACACATAAAAGAACCTCCTCAAGAAACAGGAAACCTCCTCAGGAAACAATCCATAGACAAAAGAACCTCCTCAGGAAAAGCTCCTCCATTAGCACGTTCATAGCCTGGAGAACTCCGACAAGATAATGACTCAGCCCTACCCCACCTTCCAGGGTAGATATAAATTACCAGCCCACCCTTTTTCTGCCCACCTTGACACAGAGAGTACTCCATCTTTCTGTGTTATACCTCTGAGGATGCCAGTCACAGCTACTGGTGAAACATCAGGTCCTACAATGCCAAGACCATGGCTACACAACCCGGAAAATCTACAGCAACTAATGAACTCCGGCCAAGCCTTCGACAACAATTTTATTCTTGTTAGCACACTGCCACCCAATGGCCACATTGGGAACTGCAACACCCAAAGACAGTTCTGTTAAAAGACAAATTACAGCGACTGGCCAAAAGCCATGTGAAGAACAAATATAAGGAACAGGGAAAGGTGAGAGCTAATGCCTTTCCTTTCATGGTGTACAGCATCCTATGCTTCATCCTGTTTGCCAGTGCTGACTTCACGAGGATGCCAGATTTTGTGGTCTCCCTCCCAGAATGGACTGGTAATCTCAATTCTTAACTGCAATCTCTGCTTTTGTCCTTTTAATTCACTCCAGTTGGCAGTTCCCTGATTTGGTATTTGGTGAGAGCCTGCTTCAGTGTGGCACATCCCACTATTGACAGGCAGTTTTAATAAAACAGTCCTGAGAAGAGAGCTGTAGCAATCCGGGATGCTGTTGGATTCCGGCTCTTTGGCACAATTTAGTTCCAATCTCCTCTTCTTCTTCTTCTTGTAAGTGGACTGTTAGGCAGTCAAACATGCAAAGTGGACCATCCCCAGAGGACTGTGCCACATCTCAATACCATCAGTATTTACAGAGTCTGGATTTTACAGCCCAAAATCAGGTACTTCCCCTTTTAATAAGAAGACCAAGCAGAAGATATTTTGGTTTTTTGTGAAACATAGAATAGATGTAATTCAAAGTGGGGGAGGCTAAATTTATTTTTGTGCTTAAAACTATAGCACCACCTCGGAAGAAAGCTATATTTCAGCTTATCGTTAGGTGCTTTTGCTTTAAGGAATTTAGCAGCAACTAGAGTAGCTTGTGGATGAAGCACTTATTAAAAGCAGGAGGTTTGTAACCTTTGAGAACCACAGATTCCATTAGAGATATGAGCTGTGCCTACATTACTGTGGAAATTGGGTTGAGTGAAAATTGTTACTATATGAGATGGCTTTAATATAGAGGCACTGGAGTATATACATTCTGAATTTTTCTTTGGCTTTTCATGTTTCATTGTTGTATTGTTGTATCTGAAGTTCCATTTTCAGCTGTACAACTGAGGAAGATGGTTTTGAAATGTCTGGCATACCTGGGAAGGACGGCTGTTAGAAGTATATTTGTGCTTTGGGACATCCTTTGCCTTTTTTGTGGACTTTGCGGTCTTTTGGACACTCTTACATTCAAAGGATACAGAGGACTCTCTTGCTGGGTATTTTCCACAATCATCAAATTGAATTTTGAATTTGCAAATAGTGTTTTTGAACTGTGACCACCACAGTTTTTTGAACTGTGAAGTCCATCAGTGGCTATTAGCCACAAGGTATAGATAGGAACTCTCAGTCTGGGGCAGTGATGCTCTGTATTCTTGGTGCTGGAGGGGGCAGCAGTGGGAGGGCTTCTAGTGTCCTGGCCCCACTGCTGGACCTCCTGATGGCACCTGGTATTTTTGGCCACTGTGTGACAGAGTGTGGGACTAGATGGGTCATTGGCCTGATTCAACATTGGCTTCTCTTATGTTCTTATGTTTTTAATTCTATTGTATCTTCAATTTATTGTTATTGTATTGCGACAGACTGATGTCGTACTGTTTACTTGTGAAAGTCGCGTATCTTTTGATGTTCTACCTTTGCGGTTTATATTTTTGCATACCACATACGCTTGGGGTCCCTATCGTTTAACCCCCAGGTAGGGGCAGGAGATCTGGAATCGCAACAGATCTCCAGACTACATAAATCACTTATTGATTTAAAACATTTATTCCACTTCTCTCCTGGAGAAATCGGCTGCTTCGGAAGGCAGCCTGCGTGGCATTAAACCCTAGCGAGGTCCCCCCACTTCCTAAAGCCCACTCACCCAGTCTTCATCCCCAAATCTCCAGGTATTTCTGAACCCAGAGTTGGCAACCCTTTCTGAACATCTAGAACGGTGCTGAGTCTGTTTTACAGGGTGGTCCTTTTGCTTCACTGGGTAAGGCAAGACATAATTGACAGAGGTAAAGGACTGGCGTGAATGACATCTGTCGGACCCGCCCCCCACAAATCAGAGCCATCCTCTCCTTACCAAACACGACCAGCTGTGACTGCTGTGTCTTCAGGTAGATGATGTAACAGGCCCCGAAGAAGACGGCGAGAGCGATCAGAAGCAGAGGGGACGTGATCCTGCGGGGGGAGAGAGAGGAAGGCAAGGAGGTTAGATCCCGGGGCAAGGGAGGAGTTGCGGCTCAGTGGCGGAGAACACATCTGGCATGTAAGAAAATCTGAAGTTTGATTCGTGGCGTCTCTGTTTCAAGGACAGATCTGCTGTGGGCCAGGGGCTGGAATCCATGGAAGTTAGTTTCATATGAAACAACAATCAGTGTAGAACAAAATTTTGAGTCCTTGGCACCTTTTAAGACCAACAAAAGTTTTATTCAAGGTACACACGTTTGCGTGCATGCACACTTCATCGGAGGAAGTTAGTTTCTGCTGTGGGCCAGTGGTTGGAATCAATGGACGTTAGTTTCATAGAAATCACAGGATCGCAGAGTCGGAAGGGGCCGTAGAGGCCATCTAGTCCAGCCCCCTGCTCCATGCAGGATCAGCCTAGAGCATCCCTGGCAAGTGTTTGTCCAGCCGCTGCTTGAAGACAGCCAAGGAAGGGGAGCTCACCACCTCCCCAGGAAGCTGATTCCACTACAATTGATACGAAACAAGAATCAGCATAGAGTCAGGGCCGGCTCGCTCACTAAGTGAACTAGGCATTCGCCTAGAGCACGCCGGCCCTTACATAAGAACATAAGAGAAGCCAATGTTGAATCAGGCCAATGGCCCATCTAGTCCAACACTCTGTCACACAGCGGCCAAAATATACCACGTGCCATCAGGAGGTCCAGCAGTGGGGCCAGGACACTAGCAGCCCTCCCACTGCTGCCCCCTCCAGCACCAAGAATAGAGTGCATCACCTGCCCCAGACTGAGAGTTCCCATCTATACCCTGTGGCTAATAGCCACTGATGGACTTCTGCTTCATATGTTTATCTAATTCCCTCTTGAAACTGTCCATGCTTGTAGCTGCCACCACCTCCTGTGGCAGTGAATTCCATGTGTTAATCACTCTCTGGGTGAAGAAGTATTTCCTTTTATCTGTTCTAACCCGACTGCTCAGCAATTTCATGGAGTGCCCACGAGTTCTTGTATTAGGGGCACCAAAAGCCCCCCACCCCTGCCAAAAGCCCTGCCAACCCCCTGCCCCTTCCCTGGCTTGCTGGCACTCAGACGGAAGAGACGGGGGTTTAAACCCACACCCCTTCCCTGGCTTGCCAGCGCACCCCGCAGCTGTGGGGTGCACCAGCAAGCTGGCGGTCAGACAGAACAGACGGGGGTTTAAACCCCCACCTCTTCCCAGCTGCGGGGCACCCGACAAGCCGGCACTCAGATGGAAGGGAAGGGGGTTTAAACCTCCTTCCCTTCCTTGGCCCTTGCCAAGGAAAGAGCGTGGGGGGGCACCAGAAAGTGTCCTTGCCTAGTGTGCAAAAACACCTGGGGCCGGCCCTGCATAAAGCAAAGTCTAAGTCCAGTAGGGCACCTTTAAGACCAACAAAGTTTGATACAAGCTATAAGCTTTCATGTGCATGCGCGCTACCTGAAGAAGTGTGCATGCGCATGAAAGTTCACACCTTGAATAAAACTTTGTTGGTCTTAAAAGGTGCCCTACTGGACTCAGACTTTGTTCTGTTCCTTCAGACCAACATGTCTACCTCACCTGAACCTACGAATCAGGGTAGCCGCTCTCTTATTTCACGGATTTGTGAGTCTCGGGACACTTTGGAATGTGCGCAGAGCAATGAAAAATGGCCGATTGCCAAATATAGTTTCCAAACAGACTGTCGTTTGCATGCTACAAGCTCATCTGCAGTATATAACACACCCAACAGGCTTTCTAAGCATAAGAATGTAAGAAAAGACCTGCTGGATCAGAGCAGTGGCCCATCCAGTCCTGCATCCTGTCTCACACACTTGCCGACCAGTTGATCTGGAGGGCCAACGACAGGGCATGGGAGGCCCAGGCCTTCCCCTGATGTTGCCTCCTGGTGCTGGGATTCAGGGGTTGACTGCCTCTGAACGTGGAGGCTCCCTTGAGTCACCTTTAGGTCTTGCGGCAAAATCCGCACAAAAACACTTAGGTACAAAAACAGGCAAGGAGAAACTCTGTACATCTGTACCATATCACATGGCAGGCAGGGGAAATCAAATTCTCCCCTACAAAAAATTCCTTTCCGCCTCCCCCATGGTTTCAAATCGACATGTCAGTTTTAAGCTCGACAGGCTTATATCCTTGGTGCTTGGGGGGCCGCAGTGGGGCAGCTTCCAGAGTTCTGGCCCCACTGGTGGACCTCCTGATGGCAACTGGGTTTTGGCCACTGCGTGACACAGAGCGTTGGACTGGATGGGCTATTGGCCTCATCCAACATGGCTTCTCTTATGTTCTTATATCTGGGGCAGTGATGCTCTGTCTTCTTGGTGCTTGGGGGACCACAGTGGGAGGGCTTCTGGAATTCTGGCCCCACAGTGGACCTCCTGATGGCACCTGGGTTTTGGCCACTGCGTGACACAGAACGTTGGACTGGATGGGCCACTGGCCTCATCCAACATGACTTCTCTTATGTTCTTATGCTCATCTGCGTTTGTTTCTTCAGCTGGGCAAATTACACTGCTTTTTAGCCTCTTTCAGAAGCGTCTCTTTCAGCACTGTGCTGTAAAATCAAGGTAGGGGAAACGTTCCCAGCCATAAGGGCTAGAAACCTGGCTTTTCATTTGAAAGCAGTGAATCTTAGGATGTCATTTTTTTTTTACCTGACCCCTGATTCTGTTACTGCTCAGGAATCTGACAGCAAGACGCTTGACGGTGCACCCAGAGCCAAGTGAGGAGTCCCCACCTTTCCACTTCGGCTACTCACAGGCAATAGACGATGAGTCCCAAGAACACGAAGACGTAGTTGCTCTGGAAATATTCGACGTTACGGACGAGCCGCTTGCAGAGCTCCCCGAAATTCCGGGGCTTCCCGAAACGCCGCTGGTCCAGGAAGTTGGCCCAGGGACGGATGGTGGCTTTCCGCTGCTCCAGCCATTCTTTGGCAGGGCCTTGAGGCAAGAGAGCTGGGATATTGATCCTGGAACAGGGCAGGGCAGGGGAAGAGGAGGAGGGCAGGGAGAGCTTTAGAAAACTCCGAGTTGTCACAGATCCACCCCCGGTGCCCCACTCCCTTCAGGAAGCTGAGCCCCCAAGCCCGTTCCCTAGAGCCAAGGGTCGCTCCGCCATTGCCAGGGGCTCCCTTCCTAGCTACTTACTTGGTACCCAGCACCGATCCCGCCGCCTCCACTTCGGTTCCCGGGTTGAAGAGGTGCTCTGGTCCTACTTTGCTGGCCATTGTGCTCTGGACGCTTCCGGGCCAAGGCGAGGAGCTGCAGAGAGACGGGAAGAGAGGGAGAGAGGCGGCTTGAAGGGAAACAGCCGTGAAGGGCCAGGCCCCTTGCAGGAGGCCGATCGCACAAGACCCTTGATTTGAGGATACGGAAACGAAGATGATTTCGCACGGTACACAGACACAAATTAGCAACATTGCATAGGGGGCTGCGGTCAATTGGGACTCCCTGACAGATACAGAACTGAGAACAGTTGTGGTGTAGTGGGAAGAAGAAGAAGAAAGAAGAAAGGAGAAGGAGATGGAGGAGAAGGAGTAGAAGGAGGAGGAGGAGGAGGAGGAAAAGGAGGAGGAGAAGGAGGAGGAGAAGGAGGAGGAGAAGGAGGAGGAGAAGGGGAAGGAGGAGAAGGAGGAGGAGAAGGGGAAGGAGGAGAAGGAGGGGAAGGAGGGGAAGGAGGAGAAGGGAAGGAGAAGGAGGAGGAGGAGGAGGAGAAGGAGGAGAAGGAGGAGGAGGAGGAGGAGGAGAAGTAGTAGTAGAGGAGGAGGAGGAAGAAGAGGAGGAGGAAGAGGAGGAGGAAGAGATTGGATTTATACCCTGCCTTTCACTCAGAGTCTCAGAGAGGCTTACAATCTCCTTCCCTTCCCCTCCCCACAGCAGACACCCTGTGAGGTAGGTGAGTCTGAGAGAGCTCTTTCAAGGACTGTTCCTGAGAGAACAGCTCTGAGAGAACTCTGACTGACCCAAGGTCACATCAACAGCTGCATATGGAGGAGTGGGGAACTAGAGTCCACGCTCCTAACCACTACACCAAACTGGCTCTCAGAGTGCTGGACTAGTTTCTGGAAGAACCAGGTTCGAGTCCCCACTCATGCCATGGAAGCTCACTGGGCGACCTTGGGCCAGTTCAGTAGCACCTCAGAGCCCAACAAGAGTTTCAGGCTATAAACTTTCGAGAGTCAAAGCTCCCTTCGTCAGGCGCGGGCTGACTCTCAAATGCTCATACCCTGACACTCGAAAGAACCTAAGAAGAGCCCTGCTGGATGAGACCAGGGGTCCCTCTAGTCCAGCATCCTGTCTCAGACAGTGGCCAACCGGTTCCTCTAAACGGCCAACAACAGGTCATACAGGCAGCCCTGACCTGGACAACCCAGGCAAGCCTGATCCCGTCAGATCTCAGATCCTAAGCGGGGTCGATTCTGGCAAATACTTGGATGGGAGACCTCCTTGGAATACCAGAGGTGGGGGCAGGCTTTATTCAGCCACCTCCCTGAATATCCTCCAGGCCCCCAGGAAGGGTCAGTCACCAGAGGTCGCCAGGACTTCCAGGTGCGCACACACTCACAAGCAGACACATATATATATGAAAAATACCAAAACAAACAAACAAAAAACCCCCCCAGTGCACAGAGGCTGAGACCTTCCACTGATGTTGCCTCCTGGCTCTGGGATTCAGAGGTTGAGTGCCTCTGAACATGGAGGTTCCCCTTAGCCACCATGGCCAGTAGCCACTGACAGACCTATTCTCCATGAATCTATCTAATCCCCTTTTAAAGCTGTATATTCCTGTGTCCATCACTACATCCTCTGGCAGTGAATTCCACATCTGAATCGCTCTCTGTGTAAAGTAGTATTTCCTTTAGCCCCTCCTGAACCTACTGCCCATCGGCTTCACTGGAAGCCCTCGAGTTCTAGTCTTTTGAGAGAGGGAGAAAAGGTTCTCTTTGTCAACGCTCTCCACCCCGTGCAGAATTTTACAAACCTCTTATCATGTGTCGTCCCCCCCATTGTCTCTTTCCCAAACTGAAAAGTCCCAGACTCTTCAGCTTTTCTTCAGAGGAGACGTGCTCCAACCCCCTCATCATCTGGGTTGCCCTCCTCTGTACTTGTCGGTCTCTTAAGGTGCTACTGGAGTCGAATCTGTTTTACTGCAGACCGACATGAGTACCCTCTGAAATGATCTTTGGGGCCAGTCACACTCTGTCAGCTTAACTCACCTCGCAGGGTTGTTGTGAGAATAAAACGGAGAGAAGAATGATGTAAGCGACTCTGGGTCCCCATTGCGGAGAAAGGTGGGGTATAAGCACCTTTAATTAATGAATTATATCCGCACAATGGGTTTGACATGGCCACACTTCACACTTTAATGTTTTTTTGTTTAATCTAGAATTCCGCACAGTCATTACAAGATAAACCAAAAGCTAGCACCAGAACCGTAGGAAAACACTGGTGTTCTCTCTAAGCTGAGTTAGTGTGAGTAGCTAGCTCACACGTTTTTTAGCCTCCAGCTCACAGATTTTCATCTTAGCTCAGGAAGGAGGGCTCCAGAGCAAACTCATTTCTGCAGCAGCCAAATCGCTCGCACACAACTTTCATCCCAGTAGCTCACAAAGTAGAATTTTTGCTCACAAGACCCCTCAGCTCAGAGGAGCATTGATACAATTTTAGGTGTATGCTTAAAAAAAATCTCAGCTAGACACCTGAAAATGTGTGAACGGCAACATAAACCTACTCTCCCCTCCAGAGGGGTCAACACCACCATAAGAATTTGTATGGACCACAGCGCCCCTTCCCCCAGTCCCGGTCTCTGCAACCTGCACAACCACAATCCAGGGATCGTCCCACCGGTTCCTGATATCCTGTTTGTCTACTTTTGCAAGTTTCTCTTCCTCACCTGCAAAATCTGTTCAGTGGCAACATCTGACCTATTGTACTTTACAGGTGAGAAATACGTGGCTTTATTCTAGCCAGTGGCTGCTTTAAAAAAAAATAATCCTGGAAGAGCAATTTCCTCTTCCAGTTCTGCAAACAATGAGATCCTGGAACAAGAAGCCAGTTCCTAGTATTACGGAGCAAATCAGAATACAATCCCAGTGTGGGGGACTGTTGGCTATAACATGATTATCATCATTTGCTTAATTATGTTTGGGTTTTTTTTTTAAAGAACATAATGTGTAAAAGCCCCTGGTACAAACTGTGTGGAGACCAACATTCAAATCCCTGCTTGCTCATAGCATTTCTCAGCTGGCTTTGAGCAAGGGACAACTTTTGGATTAATCCGCTTCACAGGGCTGTTCTGGCAATAATTTGGAGCCAGTTCATGTATTTGTCTTTCGGCTGCTTAGCAGAAAAGTGGGATAGAAACGTGATGGATAAAACCTGACACACAGAGACCAGCAGGGAGATAAGAGACCTATACTTCATTAAATGTCCCCTCCGCCCTCCCCCACAAAAAGATTTAGAACTTCAGGGCTGCAAAGAAGAGAGAACAAAGGAGAGAGAGACATCTGGCTGGCCAAGACTTTGTAAGAGGTTTTGTTGGAGCCTGGATGGTATGGGGAGGGAGTGACAGAGAATATTTTCCTGGCAGATTTAGACAACTCTCAGCAATCCAGCTGATCTCTGCTGCTTGGAAAGAGGGTGCTGGGCTAGGTTTGAACCATCAGGCCAAATGCAAGGAAGAAAAGAGGAGAGAAGTACTGTGTAATTGGCCTAATGTTGCCAACTCCAGGATGAGAAATTTCTGGGGACTTGAGGAAGAAGAAGAAGAGGAGATTGGATTTATGCCCTGCCCTTCACTACCCAAACCGGTCTCAAAGCAGCCTACAATCACCTTCCCTTCCCACAACAGACACCCTGTGAGGTAGGTGGGGTTGAGAGAGCTCTTGAGAGAACAGCTCTCAGAGAACTGTGGCCCAAGGTCACCCAGCAGCTGCATGTGGAGGAGTGGGGAATCAAACCCGGTTTTCCCAGATTAGAGTCCATGCTCTTAACCACTACACCAAACTGGCTTGGGGGTAAAGCCTGGGGACTGTGGGATTTGGGAAGGGCAAAGTCATAGAGTCCATCCTGCGAAGCAGCCATTTTCTCCAGGAGAGCTGGTCCGTGTCAGCTGGAGATCAGTTGCAATTCCACAAGATCTCCAGGTGTCACCTGGAAGTTGGCCACCCTAAATTTGCCCCGCCCCTAAACTACTCACCGCTAGATCAAGGATGGCATCCTCAGCTAAAGCCCACACTGACCATGGGATGCCAGCCTCCCATATCTTAGCATTTTGGCTCGCTTGTCCAGGGTGGGGCTCAGTAAAAGACCCCTCCCCAAACGCCTCTGCCCCCTCCCCTCCAAGAGGCTCCAGCCCGGAGCGAAAGATGCGCAGCAGCCGCCGAGGGGAACTCTCCCCCTGCATCCCGGGTTGCCCCTAGCAACAGAATCTCCAGCACTCACCCGCCGCCTTGGGAATCTGGTCCAGGAGCGCCTCGCCGGAAGCGCGGTGCCTGCGTGGCAAAGAGGCAGGAGCAGGAAGACGGATGTTTACCTTGGTGGGCGCGATGGCTGCTGGGAAATGTAGTCTTGGCGTGTTTGCAAACTCTCATAGCAAAGGGGCGGTGGCGAGGGGGTTTTGCACGCTCTCTCCAGCTGGGTGTGTTTTAATTTAAATGCAACACAGTGCATTCGGACGTGATCCGCATCAGCGTTCGCGTGAAGTTTAGTTCGGGAGTAGCTGATTCGACCCTTTTAGGCTGGTCCGAGGGAATCGCCGTTTCTCTTTCTTATTTGTATCCTGATTTTTCTCCCCGATTGGGAGAAAAAGCAGCTTAGAACGCCGTTCTCTCCCCGCCTCCAATTTCTCACAACAACCCCGTGAGGTAGACCAGCCCGAGTGTGTGTGACAAGCCCAAGGTCACCGAGCGGGCTTCGACGGTAGAAGCGGACATTCGAACTCAGGCCTCCCAGGATCCAATCCCAACACTCTATCCACTATGCCAGTTTCTTTTGTTATTACACTAGAACTTCGGTCTGGGGTTGCCAGGTCCTCCTTAGCCAAGTGTGGGGAAAGGGGGCATAGGGTTGCCTGCTCCAGGTTGGGAAATTCTTGGAGATTTGGGGGTAGAGCCTGGGGAGGACAGGGACCTCAGTGGGGTACAGTGCCTTAGAGCCCACCCTCCAAAGCATCCATTTTTTCTCCAGGAGAACCGATCTCAGTAGTCCGGAGATGAGTTTAATTCCAGCGGATCCACAGCTCCCCCCTGGAGGCTGGCGACCCTAGTTTAGGTTCATGCTTCTTCCCCAATGGCAATTATTTCCTAAGTCCGAATATATAAGGCATGATGCAGCATAGTATTGGGCTAAGTGTGGTGAGATCTGGGTTTGAATCCCCTCTGTGAAGTTCACTGTGTCCCCTCTAAGCTGAGTTAGTGTGAGCTAGCTTACAATGTTCAAGGGACGACCTACAGGGAAGAGTTTAAGAATGGACAGCCTCCGTCCAGTGTTCCCTCTAAGCTGAGTTAGCTTGAGCTCACAGTTTTTTAGCCTCCAGCTCACACATTTTTGTCTCAGCTCGGGAAGGAGGGCTCCCGAGCAGCGTTCCCTCTAAGCTGAGTTAGTGTGAGCTAGCTCACAGTTTTTTAACCCCTGGCTCACACATTTTTGCCTTAGCTCAGGAAGGGAGGGCTCCATAGCAAACTAATTTGTGCAGCAGCCAAAACGCTCGCTCACAGCTTTCATGCCGGTAGCTCACAAAGTAGGATTTTTGCTCACAAGACTCCACAGCTTAGAGGGAACATTGCTCCTGAGTAAACTAATTTATGCAGTAGCCAAATCACTCGTTCACAACTTTCATGCCAGTAGCTCACAAAGTAGAGTTTTTGCTCACAAGACTCCATGGCTTAGAGGGAGCATCTGCCAACCTAACCTGCCTTACAGGGTTGTTGTGAAGAGGCGGAAAACTAGGCATGAGGACCTCAACTCCTTAAAGAAAGGGGGCTGGGGGAGAAGCTCTAGTATCCAAGAAATCTACATTTTCATTTTGCAGGTATGGAGAAGGGCTGTGGCTCAGTGGCAGAGCATCCGTTTTGCATGCAGAAGGTACCAGGTTCAAACCCCGACATGTCCTGTTAAAAGGATCAGGTAGCAGGGGATATGAAAGGCCTTGACCCAAGACTATAGATCTGCTGCCAGTAAGAGAACCCCCTGTGGACCCACCATGAAAGGAAAGTTCGTGTTGGTCATTGATGCATGTAGAATCTCTGCTTGAAACAGCAGCATTCTGACCCAGTTCCATTGTTGCTAGCTGAGAGTCCTAATATTGACTTTGCTTTGCAAACCACAGCTATGAGCCTAAAGGGTGGTAATAAGAACAGCCCAGGCATGGGAGGGAGGGCACAGGACAAGTACACTTTATTTTGCAAATCCAAATGCTTTCGAATTATGGTTCTGGAGAAGACTCTTGAGAGTCCCTTGGACTGCAAGGAGATTGAATCAGTCAATCCTAAAAGAAACCAACCCTGACTGTTCCCTGGAAGGCCAGATACTGAAGCTGAAGCTGAAATACTTTGGCCCCCAAATGAGAAGGGAGCCCACACTGGAGAAGACCCTGATGCTGGGAAAAACGGAAGGTCAAAGAAGAAGGGGACGGCAAAGGATGTGATGGTTAGACAGTGTGATTGATGCAACAAACATGAAGTTGAGCAAATATGAAACGTGACTAGTGACTCAACAGGATTTCAATTCCTGTGAATTTTTGAAGTGAAGAAAATGCAGATTAAATTGAGATGTGTGTTTAAAACCAGGGCTACTCCACACTGCAGACAAGCCTCAGCTATGCTTCTACCAGCTCAGACCACTGCCTTTCTATCCATTTTTCTCACTGGCATTGCTTTTTGTTTTTGTTTTGCTCAACAATTCAGTATTCCATAATCAGATATAAGAACCATAACAACAAAATGTATGCCAAAAGGGATTACTTATCACCTTATGTCTGCGCCTGCACATCCATTGTATTACAGGGGGGTGCCCTTGTCTGTACGAATCTATATATCTAATTCCCAAGTGGCCCCCTGTGTGCGGATATCTAAATCCGCACATCGGGGGCACCTGGGGGGCAGGGAGATTTTCCTGCGCACGTGGGGCAGTCCCCACGTGTGCAGAAAAATCTAAAAAGTTTTTTAAAATGTAAGGGGAATATCTAAATCCCCAAAAAGTAAGAGCGTTCCCTGCGCATGCGCAGGGAACGCTCTACAAACTGGCCGTTGCCGCCGCGCCGTCAAGGGATGGGAGGGCGGGAGAAGGCTTGGCGGGCCAGCCGGCCTCGCCTCTGCCGCTGCTGCTGGGGAGGGAGGAAGGGGGAGGCTTGGCGGGCAGCCGGTCTCACCGCTGGGGAGGGAGGGTGAAGCTTGGCGGGCCAGCCAGCCGGCCTCCCCGCCGCCGCCGCCCTGCTGCTTGGGAGGGAGGGGGAGGCTTGGCGGGCCAGCCAGCCGGCCTCCCCCCCCTCGCTGCTGTCGCCGCCGCCGCTCTGCTTGAAAGGGAGGGGGAGGCTTGGCCGGCCGGCCGGCCTCCCCCCCCTGCCGCCGCCGCTGCCCTGTTGCTTGGGAGGGAGGGGGAGGCTTGAGGGGCCGGCCAGCCTCGCCGCCCCTCCGCCGCTGCTGGGGGGGAGGGAGGGGGAAGCTTGGCGGCCGGAATACTCCCTCCCCCCCGGCGAGTATCGCGCGTCCCGCCTCTTGTCATTTCTAAAACCCTTGAAAGGGGTAGCTTTCAGTTGGTTTTGAAAGGGATTTGTTCTGGAGCTCAAGCTAGGAATTCTGGGAAATGTAGTTTTTTACAAAGGTGCTTACATTCTTAATTTATCATTGCTGGCTCATCAAGTTATAGAGCCAAGTAGTCAGCCGTGTTGGTCTGAAGCAGCAGAACAAATTTAGAGTCCATTGGCACCTTTAAGACCAACAAAGGTTTATTCAAGGTATAGCTTTTGTGTGCATGCACAGTTTTTCAAATGCATTGGAATCAGGGGTCATTTCGAGCAGGAATGCACAGGAACGGTGTTCCGGGAGTAACAATCCCAGCCCAGCCTCCCGACTTCCTGCTAAAGCTCCCAGCCTTCAAGCATTTGTTTCTGTCAGTAAAGTGTAGGGGGAGAGAGCATGTGAGGCCTGACAGCAGCCACCATGCAACTTGTATAATTCATTCAGGCCTAGCTGCTTTCTACTGCTCAACAGCTGCTGCCCCATGAAGTGTTGTGTAGTGGTTAGTGTTCCAGACAAGGATTTGGGAGACCCAGGTTTGCATCTGAGTTGGGAAATACCTGGAGATTTTTGGGGTGGAGCCTGAGCGGTGGGTGTTGCCTTCTGACGCACTTCCAGTGATGTCGGGGTGTGGCATATGCAAATGAGTAATGCTAATAAGTTATGCTAATGAGCTCCTGCACCTCTTTTTCTATGAAATGACCCCTGATTGGAATGGGAGGTAAGGTTCAAACTTATAGACGGGGGCTGAACAGCAAATTAATATGTAACATCATGAAGATGCTTCCAGGTGTGCAAGACAAAACTAAATCACAAGCGAAGGTTATAAGGTCAACAGTCGTAAAGCCATAAATAGTGTACCAGATTCGCTTCAAAGTGCTGGTCTTGACCTTTAAAGCCCTGTATGGCCAGGGTCCAGCCTACTTGAGGGACTGCCTTTCCCCATATGTTCCCCCAAGGGCACTTCGGTCGGGGAGTCAACAGCTCCTAGAAATTCCAGGCCCCAGGGAAGTAAAATTTGCTGCCACCAGAGCCAGGGCTTTCTTGGTGGCGGCTCCTACCTGGTGGAGGGAGCTCCCGGAGGAGATCCGGGCCCTGCGGGACCTTGCTCAGTTCCGCAGGGCCTGTAAGTCGGAGCTATTCCGCCGGGCCTATGATTAGGAGCCGCCGCCATGGTTAGCCGTCTGCCATCACACTATCGTCACCATTGAATGCGGGGCAGCCCTGGCAGGAGAGGGGGTGATGAGCAACTGTTTGGCTGCTGTTTGGCTACTGGGGGCTAACGTTTGCCGGGGGCTATAATCTGCCCCATCTTGTTTTATTGCCTGGATGTTGTTTATATGTTTTCTGGTTTTATACTGTTGAACTTGTTTTAAAGTTGGCACGCGTGCCTTGTTGTGAGCCGCCCTGAGCCTTCGGGGAGGGCGGGATACAAATCCAAATAAATAAATAAATAAATAAATAAAATAAACATAAAGATGTCAAAATAAGACTGAGACGCTCCATTCTTTCCTCTCAGGCGTGGAGGTCACTTAACAGCATTTTTACAGTGACTGGAGAGTCTCGGGCTCTGTCCAAGGGTCACATTCGTTCTTGGCCGTCCCACTCTTGGTCTAAGAACTCCAAACAAATTCACACCCACTTTGGACAAGGGTCACAACATGGTTTTATTAGGAAACAGGTTTCATGGTGGGGTTATAAAGGGGGGTCCTAGACAGAGAGGGCGATCCTGTTCCTTCACGGGATTTCATAGTGGGGTTACCACAGGGGTTCTTAAACAGAGGGGAGGGGGTTCCTATTCCTTCACGGTACCTTCCACAGGGAAGAAAGGTCTTTCTGGTCTAAGAACGCACGGGTGCCATTCCGAAATGGCTCTTGGGGAGGGGGGGCATTTAGTCAGTACGAAGATTCTCCACCTCTCCGTCCATTTCAATTTCTGTTGCTCAGTTCTCGGGAAAGCTGGCAAAGACCACAGAGTGGACAGCAAGACATGACCATCCAGTCGTCACAAATAGTGCCCTGGGGGAGAGACGAAAGACAGCATAAGCGAGACAGTGCGGGCCAGTGGGTAGAGAAGACGAGGATCGACAAAGGCGTTCTGCGATGCCTTGAAGCAGGGGTCCCCAGACCACGGACACCTTTGGGATTCTGACACGGCACGCGGGGACGCAGCCGCAAAATGGCTGCCGCAGACTGACTGCCGCAGGAGGTGGAGCCGGTCACAAAAGGGTGGCCGCAGCTGACCTTCAAGTACATAGTGAAGATCCGTGTGCTGCCAGAACAGCATTAAAAAAAAAAATCTGCATAGCCAACCAAATTCCTAATGGCCAATCGGAAGCCTTTCTAGGCCAAAGCCCCGCCCATGGGCACCACGTTGGGACCCCCGCCTTAAAGTCTAACTGATGAATTGTGGCGTGGGCTAGCCAGTGGAAGTCTGCGCTGAAACCAGTCGCTTGACAGGAATTCCAGTCCTTGCCTTCAAATTCCTGTTGCAGCAAAACCAAAAAGTTGTTTTAAAAGGAATTTGACGCCATGGACTGAAATACCTGTCAAGCTATTGGTTTAAACCGGCCGGGCCTTGGAATTTTAGCTTTAGGGCTGTTTCATTCATTCATTCATTCATTCATTCATTCATTCATTCATTCATTCATTCATTCATTCTCACTGGGCTCATCCTCACATGCAGAGCCTCACAGACTCAAAACCTTTCATACAGGAGGTGGTGGCAGCTACAAGCATGGACAGTTTCGAGAGGGAATTAGATAAGCATATGGAGCAGAGGTCCATCAGTGGCTCTTAGCCACAAGGTATAGATAGGAACTCTCAGTCTGGGGCAGGTGATGCTCTGTATTCTTGGTGCTGGGGGGGGGGTCAACAGTGGGAGGGCTTCTAGTGTCCCGGCCCCACTGCTGGACCTCCTGAGGGCACCTGGTATTCTTGGCCACTGTGTGACACAGAGTGTTGGACTAGATGGACCATTGGCCTGATTCAACATTGGCTTCTCTTATGTTCTTATAAACTTCTAATATCAGTCCATGCACAATTCCTGTCACTGGAATAGGGTTGCCAGATGCACCTTGGCCACTGGCAGGGGATGGGAGGAGTAGGGTTGCCAGATCCAGGTTGGGAAACTCCTGGAGATTAGGGGATGGAGCCTGGGGAGGACAGGGACCTCAATGGGATGCAATGCCACAGAATCCCCCCTTCAGAGCATCCATTTCCTCCAGGGGGGCTGATCTCTGGAGTCTGGAGATGAGCTGTAATTCTGGGGGATCCCCAGGTCCCCCCTGGAGGCTGGCATCCCTGCACTGGAACCATCTCACACAGTTGGCAGGGCATCATTGAGTGATGCGCGTACATGTGTGAATCAGGCCCAGGGCTCCCAGTAGAAGAGGAGAAGCTGAGATTGGATTTATACCCCGCCCTTCACTTCCCGAAGGAGTCTCAGAGCGGCTTACAATCTCCTTTCCCTTCCCCTCCCCACAACAGACACCCTGTTGAGGTAGGTGGGGCTGAGGAAGCTCTTTCAAGAACTACCCTTGAGAGAAGAGCTCTGAGAGAACTTGTGATTGGCCCAAAGTCACACCAGCGGCTGCACGTGGAGGCGTGGGGAATCCAACCCAGTTCTCCCAGATTCGAGTCCACACTCCTAGCCACGACACCAAACAGAACAAAACAGCAATCTGGCCTGCTCTTTCCCCTTCAACAACATAATGTGCAGAAACCAGAAGGTGAAGTTGTTCGCAGCTTGGAGAAAAAGCATAATCACCTGCCGTTGTCTACATATAAGGCCACTGCGAAAGATGCAGCTGTAATGGCTGGCTGGTAAATTGGCAGACCTGATCGGCCTTCATCTATGATGGAGGGGGGGGAGCCCCTATAAGGCAGACTTCCTCTCCTTTCCTTTCACAACAGGCCGTGAACAACTGTGCAACAGGCAGGAATCCCACAGGCGCAGCCTCCCGTTCCCATCCTATTTCGCATGTCATGAAAAAATTCAGCAACAACTTCGGAGCCTATAGAAAACATCACTGGTACATCTGAGGCCTCTTTTGGACTGGCACAGCAAATGTTCCCTCTAAACTGAGTGAGTGTGAGCTAGCTCACTGTTTTTTAGCCTCCGGCTCACACATTTTTTTGTCTCAGCTCAGGAAGGAGGGGCTCCAGAGCAAACTGATTCATGCAGCAGCCAAATCGCTCGCTCACAACTTTAACGCCAGCAGCTCCCAAAGCAGAATTTTTGCTCGCAAGACTGCACAGCTTAGAGGGAGCATTGAATGTAATTAACGCTTGCCTCCCCCCCATAAAACCCCATTTCCCAGTTCCCATGTTTCACCTCAATGTGGTATTTCTCGCGGACACCGGTGCGCAGGGCGATCAGAGTGCCAGGCAGACAAGGGAGGCAGAAACACTCTCCGGCCTGCTCTGACACTCGGCATGCCAGGATACAGGGCACAAAAGTGGCACAAAGACCTGTGGGGCGGCAAGAGGAGAACACGGCATGCAGTCAAAGAATCTCGGGAGACTGTCCTTGTCTCTTTCCCCTCCTGTGCACCCCAACATCCACCTTTTGGCCCCCCTTCCCCAATTCTCCTTTCCACCATTTCTGTTACAATTGCCAACTCTGGGTTGGGAAACACCTAGAGATTTAGGGGGTCGAGCCTGGGGAGGTTGAAGGGAGCTCAGCAGGATATGATGTCATAGACTCCACCCTCCGAAGCAGCCATTTTCTCCCGGGGAACTGATCTCTGTCGCCTAGAGCTCGGTTGTAATTCCTGGAGGTTTCTAGCCCTCCAAAACTGAATCAGGTACCCGAAAGGTAAGTTAGAAAGCAAAAGCAGGACCAAAATCTAAAATGAAATATGAACTAGTGGTACATAAACATACATGTATTTATTAGAAAGATATTTAAAAGCATAAGTGTCTTTGTAAGAAATACATGTATTTTCAGGGCTTTGTTGTTGTTGTTTTTGGAAAAAGAGGCGCCGGAACTCTCATGAAGTTTTCAATCTGTATCCTGAAAACTCTTAAACTTTTAAACATTTTTAAAAGAACCTTGTGAGAGGTTCCAGAACTCTGTTCCGGTGCTTTGCCCCGCACAAAAAAAAAAGCCTTGAATTTTTGTGTACAACTAGTTCACATTTCATTTTAGCCCTGTCTTTGCTTTCTAACTTACCTTTCAGGTACTCAATTCAATTTTGTTGGGTTGTTTTTAACCCCCCTCCCTTCTCTCTGCTGGTCTCTAGCCCTCACCTGGAGGTTGGCAACTCTGCCTTGTGTGCATGTGTAGCTAAGGAAGCCCTCCAAGGTAGGGTATACCTGTGCCTCCACTCCAGCTTTCTGGACCTCAAACAACACAGTTAGGAGACCAAATTCTGCAATCGCAGATATTAAACCACAGAAATTGCTTGCTCGCCCGAGCATGCTTCGCATGACATCTTTCATTTCAGTTCCTGAATTCACATTTTTAATGGGGTTCTTTTTTTTAAAGGAATGAGGTTACACTGAAAGGGAAAAAACCCCAAAGAGGACAGAAAGACGTTTCCAGGCTCTCTGATGTGAAGGGCTGGAAACTGTTTTTCAGAATGAAAAGTCGGAATATTTATTTGCGACAGCTTCTGGGCAGGCACGCCAAAGACACACGCCCTGTCTTTTTCTCTGCCAGGACATCTGTGCCCTGACCCGGATAGCCCAGGTGGCTAACCCGCTCTCTGAAGCTAAGCAGGGTCAGCCCTGGTTAGTACTTGGATGGGAGACCTTTGAGGAAGTACAGGGTTGGTTAGTTGCTGTAGATTTTCCCGGGTTGTGTGGCCGTGGTCTTGGCATTGTAGGACCTGACGTTTCGCCAGCAGCTGTGACTGGCATCCTCAGAGGCGTAACACAGACAGATGGAGGACTCTCTGTGCCAAGGTGAGACAGAAAATGGTGAGGCAGGTAATTTATATCTACCCTGGAAGGTGTGGGAGGGCTGAGTCATTATCTTGTAGCAGTTCTCCAGGCTACAAGATAATGACTCCTACAAGATAATGACTCAGCCCTACCCCACGTTCCGGGGTAGATATAAATTACCTGCCCACCCTTTTTCTGCTCACCTTGACACAGAGAGTACTCCATCTTTCTGTGTTCTACCTTTGAGGATGCCAGTCACAGCTACTGGCGAAACGTCAGGTCCTACAATGCCAAGACCACGGCCACGCAGCCCGGAAAATCTACAGCAACTAATGAACTCCGGCCGTGAACGCCTTCAAACAACGGCCACCTCTGTTTGTCTCTGCCCTGACTTGATTGGCCCAAGGTAGCCCAATCACATCAGCCCTTAGAAGCTAAGCAGGGCCAGCCCTGGTTAGTACTTGGATGGGAAACCTTCGAGGAAGTCCAGGTTGTGGAGGCAGGCAATGGCAAACCACATATGTTTTGTCTCTGCCCTGACTTGGATGGCCCAGAGTAGCCCAACCTCATCAGCCCTTAGAAGCTAAGCAGGGTCGGCCCTGGTCATTATTTGGATGGGAGACCACTGATGAAGTCCATAGTCGCAGTGCGGAGGCAGGCAATGGCAAACTACCTCTCAGCATCCCTTTTCTTGAAAACCCTACAGGGCTGCCATAAGTTGGCTGAGAGTTGTTGGCAAAAGGTGGGGGGCTTTGAATGCCCCCTATATACTACATGAGTGACTCCAGACCTCTTTGTCACTCCCGAAGGCCAAAGGACATCTCAGCCTTCGAACCAGTTTATGATTTCTTCTGCCTTCCAAGAATAGAATCCCCCCAACAGAATTCTTCTCAGAGATGCTTTGTAGGCCTTAGAGTCTTAAGGAAGGGGGTATAGGACAGCGCCTGTGTCGTCCAGCATGTGGGGCCAATAGGCTTGAGTCCAGGGCCGCTAACAGCCAATCGTTAGGCAACCCCCCCCCGGGTTACCCCGCCTCCTCACTGCCACCAGCACTCCGTATCTCCATCTGTAAGGCATCAAATCTTATCGGTTTATAAGTACATATTATTTGCTTTATTTAGTGTTGATAAGCTATTTAGGATTCCTAGGATGCCTTTATTTAGTGTTGATAAGCTAGTTAGGATGCCTAGTAGAAAAGGTAATAGATGGTATAGGTAAAGGTAAAGGTTCCCTTGCTTGAAAGCCAGTCGAATCCGACTCTAGGGTTGCGGTGCTCATCTCCGTTTCAAAGCCGAAGAGTCAGTGCTGTCCGGAGACGTTTCCATGGTCATGTGGCCGGCATGACTAAACACCAAGGCGCACGGAACGCTGTTACCTTCCCACCAAAGTGGTACCTATTTATCTACTTGCAGTTTCTTGCTTTCGAACTGCTAGGTTGGCAGGAGCTGGAACTAGAGACAGGAGCTCACTCCGTCATGCGGCACTCTCGGGTCTCGAACTGCTGAACTACTGACCTTCCACAGCCTGCAGTTCAGCGTCTTAACCACTTGAGCCACTGCAGCTCCTTAGATGGTATAGAGATATGATAAATGAAAGGAAATATAGAGCCTGTATAAACTGTTGCTAAATGGATAGTATATGGATAGGTAAAAATGAGGTAACTTAGATATTTAGTTATGTATGAGAAACCTGAATAGAATGTATGAATATAACGCTCTCTCTTTTCTGCTTTCTTTCTTTTCTTTTTGAAAGCCAATAAAAGATTATATTAAAAAAAATCTTAATTGGTTTTTATCCGGTCTTCCTTTTGTTCAGTCCTGTGAGAACCTGACACGGGATCTAAATTATTGAAGCGTTGAATGATCCTCGCTGGATCGTGGCATCTCTCAACCCACAGGCTGACACGGTAGCTAAATTATTGAAGTTCTAAATGCTCCCTGTTAGGTAATGTCCACCCCCTCAGCCTCTCTGCCCCCCAACTGCCAACTTAAAACAGGCTTCTGGGTGGAGGAGGCAAGAGATGGGGGCGGATACTCTCAGTCCAGGACTGGAGGGACAACATAGAGGGGGAAGCGGGTGTGAGAAGGGCCAGACGCGGAATCTGGTGGATCCTGGGACTGTGCACCTAAGGGAAAATTCAGATTTCCAGAAGAGTCCAGGAGCTGTTACCCAGCAGAAGGCGGTCAGTGTGGTATGGCTAGTATCTGGAAGATTCACAGTTCCCATCTTGCCATTTAACTTGCTGGGTGAATTTGGGCAAGTTGCTGTTTTTCAGCTTGGCCCACCTCACAAGAGTGTTGTGTGAATAAAACAGGGAGGGGAGAGCTACGTATGCCGCCTGGAGCTCCTTGGAGGAAAAGATGAAGAGTTGGATTTACACCCTGCCCTTCACTCGGAGTCTCAGAGCGGCCTACAGGCTCCTTCACTTCCTCTTCCCCGCAACAGGCACCCTGTGAGGTAGGTGGGGCTGAGAAAGCATGTGTCTTTGGCGCACCCTTCACTACCCAAAGGAGTCTCAGAGCGGCTTACAATCCCTTTCCCTTCCCTTCCCCTCCCCACAACTGACATCCTGTGAGGTAGGTGGGGCTGAGAGAGCTCTCCTGAGAACTGCTCATGAGAGAACAGCTCTGAGAGAACTTGTGACTCACCCAAGGTCACCCAGCTGGCTGCATGTGGAGGAGTGGGGAGTCAAACCCGGTTCTCCGGATTAGAGTCCAGTACTCTTGACCACTGCACCAAACTGGAGGAAAGGCAGGACAAGGCTGTGCCAGAGAGACAAATATCCTGGTTTTACTACTCAAAGGCTATATTTGGGGGCGGGGGAGATGCCTGTTGGGCTTCGGCTACTCACAAACACCCATGTCGGAACAGCAGTCGCACAGATCCGAACTCCAGGCCGCCTGGCTGCTGAAAGTGTAGCTGTTGCCCATGGGCTGGGGCTGGGCGTCTATGATCATCTCAGTCTGGTAAGCCATGTCCACTGCTGGAAAGAGGAGATGGTCGGGATGAGGCCAGTCAGTTTTTCTCCCCCTCCCTTTCCCATTAGGCCAGTCCTCCAGTTGCAGGATTGGGGGGAAGAAGAAGAAGAAGAAGAAGAAGAAGAAGAAGGGGAACAGGAGGAGGAGATTGGATTTCTACCCCGCCCTTCACTACCCGAGGGAGTCTCAGAGTGGCCTACAATCTCCTTTCCCTTCCCCTCCCCACAACAGACACCCTGTGAGGTAGGTGGGGCTGAGAGAGCTCTCTTGAGAACTGCCCTTGAGAGAACAGCTCTGAGAGAACTTGTGACTGACCCAAGGTCGCCCCAGCAGCTGCATGTGGAGGCGTGAGGAATCAAACCCGGTTCTCCCAGATCAGAGTCTGAGCTCCTAACCACTGCACCAAACTGGAGCCCTTGATACTGGGATTTCAGGGGGACCTGATAACAGTCCACCCATCTGTGGACTGTTTCATCTGCAGACATCCACAGGGGATGGAGGCCCTGCTCCCTTCTAAGCTGTGGGATCCTGTGAGCAAAAATTCTACTTTGTGAGCTGCTGGCATTCAAGTTGTGAGCGAGCCATTTGGCTGCTGCATAAATTAGGTTGCTCTGGAGCCCTCCTTCCTGAGCTGAGACAAAAACGTGTGAGCTGGAGGCTAAAAAGCTGTGAGCTAGGCTCAAGCTAACTCAGCTTAGTGGGAGCAGTGATGGAGGCTGTCCATTCTTAAACTCTTCCCTGTAGGTCGTCCCTTGAACATCCGTTTTGCTCCACAGCAGTTAGCAGGCGATGGCGTTTGACTCCACACCTGTGAAAACCTTCAGTGGCTCATTTCTGCATGTTAAGCCTCCATTCAAGAGACAGGATGGTTTTACTCTTGGCCAGCTGGGAATAGGGTTGCCAGCTCCCGGTTGGGAAATTCTTGGGAGATTTGGGGGTGGAGCTTGGGGAGGGTGGGGTTTGGGGATGGAAGGCACCTTGGCAAGGTATAATGTCATCAAGTCCACCCTCCAAAGTATCTGTTTTCCCTGGAGGGGGAATGATCTCTTGTAATCTGGAGATAATTTGTGATTCCAGGAGAACTCTGGGCCTCACTTGGAGGGTGGCATCCCTGACTGGCAACCCTAGCTGGGCAACCTGAGGCCTTTCCGAGAAAGGAAATGTCCCACCAGCTAAGATCCGCACAGCAAACTGATGTGAAAGACACAGGGAAGGGACAGGTTGCTTCCCTGCCAAGGAAGTTGTCAACCTGTCTGTGCTGGAAAATCCAACCGGGACCCCACCCACTCACTGTTTAGAAAAGGGCACAACCCGCCGGCAGGGTCCCCCACTCCACTCATCGTGAAAGGAAGGACTGGACTCTTGCATAAGTGGACCCACATGAAGGTGCCTTCTACTGAATCGGACCCTCAGGATTGTCTGCTCAGACTGGCAGCTGCTGTCCAGGGTCTCAGGCCGAGGGCTCTCACATCACCTCCTACTTGATCCTTTTAACTGGAGATGCCGGGGATCGAACCTAGGACCTTCTGCATGCCAAGCAGACACTCTGCCTCTGAGCTACAGCCCCATTTCATGGTTCTCCAAGGTCTCAGGCAGAGGCCTTTCCCATCACCTGCTGCCTTGGTCCTTTAACTGGAGATACCGGGGATTGAACCTTCTGCTTGGCAAGCAGACGCTCTGCCACTGAGCCACGGCCCCAGTTCATGGATCTCAGGCAGAGGTCTTTCACATCACCTCCTGCTTGGTCCTTTTAACTGGAGATGCTGGGGATTGAACCTGGGACCTTCTGCTTGGCAAGCAGACACTCTGTCACTGAGCTACAGCCCCACTTCATGGCTCTCCAGGGTCCCAGACTGAGGTCTTTCACATCACCTGCTGTCCGATCCTCTTAACTGGAGTTGCCGGGGATTGAACTCTGGGACCGGGGATTGAACTCTGGGACAAGCAGAGGCTCTCCCACTGAGCTACAGTCCCACTTCATGGTTCTCCAGGTTTTCGGGCAGAGGTCTTTCCTATCACCTCCTGCCTGGTCCTTTTAAATGGAGATGCCAAGGATAGAGCTTGGGACCTTCTGCGTGCCAAGCAGACGCTCTGCCACTGAGCCACAGCCCCACTTCATGGCTCTCCAGGGTCTCAGGCAGAGGTCTTCCCCATCACCTCCTGCCTGGTCCTTTCTAACTGGAGATGCCCAGGGATTGAACCTGGGACCTTCTGCATGTCAAGCAGAGGCTCTTCCACTGAGCCACTGAGCCTCACTTCATAGCTCTCCATTTGTGATAGGGAAAGTACCCTTTAGACTAGTCTTCTTTGATTTCCTTTGAGTGCAACCTGAATGTGAATGGGATCTACTTGAATGAGTGTAACAGAACGACGCTTGAGTCCAGTGGCACCTTTAAGACCAACACATTTTTATTTATTTATTATTTTATTGTTTAGATTAGATTTGCTAGGCCACCCTTCCCTACAAGCAGGGTTCAGGGCGGCTTACAACAAAATAGTACACAATAAATGATTTGAGTTGAAACCAGCCTTAAAAATTACATGAAGCAGATGGATAAAGAAAACCGTAAACATTCCAAGATGGCAAGAAAAGTCTAATCTGTTTAATTTGGTCTTAAAGGTGACACTGGCCTCAGACCAGAATCTATCTTGAATAAATGTAAGTTTACCTTTTTTTTTGCAATATACTTCTTGGGAGATGTATTTACTGCACTCAGGTTCACGCTTCTATGACTGGGCAAAACTCTCTGCTATATTAACCAAATAGCCCAAAATCCATAAGTTGAAAGTGACTTGATTGCATTTAACACCCACCCACAGTTCTCACACACGCACTGTATGTACCTAAGCCTGCATTCCCACAACCTCTTCTGATTAACAAGTCTTTAATGCCCGGGTAGAGACCAATGCTCCTTCTAAGCTGTGGGGTCTTGCGAGCAAAAATTCTACTTTGTAAGCTGCCGGCATTAAAGTTGTGAGCGGGTGACTTGGCTGCCGCATCAATTAGTTTGCTCTGGAGCCGTCCTTCCTGAGCTAAGACGAAAATGTGTGAGCTGGAGGCTAAAAAAACTGTGAGCCAGCTCACACTAATTCAGCTTAGAGGGAACACTGGTAGAGACCGTGTTCTGATGAAAGAACCCGTAGCTTCCCCTCCTAGAGAGTCACATGGTGCCACTTCCAAGACAAATGGCATTTCCACCCAGCCCATGGGCGTATTTTGTGTCAAAAGTGACAGCTCCCCCTCCTTCACCAAACAATCCAGGGCAAGCCGTGGGCCTTTTCTATTTCTGCATCAAGGTGTGGGCAAAGGCGGGAGGGGGAAACGTCCACAGAAGACAGAAATCTGGAGCGCCATCGGGAGTTCACACACCCTCAGAGCAAATAAAGTCTGCTGGGGGGGGGGGGAATGTTTACGGCTGAGAAATTTGTGAAGCGGAGACGGTGACGGGAGGAAGAGAAAAGCCCAGCGTTAAAGGAATGCCTTGGAGGTGTGTGTCATGGGTTGGGGGTTTCATTTTCGTCTTTCTAGAGGGGCATCAACAACCCTGGAGGGAGCCTAGAAGGCAGAGAGGTGCGTGTGTACCTTTCCATTCGGTCTTATCATCAGTTTCGACCACACGACGCTGATAAATGAATGGCTCACCCTGCTGTGGCGTTCTGGGTGGCTCCGTTTACAGTTAAGTTCCAACCAGGGGTCCCATATAAGGGTGTTCAGAAGAAGCGCTGGCCCAAATGAAGAACTTTCCAGGCCCTTTTATTTTTTTGCCGTCAAGTCACAACCTTGGGAGGTTTTCGAACAGAGGCTAGATGGCCATCTGACAGCAATGAGGATTCTGTGAACTTAGGCAGATCACGAGAAAGGAGGGCAGGAAGGGTTGCATCCGATGTTCCCTCTACGCTGTGGAGTCTTGTGAGCAAAAATTCCACTTTGTGAGCTACTGGCATTAAAGTTGTGAGCGAGCGATCTGGCTGCTGCATAAATTAGTTTGCTCTAAAGCCATTCTTACTGAGCTGAGACAAAAATGTGTGGGCCAGAGGCTAAAAAGCTGTGAGCTAGCTCACACTAACTCAGCTTAGAGGGAACACTGCTTTGGAGCCATCCTTCCGAGCTAAGACAAAAACGTGTGAGCTGGAGGCTAAAAAGCTGTGAGCTAGCTCACACTAACTCAGCTTAGAGGGAACACTGGTTGCATCCAGTGTTCCCTCTAAGCTGAGTTAGCGTGAGCTAGCTCACCCTTTTTTAGCCTCTGGCTCAAACGTTTTTGTCTTAGCTCAGGAAGGAGGGCTCCAGAGCAAACTAATTGATGCAATAGCCAAATCGCTCGCTCACAACTTTAATGCCAGTAACTCACAAAGTAGAATTTGTGCTCACAAGCCTCCACAGCGTAGAGGGAGCATTGTTCTTGTGGCCCTTTCTTACATGCCCAGGGAGATGCTGATCACCACTTTGGGGTCAGAAAGTCATTTTTCTCCAGGCCAGTTTGGCCGGGGATCCTGGAGGTTTTTTGTCATCTTCTGGGCATGGAGCAGGGGTCACTGGGTGCGTGTGTGTGTGGGGTGGCGGTCTTTGTGAATTTCCTGCATTGCACAGGGCGTTGGACTAGGTGACCCTGGAGATCCCTTCCAACTCCACGATTCCATGACTCATGGTGACGCCGTAGGGTTTTCAAGGCAAGAGACGCTCCCTTCCTCCATGTCGCAACCTTGGTATTCCTTGGAGGTCCCCCACTTCCAAATACTAGCCAGGGCCGACCCTGCTCAGCTTCTGAGATCTGATGAGATCGGACTAGCCTGGGCCGTCCAGGCCATATCTTTCCAGGTCAGGATCGAGCCTATTTATGACCCTGTCAAAGACAAATTCGCCCTGATTTGAATGTCCCAGGCGAGCCCGATCTCATCAGATCCCGGAGGCTTCGTCCATGATTAAATCATGCCAGTTTCCCATTTTAGCGCTGGATAGGAGCGTCACCTTGCGCTTTATTTTATCTGCCGTGAAATTGCTAGTGAATCACTAGCATCACTAGTAGGCAGGGTGCCCTCTAAGCTGAGTTAGTGTGAGCTAGCTCCCAGTTTTTTAGCCTCCGGCGCACACATTTTTTGTCTGCGCTCAGGAAGGAGGGGCTCCAGAGCAAACTAATTTATGCAGTCGCCAAACTGCCCGCTCGCAATTTTAACGCCAGTGGCTCACAAAGTAGAATTTTTGCTCACAAGCCTCCGCAGCTTAGAGGGAGCACTGCTAGTAGTGATGTAGGCGCTTCTTGGTTTGCTCCTAACTCAGAGTTTTCCTTTGAAAAGGCTGCTAACTGGTGTTGGGAATTTGGAGGGTTTCCCCCACTTATCTGGGGGGATATGTATATTTTATGACAAATAAAGACTTTCTAAGAAATTTTTTTAGAAAAAGAAATCTTGGAAGCTAAGCAGGGTCGGCCCTGGTTAGCACTGGGATGAGAGACCGCCAAGAAAGTCCAGGGATTGCTACGCAGAGACCTCTGCTCGCCTCTTGCCTTGAAAACCCTAAGTCAGCTGTGACGTAACAGCTCTTTCCACCACTACAAATGTTACCTGTGGGTGTATTTTACCCCCCCCAAATGACTCAGGATCATAGAGTCAGAGAATGATAAAGTTGGAAGGGCCTCAAGAACATAAGAGAAGCCAATGTTGGATCAGGCCAATGGCCCATCCAGTCCAACACTCTGTCACACAGCGGCCAAAAATACCAGGTGCCATCAGGAGGTCCAGCAGTGGGGCCAGGACACCAGAAACCCTCCCACTGCTGCCTCCAGCACCAAGAATAGAGCTCACCTGCCCCAGACTGAGAGTTCCATCTATTTTTGATGTTGAGTTTCAAGCCAACTTTGCGCTCCTCTTTCACTGTTGGCAAGAGGCCTTTAGGTCCTCTTCACTTTCTGCCATTGCAGTGGTATCGTCTGCATACCTGAGGTTGGTGAGTCCTATCATCCTTGTGGCTAATAGCCACCAATGGACCTCTGCTCCATATGTTTATCCAATTCCCTCTTGAAGCCATCCCATGCTTGTAGCTGCCGCCACCTCCTGTGGCAGTGAATTCCACGTGTTAATCACTCTTTGGGTGAAGAAGAACTTCCTTTTATCTGTTGTAACCCGACTGCTCAGCAATTTCATGGAGTGCCCACGAGTTTTTGTATTGTGAGAAAGGGAGAAAAGGACTTCTTTCTCAGTCTGCTCTATCCAGTGTTCCCTCTAAGCTGAGTTAGTGTGAGCTAGCTCACAGTTTTTTAGCTTCCGGCTCACACATTTTTTGTCTTAGCTCAGGAAGGATGGCTCCAGAGCAAACTGATGTACGCAGAAGCCACATCGCTCGCTCACAACTTTAATGCCAGTAGCTCACAAAGCAGGATTTTTGCTCACAAGACTCCACAGCTCCGAGGGAGCATTGGCTCTATCCCATGCATAATCTTGCCAGAAGCAGAGCTGACCCAGCTCTTTAATGGCAGCCTCTAGGGTCATCTAGTCCAACCCTCGGCACAATGCAGGAAATCCACAAATACCTCCCCCAAACACACACACCCAGTGACCGCTGTTCCACGCCCAGAAGATGACAAAAAATCTCCAGGATCTCCAGCCAAACTGGCCTGGAGAAAAATTGCTTCCTGACCCCAACGTGGCGGTCAGCATTTCCCTGGGCGTGTAAGAAAGGGCCACGAGAACTAAGCACTCCCTTCTCACGATCTGCCTAAGTTCACAGAATAGTCGTTGCTGTCAGGTGTGGCCATCTTGCCTCTGCTTGAAAACTTCCAAAGAAGGAGAGCCCACCGCCTCCCGAGGAAGCCTGTTCCACTTCTCTAGAGGACGGCCAAATAAGACCCACGTGCCCGCTTGCAGACCACGTAGTTACTGACGTTTTGGCAGACGTCCTGTGTTTTGAAAGACAGGCTGGCCTGAAGATGCCTTCCTGCTCAAAAGTTCTGGAGGAAAACACCCTTCGGGCTAAGGTGAGCTCCCGAGGGAGAAGCGGGAGAAAGCAAGTGGCAAGTCCTGCCCAGATCAATGGGGGATTAAGCCCTTAACTGTACTCTGGTGCCACCAAAATCGATGAGCTTAAAGCCCAGTCCTAAAATAAATACACAACCCCCCCACAACGAATTTACTTGGTGGCAAACCCCATTGATTTCAATGCAGCTGACTTCCAAGGAGGTACAAATAATAGCTTTAGTTAGCTTTTTCTGGACCGCGTCCTGACTTCTGGATGGAATGGACTGAAATGTCTCTAGAATGTCTCTAGATGGGAACTCTCAGTCTGGGGCAGGCGATGCACTCTATTCTTGGTGCTGGAGGGGGCAGCAGTGGGAGGGCTTCTGGTGCCCTGGCCCCACTGATGGACCTCCTGATGGCACCTGGTGTATTTTGGCCACTGTGTGACAGAGTGTTGGACTAGATGGGCCATTGGCCTGATTCCACATTGGCTTCTCTTATGTTCTTATGTTCTTAATTTGCCTTGAAGGGGTTAGTCCATATGAACAGCAGTCCAGGAGAGCTAGCGTTTTAATTTTTCCCGCTGCTCGTTTGCGACACGTTTGGCGTTTTATGATATTTAATTGGGGGGGAGGGGTTAGTAATAATTTAGAGTAGACTCGGATCCTTTTTCTTCTACCAAATACCTGGGATTTTATTTATACCCCACCTTTTTTATACCCCACCTTTCTCTCCAGTGGAGATCCAAAGTAGGTGATGTCATTCTCTTTCCCTCCACTGGATCCTCACAACAGCCCTGCGAGGTAGGTTAGGCTGAGAGAATATGACTGACCCAAAGTCACACCCAGCAAGGTTCTACGGCAGAGCGGGGATTCGAACCTGGGCCTCCCCGATCCGACACTCAAACCACCCCGCCACCCTGAAACTGAGGTGAGTGAAAAACCAGTTACGCCCTTATGGGTTGGGTTGCCACCTTCTCTCCCCCCCCACCCCAGCTCTGCGCCTCTGCCTTCAACGGCAGCCGGACACAGAAACGAAACCTTCCCCAGCTTCTCCACACCAGGAAACACTGTCCTCCTTCAGTTTGTGACCGTCCCCCATTAAAGGTGAAGGAATGACTGTGATTTGAATCCAGATCTCAAATCCATCAGTTCAGTCGTGAGAACCACCACGGTTTTCACCCCCTCTGTCCCGGTACACCCACTGCATCTCGAATCTATCGTGCAACCCTTCCTGCTTAGCCCGGTTGGCTCTCACAAATTGTAAGCCGTCGCTCTGTTAGTGCCCCCCAAATAGCCGCAAGCTAACTCGATCCCGGAAACACCTATTTATTCTCTTTGACACCCCTTTCTTTACGCCGATCCGCGGTGGCCTACTTTAATTATGGCCCTCAAACAACCACAAATGCTTGTTTCTCCACCATTCATTATTTCTTTGGGGAGCTCCTTAGAATGCCGGGTCACCTGGACAGGGTTTCTAGTAAACCACAACACAGCCAGGGAGGGAACCTCTGTCCCCTGAGCAGCTCTTGCGTGCCAATTGACCAGGCGTGAGCAAGCACAGGAGTGTGGTGAAGCGCATAGAATCGGTTAATATAGAACTGGCCAAATGGCCACAGGTCCTTTCCCCCACCCCACAGGTGTATTAATAGCGCTTTCTGAGCATTCCTTTCTTACCTGGTTTTTCTCCTGCAGCCTCAGGTTCTGGGTTGACCAGGTGACTTTCAGTAGGAAAACTGGTTGGGTGGGGTTGAGACGGTGCCTCTTATACGCACCGTTGGAAGGGCGGAGAAGCAGCGACCAGTTCTGGGGACGAAGCGGATCTTGGCGTGGGAGGGTCCTTTCTCGCAGCGAGGTTTTCCCTGGGCCCCAAATCAGTGTTGGAAAAATAAGTGCTGTGGGGCAGCAAACTGGGGAAGAGAGAGGTTTTTTTGCCCGTGCCACTTAAAGCACTTTTTTTGACTCACTGGTCTGCTCTTGTTGTGCATGTGTGAAGGGCTGGGATACGGGATTAATGCCGCTTGTACCGGGTTTTAAACAGACGGTTTTTCCGTGCAGGTAGGTGGATTTGCAGTTGCCGCTCAGCCGTCCTGCGTTTTTTTTAAAAATTCCTCCTGTGGACAGAAGCAGTCTATCAGAAACTGAGTTCAGTGGCTTCCCCTCAACTTTGGGATCACTTCCCTGAATATAGGGTTGCCAGCCTCCAGGTGGGCCCCAAAGATCACCCAGAATTACACTTGATCTTCAAACCACAGAGATCAGTTCCCCCAGAGAAAATGGCAGCTTTGGAGGGTGGGTTCTATGATGTTATTCTCCACTGAGGTCTCTCCTCTCCTCAAACTCCACCCCCTCCCAAATCTCCAGAAAATTCTCTACCTGTACTTGGCAACACTTCTTGGAGACTTGCCAAATTCTGAGGCCTATGCAACTTTTGGAAACAATGTTGCTTTAATGACATGTGGTTTTTATGTGTTGTGTATTGTGATTTTTTGGTTGGGTTTTTTTTTAGTATTTTGCTTGAAAATAGATTGCTGTGTGGCATCGGGTACTATTTATAATTAAAATGTTGCCTACAGTGTTCCTAATAAGTAACTTTTCTGTTCCAATCGGTGGCTAGAGATAGGGCAAAGGGGAGGGGGGAGAGTCTAAAGATCGGCATAGTGGTTAGGAGAGCAGACCCTAATCTGGAGAACTGGATTTGATTCCCCACTCCTCCACTTGCAGCCAGCTGGGTGACCTTGGGCCAGTCACAAGTTCTCTCAGAGCTGTTCTCTCATGAGCAGTTCTCGAGAGAGCTCTCTCAGCCTCACCTACCTCACAGGGCGTCTGTTGTGGGGAGGGGAAGGGAAAGGAGATTGTAAGCCGCTCTTGAGACTCCTTTGGGTAGTGGAGGGTGGGGTATAAATCCAGTCTCCTCCTCCTCTTCCTCCTCTTCTTCTAGTTAGTGATACTTGCCAAGTACAGGCTGGGGGAATTCCTGGAGATGTGGGGAGGAGCTTGGGAAGGGGTGGGGTTTGGGGAGGGGAAGGGAATGTCGCAGTGATATGACGCTGTAGTGTCTGTCCTCCAAAGCCGCTGCTTTCCTCCAGGGGAACCGTAGTCTGGGGATCAGTAGTTATTCTGGGAGAACCCCAGACCTCACCTGGAGGTTGGCAACCCTAGTTAGAGGTTTTGTAATCACATGCACCAAGCTTGAAGAGGGACAGAAAGAAAGAAATATCCCTGACCCTGGATAGCCTAGGCAAGCCCGATCTCGTCAGATCTCGGAAGCTAAGCAGGGTCAACTTTGGCAAGTATTTGGATGGGAGACCTCCAAGGAATACCAGCAGTTGGGAGGCAGGGGCAGGCTTTATCCAGCCACCTCTCTGAATAGGATGAACCCCAGCAGGGGTCAGTCACCAGAGGTTCCAGGTGCACACGCAGTCAGTCGCCAAAGGTCACCATGACTTCCAGGTGCACACACACACACACAATACAAAGCAAACAAAGAAACACAAAACACCGAACCTTTTACCCAAATAAACTGACTGTTGCATTGGGAAAACAGAGGGGTATAATTATTAATGGCTCTCTCCCCTCACCGTACTCTGGTCAACAAACAAAGCACTCTTGTGCTTTCTTTGTGATTCAGATCCAAGGGAAGAAGAAGAAGAAGAAGAGATTGGATTTATACCCCGCCTTTCACTTGGAGTCTCAGAGCAGCTTACAAACTCCTTTTCCCTTCCACACCCCACAACAGACACCCTGTGAGCAGTGTTCCCTCTCAGCTGAGTTAGTGTGAGTTATCTCACATGTTTTTAGCCTCCAGCTCACACATTTTTGTCTTAGCTCAGGAAGGATGGCTTCAGAGTAAACCAATTTAGGCAGCAGCCAAACAGCTTGCTCACAAGTTTAATGCCAGTAGCTCACGAACTAGAATCTTTACTCACCGGACTCCACAGCTTAGAGGGAACATTGCCTGTGAGATCGGCGGGGCTGAGAGAACTCTGAGAGAAACTGCTCTTTCAAGGACAGCTCTTATCAGAACTACGGCTTGTCATCCAGCAGCTGCAAGTGGAGGAGTGGGGAACCAAACCCGGTTCTCCCAGATCAGAGTCCGCGCACTTAACCACTACACCAAACTGACTCTCAATACCCAACTCCCCAGTTACTTGGAAACAAACACCCCGTTTGTTTCAACCTCCCTCCTATTTGCATGGGTCCAAAGTCCAAGGGGGGGGGGAGAGACCGCCTCGCAGATGTAAATATTTGCCTCTCTGAGGGAACAGAGGCAGTGTTCCCTATAAGCCGAGATAGTGTGAGCTGGCTCCTACAGTTTTGTCTTAGCTCGGGAAGGAGGGCTCCAGAGCCAAACTAATTGATGCAGCAGCCCAAAATCGCTCGTTCGCAACTTTCTTGCCAGTAGCTCCCAAAGTAGAATTTTTGCTCACAAGACTCCACAGCTTAGAGGGAGCTCCCCCTCCTTGTTGTTGGAATGAAACTCCAGCCCTCCTCAGGACTGGTCACCAGTACTGCCACCCTCCTGGCTCTCCACCATGATTTATAGTGGCCTGGATGGCCCACGGAGTCTGAGGTCACAGGAGTCCCACCTGTATGCCGGACCCTTGAAGTTCTTGTCCAAGGCTGAGGCCAAAACCAACTAACCCCTCCCTAGATGGGCAGAACCCTTTATCTGGCTGGCTCTGACCCTGAGGTGGGTCCCTACTTTCCCGTACGTTCCCCTCAAAGCTCTTGGGAAATGTAGGCAGGAAGGTATGGCAGCCCCATTGTTCTCTATGGCGCACCTCCCCCCTCTAGAGGACTACCAGACTGGCGGCCATTTTGTTACAACAAACTATGGCAAGTCCTTAAACAGATGGGAGTACCGGAACCACCTCACGTCTCCTGAGAAACCTGTATGAGGGTCAAGAAGTGACCGTTAGAACTGGATATGGAACTGATTGTTTTAGCATCGGAAAAGGAGAACGACAAAGATGTATATTGTCACCTTGCTTATTTAATTTATAAGCAGAGTGCATCATGCGAAATCCTGGCTTGATGAATCACAAGCTGGAACTAAGATTGCTGTGGAAAAGATCACCAACCTCAGGTATGCAGACGATACCACTGTAATGGCAGAAAGTGAAGAGGACCTAAAGAGCCTCTTGCTAACAGTGAAAGAGGAGAGCGCGAAAGTTGGCTTGAAACTCAACATCAAAAAATAGATGGGAACTCTCAGTCTGGGGCAGGTGAGGCACTCTAATTCTGGTGCTGGAGGGGGCAGCAGTGGGAGGGCTTCTAGTGTCCTGGCCCCACTGCTGGACCTCCTGATGGCACCTGGTATAGTTTGGCCGCTGTGTGACAGAGTGTTGGACTAGATGGGCCATTGGCCTGATTCAACATTGGCTTCTCTTATGTTCTTATGTTCTTATGAATATTATGGCATCCGGCCCCATCACTCCTTGGCAAATAGATGGGGAAGTCGTGGAAGCAGTTCCTGGGATCCAAGATCACTGCAGACGGCGACTGTAGCTGTGGTGAAACAGGGACCCGTCCTCAGCCCTGGGAGACTTTTTCCCCAAAGCTCCTGGGAAATGTAGGCAGGGAGGTATGGCAGCCCCATTGTTCCCTATGGTGCACCTCCCCCCTCCAGAAGACTACCAGGCTGGCAGCCGTTTTGTTACAGCAGCCATGAAATTAAAAAGACGCCTGGTCCTTGGAAGGAAAGCGCTGGCAAACCTAGACAGCGTAATAAAAAGCAGAGACATCACCCTGCCAACAAAAGTCCATATGGTCAGAGCAATGGTATTCCCAGTAGTACTGTACGGCTCCAAGAGCTGGACCATGAGGAAGGCCGAGCGCCGAAGAATAGTTTCTTTTGAACTATGGTGCTGAAGAAGACTCTTGAGAGTCCCTTGGACTGCAAGGAGATCAAATCAGTCAGCCCTAAAAGAAATCAAGCCTGACTGTTCCCTGGAAGGCCAGATCCTGAAGCTGAAGCTCAAATACTTTGGCCACCAAAGCAGGCCTGTAGCTACAGTAGGGCATCTTGGGGCACGGCCCCCTGACTTACCTCCAAGGCCCCCCAACCTCCCATCCAGCCCAGGTGGTCCCTTAGGTGTGTGTGGGTGCCCCCTGGCTTATTTAAAGGCCCCCTGAATTAGAAAATTCTGGCTACGGGCCTGCACCAAAGGAGAAGGGAGCACTCACTGGAGAAGACCCTGATGCTGGGAAAGATTGGAGGTCAAAGAAGAAGGGGATGGCAAAGGATGAGATGGTTAGACAGTGTCATCGATGCAACAAACATGAAATTAAGCAAACTCCAGAGCACCACGGAAGACAGGAGGGCCTGGCGTGATGTGGTCCATGGGGTCGTGAAGAGTCGGACTCAACTGTGTGACTGAACAACAACAACACTCAAGGAGACAGTCCATGACAGTGGAACCTGTTCCGAAGCCAGTTGGAATATACCAGAACCAGTGGGATTGATAGTTTAATGAGGTTCAGGGCACCTGACAGACTGCGACCTGACGAAGCTGAGGGAAACGAGGACCAACCGGCGTCTGGCATTGCGGGACTATATATTAATGTGCTGCCTTAATATGAATAAAACCGTGTCATCAAAGTAGATAATTTTTGCAAGTCTTGAATATGAAACTCCTTTTTTAAAGAATAACGGTGAGAGTAATTTTTACTCCTGAGTAAAATATATACAGTGTGTAATAGTCTATGAACTGGGGTTTTTTGGCTACCACCTGAAGATTGGCAAACAGGGGCTGTGGTCACACGTGCCAGATAACGCGGGGGGGAAGCGAGTCTTTTTGCTCTGTAGCGATTTGACCCGCATTTGCGTGATCACACCGTCCGTGGGAGCTGCGGGGGCAGCCCATCACTGCGTGATCAGACGCAAACAGCGGGTGAATCGGGTTTTTTGCCGGGTGTTTCCGATGCGCTCAAATGGGGGATCAGTGAATTGCATCTCCACACTGAGGGCTTCCAATGGCAGTACGTGGTGATGTGCATACTGGGAAGGGGGGAGGGAAACGGCACAGGATGGTCTGATCAGACCATCCCGACGCCATGAGACCGCGCTGGCGCGATCACACAGGGGAAAATCCGTCTGTGGCCCATAGTAACCTGTTTGATAGTGGATTTTCCCTATTGTCTTTTAACTTCGCTCTTGCGGCAGAGCACAAGGGGTTGCCGACAGGCAGGGCTATTTTGGGGCAGGAATGCATAGGAACGGAGTTCCGGCTGGCTTCAGAGTTGGCCACGCCCACTACAGCCAAAACCTCTCTGTGCATGGCTACAGAGGGAAGGCCTGGAGAGTGACTCCCCCCCGGCGACTCTGAGGCGGGTGGACCAGGGGGGCCCTGGAAGGATCAGGGAGGCCTGTCCAAGGGCCAGCCCACCCGGGCTCCCCACAGCTGCAGGGCACCCGGGCAAGCCAAGGGAAGGCGTTGCGTGTGGCCTAATAGGCTAATGAGCTGCACTGTCAGGGGTGTGGCCTAATAGGCTAATGTGTTTCTGCTGTTGGGTGTGGCCTATTATGCTAATGAGTTCCTGCTGGGCTTTTTCTGCAAAAAAAGCCCTGCCGACGGGTGCGGGACGCTGGCCAGATGTTCACATCTGATCACTCTCGTTTAATCCGCCTGGCATTCACGCCTATGGCGTGGCTAATGGTGCGTGTAATCACAGCCCCAGTCTCTCAGACTGACGCATTGCGTGCCAAGATGGTTTGCCACAGAAGCACTGAGGTTTATGCTCATCAATACCATAAAACATGGGACAAGAGACGCATCAGCCCCTGAGAGGGTTGCCAGCGCTGGATTGGGAAATTCCTGGAGATTCGGGGTGGAGCCTGGGGAGAGGCGGAATTTGGGGAGGGAGCTCTGGCAGAGATGCGATGGCCACGCAGTTCACTCTCCAAAGCTGCCATTTCTTCGAGGCTCTTAACTACTACAGCAAAATGGCTCCTGGTTTCCTCACTGGCATGGGTTTCCCCAAGGCCTTTGGTTTCCTCAACGTCTCAGCCTGCAGCACCGCCAACTGGTGAGCTGATGCCAAAGGATTATTTAGGTAGCACCGCAGAGTGTTCAAGGCACATAATACGGCCGAGCCCATCTGGACTGTGCGTGTGTGCTGACACAAACAAAGTTACGCATGGAGCCTCTCTACCTTTGCAAAGACTAGTACGAGTCCTTTATTGTAAGGAATTCCATTCTAGATAGGATAGAAGAGAGATAGGATTCTGGTATAGTCTAACTAGCTAGGATGGATAGAGATCTTCTGCCCTCATGGTGCCGACATGGAGAAAGGCTACCATAGCGTAGAGAGAAGGTGTCAGGCCAGAAGGAAGGAAGATTCCCTGAGAGTAGCAATCTGGTCATCAAAGGGATAGTATCAGAGCAGAAGGAGGAAAGGATGTTTTGTGTCCTGGCCTCCCTATCTCTCTGACTCTCTTATAGACCCCCATTGAAGTCTGAGGCTAAGAGACAGCGTAAAGTCCTTCACTTCCAACAGATGCAGGGCACTGTTGCCACTGAAGAGTCTGGGCCAAAATGACATCTGTGGCTACTGGCAGAGCTAGAGTGGTTTGGCCATCGTTCCTTGAGGCAGCAGATGACCAGGAACTTTCCCAGTTAGGTAAATGACCAATCTGTTCCAGAGAGCAGTACAATTAGGTTTGATTTACTGCAAGAACCAAATACATGAGCCGAACCTCCTGGGAGTCTATATTTTATAAGCCAGGTAGGGCTTTCCTGATATTGGTGGTATCATATGGGGAATGGCTGGATCATCAACATAATGTCAAACACCAAGTTTGGTTTGCCCTAGAAGGCATGGATACAGGCCCAATGGAGACCCATAGCGATGGTGGAGGTTCTGGGGGCTCCACCCCCTTTCTTAAAGCACCGCAAGAATTTCTCCTGTGAATGTTTTTTTTCCAAACATTTGAAAACATTGTTTTAAAGGCATGTGCTCCTTTAAGCATTGTGGGGTGGTGTAGTTGACTAATTCCCACACTGAGCAAGGGGGTTGGAGTAGGTGACCTCTAGGATCCCTTTCTAACTGTGGGTCAAGAAACTGGTCTCCTTTAAGTGAATTCTTCTGCCTCAGTGTTAGCCCCACCTGCCGGCTTGCTCTCAGAATCCTTGCTTAGGCTGGCAGAAGTGATTAACTTTCAGCAGCTGAGAACTGTCATCGAAAGCGGTTGACAGCTTGCAATTTAGAGATGTATCCTGGGAACAGCTTTCTTTTGGCTACATGGCTTTTCTTTCTGCACTGAGAACTGCAGCCCCACCATATAAAAAAAAATTGCCCCACAACCCACAAGACCCTGGCTATGGGCCTGGATGGTATGATTTTTGCCATGGTACACGATCTTGACCTGGAGAGTCAGTTTGGTGTAGTGGTTAAGTGCGCGGGCTCTAATCAGGGAGAACCAGGTTTGATTCCCCACTCCTCCACATGCAGCTGCTGGTGTGACCTTGGGTCAGTCACAAGCTCTGGCACAGCTGTTCCTTGAAAAGAGCAATTTCTGTCAAGAGCTCTCTCAGCCCCACCTACCTCACAGGGTGTCTGCTGTGGGGAGGGGAAGGGAAAGGAGTTTGTAAGCGCTCTAGCTCCTGATGCCACTTCTCCATAGTGGAGCCAGCTGGCGACCTTGGGTCAGTCACAAGTTCTCTCAGAGCTGTTCTCTCAGGGCATTCTCTCAGGCTTCTCAGCCACACTCCCCACAGGGTGTCTGTTGTGGGAGGAAGGAAGGAGTTTGTAAGCCGCTCTGAGACTCCATGAATGCATATCATCTCTTCTTCTTCTTCTTCTTCTTCTTCTTCTTCTTCTTCTTCTTCTTCTTCTTCTTCTTCTTCTTCTTCTTCTTCTTCTTCTTCTTCTTCTTCTTCTTCTTCTTCTTCTGAACAGCCCAGGCTAGCCTGTTCTCATATTGTAGCTTTTAGAGTATTGTAACTTTTAAGTGGCCCTGGCCAGGATCTCATCAGATCTCGGAAGCTGAGCAGGGTCATCCCTGGTTACCTCTTAGATGGGCAGACCCCCCAAGGAATACCAGGAGTGCTATGCAGAGGCAGGCAATGGCAAACCACCTGGAAACGTTGCTTGCCTTGAAAACCCTACGGGCTGCAACTTGATAGCAAAACATACAGACCCATGCTGTCTTTCCAGTCCAGGGTCTCTGGGTGTGAAAAGGTCTAGGATCGCCCTGTACTGATTTTGCTTTTTTTGTGGTGGAACAGCACCACTGACCGACGACCAGGGTTCCGTCCTGCCCTCCAAGGAATCTGGGTACCCGTGGCCATCCACGTCTCCGCTTGGCAATGTGCCGCTTTCCGGGCTTCCCCAACCTCTGTATTTTTCTCTCCACCTCATTTGGTATGCCTGCTGCACCACCTGGCGTTTGTAGGAATTATATGCTGAGGGCCTGAGCCCCCCCCCGGCTTTTCTTTCCTGCATTGCCTCTCTAAGGCCTAACCTTGTCTCTGTGTTTCCCACTACCCAGCGTGAGCTCCCCCTCCCTGGCAGTCTTTAAGCAGCGGCTGGACAGACACTTGTCAGGGATGCTCTAGGCCAGGGGTGGCCAAACTGTGGCTCAGGAACCGCATGTGGCTCTTTCACACACATTGTACGGCTCCCGGCAGGCTCGCCATCTATTTTCTCTCTCTCTCTTTCTTTCTGTCTCCCTTCCTTCCTTCTCCTCCCTCTCCCATCTATTTTCTCTCTTTTTTTCTCTTTCTCTCTTTCTCTTTCTTTCTGTCTCCCTTCCTTCCTTCTCCTCCCTCTCCCATCTATTTTCTCTTTCTCTTTTTCTCTCTTTTCTCTTTCTCTTCTCTTTCTTTCTGTCTCCTTCCTTCCTTCCCTCCCTCTCCCATCTATTTTCTCTCTTTTTCTCTTTCTCTCTCTCTTTCTCTTTCTTTCTGTCTCCTTCCTTCCTTCCTTCCTCCCCTCCCATCTATTTTCTCTCTTTCTCTCTCTCTCTTTCTGTCTCCTTCCTTCCTTCCCTCCCTCTCCCATCTATTTTCTCTCTTTTTCTCTCTCTCTCTCTTTCTGTCTCCTTCCTTCCTTCTCCTTCCTCTCCCATCTATTTTCTCTCTCTTCTCTCTCTCTCTCTCTCTCTCTCTTTCTGTCTCCCTTCCTTCTTCCCCTCCCTCTCCCATCTATTTTCTCTCTTTTTTCTCTTTCTCTCTTTCTCTTTCTTTCCACCTCTTTCATTCTTTCTTTCCACCTCTCTCTCTCTCTTAGACAAATAAACATCGTTAGCAAACAAATACATATCATTGGACAAATAAATGTCATTATCAGTGCCTCTTCCCCCCCCCTTTTGTCTTTATCTTTGGCAGTCTTATTTAATGTTAATAAGAAGCAAATTTGTATATTTCCCAATAAAAAAAACATGTGGGTAATATTTGTTCACGTCTTGTGGCTCTCAAGAAATCCAACATTTATTCTGCCTAGCAACCCTGAACTTCCTTAGCGGTCTCCCATCCAAGTATTAACCAGGGCTGACCCTGCTTAGCTTCCAGGAAGATGAAGAGAACAGAGCTAGCTTGGACCAATCCAGGTCAGAGGAAAAGATAAACAGAGGGGGTTTTGCCATTGCTTGCCTCTGTGTAGGCACCTTGGGCTTTTTCAGTGGTCTCCCATCCAATTACTAACCCAGGCCGACCCTGGTTAGCTTCCAAGAGCTGACCAGATTGGGCTATCCCGGGCTATCCGGGCCAGAGGCGACAGGGCCTCCCCTGGAATTTCTCATCGGCTTCGCTAGCAGGAGGTGGGAAGTTGGGGAAGTTAAATATTGGGAGAAGCCGGTGATTCCCCAAGGGGGCGGCGCAGACGCTGAGATGCTCTCGAATAAACACCGCCGTCCCTGTTAGATGTCCTGCTTTGTCGGAGGGGACGGCAGATGAAGCGGGAGGGGGGCACGCAGGGGAGGGGAGGGGGCGCTATCGGCAGCGACGGGGCGGGGGGGGGGGGAGAGGCATGTCAAACTGTCAGAGACGCAAAAAGAGATAAATGAATGGCCAGGCTGAGCATGAATAAATGAACTCTCTCTCTCTTTTCGCTGGGCCACGGGGTTATAGGATCCAGAGGAGAAAGAGAGAGCGGCACCCCCTCCCTCTACGTCCCCCCCCTCCCCATGGGGCCACGGTGTGGGCAGGGAGGGGGATCCGAGCCAATCTGACAGGGGAAGAAGAAGAATGGCGCATCAAATGAACATGGAAGGCTCTGATAGAAGGGGACACCAAGTGGCGCTTGAACCTGCTACTTACACCGAGGGCAGCGGCAGCGTGCGGGCTGGCGTGCGTCTCTTTTGTATGTGCCGGAGGCTCCCCCCTTCTTCTTCTTCTTCTTCTTCTTCTTCTTCTTCTTCTTCTTCTTCTTCTTCTTCTTCTTCTTCTTCTTCTTCTTCTTCTTCTTCTTCTTCTTCTTCTTCTTCTTCTTCTTCTTCTTCTTCTTCTTCTTCTTCTTCTTCTTCTTCTTCTTCTTCTTCTTCTTCTTCTTCTTCTTCTTCTTCTTCTTCTTCTTCTTCTTCTTCTTCTTCTTCTTCTTCTTCTTCTTCTTCTTCTGCAAGACCCTGGTCTCTCTTTTCCCGTTTGCACAAATCCTGGGATGTAGCCTATCTCTCCCCCCACCCCCGGCCATCTATCAGGACTGGGTGAATCATTATGCTAAGTACGCCAGCCAAATCGGCCTGCACTGTCCCCCCACTATGGGATCATTAATTTGGGAATTTCCCAATGAGGGACCTGCGGCCGGTCTATCACTTATGCCCAAATAGGCTTGCTATGAACCCATATACATTTTTAGAAACCTGGCCTTGCTCGAGTTGGATGTGCAGGAATCCAACCAGTGAAGTTTCTGTTGGCACAGAGGCGGGGAAGTCTTGCCAGCTCTGTTTTCTGCCAGTGCAGAAAGGGGGCCACACGACTACCCATGAGGATTTTTTAAAAGGATCTTGCAGCTTATAACAGGGCAGGGGTAAGGCGAGTTGAAAAAGGGGGCCACACGACTACCCACGAGGATTTTTTAAAAGAATCTTGCAGCTTATAACAGGGCAGGGGTAAGGCGAGTTGAAAAAGGGGGCCACACGACTACCCACAAGGATTTTTTTAAAAAAAATCTTGCAGCTTATAATGGTGCAGGGGTAAGGCGAGCAGAAAAAGGGGGCCACACGACTAACCATGAGGATTTTTTAAAAAAAGTCTTGCAGCTTATAATGGTGCAGGGGTAAGGCGAGTTGAAAAAAGGGGTCATGTGGCTACCCACGAGGATTTTTTTTAAAAAAAATCTTGCATTTTATAATGGCGCAGGGGTAAGGCAAGTAGAAAAAGGGGGCCACACGACTACCCACAAGGATTTTTTTTAAAAAAAATCTTGCAGCTTATAATGGTACAGGGGTAAGGTGAGTAGAAAAAGGGGGGCACACGACTAACCATGAGGATTTTTTAAAAAAATCTTGCAGCTTATAATGGTGCAGGGGTAAGGCGAGTAGAAAAAGGGGGCCATGCGGTTACCCACGAGGATTTTTTTTAAAAAAATCCTGCATTTTATAATGGCGCAGGGGTAAGGCGAGTAGAAAAAGGGTGCCACACGACTACCCACGAGGACTTTTTAAAAAAATCTTGTGGTGGCTTATGACATTTCAGTTCTGACAACAGAGGAGCTGAGTCTGTAAGACGTAGGTGAGATTTGAAGTAATAATAGTAAGACAAGTGTCAGAGTGGTTATGCGCATGTACCAACGCACTTGGCTGGGGCCCACCATTGCGTGTGCATGCTGGCCGACAGGAAAAAGGCGGTTTATGGGATCGAACCCATCTTCGCCATCTCCTCCCTTAAGTTCCATCTATTTATCCACCGGTGTGCCTGCACATCTCCCCCCTTTCTTCATCTCCCCTTTTTCTCCTCTTTTTTTCTCTTCCCTTTCTAATTCTTCCTCCCTCGCTCCCCTCCTCTCCCCCTTAGCTCCCGGGCTCCCCCATGCATGAAAAGAGCCCTTATTTAATTTAGTCGCCACGAAAATCGATTCTGCCATTCGATACAAAATAAGAATCAAGCAGATTAAGGGACGGAAATTAACTCTGAAAATATTTTTGATGGAGTGCCTTGTACTCTCCCCGCCAAATGGACTGCAAAGTGGAACAAATGACGGGCAGCTAGTGCCGGCGACAGGAGCTTTCCATCTTCCCATTATCCGCTAATGGGAAAGGTCCCGCTCTCGAGCCTTGGCCCACGGATTAATCACAACCCAGCCTTTATGAAGATTTATTTCTCCTTGCCTGCAGCCCGCGCCGGGATGAAGTCATAACGCTCGGGGGAGTCGGTGGCTCTCCCGAAAGGAGGGAGGAAGTGTTTAGAAAGGAGAAGAGAGAAGGAAATAAAAATGAAAGAGAGAGAGAGAGAGACGTGGGTGGGGGGCTCCAAGCAGAGGATGAGGAAGGCAGGCCAGGAGAGGTAGGAAGATTCAGGAGTCTGTTGGGGAGATCTGGATTCACAGGGCCGCTTCCAGGTTTTCAGGGACGTACCCAGGGGCCTCCATCTGCCCACACCCCGGGTACCACTCACACCTAAGGTTGCCAGCCACCCAGGGATGCCGACTTCCTAGCGATCCCCTCCCGGAACTGCGGCTCATCTCCAGGCAACACAGACCCGTTCCCTTCGATGCTCCCTGGGTGGAGTCTCCCGAGCCAAAATTCTACTCTCTGAGCTGCTGGCCTTAAAGTTGGGGGCGAGCGGATCTGGCCACTGCGGGAATCGGTTTGTTCTGGAGCCCGGCCTCCCTGAGCCGAGACAAAAATGTGTGAGCCGGAGGCTACAAAAGCTGCGAGCTAGCTCACGCCCGCTCAGCTTAGAGGGAACGCTGGCTCCCTTGGAGGAAATGGATGCTTTGCAGGGTGGTCTCAGTGGCATTGGACCCTACTGAGGTCCCTGGTCTCCCCAGGCTCCATCCCCAAATCTCCAGGAGTCTCCCAGACTAGAGCTGGTAACCCTACCCTGCTGTCCGCAGCCAACGCCCAGGAGGGACCTGGTAACCCTACCTCCAGGAAGTGGCTGAAGATCTCTCCGAATTACAGCTGGTCTCCAGACAATGCAGATTAGTTCCCTCGGAGGAAATGGCTACTCCGGAAGGTGGAATGGATGGCATTGTAGTCTGCTGAGGTTCCCCCCACACACCCTGGGTTCCAACTCCCAAACAGTGGCAGAGCTACATTTGGGGGAGCCTGAAGCTTGAACTGTTATGGGGGTCCCCTTCTCAACCAGCAGCAACAGGGCAACCTCCAGCAAGGTCCAAAGGGTATTTGCTGCCCTTGCAAGGACCTCAAGGCCCAAATGGTGGCGAACGGAGCAGTGGGGTGGAGCCCTTGACAATGGGCCATGCCGTTGAGCCCCCTTCCCACCACGACATCTACACTACATTTAACCAGTGTACACGTCAGGTTTTGATTGAAATGGCTGTACCGGCCACCAATGCTCCCTCTAAGCTGTGGAGTCTTGTGAGCAAAAAATTCTACTTTGTGGGCTGCTGGCCTTAAAGTTGTGAGCCGAGCGATTTGGCTGCTGCGTAAATTAGTTTGCTCTGGAGCCCTCCTTCCCGGGCTAAGACAAAAATGTGTGAGCCGGAGGCCCAAAAACCAACTCAGCTTAGAGGGAACACCGCCGGCCACACGAAACGGGTCTTAGAGCATATTCTAAGGTCCATATTAAGTACTCTGACCCGCTGGCTTAGGATTCCGTCGCTAAAACAAGCCTTATTTTAACAACAAATGCTTTTTAAAAAGCTCCATCGATTTTGTTGAGAAATTCACTCATTAATATAAAAATAAAGTCGCTTCAGGGCCCTTCCAGGATTAGGGGCCCTGAAGCTTACGCTCCATTAGTTTCGTAGCAGATCTGCCCCGCTCCCAAATCTCCGGGTATTTCCCAACCCGCTTTCAAGGCCTCTCTCTGCAGTCCCCTGCCCCCACCGGCACACACGTTCCCTTGACAACACTGAACATGGGGCTGCCAGCCTCCAGGTGAGGCCTGGAGACCTCCTGCTATTATAATTGATCTCCAGAAGACAGAAATCAGGTCCTCTGGAGCAAAATGGCAGCTTTGGAAGGTGGGCTCTGTGGCCCTGTACCCTGCTGAGTTCCCTCCGCTCCCCTCCCCAAACCTTGCCCTCTCCAGTCTCCACCCTCCAGTCTCCATCTTCAGGTATTTCCCAACCCAGAGCTGGTGGCAACACAGCTTCAAGAGGAGATTGGAGAAATAGATCCATCAGAGGTCCAGCAGTGACTATTAGCCACAAGGTATAGATGGAACACTATGGATATGTCTGGGACAGAGATGTTCTGTATCCTTGGTGCTTGTGGGGGGGCAACAGTAGGAGGGCTTCTGGAGGTCTGGCCCAGCTGGTGGACCTCCTGATGGCACCTGGTGTTTTTGGCCACTGTGTGGCACAGAGTGTTGGACTGGATGGGCCATTGGCCTGATCCAACATGGCTTCTCTTATGTTCTTATAGATGGAACACTCTGTCTGGGGCAGTGATGCTCTGTCTTCTTGGTGCTTGGGGGGACAACAGTGGGAGGGCTTCTGGTGTTCGGGCCTCGATGGTGGACCTCCTGAGGGTACCTGGGTTGTGGCCACTGTGTGACACAGAATGTTCGACTGGATGGGCCATTGCCCTGATCCAACATGGCTTCTCTTATGTTCCTATAGATGGAACACTCTGTCTGGAGCAGTGATGCTCTGTCTTCTTGGTGCTTGGGGGGCCACAGTGGGAGGGCTTCTGGAGGTCTGTCCTAGCTGGTGGACCTCCTGATGGCCCCTGGGTTTGGGCCACTGTGTGACTGAGTGGGCCACTGGCATGACCCAACATGGCTTCGCTTACGCTTTTCTATTCCTTACACTAACTGGCCAGTGTTTGCAGCTGAGAGTGCTGCTGGCATTGCTACCAGGAATGCCACCACTGTGTGCCACCCACAAGCCCTTCCTCAATGACTGGGCTGTTTGAAGCTCTGGTACAGACAAGTGGCCGGAGGTGTGTGGGGATGGGGGTCAGGGGTGGTGGCCCCACCAGAAATCCTGGGCCTCAGCAATAATTAATTAATAATTATCGCATGGCATTGTGTGTAGTGTAGCCGGGAGAACCTAAGATTGTCTGGCAGCTTAAAGTTCTAGCTCTTTTAGCATTATGCACCACTAGGTGGTGAGCTGGACTTGTTTTTGATCCAAACAACAAGGGAAAAAGACTAGTGTCTAAGGAGTCCCAAGTATACAAATTCCACAAGTAGAAAACACCATCCAAGATTGCCAAAACAATGTATTAAACAATTATAAAGTTGGTGGTGCCACAACAAAAAACATTAATGCATACTGTAACTAATATTTCCTCCTTTGAAGACAAGACTTAAAGTCTATGTAGTCAGTGTAACTTGATAGGAGGAGTCCACACAGTCATAACATTTTCCAAAAAGCCTTTGCAAAGACGCCCGTTCTAGATACTTGGAAGATGCGTTTCCTTCGACTTCTTCAGTTTGCCGGCTGCATAAGTGGAACCTGATTTCAGCAGTTTCGACAGACCACGAGGTTCGTAGTGTAGGAAGCTATGATCCACATCCTCCAAGTATCTAGAATGGGTTTTGGGGCACGAAACAAATGGAGTTTTGAGAGCGGCCGCACCACGTCCTTGCAAAGGCTGTTTGGAAAACGTTATGGCTATGTGGACACCGACTACACGGACTTGATGTCTTCTCTTCAAAGGAGGAAATATTGTATCTCATGCCTTATCACAGACTTGTTTTTGAGGAAAGAGTCATTTCAGAGGTGGTTTGCCATTGCCTGCCTCTGCGTCATGGCCCTGGTATTCCTTGGATATCGTCCTAGTAAGCCACGGCCAACCCTGCTTAGCTTCCGAGATCTGACGGGATCAGGCCAGCCTGGGCTGTCCGGGTTGGGGCTCTGGCAACTGCCCCCCCGTCTTGATATCTGGAAACTAGGAAGAGGAGGCTGGGGGGGGCAAATTGCTTGATTTCTTGGCTGAGTGGTGGGGTCTACTGGGCTTGGGCAAGATGTTCCGGGGCTTGAAGCTCCCTGTGGCTCCTGGTGTGGCAAGAGGAAAGTCTGGCCAAGGCCTTGTGGCGTTGCCAACTCCAGGTTGGGAAATCCCTGAGATCTGAAAGGCAGCCCCTGGAGAGGGACTTCTGTTCCCTTTGCTCTATGGTATGCCTCCAGAACTGCCCTTTTTCCTCCAGGGGAACTGATCCCTGTCGTCTGGAGGTCAGTTATCATGCCAGGAGATATCCAGGGCCTCATTCTATCTGCCCAAACTGTACCTCCTTGGCTAATGGCACTTTGGGGGAGAAGGGGTGTGTGATTTTTTTAGTGGGGAGAACGACACGGCGAGAAAAGGCGTTCCCCTTCCCTCACTGCTGTAGCCCTGATCCAAATCCCCATGGCCCAGCCGCTTTGACCCCAAAAGGGACTTCTGGTTCCAGTCTACATTTTCAGCAAAATGAGAGGTGAAAATTGGGATGGGGTGGGGAGAGGAAGTGCTTCTTTACTGTGGGAAGGACTGTGCCCCAGTGGAAGAGCCTCTGCTTGGCAGGCAGAAGGTCCAAGGTTCAATCTCCGGCATCTCCAGTTAAAAGGACCGGGCAGGAGGTGATGGGAAAGACCTCAGCCTGAGACCCTGGAGAGCCATGAAGTGGGGCTGTGGCTCAGTGGTAGAGCCTCTGCTTGGCAGGCAGAAGGTCCCAGGTTCGATCCCCAGCATCTCCAGTCAAAAGGACCAGACAGGAGGTGAAGGGAAAGACCTCTGCCTGAGACCCTGGAGAGCCATGAAGTGGGGCTGTAGCTCACTGGCAGAGTGTATGCTTGGCACGCAGAAGGTCCCAGGTTCAATCCCTGGCATCTCCAGTTAAAAGGACCAGGCAGGAGGGGATGTAAAAAACCTCCACCTGAGACTCTGGAGAGCAGCTGCCAGTCCGGGTAGACAACACGGACTCCGATGGACCAAGACTCTGACTCAGTATAAGGCAATGAAACGGTGGTACTTGCTGCCAGTGGATGTAGCAACGGGCAACGCGGGAGGGAGATTATCAAAGGGTGATTTTCCAATTTAATTCTGGACCCTGACACTAACCCTATGGAGCAGCAGGAGAGGGATGGGGCGGGCTTTTGCCACATTTCTAAATGTCGAACAGAGAATCCCTGCATGCAATTGGGCAGTGAACAACGCTGTCAAATCAGAGTTGACTTAAGGTGACCCATGAGGGTTTTCAAGGCAAGAGACGTTCTGAGGCGGTTTGTCCTTGCCTGCCTCTGCGTAGCAACCCTGGGCTTCCTTGAAGGTCTCCCATCCAAGTCCTAACCAGGGCCAACCCTGCTTAGCTTCCGAGATCTGTCAAGATCAGGTTACTTTGGGCCATCCAGTTCAGGGCAACTGCAGCAGAAAGAAGCCCCCCACCCAGACCCTCCCTTGCCTTGTTGGTGGCTGTGTTGAAGACAGGGGATGATTCTCAGCACTGGCCAGGAGCAGTCTATCTGCCTGCCTCAATCATTTTAATCGTCAGTGTCTGAAGAAGGGAGTTTTGACTCTGGAAAGCTCATCCCCCCAAAAAAACTCTTGTTGATCTTTAAGGTGCTAGTGGGCTCGATAGTTGGGGATGCTCTGTACATGCTCAGAGTCACTCTTGGACTATTACCGTGGGCCTTCCAGGGCTGGGGGGGGGTACTCTCAGTCCAACTCTTTATGCAAACAGCCCATTCTCCCCCTTCCCCCCAAACCCTTTCTCTTGATCTCTCTCCTTCCCCTACCAGGACAGCCTCTCCCCGCTCCCTCCCCCTTTCGGTACCTGTCTGCAAAGCCGCCCGCGGCAGATCAATGGCTTATTGCTAGCCATCGGCTCCCCCTTCAATTCCCCATCCATCCCTCAAATCCTGCCAGGATCAGAGAAACGGATGGGCCTTTGAGCAGGTCCCGTAATGTACCAGATGTCCCCGGTCCTTGTTCCCTCCTCCATCATCCCTGCCGCCCCCCCCCATCCCCTGCTTGCTGAAAGAACAACGGGCCATTTTTCTTCCTGGTGTCTCTCTGAATTTTCCCCTCCTGCAGGGAGCTCTTCCAGCCCGGTGGACTGGCCAGAAGAAGCCCGGAGAACAGGGTTGCCTGAACTGGACTGGGATATCTCTGGAGATTTGGGGATGGAGCCTGGGGAGGACAGGGACCCCGATGGGGTACAAGGCCACAGAGTCCACCCCCCCCCAAAGCATTCCATTTTCTCCAGGGGAACCAATCTCCATTGTCTGGAGATGAGCTGTAGTTCTGGGGAGAACCCCAGGTCCCAACCGGAGGTGGGCAGACCCTGCCAGAGAAAGGTTGCTGTTTTGCCATCCTTGACTCTCACTGGTATTCTGAAACTCAGGAATCTCACAGGTGAAGCTCTTCCCCTCTGCCGAGAAAAGCTTTGCCTGCAAAAGTTTTGTGGAAAGGGCTGACAAAACAGACAGCAACTTTTTTTAAAAAAAGGAAACTGAGAAAGAGGGAGCGGGAGAGAGACTGTGGCCCAGTGGCAGAGCCTCTGCTTGGCATGCAGAAGGTCCCAGGTTCAATCCCCAGCCTCTCCAGTTGAAAGGACCAGGCAGGAGGTGATCGGAAAGACCTCAACCTAAGACCCTGGAAAGCAATGAGGTGATGTTGTAGCTCAGTGGCAGAGCCTCTGCTTGGCATGCAGAAGGTCCCAGGTTCAATCCCCGGCCTCTCCAGTTGAAAGGACCAGGCGGGAGGTGATCGCAAAGACCTCAACCTAAGACCCTGGAAAGCCATGAGGTGATGCTGTAGCTCAGTGGCAGAGCGTCTGCTTCGCAATGCTCCCTCTAAGCTGTGAGGTCTCGTGAGCAAAAATTCTACTTTGTTAGCTACTGGCATTAAAGCTGTGGGCGAGCGATTTGGCTGCTGCATAAATTAGTTTGCTCTGGAGCCATCCTTCCTGAGCGAAGGCAAAAATGTGTGAGCCGGAGGCTAAAAAACTGTGAGCTAGCTCACTCTAACACAGCTTAGAGGGAACAATGCTGCTTGGCATGCAGAAGGTCCCAGGTTCAATCCCCAGCATCTCCAGTTAAGAGGACCAGGCAGGAGGTGATGTGAAAGATCTCCACCTGAGACCCTGGAGAGCCATGCAGTGGGGCTGTAGCTCAGCGGCAGAGCATCTGCTTGGCATGCAGAAGGTCCCACGTTCAGTCCCCGGCATCTCCAGTTGAAAGGACCAGGCAGGAGGTGATGTGAAAGGCCTCCGCTTGAGACCCTGGAGAGCCATGAAGTGGGGCTGTAGCTCAGTGGCAGAGTCTCTGCTTGGCATGCAGAAAGTCTCAGGTTAAAGGGAGCAGGTTCAGTCCCCGGCATCTCCAGTTAAAAGGACCAGGCAGGAGGTGATGTGAAAGACCTCCTCCTGAGACCCTGGAGAACCACTGCTGGTCTGAGTAGACCAGACTGAGTTAGATGGACTGACGGTCTGATCCCATATAAATCAGTTTCATGGGTTCTTCATTTTCAGGAATTTGGCACAGGGTTGGCAGCTCTGGATTGGGAAATACTTGTGGATTTGGGGGGGATGGAGTCTGGGAAGGGCGGGGTTTGGGGAGAGGAAGGTCCTCATTGGGGTAGAATGCCACAGAGTCCGCCTTCCAAAGCAGCCATCTTCTCCAGGGGGAATGGATCTCTGTTGTAATAGCAGGAGATCTCTAGCCCCACTTGGAGGCTGGCAACTCTAATTTGGCAGGGCACAAACATTCCTCTTAAGGAGTGGGGGGGGAATGGATGTTCAGGCCTTCCCCCACAGGTTCCCTAGAGGGCACTAAGATTGGGGTCCCTAAATTGTCTGGCCCTTCCAGGCCCCAGAGAAGCCAGGTTAGCCGTGACGAGCGCCAGGGCCTTCTCAGTGGCAGCCCTGTACTGGTGGAATGAGCTCCCAGGTGACATCAGGGCCCTGTGGGACCTTTCACAGTTCTGCAGGGCCTGTAAGATGGAGCTCTTCTGCCAGGCTTTCCGATTAGGGTTCCGCCCTTCCAACAACCAGGCCCTGGCCCCAATATCGACACCAACTCAAAAATATAATAAATAGCTTGACAAAACCCAGACTACAGTAGTAGTTGATCATACGGATGCTGCAAACGCCGCCATTGGCTATGAATTATACAGGGCTGCCAAGTTCATCTTCGCCCCCAGTGGGGGAATTTGGGGGGGTGTTCCTGGAGGGGGTGGGGCATCCCCGACATGATGACATCACGTTGGGGACATCTGGCCCCCGGCTGCGCACCCGATGCATGCGGGGAAACGCCAGCTCCCTGCACTTAAAAGGAGCCCCTTTAAGTGCAGGGAGCTGGCGTTTCCCCGTGCGCCCGATCTCCAAGTGGAGTTCGGGTCCGTGGCCTGCAGCCACCCCTCTCCTTCCTCTCTCTCAAGAGAGAAGCAAGAGGAGTGGCTGTGGATGTCGGGGCTTGAGGGCGGGGCCCCTGCCAAACCGGGTGGTTTTTTTTTGGCAAGCCTAGAATTATATTAGCACTTTAGGGTATGTTTTTATTCTGTATTGCTGTGATTTTCTCTAAATACAGCGTTTTAACTGTTGTCTGTAAGCTGCTCTCAGCCTGCCTTGGCGGGGAGGGCGGGGTACAAATTAGACGAATGAATGAATGAATAAATAAATAAAGCGATCCTGTATGCAGTGGCATCGTTAGGAATTGGCCTGTCAACCTCCAGGTGAGGCCTGAAGATCTCCCAGAATCCCAACTGATCTCCTGGCAAGAGAGGTAAATGGCCTCATCGGGAGGTGGACTCTATAGCATATTACCTCACTGAGTTCCCGCCTCTCCCCAAACCCCGCCTTCCTGAGGCTCCGCCCCTCAAATCTCCAGGAATTTCCCAACCCGGAGTTGGCATCCCTCACTTGGGAACGGACCCCCCCCCAGGTGTTCTGAGCACCTGCCTCTGACCCCTGCCGCTAGACTTACTCATCCTTCCCCCCCAGAGCTTGGAGATCCAGCGGCGGCCTACACTAACCACTATTCCATACTCTCTCTCAAGACTCCTGAACCTCGACTGCAGGAGACTGGCCTTCCATCTAGCCTTTACTCAGAGCTTCATTTTGAACCCCTGTTGAGGATGAAACAGAGGCCCATTTGCACTGCATATAGGCCATGTTCAGGAAACGTTTGGCGTACAGCATGGGGCACAGAATTCAGGTCCCAAAGAATCCTACTCTTTTAATATTTTTTTTAAAGCAAGTTACTAGTCCTTAGAGCTGGGTATGGAAAACGCCTGGGAAAATTTCAGAAACGGGAAGGGAAAAGGGCCTCAATGCTCCGTCTAAGCTGCGGAGTCTTGTGAGCAAAAATTCCACTTTGTGAGCTACCAGCATTAAAGTTGTGAGCGAGCGATTGGGCTGCTGCATCGATTAGTTTGCTCTGGAGCCCTCCCTTCCTAAGCTGAGACAAAACTGTGTGAGCCAGAGGCTAAAGAACTGTGAGCTAGCTCACCCTAACTCATCTTAGAAGGAACACTTCTCCTTGACTGACAGGAGTAGCAGGGCTATTTTGGGGCAGGAACGCACAGGAACGGAGTTCCGGCTGGCTCCCGAGTTGGCCACGCCCAGCAGGAAATCGTTAGCATAATAGGCCACACCCAACAGCAGAAACTCATTAGGACTGGCTACTTCAGGGGTGTGTGGCCTAACATGCAAAGAAGTTCCTGCTACAAAAAAAAGCCCAGGATTTTGACAACAAACAAGGTAAACAGAATAAGAAGCAAAAGGTGGGTGTGGCTGGATGACCACACTTCTGGTTATGTGGGGGTGTGGCCTAATATGCTAATTGGTTTCCGCTGTTGGGTGTGGCCTATTATGCTAATGAGTTCCTGCTGGGCTTTTTCCTACAAAAAAAAGCCCTGAGGAGTAGTATCAGTTATGTGCAATGCTAAAGATGACAGAATAAATTATACATTTTAAGAGACGCTTATGCATGTTTGCCCTGACTTAGATGGTCCAGGCTAGCCTGAGTTCATCAGATCTCACAAGCTAAGCAGGGTGGGCCCTGGTTAGAATTCACAGAATCGTGGAATCACACAGCATTGGAAGGTGTCCTAGAGGCCATCTAGTCCAACCCCCTGCTCAAGGCAGGTTCAGCCTAGAGCAGGGGTGTCAAACATGAGGCCCGGGGGCTGGATCAGGCCCCTGGAGGGCTTCTGCTTCCAGTGCTGCTGCTGCTGCACCATTGCTTGCTTCGCCAGACTCTCTTAATCACTCAGCCATTCCATGTTTTAGCCTGGACAGGTGTTTGGGTGGTTGTTTTTGATGATTGTTTGGTGCAGGCTCAGACGTCTCACTAATGAGCGAAGTTTTAAAGATTGCGCAAAATCAGCCCGGATCGATACTTGACCTACATTTGACACAAATAACTCTGAATAAAAGTTAAAGGAAGTTATTGTGACAGTTAAAGAAAGTTATAACTCAATAATTTTTTTTAAAAAAAGGCTCGCAGTTCTTTCTGGATCTTCGTCTCTCTGTTTTGTTTTGGCTTGTTTTGCTTACCAGTAAATGACAGAGCTGCGGTGGCTCAAGTGGTTAAGACGCTGAACTGCAGGCTGTGGAAGGTCAGTAGTTCAGCAGTTTGAGACCCGAGAGTGCCGCATGACGGAGTGAGCTCCCGTCTCCAGTTCCAGCTCCTGCCAACCTAGCAGTTCGAAAGCAAGGAATTGCAAGTAGATGAATAGGCACCACTTTGGTGGGAAGGTAACAGCGTTCCGTGCACCTTGGTGTTTAGTCATGCCAGCCACATGACCACGGAAACGTCTTCGGACAGCGCTGGCTCTTCGGCTTTGAAATGGAGATGAGCACCGCAGCCCTAGAGTCGGATTCGACTGGCTTTCGAGCAAGGGAACCTTTACCTTTAAATGACAGAAGGTGCATTATAAATGGGATGTGTGTGTGTGGAACCCAACTTTAGTGGGTTAAAATCTAATTTGAAGCTAATTTGAAACTTTATTTTCATGGTGGTAGATCACTGGCACTTTTGGCCGGAAAAAATAGATCACTACCTGTTCGAAGTTGGACGTGCCTGCTCTATACCATAAACGGTTAACTCTTTGAAATACGTTCTAGCCAAACTCTGTCAGAGCCCATACGCTTTCAACACTACTCTCAAACTACAATGAACTAATACAATGGACATACTTATACCTTTTGCTAACCTTTTCAACAATAACACCCTCGATATGCACTCATTTTGTAGAAAAAGCCCAGCAGGGGCTCATTAGCATAATAGGCCACACCCAACAGCAGAAACTTATTAGCATATTAGGCCACACACCCCATGTTTCCAGAAGTGTGGTCATCCAGCCACACCTACCTTTTGCTTCTTATTCTGTTTACCTTGTTTGTTGTCAAAATCCAGGGCTTTTTTTGTAGCAGGAACTCCTTTGCATGTGAGGCCACCCACTCCTAATGCAGCCAATCCTAATGAGTTTCTGCTGTTGGGTGTGGCCTGTTATGCTAATGATTTCCTGCTGGGTGTGGCCAACTCAGGAGCCAGCCAGAACTCCGTTCCTGTGCGTTCCCGCCCCAAAATAGCCCTGCTTGCTAGATATCATCACGTTTTCTTTGAAACCATCTCAGTCAAACCCTACTTAGTGTAATTCTCATATATTGCTCTATCTAGAATTGTTTTTCTCATGTATGACACTCCTATATTTTTGTTTTGATTTATCTGTTTCTGTATGTTGCTTTAAAAGAAATTTTTTAAAATAAATGACAAAAAAGAGTCTTCTCCAGCACCATAATTCGAAAGCATCTATTCTTCGGCGCTCGGCTTTCCTTATGGTCCAACCCTCGCAGCCACACATTACTACTGGGAACACCATTGCCTTGACCATATGGACTTTTGTTGGCAGGGTGATGATGTCTCTGCTTTTTATTATGCTGTCTAGGTTTGCAATCGCTTTCCTCCCAAGGAGCAGGCGTCTTTTAACAATGCCACAGAGACCCCCTTTTAAAATGGCTGTTTCCTCCAGGGGAACGGATCTCTGTAGCCTGGAGACCAGTTGAAATCCAAGCTGATCTCCAGCCGCCCCATGGAGGTCGGCCATCCTAGGTGAGAGACAGGCACTTCGCATATGCTCAGAGACCCTCTTGTTGCCACCTTCTGCTCTGAGCTCATGCTCGAAAACGTGTGCCTAAACGCTGGAAACTGGACAGCCACCTGCAACCGGACCTCTTGCAAACTCTGGCTCTGAATAATATCGAGCAGGATATGAACAAACAACTTCAAGGGATGACTTCAAGGAACAAACAACTTCAAGGGATCCGTCTCCCAGCGGAAGGGCGGTGTTTGCGCAAGGAGTCCATTTCAGAAGATCAGAAATCAGCATGCAAAAAAGCGAAGCCCTGGGGCCCGAGCGGGTTTTACAACCCCAGTTCTATCGTCTGCTTTATCTAAACCTCTGAAAGAACACAGATATAATAACGAGGCTTTTGAAGAAGAAGGAGAAGAAGAAGAAGAAAACCACAACAGCAACAGCAGTTCCCCTCCAGCACTGAGAGAGGCCAGACGCCTGCCTATTTCTTCAGCCGTGGAAAGAAATTCTGCTGAGGTTGCCAGCCGATCAGAAAGAGGAAATGATTTGCTTTGAGGCTAGAAGCTGGGAAACCAAGGGGGCAAATGCCCCCTTTTCAATCCTTCTGCCCCATTCTTTGGTCAAACTTTTACAGATCAGCCACTGGATCAGCGAAACGACACCCCAGAAAAGTCTGCCCCCTGGAACGCAGTCACAAATGTTTAGTTTCTTCCCTGGTTCCACCACCAAACCCACTGTGGGCTCTGCTCCCAGGTCACCGTCATGGAAGCATAGACGACTTTAAACAGAATAACGCAGGGATTATGAGAATGATCCCGGGGTTCAAATCTTGTCTCCGTCACATACTCACCAGGTGGCCTCAGGTGTGTCACTCCCTCTCAGTCTCAGACCCGTACCTGCAATAGGACGAGGAGAAAGCCATCCCACCTTAAAGGGTCGTTGTAAGGATCGGGAACCAGTTTGTGTATGGGGAAGCTGGGAACACTGCAAGTGTTTCATGAATGCTAAATCTGGTCGCCGCTAACGCTGTCACTCTTGGTGCTTCTGGAAGGTCGACGACATGTTTCCGTAGCACAAGATCAACAATATCGCTGCAAAGAAACAGATCAAATCCGGCCCCATTGGCTTTGTTTTGTCTAAGCACCAGGTATAGAAGACTGAGCGCCGGGCCCAGTGCTGCATGTAAGCAGCATTGCCAACTCCCTCTTGGGAAATATCTGGAGATTTGGGGGTGGAGCTTGGGGAGGGCGGGGCTTGGAGAGGAGAGAGACCACAGCAGGGTACCAATGCCATAGAGCTCACCCTCCAAAGCAGCCATGTTCTCCAGGTCTGGGCCATTTGGAGATCAGTTGAAATTCTGGGAGCTCTCCAGGCCCCACCTGGAGCCTGGCAACCCTGTGGGTTCTGTGCCCTGGACTTGCAGAAGGGAACTCTTTCTTCTCCTTCATTCATTGTATTTGGGGAAAGTATTGCGGTTGCTTAGTGGCGATGGAAGAAGCACTCTGCGCATGCCCAGAAGCACCTTTATTTCTGAGACAATGTCCGTTCATATCAGTTTCCTATAAGAAAGAGCACGGCTGATGCCAGGCAGTGGTGGGACTCAGTGGGCCCAGAAAAAGGTGTGAGGGGAAATGGGGCACCAATATTAGGAGTTTGTTTGTAAGCAATTTGTTTTCTATTAAGGTTTTATCAGGCTGGCTTGTAGCCTAATGGCCTGGCTCAGGAAGCTGCTTTTGTAAAGGGAACCCTACTGCATTGTGCCTCAGTTCTGTATTCCGTTCCCTGCTCCGTTTGACGTATCATGTCTGATACACTGTATATGATAAGCATTATTTGTTTGCTGTATAACAGATTGAAAATCCAGTGGCAGCAGAGAGCAGGTTTGGTGTAGTGGTTAAGTGCACGGACTCTAATCTGGGAGAACCGGGTTTGATTCCCCACTCCTCCTCTTGCACCTGGCTGGATGACCTTGGGCAAGCCATAGTTCTGGCACAGCTGTTCTTGAAAAAGAGCAGTTTCTGTCAAGAGCTCTCTCAGCCCCACCTACCTCACAGGGTCTCTGTTGTGGGGAGGGGAAGGGAAGGGAGTTTGTAAGCCACTCTGAGACACCTTTGGGTAGTGAAGGGCAGGGAATAAAATCCAATCTCTTCTCTTCTTCTTCTTTAAAACCAACAAAGGTTTATTTGAACATAAGAACATAAGAACATAAGAGAAGCCAATGTTGAATCAGGCCAATGGCCCATCTAGTCCAACACTCTGTCACACAGTGGCCAAAATATACCAGGTGCCATCAGGAGGTCCAGCAGTGGGGCCAGGACACTAGAAGCCCTCCCACTGCTGCCCCCCCCAGCACCAAGAATAGAGTGCATCACCTGCCCCAGACTGAGTGTTCCCATCTATACCCTGTGGCTAATAGCCACTGATGGACTTCTGCTCCATATGTTTATCTAATTCCCTCTTGAAACTGTCCATGCTTGCAGCTGCCACCACCTCCTGTGGCAGTGAATTCCATATGTTAATCCTCTTTGGGTGAAGAAGTATTTCCTTTTATCTGTTCTAAATTTGAGGAATGAGCTTCCGTGTGCACGCACACTTTTATCAAATACCTTAGAATGGCAGGCAAGGTTCAAACTTATAGCCCAGAGAATGAACAGCAAATTAACAGGCAACGTGACGAAGATCAAGATATGCAAAGTAAACCCTAAATAACAAGTTAAGGTTATCGTGTCAACAGCTGTAAAGCAGTAAATATGTCAAAAGTAGCAGATAAATATCTAAAGGTGTCTCTTCTAATTGTGGGAAGTGACTGGGAATCTTCATTCTATCCTGTCAGGCCTGGAGGGGACCTAACACTACCTCCCCCTCCAAAAAGATGCTGTTATGTCAGCATGTTTGCTGGATGTATTATATGTGGTTGCCCGCTCTGGGCTTGAATATTCTTGGAGATTTTAGGGTTGAAGCTTGGGGAGGGCAGGGTTTGGAGAGGGAGCCGGTTATAAGGCCAGGGAGCCCACCCTCCACAGCAGCCATTTCCTCCAGGGGAGCCGACCTCGAGTGTCCAGAGATCAGTTGTAATTCTGGGAGATCTCCGGGCCCCACCTGGAGGTTGGCAAATACTAACATATGATCGTGTCCTTACTGCATTGTGCCTCAGTTCTGTAGTCCGTTCCCTGCTCCGTTTGACGTATCATGTCTGATGCTCTGGGGTTTTGTTGCACTGGTTCTAATTTTTGTAATCCTGCTCTTATGATGCTGTTTATCAGATATCTTCCTGCTAGCGTGTTATTCGGCTGCGTTGCTCTGTATCGTGCAATCCACCCTGAGAGTCAGTGGGAAAGACGTGCAATAGATGGTGATAGGCAGGAAGATAGGGAGATAGATAGTCTGCCTGTAGCAGTAGAAAGAGCAAGAGTCCAGTAGGACCTTCAAGACTAACAAAATTCGTGGCAGGGGAGGAGTCACGGCTCACTTCTGCAGATCTGAAGAAGTGAGACATGACACATAAAAATTTGTCCCCTGCCACAAATTTTGTTAGTTTTGAAGGTCCTACAGGACTCTTGCTCTTTTCTACAGATGGATAAGAAGGAGGAGGAGGAGAAGGATAGATGGATGATAGATGTGAATTGTGTGGATGGAGAGAAAGAAAGAGACTGAAGAGGATGTGTAGATAGATAGATAGATAGATAGATAGATAGATAGATAGATAGATAGATAGATAGATAGATAGATAGATAGAGGGCTCTTTCTGTAGCAGGAACTCCTTTGTATATTAGGCGACACACCCCTAATGTAGCCAATCCTTCAAGAGCTTACAGAGTTCTTCTTACAGGGGCTACTGTAAGCTCCTGGAGGATTGGCTACATTAGGGGTGGGTCGCCTAATATACAAAGGAGTTCCTTCTACAAAAAGAGCCCTGGATAGATAGATAGATAGATAGATAGATAGATAGATAGATAGATAGATAGATAGATAGATAGATAGATAGATAGATAGATAGATAGATAGATAGGTGGGTGGGTGGGTGGGTGGGTGGATGGGTGGATGGGTGGATGGATGAGAATTGGGTGGATGGAGAGAGAGAAAGAAAGAGACTGAGTTTGCAGTCACACACACACTAAATAATCCACTTTCAATCCACTTCCCAACTGGATATGCCAGTTCACACAGTAAAATCCAGTTGGAAAGTGGATTGAAAGTGGATCATTTACTGTGTGTGACTGCAGCCTATAGAGGATATGTGGAAAGATGGCCTCAGTCACACAGGAGGATTTGCCATGCGAGAGGGACGGATCGGGGGTGCATCAAGCAGGCGCGATCATACCGCAACATCTGGGAAGTGGCGCGCACCCGTCCTCGATCCATCCCTTCCAGGTAAAACCGTGCATCAAAAAGGTAGCACCAAAACAGTGCTACCAACCGTCTGACATGCAGCACGGGAGGGCGTCTGATTGCCGCCGCACCCGTCTCCGTGCAGCTTCCGAGGCCCTGTTGAACTGTGCATGCCTGCGCATGCGCAGCAGGCTCGCCTCATTCTCCTGTCCGTGGCTTCCCCCCCGGCATCTGATCATGATAGATGATAGATAGATAGATAGATAGATAGATAGATAGATAGATAGATAGATAGATAGATAGATAGATAGATAGATAGATAGATAGATAGATAGATAGATAGATAGATAGATAGATAGATAGATAGATAGATGATAGATAGATGATAGATAGATAGATAGATAGATAGATAGATAGATAGATAGACAGACAGACAGACAGACAGACAGACAGACAGACAGACAGACAGACAGACAGAGATACTTCACTTTCTGATGAGCCAAAAGGAAATCCAACCTAGCCCCCAGGGCTGTCCATGAAGAACTCTGCACCACTAAGCATTGCCCAGAAATCTAAGGACATCTTCACATGAAGTTGCCAACTTTCCATAGGGTTTGGTGCCTTTAAGAACAGCTTGCTCTGCAGATGGCTGAAAGTGATTTTGTCTGATTCTATCCTGCCTATTGCAGAAGAGCACACAACTCTTAAAGGTACAAGAACAAGGGTGTCTCCCCCTCCCCAGCCAGTGGCAGCTCTTCTTCTGCAAGCTGGCCGCAGCACATTCGACTGAACTGACTCTTTCCAGTTTGCTTGTACCTTTGGTTTGCCAGGGTTTTTCTGGGCCCAGCTCCTGTCTCTTCAATAGCAGCCTAAAATCATTCTGAGAAAGGTAAAGGTGTCCAAATTTCTGCGTGCCCAGCTGGCCCCTAGCTATGATGGGGCTAGTCGGAGTGCTGCCCCCTTTCTTAAAGGGACAGCCCCACAAGATTTCCTCTTGAACACCCCTTTTAAAGAAATTTTAAAACATTTTTGAAAGGTGCGCGACAGCAGTAGCAAAAAAACAAAACAAAACAGGGCAGCCCCAACAGAAAACAGATTGCCCCACAAGTCACAAAACCCTGGCTACGGGCCTGCCAAGCTGCAGTTAAAGGCACAGGAGCAGGTCTGGAGGAAAAAGTCGGTAACTTTACCGGCTTCTGCTCTTCCTTGCTTCAGCTGGTGCAGTGCAGAGACTGGCCACCGGGGGCTGATGGAACTCTCCAGATGAGAGGCAGAGAAGTCTCCGAGCTGGTTCCTTCCGTATGATCATCATTCAAAGGCCGTTTGCTGGGAGATACAACCACGCTGGGGTCGTGCTGCAGCCACTTAGTGGTTGACAGCAGAGTGGACGTTGCACCAGGAGTAGGGAGTGTCAGGGAGAGGAGGCTGACAAGCTAGGGTTGTAGCTGGAGATCTCCTGGGGTTACCACGGGTCTCCAGGTGACAGAGATCAGTCCCCCTGGAGAAAATGGCTGGTTTGAAAGGTGGACTCTATAGGCATTATACTCCATTGAAGTCCCTCCCCTCCCCAAACCCCACCTTCCTTAGGCTCCAAATCCCCCCCCCCAATTCTCCAGGTATTTCCAAACCTAAAGCTGGAGATCTTTCAGAATTACAACCAATCTCATAGAATCATAGAATGTTGGAAGGGACCTTGCAGGTCATCTAGTCCACCCCCTGCCCTCTGCAGGAGCGAAGCCGAAAGATAGCCCTACATACCTACAAAATACCCAAAAGATGGTTGTCCAGCCTCCGCTTGAAAACGTCCAGGGATGCTCCATCCACCACCTCCCGAGGCAGGCTGTTCCACTGCTCAACCACTCTTACAGTTAGGAAGTTTCTCCTGATATCTAGCCGGCAGGGCCGGCCCCAGGTGTCTGGGCGCCCTAGGCAAGACAGCCTGGGGCGCCCACCCCACGGGGATGCCAATCTCCCGGTGGGGCCTGGAGACCGGGGGGGGGGTGGAACGCCGGCTTTCCTGAGCACGCCGCACTAGCGGCGTGCTCAGAAAGCTAGGGAAGGGGCGGCCGTTTGAACGGCCGCCCCTTCCCAGCCCCAGGGCTGGCTGGAGACGGGGGGGGTGGAGCGCCGGCTTTGAACGGGCGCCCCTTCCCTCCCAGCCCCAGCACCGGCTGAAGACGGGGGAGAGCGCCGGCGGCGTGCTCAGGAAAGGGGCGCCCGTTCGAACGGGCGCCCCTTCCGCCGGCTGGAGACGGGGGGGAGCCAGGGAAGGGGCGCTCGTTTGAACGGGCGCCCCTTCCCTCCCAGCCCCAGCGCGGCTGAAGATGGGGGGGGAGCGCCGGCTTTCCTGAGCACGCCGCAGTAGCGGCGTGCTTAGGAAAGCCAGGAAAGAGGCGCCCGTTTGAAGGGGCGCCCCTTCCCTCCCAGCGCCGGCTTCACGGGGGCGGGGCGGGGCGCTTTGGCGCCCCTGTGGACCCCAGCGCCCTAGGCGAGCGCCTAGCTCGCCTAGTGGGCGAGCCGGCAGTGCTAGCCGGTAACGACTCCCTTGTAATTTCCACCCATTAGATCTAGTCTTGCAATCCGGAGCAAGAATGAATAGATCTACTCCACCTTCTACATGACAGCCCTTCAAATACTTGAAGACTGTAATCATGTCCCCTCTAAGCCTTCTCTTTCCCAGGCTAAACGTACCCAACTCTTTCAGCCTTTCCTCGTAAGACCTGGATTCCAACCATTTCACCATCCTGGTTGCCCTCTTCTGGACATGCTCGAGCTTGTCAACATCCTTCCTAAAACGTGGTGCCCAAAACTGGACACAGGACTCCCGGTGAGGCCTGACCATAGCAGAATAGAGCAGAACTACCACCTCCCATGATCTGGACACAATGCTTCTGTTAATGCATCCTAAGATTGCATTACCTTTCTTCGCAGCCACATCACACTGCAGGCTTGTGTTGAGCTTGTGATCTCCAAGTTACAGAGATCAGTTTGCCTGGAAAGTTAGGCCATATCGGAGGGTGAACTTTGTGGCTAGTAGCCATTGATACACTTATTCTCCATGAATCTGTCGAGTCCCCTTTTAAAGCTGTCTATTCCTGTGGCTGTCACTACATCCTCCGGCAGCAAATTCCACATTTTGTTTACTTCCTGTGTAAAGTAGTCTTTCCTTTTGTCCATCCAGAACCTACTGCCCATCAGCTTCATTGGAGGCCCTCGAGTTCTGAACCTGCTGCTATTTAGGGAAAGCATTTGTCACAAGCAGATTTATCCATCTGAACTTTTAAAGAAAAAGTTCTGACACAGACAGTTCACGGATGCTAAGAGGTTCACCGGGACTTGGGAAGCTGGGCTCCGCAGCTCTCCATTATGAAGAGATCACTGATATTTCCCAATGACTTCTCAGACAAACCCACCTGGAAATGTGGTAGCCGCACCTTGCGAGGTAGGCCAGCGGCAACAACACCCATCCTAAATACCAGGTGGGGACAATAAATAGGCCTCAAGCACAGGGCTGGTTCCTTTCAGGATGTAAGCGGCGCCTTCACCTTCAGGTCGCCATTTGTGTGGCAAGCTATCAGAACCAGGGCCGGCTCACTCACTAGGCGAACTAGGTGTTCGCCCAGGGCAGGCTGACCCTTAGGGCGCCAAACTGCAGTGGCCCCCCAAAAGCCCCCCTGCCCCCGCCAAAAGCCCTGACCGGGTGACCATCGCCGCCACCACTTTCTCCCTGAGTCTGCCGGGCCCCCTTACTCCAGAGTAGACCCCTTGCTGTGCCATCCCAGAAGGGCTCCCTAGAGTAAAAAAAAGGCTGGATATGGGAGGGAGGGAGGAAAGGATTTCCCCCCATGCCTCTTTTCAACCCAAAATTCGATAATAAAATGAAGGTTGCCCGCTTGTTCTCTGGCAGAGCTTTTTGTGTATTTAGGAGTTGTGCGAAAAGAATATTTCTTTTGTGTCATCACCATGGGTTTGTTTTTTAAACATTTGCTTAAATTCTGTGTATCCTACAGTTGGTGAAAGGGACGCAGAATTAAAAAGCTTGGCGACCAGACACAAAACATGAAACAATCATGTGGTCAGACTGGCGGCTTGGCGCGATACGGTGCCGCCTCTAATTGAACCGGTTTAAAGTGTTGCGGGGCATATCGGCCCCACAGCACACCCTGCTGCGGGTTACCCACGGAGACATCCCCTGGTAAAGCATCCACATTATTGCAGCACCTCAGCCACGGAGCGCACTGCCAAAAATTTTCCAAAATTCATGTGTGTGCATAGGAGTGCATGTGCGTGCGCATACGCGCATGAGCACATGGGCAATTTTTTTTAAAAAAACCCACCTCCCTAGCAGCCAAACAGATCTGCAGGTTCAGACTGCCACATCCATTCTATGCGAGCTGCCCCGCATTCAGACCATGCGCAATGACTGCACGGGGAACCGAAAACACCACTTCTGATGTGGTGCCCTTTTAACCTGGCTCTCAGTCGTCCTATGATGGGATAAGTATGGCTGCGGAACGCCTGACAGATGTGATCCGGAGGGGAGGAGAGGTTGTGTTGGGTCAAACTGCGTGTGTGATCACAGCCATAACGAAACAATCTGAAGAGGCCGTGGTCGTTCTCATGACATTTTAAACATTCCTGGCGTGTGATTCCATCCGCCCCTTGAGTTTTACAGATCAGGGGTAGAGCAAAGTTTTGAGTCCGGCAGCACCTTTAAGGCCAACAAAGTTTATTCTGGATATCAGCTGTTGTGTGCATGCACACTTCTGCAGGTAGCTTGTACCCAGAATTAAACTCTGTTGGTCTTCAAGGTGCCCTACCGGCACTCAAACTTTGTTCGGCTCCTTCAGATCAATACGGCTACCCCCCCCCAAATCTATCTTCACAGGTCAGGGGTAGTTTGACTTCTGGGTTTTCGAAGTCATCTCTTTTCCAGGTCTGAAGGCGGCCACCGGTTGCAGGTTGGCAGGCCTCAATCCAAGCAGTGGGGCGTCAGCTGCAAACCCAAGCATAGTTATTTTTTTAAAAATGAATTTTATTAAAGACAGGGCTATTTTGGGGCAGGAACGCACAGGAACGGAGTTCCGGCTGGCTCCCGAGTTGGCCACGCCCAGCAGGAACTCATTAGCATAACAGGCCACACCCAACAGCAGAAACTCATTAGGACTGGCTACATTATGATGGGTGTGTGGCCTAACGTGCAAAGGAGTTCCTGCTACAAAAAAAGCCCTGGGTTTTGACCACAAGCAAGGTAAACAGAATAAGAAGCAAGAGGTGGGTGTGGCTGGGTGACCACGTGCTAATGAGCTGTGCTGTCGGGGGTGTGGCCTAATATGCTAATGAGTTCCTGCTGTTGGGTATGGCCTATTATGCTAATGAGTTCCTGGTGGGCTTTTTCTACAAAAAAAGCCCTGATTAAAGAGATTTTAGAACTGAGAGATAAAAAGCAGATTTTTTTTTTTTAAAAAAGAAAGAGAAATACAAGGCTAAAAAACAGAGCAAGAAAGACAGAACAAGAAAATTCGAAGAAGTGTCTTCTGATTTTCTCCATGACGAACATGAGTAAAATTACAAACTCAACACTTACTTTCGTAGGACAAAAGAAATAAGTTCTAATAGAAATAAGGTCTGATCTTTTTACCACCCTTAATCCTCAAATCCACATATTATCAGTTCATCTTTTTTCTGTCTCCTGCAAAAAGTCTAGGGTTTCCAGTTAGCGATGATGTCTTTTTTTCTGATCACAGAAGTCAGTTTATCCATCTCTGCAAGTTCCATCCTCTTCACCAGCCATAATGTCGAACTTTTCCATTTTCGTGCATATTATTATCTTGCTGCTATCGTCATGTATAAAAACAAAGTTCCAGGAATTTTTTTTCTAGCTGTCTAGCCATTAGTCCCAAAACAAAAGCCTCTGGTTTCAGTTGAACACTAGTCTTTAGAATCTTCCGAATTAAAGAGTGTATTTGTGTCCAATTTTTTTGGGCTTTGTTACGTGTCCACCATAAATGAGAGGAAGTCCCTTCATTTTCTAACACATATCTCAGATATTTTTGCACATCGTAGCTAATTTCCATGGTGACGTATACCATCAGTACATCATTTCATAAAAATTCTCTACAAGACGGGAGCTTACCATAAATTTAAGGCCCTTCGACCACATATTTTTCCCATTGTTGCATTTCTATACTGAGAGCCAGACCCTAATCTGGGAGAACTGGGTTTGATTCCCCACTCTTTCACATGCAGCTGCTGGGGTGACCTTGGGTCAGTTACAAGTTCTCTCAGAGCTGTTCTCTCAGGAGCAGTTCTCTCAGAGCTCTCTCAGCCCTGCCTACCTCACAGAGTGTCTGTTGTGAGGAAGGGAAGGCGATTGTAAGCCGCTCTAAGACTCCTTCGGGTAGTGAAGAGCGGGGTGTGATTTCTTCTTCTTCTTCTTCTTCTTCTTCTTCTTCTTCTTCTTCTTCTTCTTCTTCTTCTTCTTCTTCTTCTTCTTCTTCTTCTTCTTCTTCTTCTTCTTCTTCTTCTTCCTCCTCCTCCTCCTCCTCCTCCTCCTCCTCCTCCTCCTCCTACTACTACTACTACTACTACTACTACTACTACTACTACTACTACTACTACTACTACTACTACTACTCTTCCTCTTCTTTGTCGTCGTCTTCTTCTTCTATATTATGGCCAAGGTTTTTAGCCCAGTTTATCAGAGACTCACACGTTCTTCTGTTTCAGATTTCAACAAAACCTAAGTGTATTTATGTGGGTCCCGAACTTTGTTGGACCTCTGCGTAAAGATGCTTGGGTTTGTGCCGTTGACCACCCCCTTCCTGGAAAGCCTGTTACCTTTCCTGGCCAGCTCCCACATTTCGAGGCAGGGTTTCTGACAGTTGTTTCTAAGAGACCTTGTGCCGCTAACAACTTTCTGCGGCATGGATTAAGGATGGAGGAAGCTTCACTACTAAATGAAGTGGAGTTTTAAGGCAGAGGACAACCGTCGACAGGCCTGCTGTGTTTTGTGGCCCAGTTCTGGGACAGATGGAAGCTTTGGGGAAAGATCCGAAGGGAACAGAAAGCGGTTCGTCATCCCCCTGCGCAATGACTCACGGTGCCCACTTGGTGGCGCTCCTCTCATGAGTATCAACCGCAGGAGCGGCAGGCAGGAAAAGCGAGGAGAGCAAAGAATTGGGATGGATTCGCGCCACTCTCCCTCCCTGTAGAAATGTTGGCTTTGCAGGAGGAAAGGAAACAAAGGGAACTGGGGTTCTTGTCTCTCCAGAGCAGGCTGGGTGGCCAACTTTTGAAACTGATCCCTGCTTCTCTCTCTTTAACAGGGGTTTCATCTACAGCAGGTACCAGGTGGTACCCTCATAGGAAGCTGCCTTCTACTGAATCGGACTCTTGCTCCTGGATCCAGGTTGGTATTGGCTATTCAGACTGGCAGCGGCTCCCCAGGGTCTCAGGTGGAGGTCTTTCACATCACCTGCTCCCTTGTCCTTTTAACTGGAGATGCTGGGGATTGAACTTGGGACCTTCTGCATGCCAAACAGATGCTCTCCCACTGAGCCACAGCCCCACTTCATGGTTCTCCAGGGTCTCAGGCCAATGTCTTCCATGTCCCCTCCTGCCTGGTCCTTTTAACTGGAGATGCTGGGGATTGAACCGGGGACCTTCTGCATGCCAAACAGATGCTCTACCACTGAGCTACAGTCCCACTTCATGACTCTCCAGGGTCTCAGGCGGAGGTCTTTCCCATCACCTCCTGCCTGTTCCTTTTAACTGGAGATGCGGGAGCCTGAACCTGGGACCTTCTGCATGCCAAGCAGACGCTCTACCACTAAGCTACAGCCCTCTTCATGGCTCTCCAGGGTCTCAGGCCGAGGTCTTCCATGTCCCCTCCTGCCTGGTCTTTTTAACTGGAGATGCTGGGGATTGAACTGGGGACCTTCGGCATGCCAAGCAGACCTGATGAGATCGGGCCATCCAGGTCAGGGCAAGAGATGAGCAGAGGTGGTTTGGCATTGCCTGCCTCTCTGCATAGGAACCCTAGACTTCCTTGGTGGCTTCCCATCCGAGTGGTAACCGGGGCTGACCCTGCTTAGCTTCCAAGATCAGACAAGACTGTGCTATCCTGGGCAATCCATGTCAAGGCAAGAGATGAACAGAGGTGGTTTGCCATGGGCTGCCTCTGCGGAGTAACCCTGGATTTCCTTACTGGTCTCCCATCCAAATATTAACCAGGGCTGACCCTGCTTAGCTTCCGAGATCTGACAAGATCGGGCTAGCTTGGGTCATCCAGGTCAGGGGTGCTGTAACGTAGCAACAAGGATATCCAGGCTTTCCTGCTGTCAGGCAGGGGGGCTGTGGGTATCAGAGCATCTCCCTGGCATGCAGAGGATCACCCGGTTCGATCCCCGGTGTCTCCAGCTAAAAAGGAGCTGATGGGGAGGTGATCCTTCCCGGAGACCCTGAAGGGCTGCTGCAGCCAGCCAGAGAACACAAGACTGACCTTGATAGGTTAATGGGCTGGTTCGGTATAAGTCGGCTTCACGGGTTCATGAGAAACGAAGGTGGTGTTTTCTACGCCTGTGTGAAGCATCACGGAAGACTGAGGAACGTCGGAGGGGTGAACTCCCCGCAATATTGGGGGCTCTGCAGTTAGATCCCCTGATGTGTGATTTAGAAAGAAGAAGAGCAAAGGGAAGGGATTGAAATGTATACCCCGCCCTTCACTACCCGAGGGAGTCTCAGAGCAACTTACCAACTCCTCTCCCTTCCCCTCCCCACAACAGACACCATGTGAAGTAGGCGGGGCTGAGAGAGCTCTCCCGAGGACTGCCCTTGAGAGAACAGCTCTGAGAGAACTTGTGACTGACCCCAGGTCACACCATCAGGTGCATGTGGACGAGTGGGGAATCAAACCCGGTTCTCCCCGATTAGAGTCCGCGCCCCTAACCCCTACACCAAGCTGGCTCTGGGGGGTGATGATATGGATGGAGTCCAGGGCACCAGGGAAAGTTTTTGCCAGCTCTTCTGCAGTAGGGTCGTCAGCTCTGGGTTGGGAAATACCTGGAGGTTTTGGGGGGCGGAGGCCGAGGAGGGCGGGGTTTGAGGAGGAGAAGGACCTCAATCGGACATAATGCCACAGAGCCCAGCTTCCAAAGTGGCCATTTTCTCCAGGGGAACTGACCTCTGTCGCCTGGAGATGAGCTGTAAGTGTGGGAGATCTCTGCCACCACCTGGAAATCAACAACCCTATTCTTTGGGTTCTCTTTTCCCCAGTTAGAACTCCCACAACTACCAGGGGGGTGGGGTTTGGGAGAAGGGAGGGGAGACGGTCAAGCCTAGGTACACTTACTTGAGAGTAAGCCTACCTATGTCTGAGTAGGGAGGGAAGGTGGCATGGTCCAACCCGATCTTATCAGACCTCAGAAGCTAAGCAGGGTCGGTACTTAGAAGGGAGACCACCAAGGAAGGCTCTGCAGAGGAAGGCAAACCACCTCTGCTTCTCGCTTGCCTTGGAAGCCCCTTGCTGGGGTGGCCAGAGGTCAGCTGCAGTTAGGTGACCCTTTCCACCACACGCACACTTGTCTGAGTAGACCATGCCTAGGTTTTCTCTCCGTATGAATACCAACTCACCCCGCAACCACTTCTGCATGCTAGGATTTAAAGTAACGCTGGAGGATAAATTATTGCTGGAAAGAGTCCGGTTGCGATTCTGTTTTAAGGTCTGTTTGGGGGTGGGGATGTGTCTTCTTTTTTAACACTTCAACAAAAACCAGTTGCCGCTTGCCACTTAGGTCCTTCACCTTGGATTGGAGGAGGATGGTGGGACAGATTTATTTTTTAATTAAATACATAAATGGAAGTATTTAATTTGATCTGCAAGGAGATCAAATCAGTCAATCCTAAAAGAAATCAACCCTGACTGTTCCCTGGAAGGCCAGATCCTGAAGCTGAAGCTCAAATACTTTGGCCACCCAATGAGAAGGGAGCATTCACTGGAGAAGAAGACCCTGATGCTGGGAAAGATTGAAGGTCAAAGAAGAAGGGGACGGCAAAGGATGAGATGGTTAGACAGTGTCATCAATGCAACGAACATGAAATTGAGCAAACTTCAGAGGACAGCGGAAGACAGGAGAGCCTGGCGTGATCTGGTCCATGGGGTCGCGAAGAGTCGGACTCGACTGTGCGACTGAACAACAACAATAAATGGAAGCAGGGCTTCTTTTCTTGTTTTTTTCTCTTTTGGAAAAAGAGGGGCCAGAACTCTCAAGAGGGAAACGAAGTTTTCAGTCTGTATACTGAAAACTCACACACTTTTAAACATTTTTTAAAAGAGTTTTGTCGAAGAGGTTCCTGAACTCCGTCCCAGCGCGTTCCCCCAGAAGAAAAGCCCTGAATGGAAGAATCAAAGTGTTGGAACCTGAAGGTGCCATGGCCAATTGGGTTATCTACCAGCCTGCGGGCCACTATTCGTATGAAGGATTTTTCCCATCAAAGCAGACCGCTAACGTTGACCGGCCTGTGAAAATGTTCACCAGCTTCATTGCTCCACCATGCCTAGCTGCTAGTCTTCCTTCACTTGCAAAGAAACAGCCTTTGTTTGGCATTCTTGGCTGATCGCCTAGATGTGATTTATACCCACCACCAGGGCTTCTTTTGTAGAAAAAGCCCAGCAGGAATTCATTAGCATAATAGGCCACACCCAACAGCAGAAACTCATTAGTATATTAGGCCACACCCACACACTACAGCATATTAGCATATTAGGCCACACCCCATGCCTTACCTTGGCTTGCCCGGGCGCCCTACAGCTGCGGGGAGCCTGGGCAAGTCTTCCCTTGGACTGGCCGGGGAAAGCACAGGGAGGCATTTAAATGCCTCCTTGATCCTTCCGGGGGCCCCCTGGCCCGCCTGCCCCAGAGTCGCTGGGGGGGGGGTCGCTCTCCAGGCCTTCCCTCTGTAGCCACGCATGCAGACGTTTTGGCTTTAGTGGGCGTGGCCAACTCTGAAGCCAGCCGGAACGCCATTCCTGTGCGTTCCTGTCCAAAAATAGCCCTGCTCACCACACCAGGGGTGATCTTGAGGTTGTCAAGGGTTGGGGGGAAAAGGCCTGCCCTGCTCCTATCTCTGCAGAAACCAGCAGGTACTGTTTTTGTGTGACAGGAACGATCTCATAAGTCTGGGCGAAAGGTGCCAGGGGTTCCCCCAAGTCACGCTGCCAGCGGACATTCCTGTACAACTAGCCCGTCTTTTTAAATTACTCTGAATGAGGGTCAGGGAGGAACACGGGAGAGAAGAGAAGAGAGAAAATCAGCCTCTTTGTAGACATGAAGGGAGATGGGTTCACTGCCTTTCCTGCCCTGCTCACCCTACCAGCCTCCATTCTCTTGGCTCAGTGGTGGAACCTCTGCTTCGCATGCAGAAGGTCCCCGGTACACTCCGTGTACCCGGAACACTCCGTGTACCCCGGTACACTCCGTCCCTGGAACACTCCGTGGCATCTCCAGTTTAAAAGGGACCAGGTAGTAGATGATATGAAAGACCTCTGCCCGAGACCCTGTGGAGCTGATGCCAGTCTGTGTGGACGATACTATGATACTTCAGTGATCTGATTCAGCTTCATGTGTTCATTTAAGAAGGGGACGTGACTCAGTGGCAGAGCATCTGCTTCACATGCAGAAGGTCCCCGGTTTAATCCCTGGCATCTCCAGTTAAAAGGACCAGGCAGGAGGTGATGGGAAAGACCTCAGCCTGAGACCCTGGAGAGCCATGAAGTGGGGCTGTGGCTCAGTGGCAGAGCCTCTGCTGGGCATGCAGAAGGTCCCAGGTTCAATCCCTGGCATCTCCAGAGAAAAGGACCGGGCAGGAGGTGATGTGAAAGACCTCTGCCTGAGACCCAGGAGAGCCATGAAGTGGGGCTGTAGCTCAGGGGCAGAGCCTACACTTGGCATGCAGAAGGTCCCAGCAGGTTCAATCCCAGGCATCTCCAGTTAAAAGGACCAGGCAGGAGGTGATGGGAAAGAACTCCACCGGAGACCCTGGAGAGCCATGAAGTGAGGCTGTAGCTCAGTGGCAGAGCCTCTACTTGGCACACATAAGGTCCCCAGTTCAGTCCCCGGCATCTCCAGTTAAAAGGACCAGGCAGGAGGTGATGGGAAAGACCTCCGCCGGAGACCCTGGAGAGCCATGAAGTGGGGCTGTAGTTCAGGGGCAGAGCCTACACTTGGCATGCAGAAGGTCCCAGCAGGTTCAGTCCCCGGCATCTCCAGTTAAAAGGACCAGGCAGGAGGTGATAGGAAAGACCTCCACCTGAGACCCTGGAGAGCCATGGTGGGGCTGCGGCTCAGGGGTAGAGCATCTGCTTGGCATGCAGAAGGTCCTAGGTCTGATCTCTGGCATCTCTAGGTGAAATAGGACCAGGCAGGATGTGATGGGAAAGACCTCTGCCTGAGACGCTGGAGAGCCATGAAGTGAGGCAGTAGCTCAGTGGCAGAGTGTCTGCTTGGCATGCAGAAAGTCCCAGGTTTGATCCCGGGCATCTGTAGGTGGAATAGGACCAGGCCGGAGGTGATGGGAAAGACCTCAGCCTGAGACCTTGGAGAGCTTCTGCCAGTCTGAGTAGACAAGACCGACCTTGCTGGACCGAGGGTCTGATTCAGTAGAAGGCAGCGTCTTCCTCCACTCCTGTATTCTGTAGGGCAAAACAGAGGCCCTGCTTGGAGCAGAGCACGTCAGGGCTCAGTGGGAGCAACAACAGATCCACGACACAGAGGGATGGTTGAAGACAGAAGGCTTACCAGCTCCTCTCCTTGCAGATTCCACCGTGGTCCCCATTTCTCTGAGCAGTGAGAAGTTCCCCGGGTTGGAGAAGAGGGGAGAACAATGGGAACTTAATGACATCTTTTTCATTAGGAGAGCCCAGGGCTATTTTGGGGCAGGAACGCACAGGAACAGAGTTCCGGCTGGCTCCTGAGTTGGCCACGCCCAGCAGGAACTCATTAGCATAATAGGCCACACTTGGCAGAAACTTATTAGTGGTGTGTGGCCTCACATGCAAAGGAGTTCCTGCTATTAAAAAAGCCCTGGGGTTTTGACAACAAACAAGGTAAACAGAATAAGAAGCAAAAGGTGGGTGTGGTTGGATGACCACACTTCTGGTGACATGGGGGTGTGGCCTAATATGCTAATGAGTTCCTGCTGGGAGAGCCAACAGGGTCCAGGGGATTAAAAGGTCAGGCTAGGATCCAGGAGAGTCCAGGTTCAAATCCCAACTCATGCCATAGAAGCTCGCTGGGCGACCTTGGACCGGTCACACGCTCTCAGCCTGACCTACCTCAATGTACCTGAAGAAGTGTGCATGCACACAAAAGCTGATATCCAGAATTGAGCTTTGTTGGTCTTAAAGGTGCCCCTGGACTCAAATTTTGCTCCATTGCTTCAGACCAACATGGCTACCCACCTGAGCTAATCTCCAGTTTACAGAGATTAGTATCCCTGGAGACAATGGCTGATTTGGAGGGCAAACTCTACGGCATGATGTCCCACTGAGATCAGGGATCATTTCATAAAAAAGAGGTGCAGGAGCTCATTTGCATAACTCATTTGCATATGCCACACCCCTGACAAAGGGCAGGCCTGCAAGCATGTCTGGGTTCTAAGCATGACTGGGTTCCCTCCCTGATCTTCTCCAGGTGCCCCGCCGCAGGGAAAGGGAGGGCAGGGAACCCAGGCATGTGTAGAATGCCTTTCTCTCCAGATGGGGAAAGGAAAGAAAGGCATTTAAATCCCCCCCTTCCCCCGAGTCTCTCTGCAAAAGCAGAGAGGCTCAGGGGAAAGGGGGGGGCATGTCTGCCTGCCTCCCCTTCTGTTCTCTGGCCTGCCCGCCATGGCAGGCTGGCTGGAGAAGGGGAGGGAAGGGCAGGGAGGCAGACATGCCTGCATTCCCTGCCCAATTTTCTGCCGGGTCAGGAATGGCAACGGGGGGGCCCACCCCGGGGCTCCTTACTGCCGGGGCACCGCCCCGCTGCGCTTCAGCAGGAAATGACCCCTGACTGAGATTCTTCCTTTCCCAAATCTTGCCCTCCCCAGACACTATCCCCACTCCCCAGACATCCAGGAATCTATCAGTTCTACTTGACAGCCCTACCTAAGGTGATGGTGGAGGGAATGTGAGATTTCTGACTTGCTGGGGTATGGCCTTCGACCTCTGTTTGTCTCTCTCCTGACCTGGGCAGCCCTGGCTAGTCCGACCTCATTAAATCTCAGAAGCTAAGCAGGGTCAGCCCTGGTTAGTACTTGGATGGGAGCCCACCGAGGAAGGCCAGGGTTGCTATGCAGAGGCTGGCCATGGCAAACAACCTCCGTTTGTCTCTGCCTTGACTCGGATGGCTGAGGCTAGCCTGATCTTGTTAGAAGCTAAGCAGGGTTGACCCTGGTCAGCACTTGGATGGGAGACCACCCAAGAAGTCCAGGGTCGCTATGCAGCGGCAGGACATGGCGAACCACCTCTGAACACCTCTTGCCTTGAGAACCCTAGGGGGTCAGTATACTTTGTCTGCAACCCGACAGCACTTTCGACCACCACCCTTCTGGGAGGTTGCGCGAACATAGCAGCGAAGGTGACGCGACGGTCACCGGGGTAGGTCTGCTATACAAACCTGAACTGAGTCGGATATGTATACAGAAGAGCCTGGCTAAATCAATTGCACGGGAGATGCTGTACTGAACAGTCTCGCCTGCACCCACATGACCACCCGGTACTGCACTGCAACCACAGAACGTTTATAACCACACTGTCGACTGCCCCGAAACACATAACTGCCCCAGCTGGGTGCTGGGTTATCACCCAGGACAGGATAGCAGCGGAAATACACATGTGAAACAGCGTTCTCCAAAAATTATGTGGTACAACTTGGGGTGTGTCTGCTGCGACGCTTAGATGCTTGGCTTTGGGGTCGGTAGATAGTTCTGCGGAATATGGTGCTTCAATGTGGCTCAACCGCTCCCACGTCCATGAACTTGATGTCCAACTCAACACAACAAGGAGAATCATCAGTGGATGTATTAAAACTGCTACTGGCTACCAACATCACGTCACGTCATTCCCCCACCTCTCTGAAGACAATATGCTCTTCTTCGTGAACATAGAAAGATAATTGAAAACAGAGAGTTGCCCTTTCACAAAGACCTGGCAGACACGGGCCTATCCAGGCTAAGACCCCGACACCTGGCGATAAGACCCGCACGAATCCTGCAGTCACAAATTTCAATCTAGGGAATGACTGGCCGTGAACACGGATACAGTCAGTTCCACCTGATATCTGTAACCTGATAAACACCAACGAAAGGCTCGCAGGAGTTGACTTGCCACGTAAAGTACGGAAGATGGCTAAAAGAATATGAACGGGCTTCAGCAGATGAAGAAGAAGAAGAAGAAGAAGAAGAGATTGGATTTATACCCCGCCCTTCACTGCCCAAAGGCGTCTCAGAGCGGCATACAAACTCCTTTCCCTTCCCTTCCCCTCAACAGACACCCTGTGAGGTAGGTGGGGCTGAGAGAACTTCTGACAGAAACTGTCCTTGAGAGAACAGCTGTGCCAGAGCTTGTGACTGACCCAAGGTCACATCAGCAGGTGCAAGTGGAGGAGTGGGGAATCAAACCCGGTTCTCCCAGATTAGAGTCCGCGCACTTAACCACTACACCAGACTGGCCTGTTGTTTAAATGGGGCAAAATACCAAGACCCGAATATGATTGTGATGCGGCCTGCCAAACTATTTTCCACCTATCACAGGAACGTGAGTGTCACGGTTTCCAGGGTGATGTGACAGAGCTCTCTGAACTTTTCCCATCTGCGGTTGAGTGGACTGAACATTTAAATATTAGTATTTAGGGGGCTTGCCCAATTGGTCTGTATACCCTTTATATCAACTTGGTTACGTACTTCGTATTATTATAACAAATAGTAATAATATTATAAGGGAAGGAGCTTGTAAGCCACTCTGAGACTCCGAGTGAAGGGCAGGGTATAAATCCAACCTCCTCCTCCTCCTCCTCCTCCTCCTCCTCCTCCTCCTCCTCCTCCTCTTCTTCTTCTTCTTCTTCTTCTTCTTCTTCTTCTTCTTCTTCTTCTTCTTCTTCTTCTTCTTCTTCTTCTTCTTCTTCTTCTTCTTCTTCGTCATAATTGTCTTCATTGTCTTCGTCCTCTTCATCATTGTCTTGTCATCTCCTTTGCTTCCTGTTTGTAAGTCTGCCATACGGTAAATAACAATGGGGTCCCCCAACTTTTTTGAGCCTGTGGGCACCTGGAATTCTGACCCAGAGTGAGAGGCCCAGCCCCAAAATGGCTGCCTCGGAAGGCGGAGCCAGCCACAAAATGGCTGCCGCAGCTTACCTTCCGTCGCATGGCGAAGATCCTTGTGCTGTGGTGGCAGCCCATCAAATCTCCAACGGCCAATCAGAAGCCCTTCTGGGCCAAAGTCCCGCCTGGCCCTGCCCGCTTCTTAAAAACTCTTGGTGGGCAGCAGGAAAGGGGTCGGGGGTCACCATGACGCCCACGGGCCCCACCCAGGGGGACCTCAGAATGATAACAAGCTTGCACATAGTACCAATTCTGGCAGCCTTTTGGCATCTTTGAAGCATGGGGCAGCCGGCGAACAAGCTTTGCGTGATCAGATGAGGAGAACTGGCTGTCGATAGGCATGTGACCGGCCTCTCTAGGTGAGAAATGGAGGGCCCCGCGGCTTTGCCCACAGGCTGGGTAGGAAGGAAACTTTCTTCGTCACCCCGCCTTAATGAGCGGAGACGATGCGCCGCCGTCGTGGGAGGCTCGGTCTCGGCGCTGGCTGATTGATTCCTGTTTATTATCTATTAAGAACAGTCGGATAGTTTGGGTAACACATCAATTCATCAAACGGCGCCATCATGCAAATTCCCTAATAAAAACATTTTACTCGTAAATGGTCCCGAACTAATTAACTAAAGTGTTAATTAAAGTGCGGCAGACAGGGATTGTAATCAAGACGTGCTGCTTTATCCATCTTCTGGGTTATTGATAACATCCTTGGCTCATTGATTGATTGGGACTTTCGGCTGTCGAGGAGCGGAGAGGGGGGCCGTGTGTGGATTGGGGGGCGGGCGGGAGAGATGGAGGGAAGTTTGCAAGGGGGGGAAGAGGGAAATGGAGGGAGAGATTGGTGTAGGGAGTAAGGCAGAACTGGAGACAAGGAGAAGGACAGGATGAGGGAGAGAAAGTAAGTTGTGAGGGGGGCACAAAAGATAATAAAGACCATGATGCAGTGCGAAAGTCTGGGGAAGATTTGGGGCTGGTGGAAGAAATAAGAGAATGAAGGGTGGTACAAATGGGCAGTACTGAAGGGGAGAGGATACTTTCTCCCCTAGGTGTGTGGGAAATTACAGGTGCATTTCCAATTCTGTTCCTCTTTTTGGCCCAGAGCAGAGGATTGCTATGAGAAAATCCACTTGGTGGTTCAGATTTTGGCTGATTCTGCTTTGGCTTCCATCCATTCTCATTTATCAGCTTGTCTCCCCTTTCAGTGAGACTCCGGATGCATTGTCACCTGCGCCCATGGGTTTTGTAGTCTTAAAACTGCATAGGCAGCTCATTTTCCTTCCACGCAGGTGAGAAGGGAAACAGCTTCCTGCCAGAAGAGATGAGTATCATGAGAATACAGATAGCCTGGTGTGAAAAGAAACCAAAGCAAGCTAGACTGAAATATATCACGACTTGTAAGCACGGCGTCAAATCGTCATATATTTGTGAAAAGCCACCCCGAATTTTTAGATCAAGGTACAGAAGAGCTAGACATGTACAGTCTAATTTCCATTTATTTAGATACAGAATTAAGATCATAAAGAAGCCATGCTGGATCAGGCCAATGGCCCATCCCGGTCCAACACTCTGTGTCAAACAGATGCTGAGAGCCAGCGTGGTTTAGGGATTAGGAATAGCGGACTGGTTTCTGAGCCAGTTTGGTGTAGTGGTTAAAAGCACGGACTCTAATCTGGGAGAACCGGGTTTGATTCCCCACTCCTCCATATGCAGCCAGCCGAGCGACCTTGGGTCAGCCACAAGTTCTCTCAGAGCTGTTCTCTCAAGAGCAGTCCCCTCAGAGCTCTCTCGGCCCCACTGACCTCACAGGGTGTCCGCTGTGGGGAGAGGAAGGGAAAGGAGATTGTAAACTGCTCTGAGACTCCAAGTGAAGGGCGGTGTATAAATCCAATCTCTTCTGGAGAGCCAGTTTGGTGTAGTGGTTAAGTGTGTGGACTCTAATCTGGGAGAACTGCATTTGATTCGCCACTCCTCCACTTGCAGCTGCTGATGTGACCTTGGGTCAGTCACAAGCTCTGGCACAGCTGTTCCTGAAAGAGCAGTTTGTGTTAGAGTTCTCTCAGCCCCACCTACCTCACCGGGTGTCTGTTGTGGGGAGGGGAAGGGAAAGAAGTTTGTAAGCCGCTCTGAGACTCCGAGTGAAAGGCGGGGTATAAATCCAATCTCCTCCTCCTCTTCCTCCTCCTCTTCCTCCTCCTCTTCTTCCTCCTCCTCCTCCTCCTCCTCCTCCTCCTCCTCCTCCTCTTCTTCTTCTTCTTCTTCTTCTTCTTCTTCTTCTTCTTCTTCTTCTTCTTCTTCTTCTTCTTCTTCTTCTGCTTCTCCTTCTCTTCTCTTCTCTTCTCTTCTCTTCTCTTCTCTTCTCTTCTCTTCTCTTCTCTTCTCTTCTCTTCTCTTCTCTTCTCTTCTCTTCTCTTCTCTTCTCTTCTCTTCTCTTCTCTCCTTCCTCTTTGATTCCCCACTCCTCCACATGGAGGCTGCTGGGTGACCTGGGGCCAGCCACGGTCCTCTCTCAGAATTCTCTCAGCCGCATCTCCGTCACACAAGATGTCTGCTGTCGGGAGAGGAAGAGCAGACAATTGTCGGCCACGTTGAGACTCCATAAGGTAGAAAAAAGTGGGGTATGAAAGCCACCCCATCCTCTTCTTCTTCTTCTTCTGCCACTGAGCCACAGCCCCTCCCCTGATGACTGCACCAATGACTGAAAGCATGCTTTGCCTGCGCGAGACCCCAGGTTCGATTCCCGGCATCTCCGTGTGCTCAACCCCGGCAACCTCCAATGTCGGCGCCAAACAGAAACCCCAAATCAGCACAAATCCCGGCTTTGGGAGTTAACGCTGCCACAACTTGCTCTTCTCGTGGAACTGCACGAAGGTACAGATAATGGGGGGGGGCCCCCGCAGAGGATCCTGATAAATGAGGTTCCAGAGACTAGTGTGATCGGTCCAAGAAGTCAAAGCCCAGGGATAGAGTTAAGAAGGCAAGGCCCGCTCTTGACAAGGCCCCGGAGGTGGGGGTGGAAGTAAAGGGATGTCCCCTCCCCAGACGCAATTAAAGGCACTACTACAGGAGCTGGAGATTTAATAGAAGAAATGATCAATTAACCCAGACAGATACTTAATTAAAAGATTGGAGTTGGGAGGGAGGAAGGAAGGGAACAGGTTGGGAAATGAGGTCTGGGAGCTGAAGCTGCGGGCCCGGATGGGTTCTCGAGGTTGACGGCTTCCCCCCACCCCCACCCCCAAGAGTGGATTTCGACTCAAACCTGACTCTTGGTAATGAGGATGGTGTGATCAGGGGGCATTTCGTGAGGGACTTCATCTGGATGGGGCGCTGCATTATATATTGAGTTGTTCCAACCCGGGCTCCCTCTAAGCTGCGGGGTCTTGTGAGCAAAAGTTCTACGTTGTGAGCTACTGGCATTAAAAAGTGGCGAGTGAGCGATCTGGCTACGGCATAAATCGGTTTGCCCTGGAGCCATCCTTCCTGAGCGAAGACAAAAAATGTGTGAGCCGGAGGCTAAAGACCTGTGAGCTAGCTCACACTAGCTCAGCTTAGAGGGAACAATGGTTCCAACTCTGTTCAATTCGGTCTGTTCTCGTTCCAGAATGGAATGGTGAACATAAGGACATCAGAAGAGCCCTGCTGGACCAGCCCAGTGGTCCCTCTAGTCCAGCATCCTGTCTCAGACAGTGGCCAACCAGTTCCTCCGGACGGACGGCAACAGGGCAGAGAGGCTGAAACTTTCATAAGAACATCAGAAGAGCCCTGCTGGATCAGCCCAGTGGTCCCTCTAGTCCAGCATCCTGTCTCAGACAGTGGCCAACCAGTTCCTCCGGACGGCCAGCAACAGGGCAGAGAGGCTGAAACTTTCATAAGAACATCAGAAGAGCCCTGCTGGATCAGCCCAGTGGTCCCTCTAGTCCAGCATCCTGTCTCAGACAGTGGCCAACCAGTTCCTTCGGACGGCCAGCAACAGGGCAGAGAGGCCGAGGCCTTCCCCAGTGTTGCCTCCTGGCTCTGGGAGTCAGTGCCTCTGAATGTGGAGGTTCCCCTCGGTCACCAGGGCTAGTAGCCATTGATAGACTTATTCTCCATGGATCAGTCTAATTCCCTCTCAACCTGTTTATTCCTGTGGCCATCACTACATCCTCTGGCAGCAAATTCCACCTTTGAATCACGCTCTTAAAGAAGTACTTCCTTTTGTCCGTTCTGAACCTACTGCCCATCGGCCTCATTGGATGCCCTCGAGTTCTAGCCTTTTGGGAGAGGGAGAAAAATCTCTCTTGGTCCGCCCTCTCCACCCCGAGCGTAATTTTATAAACCTCTATCGTGTCCTCCCTCGGTCGTCTCTTTTTTAAACTGAAAAGTCCCAGACTCTTCAGCCTTCCCTCCTAGGGAAGGTGGTCCAACCCCCTCATCATCTTGGTTGCCCAAGATAGGTGTTTTCAAGCCGACAGGTGGCAAGACAGGCATCAGCACGCTTGGAGGCTTAGTGAGGGCAGCTCATCTGGAGCACAGAAATAACTAGATATTACACTAATGATTTTTGGTTTTTTTTTTTTTTAAATTTCTGGTAACTGGGTGGAGTTGTGGAAGAACCAGCAAGAGGTCGGGACAGAGTGTATGGCCTGGGCGACTCCATCTTTGTTACATGCTGGTGCTTATTTGCCTTGAGTCTCGTGAGAGAGCGCTGATCCTCCGCTCCCAAGAGCTCTCTCTCTCTCTCTCTCTCTCTCTCTCTCTCTCTCTCTCTCTCTCTCTCTCTCTCTCTCTCTCTCTCTCTAGCTTGAGTCCAGTGGCACCTTTGAGACCAACCAAGTTTTATTCAAGGTATAAGCTTTCGTGAGCATGCATACAAATATTATACCTTGTCCTGACCTGGATAGCCCAGGCAAGTCTGATCTCATCCAATCTCAGAGACTAAGCAGGGATGCATATGGAGCAGAAGTCCACCAGTGGCTATTAGCCACAGGGTATAGATGGGAACTCTCAGTCTGGGGCAGGTGATGCACTCTATTCTTGGTGCTGGAGGGGGCAGCAGTGGGAGGGCTTCTGGTGCCCTGGCCCCACTGCTGGACCTCCTGATGGCACCTGGTATATTTTGGCTGCTGTGTGACAGAGTGTTGGACTAGATGGGCCATTGGCCTGATTCAACATTGGCTTCTCTTATGTTCTTATGTTCTTATGACCCTGGGAAGTACTTGGATGGGAGACCTCCAAGGAATACCAGGGCCGGGACGCAGAGCCAGTTTGGTGTAGTGGTTAAGTGCGCGGACTCTAACCTGGGAGAACCGGGTTTGATTCCCCACTCCACCACTTGCACCTGGGTGGATGACCTTGGGAAAGCCGTAGTTCTGATAAGAGCTGTTCCTGAAAAAGAGCAGTTTCTGTCAGAGCTCTCTCAGCCCCGCCTACCTCACAGGGTGTCTGTTGTGGGGAGGGGAAGGGAAAGGAGTTTGTAAGCTGCTCTGAGACTCCCTTGGGTAGGGAAGGGCAGGGTATGAACCCAATCTCTTCTTCTCTTCTTCTTCTTCAATAGCAAGCCACCTCTCTGAAAAGTCCAAGCCCCACTAGGGGTTACCAGCTGGCCCGTAGCTACATTGGGTCTATTAGGGGCTCTGCCTCGTTCCTTAAAGGGCCAGTCCCTTCTTTAAAGACCCCCCTGCTTCTTAAAGCCCCCTCCCCACTTCTTACCAAAAGAGAAGAAGCGGGTGATGGCGTGCGACCCTCTCTGTCCCCTCCTGCAAGATTTAAAAGGCCCTCCAGCTGATCGGCAGGGAGCACGTGCTCCCCTCTGATCAGCTGAAGGGCCCTTTAAATCTTGCAGGAGGGGAGGGAGAGGGGTGTGGGCTGCCACCCCTCCATTATGGCAAATAGTGGCAGCCCCTCCAGAAAAAAAAATTGCCCCATTAAGCAGTGTTCCCTCTAAGCTGAGTCAGTGTGAGCTAGCTCACAGTTTTTTAGCTTCCGGCTCACACATTTTTGTCTTCGCTCAGGAAGGAGGGCTCCCAGAGCAAACTAAATTTATGCAGCAGCCAAATCGCTGGCTCACAACTCTAATGCCAGTAGCTCACAAAGTAGAATTTTTGCTCACAAGACTCCACAGCTTAGAGGGAGCATTGCCCATAAGCCACAAAATCTTGGCTACAGGCCTGGTCACCTGACTTCCATGACTTCCAGGCACACACACACACACACACACACACACACACACACACACACACACACAAATAGTCACCAAAAAAACCCCTCATACCTCAAATAAAACTTTCTTGTTCTTAAAGTTCCCGCTTGGACTCGAACTTGGTTCTGCCGCTTCAGACCCACCTGACTCTCTCTCATGCTTGTTATCTTTAAAGCCTGGGTTGTTTCTACCACTCCCCCTCCCACTGGAAGCCAGATGCGAGATGGCCAGGCTCATCCACATGTTTGGAATAGCTCGATTAATCATTCTTTGACTCACAGCCAACATTTAGGGTATAAGACGTGTTGTTTTAGTCACGCCGGTGGTCTCGAGGTCTGGCTGAGTTTCACTGCGCCTGTGTGCGCTAGAGGCCAGCTGATAGAAGCTTAAAGCCTGTGTCTTCTGTAACTTTGATGTGTTATTAAAGATCTCCTTGTAAGTCAACCTGGATCTCTCATATTGTTTCTCTGAGAACTCCCGGAGCCCCTGGCCAGGGTCCATAACACTGAGTTTGGCTGACTTGAATGGAGTGGAAGGTGATGAATAAGCTGTCCCCGGTGCAATGTATCTGAAGAAGTGTGCATGCACACAAAAACTTCTATCCCAAATTTGTTGGTCTTAAAGGTGCTGCTGAACTGTGTTCCTGCTGCAAATGTCCTCTGAGGATCTCAATGCAGGAGGCTAGGGCGGGATGGGAAAACACCAATTCCATGCTGGCTATAATAATGATGATGATCAGGACTATTTTTGGGCAGGAACACACAGGAACGCAGTTCCGGCTGGCTCCCGAGTTGGCCACGCCCAGCAGGAACTCATTAGCATAATAGGCCACACCCAACTGCTGAAACTCATTAGGATTGGCTACATGAGGGGTGTGTGGCCTAATATGCAAAGGAGTTCCTGCTACAAAAAAAAGCCCTGGGTTTTGACAACAAACGAGGTAAACAGAATAAGAAGCAAAAAGTGGGTGTGGCTGGATGACCACATTTTTGGTAACATGGGGGTGTGGCCTGATAGGCTAATGAGCTGTGCTGTCAGGGGCGTGGCCTGATATGCGAATGAGTTCGTGCTGTTGGGTGTGGCCTATTATGCTAATTGTGCTATTTTTCTACCAAAAAAAGCCCTGGCGGCACCTATACACGGAGATCTCGTATAGCTATTGTGCCAGCACAAGAGCAGGGCCACGAAAAGGCCCTATCCCTGGTCGAGGACAGCTGGATCTCTCAAGGGCCAGGGACCACCAGTTTGGTGTAGTGGTTAAGTGCGCGGACTCTGATCTGGGAGAACCGTGTTTGATCCCCCACTCCTCCACTTGCACCTGGCTGGATGACCTTGGGGCAAGCCGTAGTTCTGATAAGAGCTGTTCTTGAAAAAGAGCAGTTTCTGTCAAGAGCTCTCTCAGCCCCGCCTACCTCACAGGGTGTCTGTTGTGGGGAGGGGAAGGGAAAAGGAGTTCGTAAGCCGCTCTGAGACACCTTTGGGTAGTGAAGGGCGGGGTATAAATCCAATCTCTTCTTCTTCTTTTGCTACCCAAGCGTAACACTCTTGGGAGTGTACTAAGAGAGGCAGGAACACACAGGAACGCAGATAAGAGCTGTCCTTGAAAAAGAGCAGCTTCTGTCAAGAGCTCTCTCAGCCCCACCTACCTCACAGGGTGTTTGTTGTGGGGAGGGGAAGGGAAAGGAGTTTGTAAGCCGCTCTGAGACGCCTTTGGGCAGTGAAGGGCGGAGTATAAATCCAATCTCTTCTTCTTCTTTTGCTACCCAAGCGTAACACTCTTGGGGGTGTACTAAGAGAGGCTGTCCCAAAGGTATGGGGGTCCCTGACCGTTAAGGGCCTTTACTTGTCCATCCGATGCGCACAGGACACAAAGGCACTTTTCACTTTGTCTTGATGGGGAAAGAGATGCGGTGTGTGCATGGCCGTGGAACATGAGGCTGGCATTTGGCCTGTATGAGCAAACTCGTCATTACATTTAACCAGGGAGAGTGACGGCACCGAAGCTACGTACCGGCTCGATTGATCACGGCCCGGCGCATGTGAGGTTGGTAAGCAGGTTAATTAACCTGTATCGAGTGGGTGAATTTAATGTGGTTTTTGTTAATCTGCGTTAAGCCCCCTGTGTAGACGCGCTCTAAGCAGATCAAAAGTGCCTTTTCCTTCCCTGTTCTCTGCCACCCGTTCCAACCGGAGGCCGGTTTTAATTCTGAAAAATCACTTTTGGTCGGCATGAGGGAGGACAGCCCGGGCAGGTCCGCCGGTGGGTGGAGGGAATCGTGTGCCACATGCGTCCCTCGCTAATCAATGGATGGGTAAATTGGCTGGTTTCCCTGGTGTGAAGAAACGCTTCGAGCTGGCATCTCGGCCTTGTCCACTTTTTGCCCTGGCTTATGACGCGTGAATTAGTAAGCGAAGGAAGCCAGTAGCCGACCCAGATTCTCTGCGGGGTGGCTCAGACTTGTGGGTAACTCCCAGCATTCCCTGCCCCTTGATCGGGACATGTGACACTCTCTCCACTGAATGCCTTTGTGGGGGGGAAATTAAGAGTCCTGTCTTCGCTGAGGGCTCATTCACCCAGACAAATCCACTAAGGTTAACAAGGCAGGCAGTGTGGTGTAGGGGTTAGGGTGAGGGACTGAGGTTGGGGAGGTGCAGGGTCAAGTCCCCGCTTGCTCAGTGGGTGATTTTGGGTCAGTCGTTTTCTCTCTGTTTCTTGGCTTACTCCAAAAGGGAGGGAGGGAGAAATGTAGACATACAGAGCTGGAAGGGACCTTGAGGGTCATCTAGTCCAGTTCCCTGCACAATGCAGGGAATTCACAACTACCTTCCCACGCCTGCTCTGTGCCCAGAAGAAGGCAAAAAACCCTCCAGGATCCTTGGGCCAATCTGGAGGAAAATGCCTTTGCGATCCCAAAGTGGCAATTGGCATTTCCCTGGGCATAGAAGAAAGGGCCACAAGAGCTGAGCACTGAAGCAACCCTTCCTGCCCTCCCTTCTTGCGATCTGCCTCAGTTCACCTCCAAAGGAGGAGAGCCCACCACCTCCGAAGGAAGCCTATTCCACTGAGGAAACGCTTTAACTGTCAGGGAGTTCTTCCTAATGTTTAGCCAAAGAATCTTTCAATTTAATTTCAGCCCAGTAGTTCTGGTCCAACTTTCTGGGGCAACAGGAGAAGAGAAGAGAAGAGAAGAGAAGAGAAGAGAAGAGAAGAGAAGAGAAGAGAAGAGAGAGAGAGAAGAGAAGAGAAGAGAAGAGAGAGAAGAGAAGAGAACAGAGGAGAGAAGAGAAGGGAAGGGAAGGGAAGGGAAGAGGAGAGGAGAGGAGAGGAGAGGAGAGGAGAGGAGAGGAGAGGAGAGGAGAGGAGAGGAGAGGAGAGGAGAGGAGAGGAGAGGAGAGGAGAGGAGAGGAGAGGGGAGGTGAGGGGAGGGGAGGAGAGGGGAGGTGAGGGAGGGGAGGAGAGGGGAGAGGGAGGGGAGAGGGGAGGGAGAGAGGAGAGGGGAGGGGCGGGGGAAGGGAGGGGAGGGGAGGGGAGGGGAGGGGGAGGGGAGGGGAGAGGAGAGGAGAGGAGAGGAGAGGAGAGGAGAGGAGAGGAGAGGAGAGGAGAGGAGAGGGAGAGGAGAGGAGAGGAGAGGAGAGGAGATTTATACCCCCGCCTTTCACTTGGGGTCTCAGAGCGGCTTCCAATCTCCTTCCCTTCCTCTCCCCACAACAGACATCCTGTGAGGTAGGTGGGGCTGAGAGAACAGCCCTGAGAGAACTTGTGACTGACCCAAGGTCACACCAGCAGCTGCATGTGAAGGTGTGGGGAATCAAACCAGGTTCTCCTGGATTAGAGTCCACGCTCCTAACCACTACACCAAACAACCCTACTCCATCCTCTATACGACAGCCCTCTGAATCCTTGAAGACAGTTATCAGTCGTCTCCTCTCCAGGCTAAACAGACCCAGCTCCTTCAACCTTTCCTCATACGACTTGGTCTCCGGACCCCCTCAGCCATCTTCGTTGTATGTTTCCCTGAGCCCGCTGGAGGGAAGGTGGGGTTTTTTTAAAAAGAAAAAATCCGTACTTAGTTGTAAGGTTTGTGTTTTGCACCAGCGTGGCACCAACCAGTCCTAAAACCTGCAGCAAAATAACAATAAACTAGGTAAACGCATCAAATCCGGCAAGTGGATACGCAAATGCGAAACGTCTCAAACGATCCGGGGATGGTTGAAAATGCTGGTCGCTTGACCTCCGCAGTGTCTGGGCTGCCCGATCCCATCTCTGTTTGCTCAGGTGTAAGTCCCACTGAGTTCAATGGGGTCTACTCTCCAGAAAGTGAATTGCGGCACCGTGCTCCATCGACAATCTTATTTATTTATTTAGACTTGCTAGGCCCCCCCTTCCCTGAAACAGGACTCAGGCAATGCTCCCACTAAGCTGCGGAGTCTTGTGAGCAAAAATTCTACTTTGCGAGCTACTGCCATTAAAGTTGTGAGCCAGCGAACGATTTGGCCACTGCATAAATCGGTTTGGTCTGGGGCCATCCCTTCCTGAGCGAAAACAAAAATGTAGCCCGGCCCCACTGCTGGACCTCCTGATGGCACCTGGTATCTTTGGCCACTGTGTGACAGAGGGTTGGACTAGATGGGCCATTGGCCTGATTCAACATTGGCTTCTCTTATGCTCTTATGTTCTTATGTGTGCATTGGAGGCTAAAAAACTGTGAGTTAGCTCGCACCAACTCAGCTTAGAGGGAACATCGGAGTCGGGGCGGCTTACATCAAAGGCAAATACGATATGTAAGAAAAATTAAAACAGCATTCAAATGTATTAAGAACTATTAATCGGAAAAACTCAAGATGATGGATCATTTCAGTATCCACCTGCTGCCCCCTGGATGGAGAGAAAGATATGGAGAAAAAAGGGGGGAGGGGGAGAGTGCCAGACCATCCCTGTCCTCCACTAAAAACCTGGCGGAACATCTCTGCCTTGCAAGCCCTGGGGAAAGGTAGTAAATCCCGTAGGACCCGGGTGTTCTCTGGCAGAGAGTTCTACCAGGCGGGGGCCAGGGCTGAAAAGGCCCTGCCCCTAGTCAAGGACAGCCGGATCTCTCTTGGGTCGGGGACAACCAGGAGGTTTTTATTACTAGGGCAGGGCTATTTTTGGGCAGGAACGCACAGGAAAGGAGTTCCGGCTGGCTCCCGAGTTGGCCACGCCTAGCAGGAACTCATTAGCATAATAGGTCACACCCAACAGCAGAAACTCATTAGGATTGGCTACATTAGGGATGTATAGCCTAACAGGCAAAGGAGTTCCTGCTACCAAAAAAGCCCTGGGGTTTTGACAACAAACAAGGTAAACAGAACAAGAAGCAAAAGGTGGGTGTGGCTGGATGACCACACTTCTGGTAACATGGGTGTGTGGCCTAATAGGACAATGAGCTGTGCTGCCAGGGGTGTGACCTAATATGCTAATGAGTATCTGCTGTTGGGTGTGGCCTATTATGCTAATAAGTTCCTGCTGGGCTTTTTCTACCAAAAAAGCCCTGTTACTAGGCCAGGGGTGGACAACCTTGCTCAACGTAAGAGCCACACAGAATAAATTTCAGATGTTTGAGAGCCACAAGACATGAACAGATATTACACACACACACACACACACACGGATGTTTTTTACTGGAAAATATGCAGATTTGCCTTTTATTAACGTTAAACGAGACTGCCAAAGATAAAAACAAAAGGGGTAAAAACAGATACTGATAATGATATTTATTTGTCCAAGGGTATTTGTTCGTTTGCAAATGATAGTTATTTGCCTAAGAGAGAGAGAGAAATAGAGCGAGATGTGGAAAGAAAGCATGAAAGAGGTAGAAAGAAAGAGAGAGAGAGAAACAAAGAAAGCAAATAGATGGGGGGAAGGAGGGAAGGAAGGAGGAAGGCAGGAAGGAAGGAGGAAGGCAGGAGGAAGGAAGGAGGAAGGAAGGCAGGAAGGAAGGCAGGAAGGAAGGAGGAAGGAAGGCAGGAAGGCAGGAGGAAGGAAGGCAGGAAGGAAGGCAGGAAGGAAGGAGGAAGGCAGGCAGGAAGGAAGGCAGGAAGGAAGGAAGGCAGGAAGGAAGGAGGAAGGAAGGAGGAAGGAAGGCAGGAAGGAAGGAGGAAGGAAGGAAGGCAGGAAGGAAGGCAGGAAGGAAGGAAGGAAGGAGGAAGAAAGGAAGGCAGGAAGGAAGGAAACGCATGCTGGGAGCCGCACAATATGTGTGAAAGAGCCGCATGTGGCTCCAAAGCCACAATTTGGCCACCTCTGTACTAGAGCATAACGCTCTTCCAGGGACATATTGGGAGAGGCAGTCCCCAAGATATGTAGTTCCCTGACCGCTAATGGTCTTAAAGGTCAAAACCAAGACCTTGAACCGGATCTGGTCCTCCACTGAAGGGTATGTTCACACAGCAGATAAATCTTTAGGTCCACATTGCTGGATTCCTCAGCTGTTGCTTGGGGATTCTCAGCTGAACATGGGAATCACCTCCACTGAAAAGCACAGTGCTTCCGTTCGCGTGGAAGTTCACTTTGCGGGAAGACTAGAATTCGAGTCCAGGAGCACCTTAGAGATGAAGAAGATTTTGGGGGATATAAGCTTTGGAGAGTCAAAACTCCCTTAGACAGATGAAACTGCCACTCAGAGGGACTGAGAACCGTGATCCATCTAAGTTCTGGGTTGTCCACTCTAGTGGGCAGACGTCTTTCCCTCCAGAGCTGCGAATGCTCCCTGTAAACTGTGGAGTCTCATGAGCAAAAATCCTACTTTGTGAGCTGCTGGCATTAAAGCTGTGAGCGAGCGACTTGGCGGCTGCAGAAATTAGTCTGCTCTGGAGCCCTCCTTCCTGAGCTGAGACGAAAATGTGTGAGCCGGAGGCTAAAAAACCGTGAACTAGCTCACACTAAGCTTAGAGGGAACACTGCCTGAGATCCTAATACCCGGAGACACCAGGGATGGCCGCCGGGACCTTTGATGTGCCAGACGGGTGCTTTGCCGCGGAGCCCCGCCCCTTCACCCGGAAGCCCTTAAAAACCTTAACTATACAATAAGGTCAAATGCTCCCATAGGCATACAGGCACACCGAGGTTTTGCGCGCTTTCGCCTGAGTCCGTATCCTCCCCGGCTTTGAAATGTCTCTCTTCTAAAAGTGTGTCTGTGTGGCTGAGCTCAGACTGGCCATTTGCCCCACTCTAGCCACGTTTCAGCAATGTTTTAAACTGGATTAAAGGGTGCAAGAAAAATATGTGTTCATATATTCATGTATGGTGGAAATGTGAAAAAAATAGAAAAATTTTAGGAAATGATAAAAAAAAACAGTAGAAGAAATTACAAAGGTTAAACTACAATTTAAACCGGAATTTTTTCCTACTTAATATCTTACCAGATAGAATTGAAAGAGAAGATTGAAGAATTATAATATACATATTTACTATGTCGAGAATTTTAATTGCTAAATATTGGGGAAAAAGAGACTGTACCCAACAATGAGGATTTAATGGACAAAATTTTGGAAATTGCTGAATTAGATAAATTAAACACAATAGGAAAAGACGAGATAACATATCAAAACAGATGGGAAAAAAGTTTACAATTGGATAAAGAAGTCAACGAGAAAACCTCCCATTTGTATTTCAAACTAATACTGTTATATTATATTTTCTAATTTAATGTACGGGTATTAATATTTCTAATTAGTGTATATATTAATTTAATGTATTTGTATTATCATATTGCTATTTTCTTCCCCCCCTTTTTTCTGTACACTAAAAATCTATAAATAAATTTAATAAATAAATAAATAAATACACTGGATTAAAGGGGGCGTTCACACAGGGACATCTGCCTGGCGTTCCCCACCCGGAGGCAACCCGTGCTGTTCTGCTTTGCTCCTGAGTTTAATAGATACCTCATAAAAGTGGTAGCAAATCCCCGAAGATTATGCCACATTTGTCCGTTTCCTGGCAGTGTGAACGCTATGCGAAAGAGCCGGGAGCAACCCGCATTGCACATAAGGGAGCAGCGTTATGAATGGCTCTGCTCCGCTCTACCGCCCAATGCGGTGCCGGCGCAGTGGAATCCTCCCCAAATCTGCTGGATGCCTATGTGTGTATGGGCGCATGGGTGCATGAGCGCTCATGCGCCCATACACACATAGGCATCCAGCCGATTTACCAGGAAAAAGCTGTTTACAACCGTGCTTCCAGGCCAGCAGTCTGAACGCTCCCGCGCGCCTTCTCCCGGTATGCTCCCGCATCAGTCCGAGCTCTGTGACCAGGAAACCCCAGAACGATTTGTTCCGGGACTTTTTTGCCACAACTGGCTCCTGCTGCAAATTGCCAGTCTGTCCTCAGCCTGTGTGTGTATGAAGTGCCATCAAGTTGCAGCTGATCCTAGGCGACCCCGTAGGTTTCAAGGTAAGAGTTATTCAGAGGTGGGTTTGCCATGACCTGCCTCTGCGTAGCAACCCTGGACTTCCTTGGCTGTCTCCCATCCAAGTACTAACCACGGCTGACTTGGCTTAGCTTCTGAGATCCGATGAGATCTGGCTGCCTGGGCCATTCAGCTCGAGGCAAGAGGCATTCAGAGGTGGTTTGCCATCAGGGCCTGCCTCTGGCTGCGGTCACACACGCGAAATAATCCACTTTCAATGCACGTTCCAACTGGATTTTTGCCGTGTGAACTGGCAAGATCCAAATTGAAAATGCATTGAAAGTGGGTTACTTGGTGTGTGTGACTGCAGCCTCTGGTCCCGGTCACATGAGCGGGAAAATCCATTGGGGAAGGGAGGCATATTAGATGTGGAGCGAAAAGAAGCACGGGAGCGCGATCTTACGATCCCCCGCGGCTCTGTCCTCCCTCCGTCGGCACCCGATCACACTGGGAAGGCAAAGGCTGGAGTCCTAGCGAGGCAACATGATGGTCCCGCATTAGGGCGCATGCGCGGGTTGCGGACGGCTGCGGGATGCAACAGGCTGCTGGCGCATCCGCGATCCCATGTCCGCCGTTGATGTGGATCTTCCAGTAGGTACTCCATTTTGCCTAGTACCTTTTCGATCCGCGTTTTCAGCCGGATGGGATGGGTTAGGGGCGGGTGCTCGATGCCTGCCAGATGTTGCGGTATGATTGCACCCACTTGATGCGCCCCCGATCTGTCCCTCTCATGTGGCAAATCCTCCCGTGTGACCGGGACCTCTGTGTAGCAACCCTGGACTTCCTTTGTGGTCTCCCATCCAAGTACTACCCAGGGTCAATCCTGCTTAGCTTCCAAGATCTAATGAGATCGGGCTAGGCGGGGCCATCCAGGTGAGTTTTAAAGGCGACGTCAGGTTTTCCTCTCTGTGCATCGGGAAAAAGGTAAGGGAAATCGTTTCGATCCTTCAGAAGCTGTATGATTTATTCTCTGATGTTTATTTCAAAGGACAGAGGTTGATTATGCATTGGTTCGGCCTCTTGGACTTCACGTCCTCTAAACCAGGACAGTTTCCTCTAAGTCCAGGAGAAACGGCGAACAGTTTACTTAATTTTATTTTATTTTTGTTTATTTCATTTTATCCTCACAACAACCCCCTACCCTGAACATAGCTCCAGGTAGGTTAGGCTGAGAGGGTGTGACTGGCCCAAGGTCGCCCAGCAAATTTCCATGGCACCAGTGGGGGATTCGAACCTGGGTCCCCCAGATACTAGTCCAACACTCTTAACCACGACACCCCACTGGCTCTGCAATTCTCCTACATTAAGGGTAAAAGCCTTGAAGCGGGCACAGAGTATTAATACCTGTGGTAAGGCCTGTTCTTCAAAAGAACAGTTATAATGTAATAAAAGAAGCTCTGAACATGCGCAGAGAGCTCCCTCTTTGCAGTGGGTGATAGCCGCTTGTTCCCATGAGCTAAGAATTTAAAATCAGGGCTTCTTCAGGTCGCAGGGGCTGAACAGAGCTCCAGAATTGCTCTTTTAAAGAATGAAGTACCCGACACTTTCTCGTGTTCTTATCTCACTACACGTACTAAGTCGCTAAGTTCTCGCTTCTCCCCCAAATTAAACTTTGTCGGTCTCAAAGGTGGCCCTGGACTCAGACTTAATTCTCACATTTGTTGCCAACTCTTTTATCTGCCTTCCCAACTGCTTTACTCCAATCTTAGCTATACTTTTAACATAAGAACATAAGAGAAGCCAATGTTGGATCAGGCCAGTGGCCCATCTAGTCCAACCCTCTGTCACACAGCAGCCAAAATATACCAGGGGCCATCAGGAGGTCCAGCAGTGGGGCTAGGACACCAGAAGCCCTCCCACTGCTGCCCCCCCCCCCAGCACCAAGAATAGAGTGCATCACCTGCCCCAGACTGAGAGTTCCCATCTATACCCTGCGGCTAAGAGCCACTGATGGACTTCTGCTCCATATGTTTATCTAATTCCCTCTTGAAACTGTCCATGCGTGTAGCTGCCACCATCTCCTGTGGCAGTGAATTCCATGTGTTAATCACTCTTTGGGTGAAGAAGGACTTCCTTTTATCTGTTCTAACCCGACTGCTCAGCAATTTCATGGAGTGCCCATGAGTTCTTGTATTGTATTTTCGCTCAGTTACTTATGCACCTTGACTCTAGCTAAGCCTTCCTGGCAACTAACCCACCCGCCCTCTCTGTACCTCTCTGTAAGGCTGGAGGGAGTCTGTTTCAAGGTATCTGAAGAAGTGCAAGAGTCCAGTCACACCTTAAAAACTAACAAAATTTGTGGTAGGGGATGAGCTTTCAGGAGTTGCGGCTCACTTTTTCAGAAGAAGCCTGACGAACTTCAACAGAGGCCTAACTTCCAAATCGCAAGATGGGATAGTCCCGCTGTACACTGCATTGGTCAGGCCTCACCTGGAGTACTGTGTGCGGTTCTGGAGGCCTCACTTCAAAAAGGATGTGGACAGAACGGAGCGCGTGCAGAGGAGAGCGACAAGGATGATCGGGGGCCTGGAGACCAAGCCCTCGGAGGAAAGGCTGAGGGACTTGGGAATGTTCAGTCTGGAGAAGAGGAGGTTGAAGAAGAAGAAGGAGGAGGAGGAGAAGGAGAAGAAGAGATTGGATTTATACCCTGGCCTTCACTGCCCAAAGGAGTCTCAGAGCAGCTTACAAACTCCCTTCCCTTCCCCTCCCCACAACAGACACCCTGTGAGGTAGGTGGGGCTGAGAGAGCTCTTTGACAGAAACTGCTTTTTTCAAGAACAGCTCTTATAAGAAGAGGAGGTAGAAGAAGAAGAAGAAGAAGAAGAAGAAGAAGAAGAAGAGGAAGAGGAAGAGGAAGAAGAGGAAGAGGAAGAGGAAGAGGAAGAGGAAGAGGAAGAGATTGGATTTATACCCCGCCCTTCACTGCCCAAAGGAGTCTCAGAGCGGCTTACAAACTCCCTTCCCTTCCCCTCCCCACAACAGACACCCTGTGAGGTCGGCCGGGCTGAGAGAGCTCTTGACAGAAACTGTTCTTTTTCAAGAACAGCTCTTTATCAGAAGTACGGCTTGCCCAAGGTCATCCAGCCAGGTGCAAGTGGAGGAGTGGGGGAATCAAACCCGGTTCTCCCAGATTAGAGTCCGCGCACTTAACCACGACACCGAACTGGCTCTCTGGGGGACAGGATGGCTCTCTTGAAGTATTTGAAGGGCTGTCCCTTAGAGGAGGGTTCCCATTGACAGCAGAGGGCAGGACTCCCAATCATGGGTTTAAATTAAGGGCGGGAAGGTACCGGCTGGATATTAGGGAAAACTTTTTGACAGTCAGAGTTGTTCCACAGTGGGACCCGCTGCCTAGGGGGGCGGTGAGCTCCCCTTCACTGGCAGTCTTTAAGCAGCGGCCAGGCAGACCTTTGTCAGGGACGCTCTAGGCTGATCCTACACTGAGCAGGGGGTTGGACTGGATGGCCTCTATGGCCCCTTCCAACTCGGCGATTCTGTGATTCTATGATTCTTATTCTTTTCTGCTGCTACGGACAAACTAACATGGCCACCCTTCTTGGTCTAGCTGAAGAAGTTTGTGTGCACATGGAAACTTAGACCCAGGGCTTTTTTGTAGAAAAAGCCCAGCAGGAACTCATTAGCATAACAGGCCACACCCCTGGCAGCAGAGCTCATTAGCGTATTAGGCCACACCCCCGTGTTACCAGCAGTGTGGTCATCCAGCCACACCCACCTTTTGCTTCTTATTCTGTTTACCTTGTTTGTTGTCAAAACCCCAGGGCTTTTTTTGGTAGCAGGGACTCCTTTGCATGTTGGGCCGCACACCCCTAATGTAGCCAATCCTAATGCGTTTCTGCTGTTCGGTGTGGCCTACTATGCTAATGAGTTCCTGCTGGGCGTGGCCAACTCGGGAGCCAGCCGGAACGCCGTTCCTGTGCGTTCCTGGCCCAAAATAGCCCTGCTTATACCCAGAATGAAGCTTTGTTGGTCTTAAAGGTGCCAATGGACTCAAGCTTTTATTCTGTTGCTTCAGACCAACAGGGCGACCCACCTGAATCCATAGTCTAAAAAACCCACCGTGGGGAAATGTTTAGAGTGTTGGACTACGGTCTGGGACACCCAGGTTCGAATGCCCACTCTGCCATGGAAGCTCGCTGGGTGACCTTGGGGCAGTCACACGCACTCTCGGCCCAACCTGCCTTGCAGGGCTGTTGTGAGGAGGACAGGAGAACGATGAAAGCTGCTTTGGGATCCCATTGGGAGAGAAAAGCGGGATATGAATTCAGTACACCAAAGGTTACTGGGTATAATATGTTGTCGAAGGCTTTCACGGCCGGAGTTCATTAGCTGTTGTAGATTTTCTGGGTTGTGGGGCCGTGGTCTTGGCATTGTAGGACCTGACGTTTCGCCAGTAGCTGTGACTGGCATCCTCAGAGGTATAACACAGAAAGATGGAGTAGTCTCTGTGTCAAGGTGAGCAGAAAAAAATGGTAGGCAGGTAATTTATATCTACTCAGGAAGGTGGGGTAGGGCTGAGTCACTATCTTGTAGGATAAGGCTGTGAAACATGCTAATGGAGGAGCTTTCCTGAGGAGGTTCTTTTGTATATGGACTGGCTGTTTCCTGAGGAGATTCTTTTGTATATGGACTGTTTCCTGAGGAGGTTTCCTCTTTCCTGAGGAGGTTCTTTTGCATGTGGATTGGTTGTTGAAATTCTAATCTGATCTGTAGTGCTATTGTCAGATGTAGAGCCTTTTGTGTTTTTCAGGACAGGAAACCATGCCCTATTTATTTTTAAACTCTCTTCTTTCCTGTTGAAATTATGTTTATGTTTATGAATTTCAATAGCTTCCCTGGGTAATCTGACATGGTAACTGGATGTGTCGTCCAGCCTTTCAGTGTCTTTCAGTGTCTATGACAGGACTCCTGTTCTCCTGCTGAACCTAATTATACCCGCTCACTTTGGGCCACCGGACAAGAAATATCGAGCATTACGTCGAGTTTTTGCCAGCAGCGAGTTAAGGAATTCCTGGAGATCTGGAAGGGGAGTGTGGAGAGCAGGCTCAACAGAGATGTGATGCTGTGGAGTCTGCCCTCCAAAGCTGCCATTTCCTTCAGGGGAGCTTATTGCTGTAGTCACAATCCCAGGAAAACACCAGCCCCCATCTGGAAGTTGAAAACCCATTGATGTAACTTCATTCACTCTGGGTAGGCCGCAGCCTGCCCTCAGGTTGGCTCATAGCCTGGCATATTTTTACCCCTTTGTATATAGGGTTGCCAGGTCTCTCCTGGCCACCGTGGGGGGGGAGGTAGGGTTCCCAAATGTAGGCTGGGAAACTCCTGGATATTTGGGGATTGAGCCTGGGGAGGACAGGGCACAATGCCACAGAGTCCCCACTCCAAAGCATCCATTTTCTCCAAGGGAACTGATCTCTCTAGTCTGGAGATGAGCTGAAATTCTGTGGGATCCCCAGGTCCCACCTGGAGGCTGGCATCCCTATGTAGTACATTTCCTGCCTAGGTTTTAGGTCTCAGATTTGGCATTCAAAACGGGTTTGGGGAGGCAGGCTTCAAACTCCCCCCCCTCCACTCCATTTTCTCCTAACAAGTCGTCTGCCAACTGCGCGGCAGTCGCTTCGCACTCCTCTAGCACGGAGGCTAATAAACCCCCACTTGTGTGATTAGAGCAGATTTTAATAGTAATTAAAACAAATTACCGGCAAGATTATATGCCACTATGTAAATCTCTCCTCCGCGCCCCCCTTCCTTTGTGTTCTTTTAAAGCTGCTTTCCTTCACTGGCTCTGATTGGAAACTGTCTGTTTATTTCGAAAGGGTTGGGGTGGGGGGGAATATATTTGTGGGGGAAGATCTCCTAATTGCCTCTTCTCTTTTTTGGCGTTTTTGGCTGCATTGACAGCCGCCTTGCACTGTTTCCCCCCAAACCCCTTTAGCGATGGGCCTCTTTGTACCTCCCCACCCCAATTCCACACACTCAATTTTTGTGCAAATATGTGGTCATAAATCAGGGAAAGGGTGTGCAGATTCGGTGTTGGAAGCCCAGATTATTGGGGAGGGGGCTTTCAGGGGAAACTCCCCCCAAAAAACACGCCATTCCACACTCAACGCATAAGGAGAAAGGCTGAGGCGTCCATTTAGAAACCAGTGTCTGTTTGCCTGCGGTCTTCCATCTTTGGATGTCTACATATTTGGGGGAGGGTGCGGAAAGGGAGAGAAACAGAGATGGTAGGAACGAAACATCTTTTTTGTGGGCTTGCCCCTGTCTTCGCAGAGCAGGACAAAGGATCCGGGGCCAGCCTAGGCCAGAGTCCGGCGCCTTTGCGTTGCCAAGGCGGCAGGCGGCATCTGCCCCTTGTTGGAAATCCAACTTCCCATTGTGCTCCGCAACTCATGCGCAACTGGATTTTGACCGGAGTGGACAAGACGGTCCCCCGGCCAACGGCGGCTAATCTGTTAAAACGAGAGCAAACTACTTAGTGATGCCCAGATTGCAACGTTCCCTCTAAGCTGTGGAGTCTTGTGCGCAAAATTTTTACTTTTGTGAGCAACTGGCCTTAAAGTCGTGAGTGAGCGATTTGGCGACTGCATCGGTTAGTTTGCTCTGGAGCCCTCCTTCCTGAGCGAAGAAGCAAATGCGTGAGCCGGAGGCTAAAAAACGGTGAGCCGGCTCACACTAACTCAGCTTAGAGGGAACACTGCCCAGGTGCCACCTTGGCCCTGGAGATTTCCAGAAACACAGTTGGCGTTTGGTGCATGGGAGGGAGGGTTTTCAACGACCACCCCCCTTCTTTTCTCTTCCCGGGTTTTCCTATTTTTCCCTCCACCCCTGGGGTTCTCTCCCCACCCACCCCCTCCCCAATTTCTCCTGATTCTCCCCCCCCCCAGTTTTCTTTTGGAGATTTCTCCCCCCCCCCCGCCCACGCCAGCCCCCAATTCCTTTGCAATAGAAAAAGGGGGATTAACTTGTCAGACAGTCGCTGCCGGGTGGTTTGGTTTGGGGGCTGGGGGGCCGCTGGGGGCCGCTGCCCCCGCCTGCCCCTCCCTCCTTTCTCTCCCTCTTCTGGCCGTGTCTCTCCTCCGGTTAAATTGTCATTCACGGGCAGAGAGACATCACAAATAGACAACTCGGCGCTTCGTGCCGCCCCCCCCACGCCCCCCCATCTCCGATCCTCCCCCCCCCGCAAGCTCCAAAGTCCGAGCCCATAAATAATATTCAAGCGGCTCTATTGTTAAGTTGCGGCGAAGGCTCTGGTTGCCGGCGACCCCCGCCGCCTCCCCCATACATCACCCGCTGACAGCTGCAGAAAAGCGGCGAATTAGCACCTAAATCGAATATTGATCAACTCCAGAGTCGGCTCCACTTCGCTGCCTGAGCCGGGGCGCGCCTCTCGCCCGCCCGCCCGCCCGCGACCCCCCTCCCCATTGGGCCCGGAGTGGGGGCCGCGCTCGACCAGGAGGGGACCCCTTCGACCCACCCACCCAGCCAGCCAGCCCCAGCCCCAGCCCCAGCCTCGCCTCCGAGGGGCCCTCGCTTTGGGGAGGAAAGTTTCTTTGTAAATGCAAACGGTGCAAGAGAGGGTGCCTCTTCTGGTTCGCGTGCCTGGCTCCTTTCGGCTGAACCGGGAGGGGGCTGGGAGGGAGAGAAGGCCTCTGAGCATACCTAGAGGGCTTCCTGCTCATACAGGGGCCCAGCCTCCAGGTGGGACCTGGGGATCCCCCGGAACTACGGCTCACCTCCAGACTACAGAGATCAGTTCCCCTGGAGGAAAACGGAGGCTTTGGAAGGGAGACCCGATGGTTGTGCTGGGATGCCAGCCTCCAGGTGGGACTTGGAGATCCCCCAGAGTTCAGAGATCAGTTCTGCTGGAGGAAACAGAAACGCTTTGGAAGGTGGAGTCTATGGCACTGGATCCCACTGAGGTCCCTGTCCTCCCCAAATCTCCAGGAGTTTCCCCACCTGGAGCTGGCAACCCTACCCCCCCAACTCCTGCCCGTGGCCAGAAGGCACCTGGCAACTCTGCCTCCTCAAGTTCTGAACAGCTACCCTCAGCCTGGCCCTTTAGCCGGGGTGATGCGTTGATTTATAAGCTGTGCTCTTTGACTCTGTTTCGTACTTCCACTGACCTAGGCTGGTTTGTGGAGGCCTGCGTTTCACATCCCTTTTTGTTGTTTCACCCAAAGAGTGATCAGCACACGGAATTCACTGCCACAGGAGGTGGCGGTGGCTACAAGCACGGGACAGCTTCAAGAGGGAATTGGATCAACATCTGGAGCAGAGGTCCATCAGTGGCTCTTAGCCACAAGGTATAGAGAGGAGCTCTCAGTCTGGGGCCGGTGATGCTCTGTATTCTTGGTACTCGTGGGCGGGCAAGAGTGGGAGGGCTTCTAGTGTCCTGGCCCCACTGCTGGACCTCCTGATGGCACAGGGTGTTTTTGGCCACTGTGTGACACAGAGTGTTGGACTGGATGGGCCACTGGCCTGATCCAACATTGGCTTCTCTTACGTTCTTATGTTCTTTAAAGGCAAAAGCTACCAGCATCAGACCCTTTGAAATGTGGTGTTGGAGGAGGGCTTTACAGATCCCACAGACGGTCAAAAAGGCAAATAAGTGGGTTCCAGATCAAGAAGCGGCCTTATACTGAATCAGACCACCGGGTCCATCGAGGTCAGTAGTGTCTACACAGACGGGCAGTGGCTCTCCAGGGTCTCAGGCAGAGAGATCTTTCCCATCACCTCCTTACCTGATCATCAAGGCTAAGGGAGCACTTGAACACACACACGAAAACACGACGCTGCCTTCTATCAAATCAGGCCCTTGGTCCATCACGGTCAGAATCAGGCCCATAGCTACAATGGGGCATTTTGGGACTCCGCCGCCTCAAATGCGAGGCACGCCCCCATCACAGCTGCTGCCCCTCCCCCCTCCTATGACATTAAAAGGGCTCTCCAGCTGATTGGCGAGAGCGCGTGGCCCGCCCCCACTCCCTCCCCTCCTCCGAGATTTAAAGGGCCTTCCAGCTGATCGGCGGGCCCTTTAAATCTCACAGGAGGTGAGGGAGAGAGGCGGCTGCCGGCAGCGTGCCTTCCCTGAACTCCAAGTGGCATGCGGCTACACCTTTCCTTCCCCCTCTCCCCTCCCTTTCCCCCTCCCCTGCTGCCCCACAAAATTTTCCCAGGCTCCACCAACCAAAAATCTCTGGCTACGTGGCTGGCAGGGCCGGCTCGCTCACTAGGCGAACTAGGCATTCGCCTAGAGCGCGCCGGCCCTTAGGGGCACCAAAAAACCCCACCCCCCACCAAAAGCCCTGCCAAACCCCCCGCTCCTTCCCTGGCTTGCTGGCACACCCCGCGCTCAGATGGAAGGGACGGGGGTTTAACCCCCACCCCTTCCCTGGCTTGCCGGCATGCCCTGGTGGCGGGCGAGAGGGGGAAGAAGGAGGAGGAGGGGAACCCTCCCTCACCCTGGGGAGCCCTGACGGCAGAGAGGCAGGAGGTTGGCAACGCCGTAATTGGACACACGCTGTGGGGGCACCAGAAGGTTGCCCCACCTAGGGCACAAAAAAACATCAGGCCGGCCCTGGTGGCTGGTCAGAATTGTCTACTCAGACCGGCAGTCCCTCTCCAGGGTCTTTGGCAGAGAGATCTTTCACATCGCTTGCTACCAGTGTTCCCTCCAAGCTGAGTTAATGTGAGCTAGCTCACAGTTTTTTAGCCACCGGCTCACACATTTCCGTCTTAGCTCAGGAAGGGATGGCTCCGGAGCAATCTGATTAATGCAGCAGCCAAATCGCTTGCTCACAACCAATGTTCCCTCTACGCTGAGTTCGTGTGAGCTAGCTCACAGCCTTTTAGCCTCCGGCTCACGCATTCTTGTCTCAGCTCAGGGCAAATGGCTCCAGAGCAAACTAATTCATGCAGCGGCCAAATCGCCCGCTCACAGCTTCAGTTCCAGTAACTCACAAAGTAGAATTTTTGTTCACAAGACTCCGCGGCCTAGAGGGAGCATCGCTTGAGCTGCCTGCGCTTTTTCGCTGGAGACGCCGGGGATCGAATCTGGGACCTTCTGCGTGCCAAGCAGAGGCTCTGCCACTCAGCCAGGGCCCCTCCCCGAAAATCAAATCAAGCCTGAATTCTCCCTAGAAGCTAAAATGGCTAAACTGAGGCTATCGTACTTTGGTCACGTTATGAGAAGACCGGAGTCGCTGGAAAAGACAATCATGCTAGGCAAAGTGGAAGGCAGCAGGGAGAGAGGAAGGCCCGACGTGAGATGGATTGTCTCCATCGAGGAAGCCGCGGCCCTCATTCCGCAAGGCCAGAGTGAGGCTGTTAACGAGAGGACGTTTTAGGGGACATTGATTCGTAAGGTCCCATGGGTCGGAGGCGCTAAACACACACACCCACCCCCCAGCATCAGAAAGTGGAAATATTAAACAGCGGGGGAGTCAGGGTTCCGAATCACAGATTATTTCTTGACTTTGTTTATACCGCCCCCCTTTCTCCTCAACAGGGACCCAAAGCGGTTTACAGCGCTCAGTGGTAGCGTGGGGATTCGAACTCCGGGTTTCCCCGATCCTAGCCGGACACTCTAACCGCGATACCCCTCTGGCAATCCGAGGAGAGGCTGAGATGTCGGTCTTCTTGACCCCCTTCTGCTTTCTTTTTATAAAGTGCCTCTGTGCATGTGCAGAGTGCATTGCCCATGAGATCAGGGCTGGCCCCAGGTGTCTGGGCGCCCTAGGCAGGACAGCCTGGGGCGCCCACCCCACTGGGGATGCCAACCTCCTGGTGGGGCCTGGAGATGGCAGCACCGGCTTTTCTGGGCACCTCACAGCTGCGAGGTGCCCAGAAAAGCCAGGGAAGGGGTGGGTTAGAACGCCTGCCCCTTCCCTCCCAGCGCCGGCAGCGCTGGCTTTTCTGGGCGCCTCGCAGCTGCGAGGCACCCAGGAAAGCCAGCACTGCTGGTGCCAGGCGGGAAGGGGGCTTTTCACGGGGGGCGTTTTGGTGCCCCTGCAGGGCCGGCGCCCTAGGCGAGCGCCTAGCTCGCCTAGTGGGCGAGCCAGCCCTGCATGAGATATTGGTGTTGCCTGCTGTTGTTCAATGGTAGGGGAAAGATGGCGCTGGCTAGCTTGATCTCATCAGATCTCGGAAGCTAAGCAGGGTCGGCCCTGGTTAGCATTTGGATGGGAGACTGCCGAGGAAGTCCAGGGTGGCTATGCAGAAGTAGTAAAGGTAAAGGTTTCTCTTGCTTGAAAGCTGGTCGAATCCAACTCTAGGGATGCAGCGCTCATCTAGGGCTTAAGGCTGTTGAAAATCTGGTGACATGGAAACCCTCTCCTCCTGGTTCCAGGCACATGGAGGATGCTCGTGGCTACCCACTGATAAGAAAAGTACCGGGGCTTGGTGGGTCATTTTCCATGTCCCCTCCAGATTCGTGCACATATTCTTGGCATTTCAGAAAGAGAGAGAGCCCTGCTAGACTGAAGTCTGGCCTAACCTGGCTCGTATACCTACCTATTCATGGGGGCAAAGAAGGACCCCAGGTTAAGAAGCAATATAGGTGGTTGATTCTTTGGATTCTTAGACATCCAAGATCACATGCAGGGCAGCCAGTGTGGTGTAGTGGGTAAGAGGGTTGGACTAGTATCTGGGAGACCCAGGTTCGAATCCCCACTCAGGAGGAGGAGGAGGAAGAGCAAGAAAAATTGGATTTATACCCCACTCTTCACTCAGAGCAGCTTACAATCTTATTTCCCTTCCCCTCCCCATAACAGACACCCTGTGAGGTAGGCGGGGCTGAGAGAGCTCTGAGAGAACTTCTTGTGGGAGAACAGCTCTGAGAGAACTGTCACTGACCCAAGGTCTCCCAGCTGGCTGCATTTGGAGGACTGGGGAATCAAACCCGGTTCTCCCAGATTAGAGTCCACCGCTTGGTGACCTTGGACCAGTCACACTATCTCGGCCTAACCTACCCCATGGGGTTGTTGTGAGGATAAAAAGGAGGGGAGGGGAACGGTGTAAGCCACTTCGGGTCCCCATTGTGGGGGGAAGGAGGGGTACAAATGAAGTAAATAAATGTATAAATAAAGAACTGTGTTCCAGGCTAAGGGAGCACTGGACCACACACATGTGAACACATGAAACTGCCTTATACCGAATCAGACCCCTGGTCCATCTCCGTCAGAACTGTCTACTCAGACTGGCAGTTCCTCTCCAGGATCTCAGGCGGAGGTCTTTCCCATCCTCTCCTGCCTGGTCCTTTTGCCGCGGATCGAACCTGGGCCTTCTGCATGCTAGGCAGATGCTCTGCCACTGAGCTACAGCCCCACTTCATGCCTCTCCAGAGTCTCAGGCGGAGGTCTTTCCTATCACCTCCCACCTGGCCCTTTTGACTGGAGACGCCAGGGATCAAACCTGGGACCTTATGCATGCCAAGTGGAGGCTCTACCACTGAGCAACAGCCCATTTCATGGCTCTCCAGGGTTTCAGGCTGAGGTTTTTCACATCCCCTACTGTCTGGTCCTTTTAACTGGAGATGCTGGGGATCAAACCTGGGACCTTCTGCATGCCAAGCAGAGGCTCTGCCACTGAGCAACAGCCCATTTCATGGCTCTCCAGGGTCTCAGGTGGAGGTCTTTCACATTACCTGCTACCTGATCCTTTTAGATGGAGATGCTGGGGACGGAACCTGGGACCTCCTGCATGCCAAGCAGAGGCTCTGCCACTGAGCTACAGCCCCACTTCATGCCTCTCCAGAGTCTCAGGCGGAGGTCTTTCCTATCACCTCCCACCTGGCCCTTTTGACTGGAGACGCCGGGGATCAAACCTGGGACCTTATGCATGCCAAGTGGAGGCTCTACCACTGAGCAACAGCCCATTTCTTGGCTCTCCAGGGTTTCAGGCTGAGGTTTTTCACATCCCCTACTGTCTGGTCCTTTTAACTGGAGATGCTGGGGATCAAACCTGGGACCTTCTGCATGCCAAGCAGAGGCTCTGCCACTGAGCTACAGCCCATTTCATGGCTCTCCAGGGTCTCAGGTGGAGGTCTTTCACATTACCTGCTACCTGATCCTTTTAGATGGAGATGCTGGGGACGGAACCTGGGACCTCCTGCATGCCAAGCAGAGGCTCTGCCACTGAGTCACGGCCTTTCTCCTGAAACCATTTATAAAACCATTGTGTGCACACCTGGCCACTTATGTGCGTGGCAGTTCTCACTTCATTTGTGCACTACAGAGAGGGAAGGAGCTATTTAGCCTCTCTCCGCACTGCCCCCCAGCCATAGCCATCTTGACTGTGAAGTTTATTAACACATTTTGAATCGTAATTTAAAATCTATGCACGCTTAACCCTGCAATGTATGGTCTCTTTTCTGAGGCTTCTTCTCATGTTATTCCTGTGGTGTGTGCATGCAGGAATCAAATAGTTGGGGCTAATTCCATGGCTTCCTTCTCTAAGCAAACATCATTTGTACTACAAAACCCATCATGCAGTGCAAAGGAGAATGCAAAAAGACTGGCTTTGATTCTATCTGGGGCCTTCGCTTCCAGCGCAGAGTAGGGAATACTCAACCCACTGATGCAGAACCAGGACCAATGCAAAAGAGCAATCCGATTTTTCCATGGAAATCCGTGGCTCCAGACGGGGTCATTGGACCAAGAACTGGAAATCCTCCATTGAGTTTATTTTATTTATTTATTTTTATTTATTCATTTTGTTTATCTGACATATAGACCACCTTTCCCCCCTGAGGACTCAGGGCGGTGAACAACGATTCAATAAATATATATATTAATAAATTATAGCCAAGTTAAACAGTTAAAAACAAGTCAAAACTAATTCAACTAATCCTCAGGAAGCAATCCATATACAAAAGAACCTCCTCAGGAAAGCTCCTCTATTAGCATGTTTCACAGCCTGGGGAACTCCTACAAGATAATGACTCAGCCCTACCCCACCTTCCTGAGTAGATATAAATTACCTGCCTTCCATTTTCTTCTCACCTTGACACAGAGAGTACTCCATCTTTCTGTGTTATACCTCTGAAGATGCCAATCACAGCTACTGGCGAAACATCAGCTAATTCAGATGGGGTTTGAATACCAATTGAGGGGAAGGAATGGAGGAGGCCAGGTTCGATGACAAACTGTTGCTTTCCTCAGCCACAGGCCCGGCGGAACATCTCTGCCTTACAGGCCCTGCAGAACTGCACTAAGTCTCATGGGGCACGAATATCATTAGGCTGAGAGTTCCCCCAGGCAAGTGTCAGGTGGAAGGAGGAGGAAGAGAAGGAGGAGTAGAACATAAGAACATAAGAGAAGCCAATGTTGGATCAGGCCAATGGCCCATCCAGTCCAACACTCTGTCACATAGTGGCCGAAAATACCCGGTGTCATCAGGAGGTCTAGCAGCGGGGCCAGGACACTAGAAGCCCTCCCACTGCTGCCCCCCCAAGCACCAAGAATACAAAGCATCACCTGCCCCAGACTGTTCCTATCTAGACCTTGTGGCTAACAGCTCACTGATGGACCTCTGCTCCATATGTTTATCCAGTTCCCTCTTGAAGACATTCATGCTTGTAGCTGCCACCACCTCCTGTGGCAGTGAATTCCGTGTGTGAATCACTCTTTGGGTGAAGAAGGACTTCCTTGTGTCCATTCTAACCCGACTGCTCAGGAATTTCTTTGAGTGCTCATGAGTTCTTGTATTGTGAGAAAGGGAGAAAAGTACTTCTTTCTCAACCTGCCCTGTCCCATGAAAAATCTTGTAAACCTCGATCATGTCACCCCTCAGCCGTCGTTTCTCCAAGCTAAAGAGCCCCAAGCATTTTAACCTTTCTTCACAGGGAAAGTGTTCTAACCCTTTTATCATTCTAATTATCCCATTCTGCACTTTTTCCAATGCTATGATATCCTTTTTGAGGAGTTTTAATACCCTCATCCTTCACTACCCAAAGGAGTCTGAGAGCGGCTTACAATCACCTTCCCTTCCTCTCCCCACAACAGACACCCTGTGAACTACGCTCCCTCTAAGCTGTGGAGTCTTGTGAGCAAAAATTCTACCCTGTGAGCGACTGGCATTAAAGTCGGGAGCCAGCGATTTGGCTCCTGCATAAATGGGTTTGGTCTGCATAAATTCTGCATAAATGAGCCATCCTTCCTGAGCTAAGGTAAAAATGTGTGAGCCAGAAGTTAAAAAAACCTGTGAGCTAGCTCACACGAACTCATCTCAGAGGGAACACTGCTTGTGAAGGAGGTGGGGCTGACAGAGCTCTGAAAGAACTGTGGCTGACCCATGGTCACCCAGCCGGCTTCATGGGGAGGAGTGGGGAATCAAACCTGGTTCTCCAGATTAGAGTCCTGCCACTCCTGACCACTACACCAGACGGGCTCCCCCATTGCATGCTGGGACTTGTCCACTGCATGCTGGGATGTCAGATGCCTGTATACGAATTGTGCATTGGGTGGAGAAGATCCCTTTCTCTGCTCTTTCCTCTGTCCAGACCCTAGTGACCATCAGCTCCACTGGAGATCCCTGAGCTGTGGTGTTACACTGGTTGCCAACAGCATACCGGATCCGCCTCAAGGTGCTGGTTTTGACCTTTAAAGCCCTTTATGGTCAGGGACCGGCCTACCTGAGGGACCGCCTTTCCCCACTGCGATCAGGATCTCAGAACCGCCTGGCCCTGCCTGGTCCGAAGGCCACTAGGCTGACATCGACAAGGAACAGGGCATTATCTCTGGCAGCTCCGTCCTATTGGAATCAGCTCCCTAGCAAGATCAGGGCCCTGCGGGACCTGCCACAGTTCTGCAGGGCCGTGAAAACGGAGCTTTTTAGACAGGCATTCCAGTCGGAGCGGCACCTTACCAGCTGTGCCCTGTGTGGACTCAGACCCAGCGTGGGGCGACCTAGCGCGGTGGCATCGCCGAACGCGTCCCAAATTGCACTTTGCTGTTTGTATCACCATCGATATGAATTGCATTTTACTGTTTTGTAGTGTCAGGGCTGTTTTTGGGCAGGGACGCACAGGAACGGAGTTCCGGCTGGCTCCCGAGCTGGCCACACCCAGCAGGAACTCATTAGCATAACAGGCCACACCCGACAGCAGGAACTCATTAGGACTGGCCACCTTAGGGGTGTGTGACCTCACATGCAAAGGAGTTCGTGCTACAAAAAAAGCCCTGGACCATTTTGACAACAAACAAGGTAAACAGAATAAGAAGCGAAAGGTGGGTGTGGCTGGATGACCGCACTTCTGGTAACACAGGGGTGTGGCCTAATATGCTAATGAGATGTGCTGTCAGGAGTGTGGCCTAAGCTACTGCCATTGGGTTTGGCCTAATATGCTAATGAGTTCCTGCTGGGCTTTTCCTACAAAAATAGCCCTGTGTAGCGCCATTGACTCTAAGGTTTTTAATTAATGTACCTGTAATTTTATAAGATGTATATTGTTTTATTAGTTTTATGGGAGCCTCCCTGAGCCCGCCTCGGCAGGGAGGGCAGGGTAAAAATCAAATCAAATCAATAAAATAAATAAATACAAGAAAAAGAAAGGTCAGGATGGGTAGCCACATTAGTCTGTCTGTAGCAGTAGAAAAACTCCAGTAGCACCACTGAGCCACAGCCTCACTTCACAGCTCTCCAGGGTCTCAGGCGGAGGTCTTTCCCATCACCTCCTGCCTGGTCTTTTTTAACTGGAGATGCCGGGGATTGAACCTGGGGCCTTCTGCCTTCCAAGCAGATGCTCTACCACTGAGCTACAGCCCCACTTCATGGCTCTCCAGGGTCTCAGGCGGAGGTCTTTCCCATCACCTCCTGCCTGGTCTTTTTTAACTGGAGATGCCGGGGATTGAACCTGGGGCCTTCTGCCTTCCAAGCAGATGCTCTACCACTGAGCTACAGCCCCACTTCATGGCTCTCCAGGGTCTCAGGTGGAGGTCTTTCCCATCACCTCCTGCCTGGTCTTTTTTAACTGGAGATGCCGGGGATTGAACCTGGGGCCTTCTGCCTGCCGAGCAGATGCTCTCCAACAGAGCTACAGCCCCTCCACCATAAATATAAAATATAAAACATATGCTACTTTGAACTCCTTGGAAGGAAGATAATATAAAAACATAGTAGATATTGAAGTTTCCTTTTTTTTTAAGAAAATGAGAAATATTCATAAAGAAGTGACCGAGCGTAGCATTAGAGCCAAAATGAATCTGTCCCATCAATATTCACAGTGGGTTGTGTGTGTTTTTTTAAGAATGTAGACTGTTCTCTAAATATTTGCCCAGCTCTCCACTGAACATTTGATGGCTTTATCTGACATCCAGCGAGTGCCTCCATTTTGGTACATTCACATCGGCCTGAATTCGGCAGCTGTGACACGCCATTGTGTTCATCACCCGGCAATGGGTTTCGCATCCGCGCTTGCCAAAATCGACAGCGAAGCCCTCAAGGCGAAACCCACACGTTCCAAACCCGGAGATTTCCCATGAAAACTCGATTCTGATTTGGAAGTCCCAAATTCACATTGGAAAGGCTGGCCGATTTGGAAACGGATCTGTGGACATTCTGCGCGGCTCTGTCTGGGATGCCGATGTGGCGCACCGCCTCCGCTCTGGTTGCGATGAACTGCCCGAGAGACCGCGTGTGTTTTCGCTAGACTCCCTGTTTGCTTTACTTAGCTGATCGGCGGCTACAGAGTTTTAAATTTCTGCCGGGCTGTGAAGCTCTGCTGGGGGCGGGGCGGGGAGTCTTCCTCGGGCAGAGCAAACCCCTCTTCCAGGGAATCTGCCTCGTCAGGTGGTTTGTCGAGGAATCAAAGGTTGTTGTTGTTGTTCAGTCACACAGTCGAGTTCGACTCTTTGCAACCCCATGGACCAGATCACGCCAGGCCCTCCTGTCTTCCGCTGTCCGCTGAAGTTTGCTCAATTTCATGTTCGTTGCATCGATGACACTGTCTAACCATCTGATCCTTTGCCGTCCCCTTCTTCTTTGACCTTCAATCTTTCCCAGCATCAGGGTCTTCTCCAGTGAGTGCTCCCTTCTCATTTGGTGGCCAAAGTATTTGAGCTTCAGCTTCAGGATCTGGCCTTCCAGGGAACAGTCAGGGTTGATTTCTTTTAGGACTGACTGATTTGATCTCCTTGCAGTCCAAGGGACTCTCAAGAGTCTTCTCCAGCACCATAGTTCAAAAGAATCTATTCTTCGGCGCTCGGCCTTCCTTATAGTCCAACTCTCGCAGCCATACATTACTACGGGGAATACCATTGCTTTGACCATGCGGACTTTTGTTGGCAGGGTGATGTCTCTGCTTTTTATCATGCTGTTTAGGTGAGAACATATTGCGGACTAACTGGTACCCTTGAGGTAGGGTGGGAGGTGGGAGCCCTCCCCTCTTAAATAATCGATCGATGATAATTACATTTGATATCCATCGCGTTAGGAGCTCTTGGTCCGGGACACCACAGGTGGATGCGGAAAGACAAATCATTCTGCGTTCCTTCCCTAGTTCTTTCTGGAGGGGAGTGCGGCCCAGATGAAAAGAGCCGAGGTCCAGTAGTACCTTAACAACTAACAAAAACTCGTGGCGGGGTGGGAGCTTTTGGGAGCCACCGCTCACTTCTTTGGATCCAGCTAGAACGGGAGTCCGTCTGTTCTGTGTTCTTGGAGTGATTTCAGATGCCAAATGACAATAGCAGGTGAAGAACAATAGCAGAAGGGGGCTGCGGTGGCTCAGAGGTCAAGATGCTGAGCTGCAGACCGGAAGGTCGGTAGTTCGGCAGTTCGAGACCCGAAGTGCCGCGTGACGGTGTGAGCTCCCGTCTCTGGCCCCAGCTCCTGCCAATCTAGCAGTTCGGAAGCAAGAAACTGCAAGTAGATAAATAGGTACTGCTTTGGTGGGAAGGGAACAGCGTTCCATGTGCCTCGGTGTTTAGTCATGCCGGCCACATGACCACAGAGAAGTCTTCGGACAGCGCTGGCTCTTCGGCTTGGAAATGGAGACAAGTACTGCCCCCTAAAGTCAGATTCAACTGGCTTTCATGCAGGGAAACCTATTTTTGGGCAGGAATGCACAGGAACGCAGTTCCGGCTGGTTCCTGAGTTGGCCATGCCCAGCAGAATCTCATTAGCATAATAGGCCACATCCAACAGCAGAAACTCATTGGGATTGGCCACATTAGGGCTGTATTGCCTAACATGCAAAGGAGTTCCTGCTACCAAAAAAGCCCTGGGTTTTGACAACAAACAAGGTAAACAGAATAAGAAGCAAAAGGTGGGCGTGGCTGGATAACTATACTTCTTGTGAAAATGGGTGTGTGGCCTAATATGCTAATAGATTTATGCTGTTGGGTGTGGCCTAATATGCTAATGAGTTCCTGCTGGGCTTTTTCTACCAAAAAAAGCCCTGACCTTTACCTTTTTACCTAACAAATGCAGAAGAATTATCCAGAGGCTGTTGGGGGCCAGGTTTGGATACTTCTTTCCATCTTTTATCTCCTCCATTTTATCCTCCCAACTATTTCATTAATTAATTTATCTATTGACTTCACTTACACCCACCTCTCTCCCCCCCAAAATAGGGTTGCCAGCCTCCAAGTGATCACTGGAGAACTCCTGGGATTCCGACTCCTCTCCAGGCGATGGAGATCCGTTCCCCTGAAGAAAATGGCTGCTTTTCAGGGTGGGCTCTAGGGATGCCAACTCCAGATCGGGAGACGCCTTGGAGATTTTTGGGGGTGGAGCCTGAGAAGTCAGGGGTTTGGGGAGGGGCGGGACTTCAGTGGGGCACGATGCCCTAGAGTCCACCAGGGCATTTTTTTTATAGAAAAAGCCGAGCAGGAACTCATTGGCATAATAGGCCACACCCAACAGCAGAAATGCTTTAGGCCACACCCCTGATAGTGCAGCTCATTAGCCTATTAGGCCACGCCCCCATGACTTCCCTTGGCTTGCCTTCCTGATCCTTCCAGGGGCCCCCTGGCCTGCCCGCCTCAGAGTCGCCGTGGGGAGGGGGGGGTCGCTCTCCAGGCCTTCCCTCTGTAGCCACGCAGGCAGAGATTTTGGCTGTAGTGGGCGTGGCCAGCTCTGAAGCCAGCCAGGACTCCGTTCCTGTGCGTTCCTGCCCCAAAATAGCCCTGGAATCCACCTTCCAAAGCAGCCATTTTCTCCAGGGGAACTGATTTGTGATCAGTTGCAACAGGGATCTTTTCGTAGAAAAAGAGCTGCAGCAGCTCATTAGGCTATTAGCATATGCCACGCCCCCTGACATCACTGGAAGTGATGTCAGAAGGGAAGCAAAACGGGGGGAGGCATCTTTAAAAGCTGGCCTGGGTGGGGGAGCTGAGAGAGAAGGGGTTTGAAGTTTAAACTCCTTCTCACTAGAGTTGGGCCACAGAAGGAGGAAAGAGGAAAGGAAAGAGAGAGAGTAGAGAGAAGGAAAGAAGGAAGGAAAGAGGGAAAGAAAGAGAAGGAAAGGAGGGAAAGAAAGAGAGGGAAGAAGGAGGGAAACAGGGAAAGGAGGAAAAAGAGAAGAGAAGAAGGTGGGAAAGAAAGAAAGAAAGAGAGAAGAGAAGAAGGAGGGAAAGAGGAAAAGGAGAGAAGGAAAGGAGGGAATGAAAGAAATTTGGCGGCAATTCGGCCCCATTATATCCTATGGGCCATTGAAGTCAATGGTAAAAACATAGGGTATATTCTGGGGGCTGGAGGGGAGGGGGTTTGAGGGAGAGGCTCCAAACTCACAGGATAGCTGTTGGAGCCTCTCCCCAAGATACCCACTAAGTTTCAAGAACATTGGGCCAGGGGGTCCAATTCTATGGGCCCCCAAACAGGTTGCCCCAATCCCCTCCATTGTTCTCTATGGTGGGGAAAAAACTTCCCCTCTTCCCCAAACCCCCACCCTCCACAGACTCCACCCCTCCAAATCTCCAGGAATTTCCCAACCTGGAGCTGGCAACCCTACCCCAAAAGCAGCTGACATCGTTCTCCTCCCGTCCATTTTATCCACACAACGACCCAGTGAGGAGGAGGAGGAGGAGGAGGAGATTGGGTTTATACCGCGCCCTTCACTACCCAAAGGAGTCTCAGAGCGGCTTACAATCTCCTTTCCCTTCCTCTCCCCACAACAGACACCCTGTGAGGGAGGTGGGGCTGAGAGAGCTCTCCCGAGAGAAGAGCTCTGAGAGAACTTGTGACTGACCCAAGGTCACACCAGCAGCTGCACGTGGAGGAGTAGTGGGGGATCAAACACAGTTGTCCCAGCTTCGAGTCCGCGCTCCTAACCCCTACACCAAACTGGTAGGTTAGGCCGAGAGTGCGGGACTGGCCCAAGGTCACCCGGCAAGCTTCCTTGGCTGAGTGGGGATTCGAACCTGGGTCTTCAACCACTACATCATGCCGACTCTCTTTTGCAGGCCTCTTGCTCAGGAAGGAAGGATGTGCATACCGGTTGGGGAAGCTGTCTCATAGGGCCGGCCGAGAAGGCCCGAGCTAGACTTCATCCTACCTATGCCTAGAACAACCGAGGCCTTTCTGCTGGGAGCTCCCCCCCTTCCCGCAGACACCCAGCGTGATCAATCTCTCCCACACTCCTCTCAGCCCCCCCCCCATGAGCTTGTTAAGCGCTCATGTAAATCAGCTGTCGCGGCAACAGCTAGCAAATTGTAGTGCTCAATTTAATGAGGGAGCGCGGGATAAACAAAACAGGGACCATCGCTCAAATCCCTTCCTGGTATTTACTACTACGCACACGCACACACAAACGCACACACCCTTTCTTCCCAGCCGATGCATCATTAGGGCCTGTCTGTAAGCCCCAGCTTGTTGCCGAGGCCTTCATCAAGGGTTGCCAACTCCGGCTCGGGAGATTCCTGGAGATTTGGGGGCCCTGGACTCAATGGATAGGTTCGGGGGGAGGTTAGCCGCGTTGGTCTGTAGCATAATAGCTAGATTTGAGTCCAGGAGAAGGAGGAGAAGGAGGAGGAGGAGGAGAAGGAGGAAGAGGAGGAGGAGGAGGAAGAGGAGGAGGAGGAGGAGGAGGAGGAGGAGAAGAAGAAGAAGAAGAAGAAGAAGAAGAAGAAGAAGAAGAAGAAGAAGAAGAAGAAGAAGAAGAAGAAGAGGTGGAGAGATTGGATTTATACCCTACCCTTCACTACCTGAAGGAGTCTCAGAGTGACTTACAATCCCTTCCCCTCCCCACAACAGACACTCTGTGAGGTCGGTGGGGCTAAGAGAGCTCTCTTGAGGACTGCCCTTGAGAGAACAGCTCTGAAAGAACTTGTGACTGACCCAAAGTCACACCAGCAGCTGCATGTGGAGGAGTGGGGAATCAAACCCAGTTCCCCCCAGATTAGAGTCCACGCTCCTAACCGCTACACCAAACCGGCTTAGAAACCAACAAGAGTTTTAAGAGAACAAAGTCTGAGTCCGGGGACCCCTTTAAGACCAACAAAGAGCCACTTTTAAAGGTGCCACCGGATTCAAACTTTGCTCTGTTGCTTCAGACCAACACGGCTACCCAACGGAATCGATCTTCATGGACGAGTTCCAGGGTATGAGCCCAGTGCTCAGAGGAGACCTTTCTAGACCAAAGGTCTGACTCAGGAGAAGGCGTGGGTTCGCTTCTGGTTGGGAAATTCCTGGAGATTTGGGGGTGGAGCCTGGGGTCTGCAGAAGGGCGGAATTTCAGCGGGATATAACGCCACAGAGTCCACCCTCCAAAGCGGCCTTTCCCCCCCAGGAGAAACTGATGATCCCTGGAGATTGGTTGTAATTCTCAAAGATCTCCAGGCCAGGATCGCCAGCTCCAGATTGGGAAATACCCGGAGATTTAGGGGGTGGAGACTGATGAGGGCGGGGGTTGGGGCGAGGGACTTCAATGGGCTATAATGCCACAGAGTTCACCTTCCAAAGGAGTCATTTTCTAAAAGTCAGCTGATCTCTGTCGCCTGTGGCCCTTCCTTAAACGCCCAGGGAAATGCTGATTGCCCCTTTGGGGTCAGGGAGCAATTTTTCTCCAGGCCAGTTTGGCTGGGGATCCCGGAGGTTTTTTGTCATCTTCTGGGCATGGAACAGGGGTTCCCGGCAGGTGGGGGTGTAGCGGGGAGGTATTTGTGAATCCCCTGCGTTGTACAGGGGGTTGGACTAGATGACCCTGGAGGTTCCTTCCAACTCTATGATTCTATTATTCTAGTTGTGGTAGCGGGAATCTCTAGCCAGACCTGTAGGTGGGCAACACTACTCCAGGCATCACCTGGAGGCTGGCAACCCTAGTTCAGAGGGAGGGACTCCAGAAGGCTGTTGGGTGACCCTCCCCCCCCCCCATGACCAGCCTAAAGCATCCCTGACAAATATTCGTCCAGCCTCTTCTTGAAAGCTGTCGGGGAAGGGGAGCTCACCACCTCCCTAGGCAGCCGATTCCACCTTTGGAGCACTCTGACCGTGAAAAAATGTTTCCTAATATCCAGCTGATACCTTTCGGTATGTAATTTAAACCTGTTGCTTCAGGTCCTCTCCTCTGCTGCCAACGGGAACAGCTCCTTGCCCTCCTCCAAATGACAGCCTTTCGAATATTTGAAGAGAGCAATCGTGTCCCCGCCTCAGTCTCCTCTTCTCCAAACTACACATTCCCGAGGCCCTCAGCCTTTCCTCGTAGGGCTCCGTCTCCAGGCCCCCGATCATCCCTGTCGCTCTCCTCTGCACCCTCTCGATTTTGCCCACAGCCTTTTTGAAGTGAGGCTTCCAGAACTGCACACAATACTCCAGGTACGGCCTGACCAAGGCAGCAGACAGAGGGGCTATGACCTCCTGTGATTTTGATCCTATGCCCCTCCTGGAGATTTCAGGATGGTGGCTGGGGAAGACAGAGACCTCAGTGGGGTACAGTGCCATAGCGTCTGCCCTCCACAAGCAGCCATTTTCTGAACTGATCTCTGTAGTCCGGAGATGAGCTGTAATTCCATTGGATCTCCAGGTCCCACCTGGAGGCTGGCATCCCTAGAGCCAATCATCTCTCACCATTTTACTTCCTTGCTAGGAGTTTGGTTCCGTACGGGAAAGACCACGTCCCCTAGCAAAGCCCTGCGTTTATCCTGTCGCAAAAACCAGACTGCCTTTTTAGTAAAAGATATTTCCATGCCGGCTACGGCCATCTGCCTTTCTTACCTCGCGCTCTGTTTCTGTCTCCTGCAGTTATTCTAAAAACGTATTTCAGCTTAAAGACCTACCAGCAATATCAACCGTGACACTGAACTGGGCAGATGGGGCTACTTCTGAGCTTCACGCGGACTGCTGAAAACTGCGGTCCCTCAAAGTCCGCCGAGTTCTCCTCTTCTCCAGACTCGAGATCCAAGTCCTGGAAGGGCAAATTAATTATTTAAACTGGACAGATTTATCACATAGAAAAGAAAGGCAGGGTTTTCTTTTTTTCTAAAGGAAAGCACCGGAACCCTGCAGTCAAAAGTATTGGCTGTTTAGTCTAAATATATAAAATTCATTCTTCTCCCGTATCCCTTCTTGGCCTCATTTCCCTTCCTTTTCTGCTTTTTCCCCTCAAAAAATTTTTCCCTTCCGCCTTGGGTTCTTGCTTTTCATTTGATTACTTATTCTGCCCCCTTCCCCTTCCCCTTCCCCTTCTTCTGGGCTCTTGGGCCTTTGGTTTCTCAGTCTCTTGAACTCTCTTCCCAGATTTCAACCTGTCCCCCACCAAACAGATCCTCGCCCTGAGGCCTGTGTCGGCTTTTAATCCCAGCCAAACTGACCATTTCCTCCTGCTTCACAGAAACTTGGTCTGTAAGCATTCTAACAATTTTTGCTGCATGGGTCTTTAGAATGTTTGGGAAGATTCCGTCCCACCCCAACCAGGTCAGCGAACAACGGGAGAAGAGCATGCTGGGAAAGCTTTGCAAACCGTGATTTTGGCAGTGCCTTGTCCTGAACACGGATACAGATCTACCTTGGAATATCCAACCGGATCCCAAAACTCAGCTTAAACTATTATTTACTTACTTCATTAGTATACCTCATGTTGCCAAACACCAGACGGTGGCTGGAGCTCTCCTGGGATTACAACTGGTCTCCAGGCGACCAAAATCAGTTCACCTGGAGAAAATGGCTGTTCTGGAAGGTGGACTCAAGGGCATTTAAGCCCCTCCCCTCCACAAACTAGGGTTGCCAGCCTCCAGGTGGGGCCTGGGGATCTCCTGCTTTTACAACTGATCTCCAGACTCCAGCTGACAGAGATCAGCTCCCCTGGAGAAAATGGCTGATCTGAAGGGTGGACTCTATGGCATTGTACCATGCTGAGGCCCCTCCTCAAACCCCACTCTCTCCTGGATCCACCCCCCAAAGTCTCCAGGTATTTTTCAGCCCAGACCTGGCAACCGTATCCCAGACCCTGCCCTCCTCAGGCTGCACCCCCCCCCCAAATCTCTAGATATTTCCCAACTTGCAGCTGGTAACCCGATATATCAAACAAAGTGAGTCCAGTGGCACCTTTAAGACTGACTAAACTTTGTTCTGTTGCTTCAGACCAACACGGTGACCCACCTAATTCTATATGTACTCCATCTTTCTCTCCAACGGGGACCCAAAGCAGCTTACACTGTCCCCCTCTCCCCCTTTTTCTCTCCACAACAACCTTGTGCGGTTGGTTAGGTCTGAGGGTGTGTGACTGGCCCAGGGTCACCAGGTGGGCCTCTGTGGCAGAGAGATTTCTATCTCTAGCACTTCTTTGAGGAAGCAGCTTGAAGCTGAGCTGGAGACGAGGGCAGTAAGGCTGCCGAACACAAGTCCCCAACCGTTTTGACCCTGTGGCCACCTTTGGAATTCTGACACAGCATGGTGGGCCTAGCCTCAAAATGGCTGCCACGGGAGACAGAACCAGCCACAAAATGGCTGCCGCAGCGTACCTTCAGTCACAGAGTGAAAATCCTTGTGCTGTGGCAGCCACTGCCAAAGCGACGTGGTTAAAAATCTGCACAGCCAATCAGAACTTTGCTGGAGAAAAGCCCCACCGTGTTGGGGACCCCTGCTGTTGAGTATGACAGGTAGGAAACACCTGGATCGAAGGGTAATGTGGGAAGCTGAAGGACGTTTTCCGCAGCAGTGGAATCCCCACACTGACGTTTTTAAAACTGCTGGATGTGTGACATTTTCCTCAGCAGATTTTTCACTAGGCGAAAAACCGGAGTTTTCTCCTTCTTTGGAATCCCTGGTTTTAGCGAGTTCCAAAAATGCAGGGTAAGAAGGAGAAAACTTTAGGTTTGCACCTGGTGAGGAAAAATCTTCTGAGGAAAGAACGTAATGCAGTTTTGAAAACGTCAGTGCGGGGAATTTCACTATTGTGGAAATGGTCAAGCAGAAAAATAGCTGTGGGGAACACGGCAGGTGAGAATCTCCGTACCTCTTGAACACTGTTGGAAGTGCATACATTGTATGTGCCTGAACAATCTGTATCTTTCCAAGGTCTTCTCTGAACCCATGAGGACTAGTATCCTTGGAGGCAGATAAAACAGTTGAAGATGCTATGGAGCAGGAAACCTCTTCCATCCATGGTCCTGGTGTCCTCCATCACTTCTGACCCTATTGCCTCTGCAAAAGAGGAAGGGGAAGTGCCCCTCAAGGGAACCAGTGACAACTGCTTTTGAAGAAGAGGAGGAGGAGGAGGAGACTGGATTTACACCCTGCTCTTCACGGTGTAAATCCAATCATGGAGTCTCAGAGCGGCTTACAATCTCCTTTCTCTTCCTCTCCCCTCACCAGACACCCTGAGGTAGATGGGGCTGAGAGAGCTCTGAGAGAACTGCTCTTGAGAGAACAGCTCTGAGAGGACTTGTGATTGACTCAAGGTCACCCAGCTGGCTGCATGTGGAGGAGTGGGGAATCAAACCCGGTTCTCCAGATTAGAGTCCGTGCTCCTAACTCCTCCACCAAAACGGCTCTATATGTTATGGATCTACATGTTATGAGGCCAAACATTTTACATGGGTTTTGTGCCTCCCGAGACTAATGTGTGGTGTTGGTGAGGGAGGATTGGTGCGCATGAGGCAAGACTTAACTTTCCCCTTTCCTACTAATTGAGAGCCAGTTTAGCATAGTGGTTAAGTGTGTGGACTCTAACCTGGGAGAACCGGGTTTGATTCCCCACTCCTCCACTTGCAGCTGCTGGATGACCTCGGGCAAGCCATAGTTCTGTCAGAGCTGTTCTCTCAAGGACAATTCTGGAAAGAGCTCTCTCAGCCCCGCCGACCTCACAGGGTGTCTGTTGTGGGGAGGGGAAGGGAAAGGAGGTTATAAGCCACTCTGAGACTCCGAGTGAAGGGCGGGGTATAAATCGAATCTCTTCTTGTTCTTCTTGTTCTTCTTGTTCTTCTTGTTCTTCTTGTTGTTCTTGTTGTTCTTGTTCTTCTTGTTCTTCTTCTTCTTGTTCTTCTTCTTCTTGTTCTTCTTCTTCTTGTTCTTCTTCTTCTTCTTCTTCTTCTTCTTCTTCTTCTTCTTCTTCTTCTTCTTCTTCTTCTTCTTCTTCTTCTTCTTCTTCTTCTTCTTCTTCTTCTTCTTCTTCTTCTCCTCTGATTCTCCAGCTGCCTAGGGAGGTGGCCTGAGTCAGTAGAAGGCAGATTCACATGCTCCCGTGTTCTGCCCTTCTGGGAAGATGATGGGCGGTGAAATGCCTGGGCAGGAAAAAAGACTCCCCCAATCTGCACAAGTATTAACGGCACTGGGACCCTCCTGGGCCGCCCAGTCCGACACCTGATAACAGCTGAGGCCCAGGGCAGACGGCCCTGCCCGTCTCCACCCCTTCGTCGCCAGTCTTCTAAATATCAGACCACCGCTTTCCTCCCCGGCCTTCCTCTTCCCTCCGAGCCAGGAACCCAGCTCCTTGGAACGGCACAAGCGCCTTGGAACGTGCCGAGCGGTGTTATTTCCCTGGATACCACGGTCCCCCCGCCGACACCAAGGAGGCCGGATTGATGTCGTTGGAGGCAACTGGGTGGCCCGTGCCCAGCTTGGCAGGTGGAAGGGGAGGGGGGGTTTGAGGTGGAGTTTCCGCCGGCCGCGCCAGGCTATTTGTATATTCCGAGCTCATGAGATACATTATTCGGAAGAAAATGAATCTTTCATGACTGATTTGTCGCCGCCTCTTCTCCCTCCGTTGTTGTTTAATGTTTCAATTTGGAGGAAGCAAACATTCAATCAGGCGGATTAACTGTTTAATGTGGACCATCACTCAAGCTGTCTGCCGGAGGGCAACGCGCAACGACACCCGAGCAGGCCAGGGCCTGCCACGTGTAGGCAAGAAGTCAGCATTGATCCACCGGCTCCTTTGTTAAATGATACACGGTGGGACAGGAGCGGCCTCCCACCCACCCCCCGCCCGTCCACTTCCTTTCTCCGGGGAGGGCATGGGCATCAGGTTGGCAAAAACACTCGGCTGTGCGGTGGGGGAGGGCAAGAGTGGCTCAGGGAAAGAGCTTGGTGTGTGATCAGGGGTCCCCATGGGCGCACTCCAACAACATTCATTCGGAGCCAGTTTTGTGTAGAACCGGGTTTGATTCCCCGTGCCTTCACATTCCGTCAGCTGGGTGACCTCAGGTCAGTCGTAAGTTCTTTCAGGGCTGCTCTCTCAAGGGCAGTCCTCAGAGGGAGCTCTCTCGGCCCCGCCTACTTCCACAGGGTGTCTGTTGTGGGGAGGGGAAGGGGTTGTAAGCCCAGGTCTATGTAAGTGGGGGTCGTTTTGCCACCATCGCCACCATGCTGACCTGGATGGTTCAGGCTAGCCTGATCCCATCAGATCTTGGAAGCTAAGAAGGGTCGGGCCTGGTCACTACCTGAATGGGAGACCACCAAGGAAGTCCAGGGCCGCTACAGCGAGGCAGGCAACTGCAAACCACCTCTGTTCCTCTCTTCCCTGAAAACCACATCAGGGGTGGCCATAAGTCGGCTGCGATCAGATAGCAATTCCCACCACAGGTCTGGTTGTAGTCTAGTGGGTGGCAAAGGACCCCACCCTCGCCCTAACTCTGGCACCCCTTTCCCTTGCTAGGCACCCCAGCAGCAGCGCAGGACTTGTGGTTTCCATACTTTGCCCCTTCCAGGTGGGCCCGAGGCAGCCCAACATCCCAGAGCCGAACCAGAGAATCGGAGAGGCACGTCCCAGAATCTCTGGCCTGCGTTGTTCATGCGCGGCATCAAAAATGCCCATAGAGTGGATGAAACGGAGAGAAGCAGGTCTGGAGACCCTGAAACGGGGAAAGGAGTCTCGGTTCCCCCGCAGGGCGTAACCTGGACAGAGTCGGATGAAGGGAAGAATGAACAGGGAGGAGAGTGGGACACCTGCTGTTTAGTCAGTGGCAAAAGTCTTGGGTTAAATGTACAAAAAAAAAAAAAAATCAATTGCCTCAGAAGGACAGAAGCTTCACGGAGTATCCCTGATTCTCCACGTTTCCCAGTTAAGGGGAAGATGCTGTCCAGAAGCACATCTTTACATGACATATTCATGTCGGTACATTTAATTTGTCGTGAACAGATTGACTTCGAAGAGGTTAACTGGCTACAGCTCCAGGGCCTGCTAAAAGAGGAGGAGGATGAGGAGGAGAAGACGGAGAAGAAGAAGATGAAGAAGGAGGAGAAGGAAAAGGAGAAGGAGGAGGAAGGAGGAGAAGGAGAAGAAGAAAAAGGAGAAGAAGAAGGAGGAGAAGGAGGAGAAGGAGGAGAAGAAGGCGGAGAAGAAGGAGGAGGAGGAGGAGGAGGAGGAGGAGAAGAGAGGTCCTAGAGAAGATGGAATGCAGAAAGCGGTCAAGGGCCAAAGAGGCTCAGCGTCTAACCCCATGAGAGGGTGGGGCCAGCTGCCATTTTAAGCGTCATCTGAAACTTGTCATCAAATGACTAGTGTTTCTAATTGTTTTTAACTGGATTGAAATGGTGTGAATGTATATATTGGAAATGTTGTTCACCACCCTGAGCCCCTGTGCACAGGGGAGACCACTCTACAAGTCAGATGATGATAAGATGACGATGATAAGATGATGGGTGGGTGGGTGGGTGGATGATAAAGTGTACCCAGGAGGAGGAGGAGGGGAAGGGGAAGAGGAAGAGTTGGATTTATATCCCGCCCTTCACTTGGAGTCTCAGAGGAGTTTACAATAGATAAACAATACAATAGATAGACAACAGCAGGGCTTTTTCTGTAGAAAAAGCCCAGCAGGAACTCATTAGCATAATAGGCCACACCCAACAGCAGAAATTCATTAGCATATTAGGCCACACCCTCAGGTTACCAGAAGCGTGGTTATCCAGCCACACCCACCTTTTGCTTATTCTGTTTATCTTGTTTGTTGTCAAAACCCAGGGCTTTTTTTGGAGCAGGAACTTATTTGCATGTTAGGCCACACAGCCCTAATGTAGCCAATCCTGATGCATTTCTGCTGTTGGGTGTGGCCTATTATGCTAATGAGTTCCTGTTGGGCATGGCTAACTCAGGAGCCAGCCGGAACTCAGTTCTGGTGCGTTCCTGCCCCAAAATAGCCCTAGACAACAGATAGATAGACAGATAGGCAGACAGATAGATTGATAGATGATAGATGATAGACAGACAGACAGACAAGTGTACCTGAGAGGAGGAGGAGGAAAAGGAAGAGGAGAAGGAGAAAAGGAGAAGGAAGAGTTGAATTTATACCCCACCCTTCATTCGGAGTCCCAAAGCAGCTTACAATCTCCTTCCCTTCCTCTCCCCACAACAGACACCCTGTGAAGTCGGTGGAGCTGAGAGCTCTGAGAGAACTGCTTTTGAGAGAACAGCTCAGAGAGAACTGTGACTGACCCTAAGTCACCCAGCTGGCTGCATGTGGAGGAGTAGGGAATCAAACCTGGTTCTCCGGATTAGAGTCCGCTGCTCTTAAACACTACACCACAGTAGTACTGTGGGGAGGGGGAGGGGGAGAGAGAGAGGGAGAGAGAGAGGGAGGGAGAGAGAGAGAGAGAGAGAGAGAGAGAGAGAGAGAGAGAGAGAGAGAGAGAGAGAGAGAGAGAGAGAGAGAGAGAGAGAGAGTTCTCTTAATGTTTTTCCTCCCAGATCCTCTTGCATGGCGAGTTACAATATCCAGCAAAAAGATATGCACTTTGCACATGCACAGAGGTGTTCTTCTTTACTATTATTTTTGCCATTTCCAGTGCCAAGCCTTGGCAACCCATTTCTGGGTTTGCTCATAAGAGGTGGAGCCTCCGAGGGAATCTCGAACCGACGACACTTCCTTGAGTGTTGCAGCCCTACACTAATTGCTCAGCTCCCTCTTGTCCCACTAGGTGGCAGCGCAGAAAACCACTCGAGCATGGCCGTGGGTCCTTGGCTTTATGTGCTATGCGTTAAATGAGAGGAGAGGTGTGGGACAGGGCCACCGAAAGAAATCCCGTGGCAGTGGGATGCCAGAGAAAGGCCTGGCCTCCAGTCGATGCAAAATAGCAAAGATCGAACTGTAAGTAGCCTTGCCCACTGAAAGCAGAGTTATTTAACTTCAATAGAAGTTAAGCTCAATAGAAGTTAACTTCAGTGAAATGGGGGAAGGGAGTGCTTAAGGGCTTGTCAGTCATCTCAAGACTTCACGCTCATTGGGCCAGAAGATGGAAGGAAAGAGGTTACTTCTCACTGAGTAACTGGGGACAATCCAGCCTGCATGTTTGCTCTCTAACATCTCTTAGATCTTTAGCTCTTAAATAAGCGAAAGACTTTTGTTTTGTATCTGAAAAATTCAAGGTAAGTGCTTGAAAAAAAGGCTCACGCAGTCTCTTGCTTCCCCTTCTCTGTGAATTTCCTCTCCCCCTAGCGAGAAAGATGGATTATATTTATTTTATTTTATCTAAAGTGAAATTATTATGTTGACAAAGGCTTTCACAGCTGGAGTTCGTTCGATGTGGATTTTCCGGCCGTGGTCTTGGCATTGCAGGACCTGACATTTTGCCAGCAGCTGTGACTGGCATCCCCAGGGGTACACAGAATGCTCAACATCTTACAACAGCACTACAAAGAAGATTAGAATTTCAACAGCCAATCCATACGCAAAAGAGCCTCCTCAGGAAAGCTCCTCCACTAGTATGTCACAGCCTGCGGAATTCCTACAAGATAATGACTCAGCCCTACCCCACCTTCCTGAGTAGATATAAATTACCTGCCTAGATCCTGAAGCTGAAGCTCAAATACTCTGGCCACCAAATGAGAAGGGAGCACTCACTGGAGAAGACCCTGATGCTGGGAAAGATTGAAGGTCAAAGAAGAAGGGGGACGGCAAAGGATGGAGATGGTTAGACAGCTGTGGAGGACGGCGGAAGACAGGAGGGCCTGGTGTGATGTGGTCCATTGGGGTTGCGAAGAGTCGGACTCGACTGCGCAACTGAACAACAACAACAACCGTTTTTCTTCTCACATTGTCACAGAGAGCACTCCATCTTTCTGTGTTATACCTCTGAGGATGCCAGTCACAGCTGCTGGCGAAACGTCAGGTACTGCGATGCCAAGACCACGGCCGTACAGCCCGGAAAATCTACAACAACTAAAATGATCATGGCTGAGGTAGGGGAGGGGAGCCGTGACTTAGATGGTCCCGGCTAGCCCAGTCTTGTCAGATCCCGGAAGCTAAGCAGGGTCGGCCCTGGTCAGTACTTGGATGGGAGACCACCAAGGAAGTCCAGGCAGCCCAGGGCAAACCACCTCTGTATATCTCTTGCCCTGAAAATCCCGCACAGTTTCAGGCAATGCACGTTTGTAATAATGAAATGTTAGCTATGGAGTACTGAAGAAGAGAAAAGATGGAGCATAGATTTAAAAAAAGAAGAAGTGACAATTTAGACTGTATATAAATAAATCTTATGCAACAACATAAGTTCTGTTTGACAAGCGTAATAAATAAAATAGTATGTAGTTTAGGCAGAAATTAGAACAGATAAAATAGGTCAAGTTGAAGGTCTCCCTTGCTCGAAAGCCAGTCGAATCCGACTCTAGGGGGCGGTGCTTATCTCCATTTCCAAGCCGAAGAGCCAGCACTGTCCGAAGACTTTTCTGTCATCGTGTGGCCAGCATAACCGAGGTGCATGGGACGCTGTTATCCTCCCACCGAAGCAGTACCTATTTATCTACTTGCAATTTCTTGCTTTCAAACTGCTAGGTTGGCAGGAGCTGGGGCCAGAGACTCTAGCTCACTCTGTCCCGCAGCACTCGGGTCTCGAACTGCTGAACTACAGACCTTCTGGTCTGCAGCTCAGTGTCTTAACCTCTGAGCCACGGTGGTCCCTAATAGATAAAATAGACGGCCATAAATGATTGTCTATGTTTAAGTCTATGCAGGGGTTTTTTTGTAGAAAAAGCCCAGCAGGAACTCATTAGCATAATAGGCCACACCCAACAGCACAAACTCATTAGCATATTAAGCCACACCCCCATGTTACTAGTAGTGTGGTCATCCAGCCACACCCACCTTTTGCTTCTTATTTTGTTTAACTTGTTTGTTGTCAAAACCCAGGGCTTTCTTTGGAGCAGGAACTCCTTTGCATATTAGGCCACACACCCCTAATGTAGCCAATCCTAATGCGTTTCTGCTGTTGGGTGTGACCTAATATGCTAATGAGTTCCTACTGGGCGTGGCCAACTCAGGAGCCAGCTGGAACTCCGTTCCTGTGCATGCCTGCCCCAAAATAGCCCTGAGTCTATGTTTTTGTTTGTGTCCATGTAAGACGATTGTCTATGTATAATTGTACTAATGTATTGTATGGGGTTTGGGGTTTTTTTTGTTTGTGTGTAAAAAGTATAATCCTACAGGGCTGCCATCAATCAGCTGCAACTCAAGGGCGCTTTCCACCACCACAAAAAATCTTTCCGACCCTGACCTGGATAATCCAACCTAGCCCATTCTCATCAGATCTCAGAAGCTAAGCAGGTTGGATTTATATCCCATCCTTCACTACCCGAAGGAGTCTCAGAGCGGCTCACAATCTCCTTTCCCTTCCCCTCCCCACAACAGACACCCTGTGAGGTAGGTGGGGGCTGAGAGAGCTCTCTTGAGGACTGCTCGTGAGAGGACAACTCTGTGAGAACTTGTGACTGGCCCAAGGTCACACCAGCAGCTGCACGTGGAGGCATGGGGAAATCAAACCCGGTTCTCCCAGATTAGAGTCCACACCAAACTGGTTCACCCTGGTTCACACTTGGATGGGAACCCACCAAGAAAGTTCAGGGCCGCTACACAGACACAAGCAATGGCAAACCGCCTCTGAATACCTGCAAGGTGCCCACGTCACCTGTGACCTGCCAGCACTTTTCCACAGCCATGGGAGAGGATCTTGCTATAGGGATGGCCCATATCTCCGATTAAGAACCCATGCGATACAAGCAGAAAGTTCCAGGTCACGTCTTTGGCTGAAACGATTTTAGCAGGACCTGAGAACTGCCTCCATCTGGGACCAGTGGCTTGACTTGCTGTTAGGCACACCTGCACTTTCCGTCTCCAAAGGATATGAAGCATTAACAGGGCCAGCCCCAGGTGTTTTTGCACACTAGGCAAGGACACCTTCTGGCACCCCCCCCGCACTCTTTCCTTGGCAAGGGCCAAGGAAGGGAAGGAGGTTTAAACCCCTTCCCTTCCATCTGAGCGCTGGCTTGCTGGGTGCCCCACAGCTGTGGGGCGCAGGGAAGAGGTGGGGGTTTAAACCCCCGTCTCTTTCACCTGAGTGCCGGCAAGCCAGAGAAGGGGTGGGGCCTTTTGGCGGGGCTTTTGGCGCCCCTAAGGGCTGGCGCGCTCTAGGCGAAAGCCTAGTTTGCCTAGTGAGCGAGCCGGCCCTGGAAGCGTATACATCTGTGCCCACAGGAGCCCTGCTGGTCCAAGGAGCAAGGATCCATAGCCCGACCTCTCCAGGACTTCTGGTGCAAGTCCCTTGGCCATTGACTGATTGCATCAGGAGCCACACCGTAAAGGATACCAGATAAGGGAAACACCAACTATGTGTAGGTGAGGGACTGGAGCAACATATGAAGCTGCCTTACTCTGGGTCCATTTGGGTCAGCGTTGTCTACTCAGAGTGGCAACAGCTTTCCATAGTCTCAGGTGGAGGTCTTTTAACTGGAGATGGAAGGGACTGAAGCTGGGACCTTCTGCATGCCGAGCAGATGCTCTGCCTCTGATTCTTTTAACTGGGGGGGGCTGGGGACTGAACCTGGGACCTTCTGCATGCCAAGCAGATGCTCTGCCTCTGATCCTTTTAACTGGAGATGCCAGGGACTGAACCTGGGACCTTCTGCATGCCAAGCACAGGCTCTGCCACTGAGGTACAGCCCCACTTCATGGCTCTGCAGGGCCTCTTTCACATCACCTCCTGCCTTCCAGCTGGAGATGCCGGGGACTGAGCCTGGGACCTTCTGCATGTCAAGCAGATGCTCTTCCACTGAGCTACAGCCCTACTTCATGGCTTTCCAGGGTCTCAAGAGGAGGTCTTTCACATCACCTCCTGCCCGGTCCTTTTAACTGGAGAGGCCAGGGACTGAACCTGGGACCTTCTGCATGCCAAACAGATGCTCTTCCTCTGAGCTACAGCCCCACTTCATGGCTCTCCAGGGTCTCAAGCGGAGGTCTTTCCCATCACCTCCTGCCTGGTCCTTTCACCTGGAGATGCTGGGGATTGAACCTGGGACCTCTGCCACCAAGAGACAGCTCTGAGGCAGACCAAGATGTCTCTAATCAGTAGGTACGTTGTTAAGGAGAACTAGGAGCTGTATATTTGGGTGTCCCATCTTGCCCTATGACATGTGCCATCTCCACTGTTTCCTTCATCCCTCAAACTACACAGTGCCAGCGCATGCGGCCACTGTGTTGCAACCACACGATTGGTGTGCTGGCCCATGATTAGGGAACAATTTCCCCGGAGAGGCGCGCTTGGCCTCCTCTCTCTTCATCTTTCAGAGGCAGCCGAAGATGGTTCTCTTCTGAAAAGCCGTCCACTAGTTTAGTTTTTCCTCCTATCAGGATTTTAAAATTGCGATGTTAACTAATGGCCTTTTATGAGTTTTGTGTAAGTTTTAATGTTTTGTGTCCTCTCGACCTTGCAGGCTGCCTTGGGTTCCAGTCAATGAACATTTTGATTTTAAAGAAACAACAACAACCAGGATACTTAACACACGTGAGTTTTCTGCGTGAGCATAATAAAAGAACTGGTTTGTCCAAAATGGAACAATTGGACTAGCTGTACAGTCAGACTCTGAATCCCAGAGCCGGGGGGCTATGTCACGGGAAGGCCTCGGCCTCCATGTCCTGTTGTTGGACCTCCAAGAGGAACTGGTTGGCCACTGTGTGAGGCAGGATGGTGGACTAGGTGGGCCGCTGGTCTCACCCAGCAGGGCTCTTATGTTCTTACGAAGGCCTCGGACTATCTGCCCTGTTGTTGGCCCTCCAGAGGAACTGGCTGGCCTCTGTGTGAGACAGGATGCTGGACTAGGTGGACCACTGGTCTGATCCAGCAGGGCTCTTTTTATGTTCTTTTGAAGGCCTCAGCCTCTGTGCCCTGTTGTTGGCCCTGCAGAGGAACTGGTTGGCCACTGTGTGAGACAGAATGCTGGACTAGAGGGACCACTGGCCTGATCCAGCAGGTCTCGTCTGATGTTCTTACGAAGGCCTCAGCCTCCGTGCCCTGTGATTGGCTGTCCAGAGGAACTGGTTGGCCGCTGTGTGAGACAGGATGCTGGACTAGAGGGACCCTCACTGATCTGATCCAGCAGGTCTCGTCTGATGTCCTTACGAAGGCCTCAGCCTCTGTGCCCTGTGGTTGGCTGTCCAGAGGAACTGGTTGGCCGCTGTGTGAAACAGGATCCTGGACTAGAGGGACTACTGGTCTGATCCAGCAGGGCTCTTCTTAGGTTCTTTTGAAGCCCTCCGCCTCTCTGCCCTTTTTCTGGCCCTCCAGATGAACTGGCTGGCCACTGTGTGAGACAGGAGGCTGGAGTTGGTGGCCCATTGGTTTGATCCAGCAGGGCTCTTCTTACGTTCTAAAACAATAAAATTAAAAGCCCTCACTCTTTGCTCAAAGGGCCGTGCGATAAAGCCTCACCCCAGTCATTCTGGATCACCAAAACAGTTTGGGGAGACAGAACAGCGTGCTTCTAACGCCCCGCCAGGAGCCGAGCTCTCGGAGAAGGATTCAGCGGTGTTTCTTTCGGCGGGCACCAGTTCAGATGCCGAACTCGAGCACGGATGCCTCCTCCGTTCCCTCCCTCCCCGGCCTCCGCAAAGGGCACGGAGGGTAACAGGGATGAGGTGCCAAGAGGCCCGGCTAAAATGAGGAGGGACTGGGGGTCGCAGGCAAAGCCGCGGACTCACCAGACAAGCATTGATCACCTTCATCGGCTCGAAGTCACTTGCTGTCGAGGCAGAGGGCGGCCACCTCCGCTGGAATAATGCAGAGCTATGTGTTGTGTGTGTGTGTCGGGGGGGTGCACACAGAAGCCCGGGATGGGTGGGGTGCTCCGTCGCCAGGATGAGACCCTGCAGGGGCTGGGGGTGCGAGCGAGACGGTCTCCGCTTTTCCTTGACCAGCATGGCCTCTGCCCGTGGTCTCCTATGAATCTTCTTTTTTTAAAAAAAACCCACCTCCCTGAGCATAGAAAAACAGACTTCTCTCCCTGTCACGGTCTCAGTCCATTGATGTCTTCATCTGCAAAAAATATATATCCCGCCTCGCTGCCCTTTCACGTTCAGCGGTGGCCGTCTCCCCGCGCATCGGAGGAGCATTGCTTCGTGCGAACCCAGCCTTTGCCTGCCACATGCAAAAAAATGGTTATGGCAAATGGAAAGCTCGGCGGTTTGATTCTGTGGGTTGTCTCGAGGGTGCAGGGAGGTTGGTGCCGGGGGTGGGGTGGGCAACAGTGTGGGGGTGCTTCTGGAGTTCCGGCCCCACCGGTGGACCTCCTGATGGCGCCTGGTATTTTTGGCCAGTGTGTGACACAGAGTGTTGGACTGGATGGGCCATTGGCCTGAGCCAACATTGGCTTCTCTTATGTTCTTATGTCTGGGGCAGTGATGCTCTGCATTCTTGGTGCTGGAGGGGGCAGCAGTGGGAGGGCTTCTAGTGTCCTGGCCCGACTGCTGGACCTCCTGATGGCACCTGGTATTTTTGGCCAGTGTGTGACACAGAGTGTTGGACTGGATGGGCCGTTGGCCTGAGCCAACATTGGCTTCTCTTACGGTCTTGTGTTCTTATGAGGTTAAGTGTGCTGTGAAGGAGGAGGAGGAAGAGGAAGAGGAGGAAGAGGAGGAAGAGGAAGAAGAGGAAGAAGAGGAAGAAGAGGAAGAGGAAGAGGAAGAAGAAGAAGAAGAAGAAGAAGAAGAAGAAGAAGAAGAAGAAGAAGAAGAAGAAGAAGAAGAAGAAGAAGAAGAAGAAGAAGAGCAGCAGCAGCAGCAGCTGGATTTATACCTCAACTTTCACTCAGTGTCTCAGAGCGGCCTACAATCTCCTTCCCTCCCTCTCCCTACAACAGACACCTTGTGAGATAGGTGGGGCTGAGAGAGTTCAGAGAGAACTGCCCTTGAGAGAACAGCTCTGAAAGAATTTGTGACTAACTCAAGGTCACCCAGCTGGCTGCATGTGGAGGAGTGGGGAATCAGACTCAGTTCTCCAGATTAGAGTCAGCTGCTCTTAACCTCTACATCAAACTGGCTCTGAGTACGGTTGCCAACCTCCAGGAGGACCACAGAGCTCTCTCAGAATTGTATCTGATCTCCAGACCACAGAGATAGGTCCCCCTGGAGGTAATGGTGCCTTCAGAGGATGGTCTCTATGGCTTCACGGTTCCCGCTGAGCTCCCTCCTTTCTCTAAGCTCTGCCCTCTGCAGGTACCACCCCCCAAACTTCTAGAAATTTCCCAAGCTGGCAACCAGTTTGGTGTAGTGGTGAGGAGCGCGGACTCTAATCCGGGAGAACTGGGTTTGATTCCCCACTCCTCCACATGCAGTTGCTGGTGTGACCTTGGGTCGGTCACAAGTTCTCTCAGAGGTGTTCTCTCACTAGCAGTTCTCAGAAGAGCTCTCTCAGCCCCACCGACCTCACAGGGTGTATGTTGTGGGGAGGGGAAGGGAAAGGAGATTGTGAGCTGCTCTGAGACTCCTCTGGGTAGTGAAGGGCAGGGTATAAATCCAATCTCCTCCTTCTCTTCTTGAATGGGGTTTTGGGTTGTAGAAGCTATCATTTCTTTCCAAAAAGTAACATGAGAGACCCAGCATTGGTCATGGTATGCATTCTTTCCCCCCCTGTTCTTAGGTTACCTGCAGGTCCGAGAGGTCTTTCCCATCACCTGCTGCCTGGTCCTTTAGATTGGAGATGGTGGGGGTTGAACCAAAGACCTTCTGCCTGCTAAGCAGATGCTCTGCCACTGAGCCACAGTCCCTCCCATAGAAGTCAATGAGCTTAGAGTGGAAATTCTGCTTAAATACCCACAGAATGAGGGAGGAAACCAAGACGGAGAGGATCAGGGGCTGCAGGGGACAGCAATGAGATGGCAGGGACAGAAAACAGGCCTGAAAAATCATGTCAGCGACAGTTCGTAGAATAACATTCAATTGTATTTTCAGTAGGTTTCAGTAATTATTCTTCGCGGGCTATGTGAGCCATTTCCGGGCAACCAGTTAAGAAAAGTACGAAACCAAATAAGGCATTAAGTAAAGAAGAAGGCCTTCTAATGGAGAGCCCGGTTATCATTTTACTGAGAGGCTTAGTGAGGGCAGCCGGCCAGGCAGAATAGCATCCTCGCAGCTTCTCATTGGCTCAGTACCCATAGCCAGTCTGGTGTAGCAGTTAAGAGTGCCGACTCTAATCTGGGAGAACCGGGTTTGACTCCCCACTCCTCCACATGCAGCGGCTGGTGTGACCTTGGGTCACAAGTTCTTTCAGAGCTGTTTGCTCATGAGCAGTTCTCAAAAGAGCTCTCTCAGCCCCACCTACCTCACTGGGTGTCTTTTGTGGGGAGAGGAAGGGAAAGGAGACTGTAAACCACTTCTGAGACTCCTTCAGGTAGCAAAAGGCGGGGTTTAAATCCAATCTCTTATTCTTTTCTTTTTTCATCTTAACACTATACAGCTGGTGACGAAGGAGATGTTAGAAGGCCTGGAAGCTCAGTCTTCATTTGCCAGACCTCGGCTAGCCCAGTCTCATTAAATCTCAGCACATAAACAGAGTCGGCCTTGGTCAGTACTTGGATGGACGGGCATCAAGAGAGTCCAGAATGTTCCTACACAGTGGCAGGCCACGGCCGACAACCTCTGCTCATCTCTTGCCTTGAGAAACCCATGCGGGGTCCGCCATAAGCCAGCTGTCCAATGCTCCCTCTAAGCTGTGGAGTCTTGTGAGCAAAGATTCTACTTTGTGAGCTACTGGCATTAAAGGTGTGAGCGAGCGACTTGGCTACCGCATCAATTAGTTTGCTCTGGAGCCATCCCTTCCTGAGCTAAGGCAAAAATGTATGAGCCGGAGGCTAAAAACCTGTGAGCTAGCTCACACTAACTCAGCTTAGAGGGAGCACTGGCTGGGACTCAACTGCACTGTCCACTGCCACCTTCTGAGCAGGAACCGTCCAAGAGAACTTGGGACTTCCATCAGCAGCTCCGGAGACAACGCGAGACATTTTGGCGGCCGAGACAGACAAATCCTAAACGCCCCCCCCCCCGAGATGTTACAAAAAGTGGACTAATCAATGAAATAATCGACTGTTTGTCTTCCTTTAATCACAGTCCGAAATCTGTTTCCTGAGGTAAGGCTGGCCTGGGGAAGTTCCCTTCAAGGATCAGGACTGGCCTGATGCTGGTGTGGTGGTTTGGTGTAGTGGTTAAGTGCGTGGACTCTAATCTGGGAGAACCCAGTTGGATTCCCCACTCCTCCACTCACAGCTGCTGGATGACCTTGGGCAAGCCCTCATTCTGATAAGAGCTGTTTTTGAAAGAGCAGTTTCTGCCAGAGCTCTCTCAGCCCCACCTACCTCCCAGGGTGTCTGTTGTGGGGAGGGGAAGGGAAAGGAGTTTGTAAGCCGCTCTGAGACTCCGAGTGAAGGGCGGGGTATAAATCCAAACTCTTCTTCTTCTTCTTTTGTCATTTGTGCGTGTTTGTGCATGTACGCAGCTAGAAGCGTTCGTGAGTCAAAGTGACGACCAGTGTTCCCTCTAAGCTGAGTTAGTGTGAGCTAGCTCACAGCTCTTTAGCCTCCGGCTCTCACGCTTTTGTCTCTGCTCAAGAAGGAGGGCTCCGGAGCAAACTAATTGATACAGTAGCCAAATCGCTCGTTACATAAGAACATAAGAGAAGCCAATGTTGAATCAGGCCAATGGCCCATCTAGTCCAACACTCTGTCACACAGCGGCCAAAATATACCACGTGCCATCAGGAGGTCCAGCAGTGGGTCCAGGACACTAGAAGCCCTCCCACTGTTGCCCCTTCCAGCACCAAGAATAGAGTGCAGCATCTGCCCCAGAACGAGAGTTCTTCTCTATACCTTGTGGCTAATAGCCACTGATGGACTTCTGCTCCGTATGTTTATCTAATTCCCTCTTGAAACTGTCCATGCGTGTAGCTGCCACCACCTCCTGTGGCAGTGAATTCCATATGTTAATCACTCTTTGTGTGAAGAAGTATTTCCTTTTATCTGTTCTAACCCGACTGCTCAGCAATTTCATGGAGTGCCCACGAGTTCTTGTCTTGTGAGAAAGGGAGAAAAGTACTTCTTTCTCAACCTGCTCAATCCCATTCATAATCTTATAAACCTCGATCGTGTCACCCCTCAGCCATCGTTTCTCCAAGCTAAAGAGCCCCAAGCGTTTTAACCTTTCTTCATAGGGAAGGTGTTCCACCCCTTTGATCATTCTAGTTGCCCTTCTCTGCACTTTTTCCAATGCTATAATATCCTTTTGGAGATGTGGCGACCAGAACTGTACACAGTATTTACGACTGTAAAGCCAAGTCGCTCACAAAAAGACTCCACAGCTTCGAGGGAGCATCGGCCAGGACTAGTTCCACTGCAACTTGGCCTGGCAGGTTGTTTGGAACGCCTATTGTGCCTAGGGCCGGCTCGCCCACTAGGTGAGCTAGGCGCTCGCCTAGGGCACCATCCCTGCAGGGGCGCCAAAATGCCCCCGCCCCCCCATGAAAAGCCCCCTTCCCGCCCAGCGCTGGCAGCCCCAGCTTTCCTGGGCGCCTCGCGGCTGTGAGGCACCCAGGAGAGCCGGTGCCATCGCTGGGAGGGAAGGGGCGGGCATTCTAAGCCCGCCCCTTCCCCGGCTCTTCTGGGTGCCTCGCAGCTGCGCGGTGCCCAGGACAACGGCGCTGGGTCATCTCCAGGCCCCACCGGGAGGTTGGCATCCCCGGTGGGGTGGGTGCCCCTGGCTTCTTCTGCCTAGGGCGCCCAGACACCTGGGGCCAGCCCTGATTGTGCCTGTGTTTGTGTGGCTGAGACAGAGAGAGAGAGACAGACACACACACGCATCCTCTCTTCATCTCCCTTTTCTTCCTAAGCCTCTCTGCCCCCCCTAGAACTAATATTTTTGTGCCTCCCTTTTGGCACGCGGTTCCCATTCGAAGGGGGCGAAGCGTCTGCATCTCAGAGAGAGAGAGGCAGAAGCCGAGCTGGGGGGATGGAATTATGGCACCCAGGAGACAGAATGAGGGGAAGAGAAGGATTGGGGAGGGGAATGTGTGTGGGGGGGTGGAGAGACCCAGAGCGGTACGGGAACGCAGGAGCCAGAGAAAGGCAATTGCCGCCTTGATAGCGGGCCTTGATGGCCGCGGTGACAGGCAAATAGCGGAGTGATTGCAGTTTGAGATATTGCTAAATCCCCTGACCCCATCCAGCGCAACCGGTTCGGGGAGGCAACGGTGGTCCCTCGGTTTGCTAGCCTCCGCCAATGCTCTCCTCGCCCTGGGGGATGACCCCTCAAGGCTCTGCTGCTGATGGCGCCGGGGAGGGATCGGAAGAAATCTTCTCCCGGCCATCCTGGTCTCCCTCCCCGCCAGGGTGCCACAAAGGGACGGCTTCTCTCTCTCCCCACCGCCACCCCGCTCTGGGTGTCTTTGTTTTTCTCTGTGTGTGTTTCTGTCTACAAAACAAGGGCGCCCTTTAAGGGAAAGCAGTCCGGGTGTTTCGGAGCCCTTTGCGGTGATTCTTTATACGTATATATATATTTTAAAAAATTGTTATTGTCTTTAATGTGTTTGCAACCAGAGTCGTGAACAGCAAATGGTGGTTCTTTAGGAGCAGCGACGTCCCTGGCCCATTCGCAAGCAAAGATTCCTAGAAGCGGTGAAGTCTTGTGAGCAAAGATTCTACTTTGGGAGCGGCCGGCATTAAAGTTGTGAGCGAGCGATTTGGCGACTGCATCAATTAGTTTGTTCTGGAGCCCTCCTTCCTGAGCGAAGACAAAAAGGTGTGAGCCGGAGGCTAAAAAACTGCGAGCTTAGCTCACACTAACTCAGCTTAGAGGGAACGCTGCATTGTGAGTTCCAGGCACTAGTCTCCAACATTCCCTCTTAGCTGTGGAATCTTGTGAGCAAAAATTCTACTTTGTGAGCTGCTGGCATTAAAGTTGTGAGTGGTCGGTTTGGCTGCTGCATAAACCAGTTTGCTCTGGAGCCCTCCTTCCTGAGCGAGCTGGAGACTAAAAGCCAGAGACTAAAAGACTGTGAACTCGTTCAGACTAACTCAGCTTAGAGGGACCGTGTTTCTAAGTTACAGGGAACGTGTGTTCGGTCTTGGGCATGCTTAGTTTTTCTCTCTACCCACATCGAGTAGTTCTCGTGTGACAGCCAACGCACGTGCAGCTGGACATGTGATTAAAACCCCACGTTTACCCTGGTTTCATTGGTAAAGCGAACGCTCATTGGCTCTTCCTTACAAACATGTACGTGCATACAGTCAGGATTTATGGGGCGGAGAGAGCTGGCGAAGAGACAGCTTCCTCCCTCTCCCCAAATGCTAGAACTTGAGAGCATCCGACAAAGCCGAAGGGCAGTCGATTCAGGATGGACGAAAGGAGGTGCTTCTTTACAAAGGGATTAAAATGGGGCATTCACTGCCAGAGGATGCAGTGATGGCCACGGGCGGGCTTTAAAAGTGGATTTGACAGGTTCATGGAGGAGAGGTCTGTTAGTAGCGACTGGCCATGGTGACTAAAGGGGACCTCTATGTTCAGAGACAGCCAGCCTTTGAAGCCCAGTGGCTGGAGGCAACATCAGGGGAAGGCTTCGGCCTCTAGGCCCTTTTGTTGGCCCTCCCGGGGAACTGGTTGGCCACTGCGTGAGACAGGGTGCTGGACTAGATGGGCCTCTGGTCTGATCCAGCAGGGCTCTTTCTTATGTTCTCCTGTACTGGTGTTTACATGTGAATGGCATTACTGATCTTTGTTTGAAGCCAGAGGCTTTCAAGAAAGCTGGGGCCCTATGGATGCTTATCGGGGTCTGTCCTTGGATGGAGGCTTCACCTTGTGCGGTGGTGGCCGCTGCCGCCAAAGCAATATTTTTTTAAAAAGAAATCTGCACAGATGATCAATTCTCCAGTGGCCAATCGGAAGCTCTGCTGGGCCTAAGCTCCACTTTGCCCCGCCCACTTTCTAAGAACCAAGAAAGATGTCAGTGGGTGCCCTGGCGCCCGAGGGCACCATGTTGGAGATTCCTGTTCAAGAATCTATTCTTTTTTTTTAAAAAAAAAGAAAAGAAATGAAATCCAAGAGGTCTGTCTCCGATCCATCGCACTGAGGAATTATCCACATGTCCGCTGCATTTCCCCTCCTTAGCTGGAACCAGGCAGTGCCCTGGGGAAATTCCGATTAACTACGGGACGAGAGCATCTTCTGGTGAACCGCCCGACCCTATTCTCTTTAGCAACTGCAGCTCCTTCACCCAAGCGTTGACCCAGCCAGTCTCTATTTAGCAGAAGCTTAGAGCTTGACTGAGCTTACAGGCTGTAGCTGGAGAATCCATTGAGCATCTCAAATGTCCTTCCATCCGCCCTTTCCCCGTCTTCCGCAGGCTACCGCGCAGCCCAAGAGACAGCAGAAAGGAATGGTCTCGCTCAGAGGTGTCAAACTCAATTGTTAGGAGGGCCAGATCTGGTATAAACGTCACTTTGTCGGGCCGGGCCGTGTGTACCATAAAATGTAACACCAGGTACTGGAGATATAAACTTTAAAAAGGGCACAGGCAAACCCAGTCATCAATATTATTTTTGACTCAAAATACAAACAAAAACAATTGATTCCTAGCAGTGAAAGCAATTGATTTATGGGAGAAACCCACAAAAACCACAATAAATGTATTAAATCATACCCAAGACTAGGTTTTTTCCAAGGGATACCATAAAAGAGGGAGTATCTTACATTTCTACCCGTACCAGTTGCTCGCTGGCCGAGTAAGAGCCCTGCACGGGCCCGTTCCGGCCCCTGGGCCTTCCTTTTGACACCCTGGGTCTTACTCCTTGAGAAATGTGTTTTTGTAATGTTGGGACTACGTCAGGGCTATTTTTGGGCAGGAACGCACAGGAACGGGGTTCCGGCTGGCTCCCAAGTTGGCCACGCCCAGCAGGAACTCATTTGCATAATAGGCCACACCCAGCAATAGAAACTCATTAAGATTGGCTACATTAAGGGTGTGTGACTTAACATGCAAAGGAGTTCCAGCTCCAAAAAAAGCCCTGGGTTTTGACAATAAACAAGGTAAACAGAATAAGAAGCAAAAGGTGGGTGTGGCTGGATGACCACACTTCTGGTAAGATGGGGGTGTGGCCTAATATGCTGAGCTGTGCGGTCAGGGGTGTGGCCTAATATGCTAATGAGTTCCTGCTGGGCTTTTTCTACAAATATAGCCCTGGACTACGTTAATGGGTTTGCCTGTTTGGACGAAGCTCAGGAAAGTCCCAAAGCTTTCCACCGGTACCGTCTCAAGTCCCACTCATTGGCTTTTGTCCTCTTCGGAGCTGAAACACCTGTAAGCATGCAAAAGCCCTTCCTAATGGGAAAGTTCTGCTATTTCCCCCTTTGGACATTTGGCATACTTTGGTTTACATTCTGAAAAGACCGGAGGCCCTGGAAAAGACGATCATGCTGGGAGAAGTTGAAGGCGGCAAGAAAAGAGGAAGGCCCAACAGGAGATGGATGGATGGTCTCCCTCCAGGAAGCCGCGGCCCTCAGTTTACGAGACCTGCTAATGCTAGGACGTTTTGGAGGTCATTAATTTGTTGAGTTGCCATACCTTGGAAGCACAGTTGACCGTACTTAACACAGGCACAGTGTTTGGCCTGTGGGTAAACTTCCAAGCTACGGAGTAAGAAGCAAGCTGGGTATGAGCTGTGAGTCACTGGATGGTGGAAAGTGCCATCAAGTTGCAACCAACTTTCAGAAGTCCCATGCAGTGTTCCCTCTAAACTGAGTTAGTGTGAGCTAGCTCAAAGTTTTTTAGCTTCTGGCTCACACATTTTTGTCTTAGCTCAGGAAGGAGGGCTCCAGAGTGAACTAATTGATGCAGTAGCCAAATTGCTTGCTCACAGCTTTAATGCCTGTAGCTCACAAAGTAGAATTTTTGCTCACAGGACTCCACAGCTTAGAGGGAACATTGGTCCCATGGGGTTTTCAAGGCAAGAGGTGTTCAGAGTGGGTTTGCCATTGCCTGCCTCTGCGTCGCAACCCTGGACTTCCTTGGTGGCCTCCCATCCAGTTGCTAACCAGGGCTGACCCTGCTTAGATTCCAAGACCTCTGGAGATCAAGCTAGCCTGGGCTATCCAGGTCAGGCCCAAGACAAACAGAGGTGGTTTGCCATTGCCTGGCACAGCAACCCTGGACTTCTTTGGTGGCCTCCCACCCAGTTGCTAACCAGGGCTGACCCTGCTTCACTTCCAAGACCTGTGGAGATCAGGCTAGCCTGGGCCAACTGGCTCAGGGGAGGCTATTTGTCGCCAGTCCCTAAATCTCACCCTTTCGCTGTGCACGAAAGGGCAATGTTTACCAATAGGCCCAGCTATCGGTGCTATATGCCAGGGAAAATGGTGATGGCGGCGACTTTCTGTCCGGAATGTTTGCTTGGTGGCCGCCATATTGTATTTTAAGCACCAGGCCAAGTAGGGTTGCTGACCTCTGGGTAGTGGCTGGAGATCTCCCAGAATTACAACTGGTCTCCTGGCAACAGAGATCAGTCCCCCTGGAGAAAATGGCCGCTTTGGAAGGTGGACTCTCGATGGCCTTATCCTCCACTGAAGTCCCTCCCCTTGCCAAACCCCGCCCTCCCCAGACTCCACCCCCAAATCTCCAAGAATTTCCCAGCTCAGAGCTGGCCACCCTAGCCAAGACATAGCCTTTCGACTCAGGCTTTTAACTAAACGTTTTTGCCTTTTTTAGTAGTTTGATGTCCTGAGGTTTGTTTTATGGAGTTTTTTTAGCACCCTCAATTGCTGTTTTACGCTCTTTTTAACACCTCTGGCTTGTTTCTATTGGCTTGGATTTTTTTTAATATATCAATAATGTACGGCGTTTATAATTTTATGACATTTTTACTCAGAAGCCACCGTGAGCGGGACTCTGGAGAGGCGATGCACAAATTCCCTAAATCAACAAACCATATACATATTTCCGCTTCGAGCAATTCAGGCCACAGGGATGGAGAAGGAGAATCTCTGCCTTAGAGCCTGAAAAAGTGGCGAGGAGCCTTAGCTGATATATCTAGTCCAGCGTTTAACTTTTAGGTCCTTTCCGCACTGGGATCTCATCCCTGGTTTTATCAGAGTTCAACTTGGGACACACATTTATCCTCAATTATAACAGCATCCGTTTATCCCAGGACAAGTGTGGGCTGAAACCGGGGTGACCTCACTGTAATGTGGAAACAAAAAATACCCCGAGATAATTATAGGGGTGAACTCGCGTGTAGCGTAGAATGTAAGTTCGGGGACAGGGTTGAACCAGGATTTAAGGTCTAGTGTGGAAAGGACCCAAGTGGTCCAGAAGAGCAGACGGCAACCAATTTTTTTAGATCCCAAACCACTGGGAGGATGAATCCATGTAGGATACATGGACGCAGGGGTCATTTCGTAGAAAAAGAGGTGCAGGAGCTCATTAGCATAACTCATTAGCATAACTCATTAGCATAACTTATTTGCATATGCCACACCCCCTGACATCACCAGAAGTGTGTCAGAAGGCAACACCCACTGCTCAGGCTCCACCCCTAGGGACTGTCTTTCCACTCTGGAGGTTGTCATTCCAGTCCCAGAGTAGCCTATCTGGGGCCAGGAGGAATGCTACATGTGCTGCTTGCTGCTCCTGCTGGGAGCTGGAGGCGGGGCTTGCCGATGCCTGTGTTTCTAACTGCTGGAGCTCTGCTCCTGTGCACTCCTGCTCCAAATGAACCCTGCATGGACGTGAGAATACTGTCAGAATCCCAGATGCCTGACCCCGATTCCAGGCCATTGACTTCAGGAGGACGCGACAAGACCCAGCAGAACAGAATTCAATTCCGATAGCACAACGTTGGTGAAGGTAGAAGCTTTCATCAGTCAAATCTCACTTCTGCCAATGGGTATTTGTGTGTTCAGGGTGTACGAACTTAAGAACATAAGAGAAGCCAATGTTGGATCTGGTCAATGGCCCATCTAGTCCACCACTCTGTCACACGGTGCCCAAAAATACCAGGGGGCATCAGGAGGTCCAGCAGTGGGGCCAGGACACTAGCAGCCCTCCCACTGTTGCCCCCCAGCACCAAGAATACAGAGCATCACTTGCCCCAGACCGAGAGTCCCTATCTATACCTTGTGGCTAATATCCACTGATGGACCTCTGCTCCAAATGTTTATCCAATTCCCTCTTGAAGCCGTCCATGCTGGTAGCTGCCACCACCTCCTGCGGCAGTGAACTCCACGTGTTAATCACTCTCTGGGTGAAAAAGTAATCAAGTTGCTCCATCAAGTTGCTCCTCTCATATGGTGACCCCATCAACTAATGACCTTCTGAAAGACCTATCGTTAATAGCCTTGCTCAGGTCTTGCAAATGGAGGGCCAGCCGGGGCTTCCTTGATGGAGTCGATCCATCTCCTGTTGGGTCTTCCTCTTTTCCCGTTGCCGGCAGCTTTCCCTAGCATGATTCTCCTTTCCAGTGACTCTTGCCTTCTCATAATGGGACCAAAAGTACAATAGTCTCAGTTTGGTCATTTCAGCCTCTAGGGAGAGCTCAGAAACCTGGACTTCATCAGATAACCTGGCAGGCTTGCCAAGAACTTACTGTATGCCGGCGGGGGACAGATACGTCCTGGCAGGACCATCCCCAGGGGAAGGAAAGACACAGCGCATGATGCCGTTGCCAGGAAGTGACGTTGGGCAACGCTCTGGCAATGGGGATGGAAACTCAATGGTAACCCCGCCGAAATACGGTAAGTACTTGGGAACCCTATAACCTGGACTGATTTTGTTGGTCTTTCACTGGAGTTGGATTTTGTTCTGCTACTACGGATTAACTACACCTTTGTTTATTTACTTCGTCTGTACTCGCTTTTCTCCCCATTGGGAACCCAAAACATCTTTCTACATTCTCTCCTCCTCCTCCTCCGTTTTATCCTCACCACAGCCCTATGAAAGCCAGTTTGGTGTAGCGGTTAGGAGCGCGGACTCTAATCTGGGAGAAGCGGGTCAGATTCCCCACTCCTCCACATGCAGCTGCTGGTGTGACTATGGGTCAGTCACAAGTTCTCTCAGAGCTGCTCTCTCACTAGCAGTCCTCGAAAAGAGCTCTCTCAGCCCCGCCTAGCTCACAGGCAATGCTCCCTCTAAGCTGTAGAATCTTGTGAGCAAAAATTCTACTTTGTGAGCTACTGGCATTAAAGTTGTGAGCGAGCAGTTTGGCTGCTGCATAATGTTGTGGCTGCGAGCAGAAGAACATCTAGTACTTGTTGGAAATCCACTGATAGCACTTCATCTAATTCGAATTTTAATCGCTGCCAGCACTTTGTAGTGTATTATTTTTAACTGTTGTGTTTTTAATAATGCACATTTTATTCTCTATGTATGCTATCTGGAAGCCACCCTGAGCTTGCTTTGTGGGGAGGGCAGGGTACAAATCTGACAATAAATAAATAAATATAAATAAGTTAGTTTGCTCTGGAGCCATCCTTCCCAAGCTAAGACAAAAATCTGTGAGCTGGGGGCTAAAAAACTGTGAGCTAGCTCACACTAACTCAGCTTAGAGGGAACACTGCTCACAGGGTGTCTGTTTATAAGGTTATGCATGGGATAGAGCAGGTAGAGAAAGAGGAACTTTTCTCCCTTTCTCACAATGCAAGAACTCGTGGGCACTCCATGAAATTGCTGAGCGATCAGGTTAGAACGGATCAAAGGAAGTCCTTCTTCACCCAAAGAGTGATTAACAAATGGAATTCACTGTCACAGGAGGTGGTGGCAGCTACAAGCATGGACGGCTTCAAGGGGGAATTGAATAAACATATGGAACAGAAGTCCATCGGTGGCTATTAGCCACAAGGTATAGATAGGGACTCTCGGTCTGGGGCAAGTGATGCTCTGTATTCTTGGTGCTGGGGGGGGCAACAGTGGGAGGGCTTCTAGTGTCCTGGCCCCACTGATTCCTGGACCTCCTGAGGGCACCTGGTACTTTTGGCCGCTGTGTGACAGAGTGTTGGACTTGATGGGCCATTGGCCTGATCCAACATTGGCTTCTCTTATGTTCTCACGTTCTTATGTTCTTACGTTGTGGGGAGGGGAAGAGAAAGGAGATTGTAAGCCACTTTGAGACTCCTCTGGGTAGTGAAGGGCAACGCATAAATCCAGTCTCTTCTTCTCTTCTAGGGCATGCTGAGAGTGTGTGTATGACTGGCCCAGGGTCACCCAGCAAGCTTTCATGGCCAAGTGGGGATTCAAACCTGGAGTCTCCCGGATTCCAGCCTGACCTGAAACAATATCCAGGAATGTCACAAGCACATCTGAGTCCACCAGCATCATCAGCGGAGGGAAAGGCTGAAGACGTGCTTGATCTCGAAGTTCATCGGAGACGTCGCGAAGAGAGAAATATCTGTTTACTTCTTTGTATAGTCCGTCTTTGTCTCAGAGACTCGAGGTAGATCAGCGGCCAGTAGCCACTGAGCGTGAGCTGAGCAGTAGTAGAATGCTTTTTGCCCACAACGGTGGAAATATTGGGGGCACCTCCTCTCCCCCCAAGCTGTGTGAGCGGAATTCTTCCCGTAGTCCCCAGTCTCTCTCCCTGGACGGCTAGATCCGGATATTTGTCCCTCCTGATAAAAGAAAGGCAGACAGCAGAGACTGACCAGGGGGCATCACGAACCTGTCCCCCCCTTCCCCAACGGGGCTAAATAGCCTTCCTCTCCCAATATGGCTGGGGAAAGGTTACAGAGCGTGACCTGTCCTGGTGATAAATGGGGTGGCTTCCGAAGGCACGCCTGGCTAGCTGTAACTAGTCCTGAGATCCAGTGAGGTCTCTCGCAACGATCCCTGCGGACATGAGCGCACAAACGCCTCTCTCGGTGCCGGCTGTGCTCACATTTACAGTCCGGTGTTCTGTCTCTCGTAACTTAGGACATCTGTAATAACAACAGGGCGGGATGTTGTGTGAGCATACACACGCCGAGTAGTTAGGAGAGACGGGTGAGCCGGCAGACAGGTCTCAGCATATATATGTACAAGCGCACCGTTGAACACGTTTTGAGGACATGAATCTGCCTTATACCGAATCAGACGATCTGTCCATCAAGGGCTCCCCAGACTGGCGGTGGCTTCCCAGGGTCTCAGGCAGAGGTCTTTCCCATCACCTCTGGCCTGGTCCTTTTAACTGGAGATGTGGGGGATTGAACTTGGGGCCTTCTGCATGCCAAGCAGATGCTCTGCCACTAAGCCACAGCCCCACTTCATGGCTCTCCAGGGTTTCAGGCAGAGGTCTTTCCTATCACCTCCTGTGTGGTCCTTTTAACTGGAGATGCCGGGGATTGAACCTGGGGCCTTCTGCATGCCAAGTAGATGCTCTGCCACTGAGCTACAGCCTCACTTCATGGCTCTCCAGGGTCTCAGGCAGAGGTCTTTCCTATCACCTCCTGTATGGTCCTTTTAACTGGAGATGCCGGGGATTGAACCTGGGACCTTCTGCATGCCAAGCAGATGCTCTGCCACTGAGCTACAGCCCCACTTCATGACTCTCCAGGGTCTCAGGCGGAGGTCTTTCCTATCACCTCCTGTGTGGTCCTTTTAATTGGAGGTGCCAGGGATTGAACCTGGGGCCTTCTGCATGCCAAGCGGATGCTCTGCCACTGAGCTACAGCCCCACTTCATGGCTCTCCAGGGTCTCAGGCAGAGGTCTTTCCCATCACCTTCTACCTGGTACTTTTTAACTGGAGATGCTGGTGATTGAACCTGGGGCCTTCTGCATGCCAAGCAGATGCTGTGCCACTCAGCCACAGCCCCTCTCCTTAGCCATAGCCCACATCCCCCTTCTCTAATGCATATCTGCTTTCCCGTGTACACACATACTTATGTATCCACAGAGAGCTTCCTCTAAAACAATGCATGTTCTGTACAATTGCACATTGTTCTTCTGCATGCGAAGCAGATGCTCTGCCACTGAGCCACAGTCCCTCTCTAACAAATCAACACAGGAAGCAGTTTTATAATGAATCAGACCGTCGGTCCATCAAATAAACCCCAGCATCACTGCAACTATTACACAATCATGAATGTTTACTCTGAAGTTAAGTCTGTGTGGGATAGGACTTGCTTTGGAGGAAAGAGGAGGAGGAGGAGATTGAATTTATACCTCAGCCTTCACTTGGAGTCTCAGAGCAACTTAGAATCTCCTTTCCTTTCCTTTCCCCTCCCCACAACAGACACCATGTGAGGTAGGTGGGGCTGAGAGTGCTCTGAGAGAACTGCCCTTGAGAAAACAGCTCCAAGAGAACTTTTGACTGACCCAAGGTCTCACCAGCAGCTGCACGTGGAGGAGTGGGGAATCAAACCCGGTTCTCCAGATTAGAGTCCGCTGCTCTTAACCACTACACCAGACTGGCTCTTTTCTTGTAGTACTGAACAGCTGTTGCCCTGTCTAACTTGATTCACCAATCAGAATGGTACAGTCAGTGGGTAGAGTGCTCAGATCTGGGAGACCTGGGTTCAAATCTCCACTCTGCTGTGAGACACACCAGGTAACCTGGGACCAGTAATAGTAATAGTAATTACCGTATGGCATTGTGTGTAGTATAGCTAGGAGATCCTAAGATTGTCTGGCAGCCAGAAGCTCTCACTCTTTAGTGTTTTGCACCACTAGGTGGCGAGCTAGACTTGGATTTTTTTCCAAGGCAAGAGACGTTTCAGAGGTGGTTTGCCATTGCTTGCCTCTGCCTCACGATTCCTTGGAGGTTTCCCATCCAAATACTAGCCCAAGCCGACCCTGCTAAGCTTCTGAGATCTGATGGGATCGGGCTGACCTGGGCCATCCAGATCCTTGGACTTTCTCTCAGCCTAACCTACCTCTCAGGGTTGTTGTACAGCTCAGCTAAAGGAGACCTGCCGATGCCAATCTGAGCTTCTCAGAGGACGGATGGGATTACAATGTCCTAGATTTTAGCCACATGGGAGAGGAGTTCCTGGAAAAGGCAGTCGTGCTAAGAAAAGTTGAAGGCGGCAGGAAAAGAGGAAGCCCTAACATCTGTATCTGGAGACGTGTGCATGCACACGAAAGTTTATACCCTGGATAAAACTTTGTTGGTCTTAAAGGTGCCATGCTGCTGGACTTAAACTTCTTCCCAACATGCAGTGGATTGACACAACCCAGAGCCCAACTCGACTGTGCGACTGAACAACAACAACAACACAAATATGGGTGGTTTGAGGCATGGAAAGACATCATGGAAGGTTTATTTAGTTGCTGTAGATTTCCCGGGTTGTGTGGCCGCGGTCTTGGCATTGTAGGACCTGACGTTTCACCAGTAGCTGTGACTGGCATCCTCAGAGGTATAACACAGAAAGATGGAGTACTCTCTGTGTCAAGGTGAGCAGAAAACTGATAGGCAAGTAATTTATTTCTACCATGGAAGGTGGGGTAGGTCTGAGTCAACTATCTAGTGTAGTTCTCCAGGCTAATGGAGGAGCTTTCCTGAGGAGGTTCTTTTGTCTGTTGATTGTTTCCTGAGGAGGTTTGAGGGGGTTCTTTTGTGTGTGGAATGGCTATTGAAACGCTAATCTTATCTGTAGTGCTATTGCCAGCTGTCGAGCATTTTGTGTTTTTCAGGACAGGAAACCATGCCCTATTTATTTTTAAACTCTCTTCTTTCCTGTTGAAATTGTGTTTATGTTTATGAATTTCAATGGCTTCCCTGTGTAATCTGACATGGTAATTGGAAGTGTTGTCCAGTCTTTCAGTGTCTTGGAACAAAATGCTGCGTCCTGTTTGGGTTAGCCTATGTTCAGCCACTGCTGATTTTTCAGGCTGGCCAAGTCTGCAGTGTCTTTCATGTCCTTTTATTCTTGTCTGAATGCTACGCTGTGTGGTCCCGATGTAAACTTGTCCACAACTGCATGGTATGCGGTATACTCCTGCAGAAGTGAGGGGGGGTCTCTTCTGTCTTTTGCCGATCGTAGCATCTGTGTTATTTTTCTGGTGGGTCTGAATACATCAGGTCCTACAATGCCAAGACCACAGCCACACAACCTGGAAAATCTACAGCAACGAATGAACTCCGGCCGTGAAAGCTTTCGACAACATATTGAAGATTTATTTATTGATTGATTTATTATTTACTAAACGTATATCCCACCCTTCCCGAAACAGGCGCAGGGTGGGTGACAACAGGGGGCATGAACGATCAAAACCAAATTGATATAGTTAATTCTTAAAACAGCTAAAAACCATGAAACCATTAAAAGGTGGCAAAATAAACATAGCAGTCCAACCCCACCCCGCCCTTAAGCCGGACTGATGGCAGCTGGAGCCACACCCAGCTCCTATAGCACCAGGACTCCACAAGGGGCAGATGGTCAGGACAGCTTCTGTGCAGGGGGCCAACTAGTTGGGTGCCCACTGCCTCAAACAGAAGCCTGGTGGAACGAGCTCCATTTTACAGGCCCTGTGGGACTGTAATAAGTTCCTCAAGGCCCTCATCTCAAGTGGGAGCATGTTCCGCCAGGTAGGGGCCAGGACAGAAAAGGCCCTGGCCCTGGTTGAGGCTAAGTGGACATCCTTTGGGCCAGGGATATGATGCCTCCTGTCATCTTACTCGTGCAATGATATTCTGTTACTTCTACATACGTGTTTACAAATCACCCTCATTCTCCCACAGAGGCCTTGCTCGTTCTGTCCAACGTACTCCATCCTCTCGAAGTTCTCACACCCGCACGTTTAGAATTTACTCCACACGTTACTTCGTGCTGACTTCTTTCTACTTGCTGCTATAACCTCTCAGTCAGAAAATTGGCCCTCTAACTAAGACAACTGTCAGAGCCCCAGAACCACGGGGAACCCAACACTACGAGAATCCCGAATCCCATCCCCGTTGTCCAATTTTTGTCACACAACCAGGGACTGGTGTGAGGAAACTCTGTCCTTTGTCCTTGGGTGCAAGGGGCTGGCTCTGGGAAGGGTGGAACACAGGAATCCCCCCAGACACACACACTAGACCCTGAGTGGATTGAGGTAAAATAGTAGGGTGGTGACTGAGGGAAATATGTGTCGACTGAGGGAAATATGTGTTGGCTGAGGGAAATGTGTGTCGGCTGAGGGAAATAGCTGCCTGCTTGCGGGGAGGGCAGAGTATAAATTGAATTAATAAATAAAATAAATATAAATATGTGTCAGCTGAGGGAAATATGTGTCAACTGAGGGAAGTATGTGTTGACTGAGGGAAATATGTGTCGACTGAGGGAAATAGGTGTTGCCCTCATTGTGACTATTGCCACACATGTTTTGAAATGGCACAAACTGGTGGTCACATCACTGCCTCCTCCTGACCACTTATTTCAAGGGTATCCCAAGCAGTGGGATGAGGCCTTCCCTGTCAAGATCCCTCCACGCTTATGACTCTCTGGTGCACTGGCCACCTTCTTCAGCCAGAGTGGTTTCTCTGGATCGAAAAAGAAACGAAGGTGCAGCTGTTGCCGGATGTTCGGGTTTGTGAGGACTTCGGAATGCGGATTCTTCCTCAGGGGAGGCTGGCAGGTGCCAGTAGCGTTTCTCATGAGTCTTCTGACCTGCAAGCGGTCTTCCCTCCATTTTGGTGGTTGCCGCACACTTCCACTTTTTTAAAGGAAGCAGTCTAAAGCAGTTGCTTCCCTTTTCCATATACTCCCTTCATCTCTTCTCTTCCCAGCATTAAAAAAATTATTCTGTCCTTCCTTTTCTGTTCATCCCTGCAATCTTTCTAGGCCCCTCCAGCCCCATATATTTGAATTCTGCCCCATAACCTATCCTTCCTATAAAAGCACAGGATACTGTAATATACCTCTTTCTTTTCCTCCTCTACTAGATTTACCCATTCTGTAGATTCTCATCCAGTTCAGCCTCTGTCCATCCACCCAGTTCACGTCTGTCTGTCTGTCTGTCTGTCTGTCTGTCTGTCTGTCTGTCTATCCATCCATCCATCCATCCATCCATCCATCCATCCATCCTTCCTCTTCAGTCTCTTTCTATCTTTTGATCCACCCAATTCACATCTATCTGTCCATCCATCTGTCCATCCACCCATCCTCTTCAGTCTTTCTTTCCCTCTCTCCATCCACCTAATTCATATCTATCCTCTGTCTGTCTGTCTGCCTGTCCATCCATCCACTGGTCCATATCTCTCTCTCTCTCATCTATCAATCCTCTGTCTGTCTGTCTTTCCATCTATCCGTCCATCCATCCATTGGTCCATCTCTCTCTGTCTCTCTCATCTATCAATCCTCTGTCTGCCCATCTGTCCATTGGTCTGTCTATCTGTCTGTCTATCATCTATCCATCCTCTGTCTGTCTGCCCATCCATCCATCCATCCATCCATCCATCCATCCATCCTTCCACACATCCTCATCAGTCTTTCTTTTACTCTGTCCATCCACCCAATTCTATCTATCTATCATCTATCTATCTATCTATCTATCTATCTATCTATCTATCTATCTATCTATCTATCTATCTATCCATCCATCCATCCATCCATCCATCCATCCATCCATCCATCCATCCATCCATCCATCCATCCATCCTTCCACACATCCTCATCAGTCTTTCTTTTACTCTCTCCATCCACCCAATTCATCATCTATCTATCTATCTATCTATCTATCTATCTATCTATCTATCTATCTATCTATCTGTCTGTCTGTCTGTCTGTCTGTCTGTCTGTCTGTCTGTCTGTCTGTCTGTCTGTCTGTCTGTCTGTCTGTCTGTCCGTCCGTCCGTCTAGCTAGCTACCTACCTACCTACCTACTTATGTATCCACACATCCTTTTCAGTCTCTCTCTCTCCATCCACCCAATTCACACCCATCCATCCATCCATCCATCTATCCATCCATCCATCCCTCCGCACCTCCATCCACACATCCTCTTCAGTCTTTCTTTTTCTCTCTCCATCCACCCAATTCACATCTATCTATGTACCTACGTATCTACCTATCTATCCACACATCCTTCCAGTCTTTCTCTCTTTCCATCTCTCTCCATTCACCCAATTCCCATCCATCCATCCATCCATCCATCCATCCATCCATCCATCCAACCACCCCACTTCAGTCTCTCTCTCTCTCTCCCTCCTTCCCCTCTCCCTTCCTCCTTCTGGCCTTTCTGTCCGCGGTTATCCCCCCCCTTCCCTCTCCCTCCTTCTTTTCCTTTGTCTCTCTCTCTCTCTCTCTCTTTTCTCTCTCAAGTGTTTTCAATTTTATTCTGAGTGGAATTAACTACCCCTGATGTCAAATTGCCGCCGAAATCGATAATAATATCTTTACAAAAGAGGATATTCTTCTCTCTCGGAACGGCCCCTGAAAAATGGAAAATTTAGTCGAAATTGATTCATTACTTGACACTTTATAGGACGGGCCTGCTATTGATCGGGGGCTGTCATGTCCTATCTGCCTTAATCGAAGTTGAAGTCCAGTGTCGATGGTAGGTATTTTTCATAATTCCAGGAGACCAGACAGATACAAAAACACACACACGCGAGCACACACACACACACACACACGGACGCCCGTTCCCCGCCACCCTCTGCAGCCTCCCCAGGGTGGAAAAAAAAGGGGGGGGGAGATCTTTTCGACCCACCCCTACCCCGCCCCAAACAGAGCTCCTTGCAGCAGGCCAGATCTTTCCTGGAAACACAACACCACACCGGAGCCAGCTGTCCTCTGCACACTCGGAGCAGGGGACGTCAACACAACAGCCCATCAGTCCCAAACGTGTGTGTGCTGTTTCTCTCCCCCCCCCCAACCAGCTCTGGTTTGTGCGCGCGGGTGTGTGTGGGATGGGGCGATTGGGTTTGGTCACGGAGGATTGCAGCTGGCCAGGTAGGAGCCAGGAATCAGGTGGGTTGTGTAGGAGTCGGGAGGGAGGGGGGGGAGAAGTTGTGTAACTCCGGGGGGGGGCGGGAGGCACAGGCGCGCACGGCCGCTTGGCACGCCTGCTTGGGACGCGCCCTGTGCTTTCCAGGTGGCCCACCCGCTTCCCTTCAGCAGGCCCGGTTTGACACTCCCGTGTTCTTTGGGGTGCCCATAAATCACGACAGGCAGGATTATGCTCTCTTACACACAGAGACACAGAGAGAGAGAGACAGAGAGAGAGACCGAGAATTCCTCACACCCCGTCTGCCTAGGCACGCTGCACAATCCTCCTCACAGCACCCCATGGCCCCGTACCTGCAATCCCTCCCTCCTCCCCCAGCCCTTTCGCCTTGCCCTCCCCCTTGCGCGCCTTTTGCGCACCCCCTCTGCGCATCTCCCCATCCCCCCCAGTTCCCCGGCATGCCCAAGCGCCACCGGCTGCGCCGCATACCTTCGCCCCCCCCCCTCACGGGCGCAGCCTCCCTCTCCCGCACGTGAGGCGCTTCTCTCCGAAGGGAGTTCCTCTGGGGCGCACGGTTCCCCTTGTGGCACCCCACGGGAGCCTTTTCCTCCCCAGCCTGCTGGAGTCCTGGGAGCGGTTCCAAACACAGCACCTCTCCCCCACAACGCCTCTCCCCTCCTTGGCCCCCATCCTCGGATCCTCAGGCGCTCTTACACGCGCGTAAGCAAACCCCCTGGGCAGGCACCTTTCCCCTCCGGACAGCCACGGGCAGCTCCTTGCGCGCCCGCGCATCTCCTTTCTCCCCTCTTCCGCGCAGGCACCCCTTTTGCGCCCCCCTTCTGCGCCCTTGACCAGACTTTTCCAGCCCTTTGGCCTCTGACCCCTTCCCACACTTCCTGGGGAAGGGGGCCACTCAATCCCAGCTCATTCCTCCCTGTGGGGTTTCCTCCACCCACCCACCCACCCACCCACTCGCCCCCTTTTCTCCCTTTTTGGCTTCTTTGCCTACTCAGGGAAGAGTTTTTTTCCCAGTCCATTTGCCCCCGGGCGGGCGTTACCCCCGGGGGCTTCTTTACCCAGGTCGCCCAGGCTTGGGCACGGTGGCGCAGGGCTCAGGAGGCGAGAAAAAGAGTTCGTGGGGACACGACACGCGCACGGAGGGCCTGGTACACAACGCGGCGCTCCGTGGAGAGAGATATAAATAAAAAGCACGAAGGCGCACAGCGCGAGAGAAAATACCTTGGGTGCAGTTGGCGGTTTCTTCAGCACCCTCCGGAGTGGGAAAGCGGTCGATATTTAATTGTTATTGCAAGCAGGGAACGCGAAAGAGAGCGAGCGAGAGAGACAGACAGACAGACTCTGGACCATTGTGCCGGGTGGGTTGCTGAACTGGGGGGGGGGGTGTTTGCTGCCGACTCCCGAGTAGACAAGGGGATCGGGCCGCGGGACTGCAAAGCGCGCCCCCTTCTCTCCCCCCCCCAGCCAACTCTCCTGTTGTTGGACTCAATGGGACTTTCGGAGGAAATAGATATTGAGAAAAGGGTTTCCTTGCAAGGGAGGGGAGTAAGTAGGTGCCGGGGCTCATCTGCCCCCTGGAGGTCGCGCTCCCGAAGGCTGTCGGGGGAGCAGACGGGGGAAAGGCACTCTGCACGTGCTCAAGAGTCCCCCGCCTTGGCAAGGCCTCCCCGAAGGCCTGGGGACCGGGAGAGGGGAGTGTGAGACCCCCGATCCTGGAAAGCGTTCCTTCCGAGCCCCCCTGAACGTGTGAATCCTCAAGCGCGCCATGCACAGGCGTTCCGGGGGAGAGGCGCCCTAAAAGGGGGGGGAGTTCTGCAGAGACTCGGAGGGGAGGTGGTGGTGGTAAAGTCGAGGCTGCCCTGCAGGGATAGCCAGCGCCCCCCCCTCCAAGGCTGGAGAAAGATGCGTGTCGGGACTGTGTGAAGCGGAGCCCTGCTCTCCCGGGGCAGGGGCGCATGCTCGGGTCCCCAGCGCCATCCATCAACATTTGAGGGGAAAGGGAGAAAAGGCTGGTGTGTGTGTGTGGGGGGGAGAGAATTGGAAAAAAAGAGGGGGGGGTCCTCACACACACACACAAACACACACACACACAAATCCCATTTTCTGCAAACAGGTTGGTGCCTCGCCGCCCCTCTCTCTCTCTCTCTTTCTCTCTCTCTCTCTCTCTCTGTCTAAATGAAATCAGTCATTTTCATCAAGTGCCCGGCCAAATATTATCCACAGTCCATTCAGAAGGATCGAATCTTATTTAGAGTCGCGATTCGACATCTGTTTTCAAATTTGATCAGCTATGAACTTTATTTTCCGAGTTTGAGGAAAATTATATTCCATCGATCCGCCAGGCCTGGCGTAGCCTACATATATTTTCTCTCCCCCCCTTCCCGCTTTGGGCTCCAGCCTGGGCGCACTCGCGCTCCCTCCCCTCGCCGGCGACCGGGGGAAGAAGGAGAAGGAGGAGAAGGAGGCGAAGAAGACGCGCTTGGCACGGGGAGACGCGCCAGCCCGGAGCTTTTCCCCCTGCCTCCCCGGCCGCGCTCCCTGCGCCTCTTCTGCCGACGCACCGCCTTCTGCCTCGTCCCTCCGCGGCCACGCGCTGCCCCTCCTCCCCCTCACCATCCCTTCAGCCCCCCATCTCTCTCTCTCTCTCTCCCCCTCTCGCCTCCTGCCTCACTCCCTTCTTCCCAAGCGCGATCCCTGCTCTCCTTACGCCTTCCTTCCCCAACACACACTTTCCCCTGCTCTCTCTGTCTCTCGCTCCCCTCTCCACCACCGCCCAGCCTCCCCTTCGCGCCCTTCTCTGCTCCCCCAATAAAGGGGGTGGGGAAGCCCTTCTGATTCCTCCCCCTGAGGGGGAAAAAGACTCTCCCCCCCCCTTAAGCCACCCCCTGGTCCAATCGTACCCCCTCCCGCCCAACCTGCAACCCAAACCACAGTCCGAGCAAAGCGCAAGCCGGACCCGGGGCGCCTGGATGGTGGAGCGAGCGCCAACTGTGAGTACTGAGACGCCGGCTTGGGGAAAGTTTGTTCGGCTGGCTTGGGGGTGGGAAGTCGGGGAAGCAGGGGAGCGGGGCTTGAAGGGGATCTATTTCTCGCGGCTGGGGCAATTGCGGGAGGGGAAGCGGCCAGGCGGGAGGGGAGGGGGGATGGAAGCCGCGGGCATCTGTCGTTGTCTCTCCAAGAGAGCCACCTCGGCCTTTCCCTCTCCTCTCCTCTCGCCTCTTCTTCCTCTTCCCTCCTTCCCCCCATCTCTCTCTCTCTCTCTCTCTTCCCCTGTCTTTTCCCATTCCCCTCTCGCTCACTCACCCTCCCCCTCCCCCCGTCCCTCCCCCCTCTCTCCCTCCCCCCTCCCCTCTCTCCCCAGCTAACTGGAAGCCGGTTTCCGTTTAGATTAAGGCAGGGAACCTAATTCCAGGGCAGGGGATCGAAATTTCTGGCAACAAAGGGAAATAGCGTATTGATCAGAGGCTCCGGAGATTAAGAGACAAGTGTGTGTATCCATCAGCGCTAAACTGCTTCCCTGCGCCTCGAGAGCCGGGCCGGGCTGCGGACGCGCCTGGCATGGCAAACGACAGCGCGCCCCTCCGGGAGGGCGGCGGCGGCGGAGACCAGGGGGCAGCGGGGGCGGGAAGGGGGGCCGGGAGGGGGCACACGGCCACAAACACCCCCAAGCCCCAGCCCTGGCAGGGAGAAAGAGCAGGAGGGCAGACCCCCAAGTGGAGATGCGAGAGGAGACCGGGGAAGCTGTGAGGGGGGAGGAAAGTCTGCTAGGCGGAGAGACACCCCCCCCCCAGTCCAGATCTCCGTCCCACCCGGGTGTCCCTACCTGAGACCTCTCTCTCTCTCTCCCTCTCTCCCTCCCTCTTCTCCCATCTGCAACTCCGGCTTTCTGTCCTACCTTACAGGGCTGTCGTGAGCAACGCTCCCTCTAAGCGGTGGAGCCTTGTGAGCAAAACATTCTACTTCGTGAGCCCCCGGCATCGAAGCTGTGAGCCGGCGGTTTGGTTGCCGCATCACTTAGTTCGCCCTGGGGCCAAAAACGCGTGAGCCAGGGGCTAAGAAAATTGTGAGCGAGCTCACACTAACTCCGCTTAGAGGGAACACTGGACTCGAGAGCGAGCCCTCCCGGCCCTTGTCTCTGCCACGACCTTCTCCATCCAGGCGAGTCTCTCTCTCTCTCTCTCTCTCCGCGTCAGCCCCCCCACTTCTTAGTATGGGGGTGATAACAATGTCCTACCTTGCAGGGTTGTTGTGAGAAGCGTTGAGCGCATGCGTGTGAGGCACCCTGAGAAGCGCCGGACAAAATGACAAGCGTTCTTGGGGGGGGGAGAGTTCAAAGGGGAGAACCCCAAGACTTATTTGTCCCCCCCAGTGGAAGAACTGAAACAATGAGATCCCCCCCCGCCTGAGGCCAGGGAAGGATTTGAGGTCCGGATCAAAGGCTCAAATCTCTCCCTCTTCCCCACAGATATGGGGCCGGGAGACTCCCTCTGTATTTGGATTGGGGGGGGGTAAGCGAGGGCAAAGTCGGGGGTGGTGGTTGGACATTTGGAAAAGTGGTACCCAAGAAGTATTTGAGAGAGCAGGGACTGGGGCGGGGGTCGGCTGGGCCGGAAGGGGGGAGCAGCTCGAATACCCGCCGCGAGGATTTAGGGTGAGAACGCTGCCTCTCCCCTCGTCTCAGAGCATTCACACGCGCGCCCCCAGCCCGGATTATTTTCCCCATCCAGAATGTCACCGGGTTGGCTGAGAGTTTGGAGTGGGGTGGCGGGGTGGAAGGACTGGGGGGGGGCGGTTGGGGGTCTCACAAGAGACTGAGCTCGAACACCTCGCAAGATTTGGGGGGTAACCCATCTCCCCCAAAGTCTTCTCTCCCTTCCGCCCCCTGCGTCGTCGTCCCCCGTTGGATGGGCCATCAACGTTGACGCTTCCATGTTTTTACACGGAGGGTGGAGAGGAGTAACTTTATAAACCCAGAGACTTGGACGTCTGTGGGGCTAGAAAAGTAACACCCCCCCCTTAAGGTCCTTTCGTGCAGAGGAGTTTGGGATGCGATTGGCCACAGACGGGCTCGGGATGAGGTGAGTTTTGCCCCGGGGCTCCTACTTCCAAAGCTGGGCTGTGGCGAAGCGCCTCTGAGCATGTCCAGAGTGCGGTTTCCCCAGGTCCTAAGTAGCTACGACTAATTCTCCCTCGGAGAGTACATCTAAGAGTAGACTTGGGATGTCCCAGGAGAAGAGAGGAACCAAGCTGCCTTGAGCCCGGTATCGCTCATCCTGGAAACGCTGGGAGCGGATTTCCAGAATTAGGGTATTTAAAACGGAGCGCTCAAGGGGAAGAGACCGCGAACCCTTCCAAAGACAGATGTGGGGCAGGAAGGTAAGAATGTATAAGTGAAAACATTGAGGGGAAATGCCACTGGCAAAAGGAATAGTAGTAATAATAATAATAATAATAATAATAATAATAATAATAATAATAATAATAATAATAATAATAATAATAATAATAATAATAATAATAATAATAATAATAATAATAATAATAATACTGTTGCTTGGAACAGCAAGAAACCTGTGAAGATACACCTGCAATTCCCAAGAACTTGGCTAGATCCCGAATTGCAGAGAAGTATCTAAACAGTGGAATATAATAATAGTAGTAATAATGATATATCAGCCATGGTTACTGCCCCTTTATACGCAAGAAAGTTCCCTGCCCCGGAGAGTTTACCAGCTGCGGTGCTTAAGAAAACTGGGAATCGGTAGGGTTTACTTCCGAGTAGTCCTGCACAAGATGGTCCAGAAACAGGGGGAAGAGAATCGGCCGAAGACTACCAGGGGAGGAAAATGAGGGCTGGGGTACTCAACCCCCATCCCCAAAAGCGTGGATCGTCCGTCCCCCCCGCCCCCCACTAGCCGGGCTCGATCCCCCGGCCAGTTCGACCGCGGAGCGCTGCATTTCAGAAAGAGGCCAGTCCGCGGCCGGTGCTGGACGGCTCGACGGGTCGGCTTAACGGGTCGATGGATCGCCGAGCGGCAGACCCCCTCTCCCCCCCCCACACACACACCCGACAAGCCAGGTTGGTCAAACGCCCCTAAATTCAGACCCGCCGCGACGGCTCGGCAAAAACCAATTTCGACTCTCTCTCCACACACATAGACGCGCGCGTCGGAGCTGCTTGGATTAAATCCAGGCGAAAAGGGCCCCTCGGGGATCGCCCTCATTCCGGGCGAGAGCGGCGCCGGGGGAAAGTTTCTCTTCTCTTCGCCGAGCTAATCGGTCCGCCCCGCTCCGCGCCGGTCTCGGCAAAAGCGGGTTCGATACCCGGCAAGCTCTTTTTTGGGAAGGGGGGGACTCGTGGAAACGCTGGTGGCCCTTTAAGAGCCGGTGGGTCAAACAGAGGTGTGCATTCTCCAAAGAACGTGTGTTTTCCCTCTGCAAAAGAAGTCCCTTTTATTCCATATTTGGTTTCCTTAGCAAACTGGGTTCAGGCATTGTAGTTAGCGCCTCCCAGGGAGACCCGGCTTTGGGGGCTGAGTTTCTGGACAAAGAGACGTCGCCGGACTCAAGTTGACCTGGAGGTCACAGCCTTTGACCCCCGCCCCGAGTGGATTCTCGGTGGAAGCGAAACCATTTTAGGCTACTTTCCCCCTTGGCGGCTCGCCAAAGCCCTAGCTCGGTCTCTCCACCTGCGGAGAACAAGGGGAAACGGGAAAGACTCTACCACTTCCTGTTGTAGGGGAATGAGGGGAGTGGAAAAGACCGTGCCGCTTCAGATTGCAGGGGAGGGGAGCAGGCTGTACCACCTCAGAGGGCAGAGGAATAAGGAGGATGGGAAAGACTGTACCACTTCAGAGGAATAAGGGGAGGAGGAAAGACTGTACCACTTCAGGTTGTCAATAGGAGCGCCGGCTGGGAATGCAGCCCCACGTTTTCCAAAAAGCATCACACAGACAAAATCTCTCCAACAGCACTCTAGGAAGAAACGTCTCCGCTCAGCTTTTCCCCTGCTCTGCTAGCTTTCTGCTTCCGGGGAGCTTTTTCTTCAAGAGCATGTGCATGTACAAGATCCCTGCCCCCCCAAAAAAAACCCTGTAACTCTGAGGTGGTACATCCATTCGCCCACCTTAGGTCCCTCTCCCTTCATTCCAACCTTTGCCCCGAGAGAGCAGGCCCCTTTCTCATCCAAGCACCCTGTAAGTCATTGTTTCTTTTTATTGGGAATTGCATTGGCGGGCATTCATGCAAGGGAGTCTTGTGATAGGATGTGGGGGGGCGTCAATAAATCCAGGAGCCTTGATAAGATGGTGGGCCGGGTATGGTGGTGCTCGGGTGTGAGGCAGAGGCGCCCTGGTCATGTTCATGGCACCTTTTCCCTCTCCTGTTCCTGCACTTTTCCAGCACTGAATCCATTTCAAGGCTGTAGGACAGATCAAGGTGGGTCCCTGTGTTAGTCTGTCTGCAGCAGCAGTAGAAGCTCTCCTGAAGCCTTAGAGAAGATCAAGACTCCAGGGCACCTTCGAGACTAACCAAATATGTAATATGTAATATTTTGTTAGTCTTTGACCGGACTCTCTCGCTCTTTCCTAAGGTTTTAGGAGAGATTCTAGGAATTCGACTCAAGTCCCTTCTGGGGTCAGAGTCGACCGTAAACCCTTTGGGGTGGCGTTGGGCGAGTCAAGAGAGGTACGGAGCGGTCCTGAGTAAGGCTACTCAGAAGTGAGTCTCGTGTTATCGAGCGGGGTTTACTCGGCGGAAAGTGTCCGTAAGACCACCGTCTTCCACTCCTAGCTGTGGGATGGGCCCGACGGACGCCTGCCTTGTAGCAGAGATATAAAAAAGGGAATCCACCCTGGGACTCTCTGAGCAAAAGTAGGCTACAAATCTACAGGCACCGTCTTAGCCTCTGCAGCTACGTCTTTTAGTAAGACATGGCCGATGTTTCTACTCGCCCCGAGTAATCCATGGGACCATCGCTCATTGTGGCAGTCACACACTGGTGGAGGTGCCGATCTGTGGGAATAACACCACCTTGGTGGTCTGTGGTCAGATTTACGGTCAGCTCATATATTTAATCTTATTTATTTCTTTCATTTATACCTCACCTTCCTCCCCTGTGGGGACCTGAGGTGGATTAGAAGACTTTTCCCTCCTCCGGTTTATCCCCACAACGGCCCTGTGAGGTAGGTTAGGCTGAGAGCGTGTGACTGGCCTCTGGTCGCCCAGCGAGCTTCCGTGGCCCAAGTGGGGATTCGAACCCGCTTCTCCCAAGTCCTAATCTGATCCTCTAACCACTGTACCACACTATCTATATACAGCCTATCGGAACTGATGGGGCATGCACCCCAATGATAAACAGAATTCTTTTTTTAAGTATGTCTCTCTGAGTCCAATGTGTCTCGTGTTCGAGGATGTCTGAGCTTAGGCCTGTTGCTTTACTTACAAGTAAATATTCTCGGACCCGAGGCCGTAATGTGGGAGTATAAGCAATAAATACCCTGAGACTGGAAACATGAAAGAACGATTCCTACAGTCAATGCTCCCTCTAAGCTGTGGAGTCTTGTGAGCAAAAATGCTACTTTGTGAGTGACTGGCATGAAAGTTGTGAGCAATGCTCTAAGCTGCGGCGTCTTGTGAGCAAAAATTCTATTTTGTGAGCTGCTGGCATTAAAGTTGTGAGCGAGCGATTTGGCCACTGCATACATTAACTTGCCCCGGGGCCATCTTTCCCGAGATAAGACAAAACTGTGTGAGCCATAGGCTAAAAAACTGGGAGCTAGCTCACACTAACTCAGCTTAGAGGGAACACTGGTTGCGAGCGAGTGATTTGGCCACTGCATAAATTAGCTTGCTCTCCTTCCTGAGCTAAGCCCAAAAATGTGTGAGCCGGAGGCTAAAAAACTGGGAGCTAGCTCACACTAGCTCAGCTTAGAGGGAACACTGCCTACGGTGGTAACAAATTAATGGCTTGCTCGGTGAGAGGCACCCTTTGAGCTGTAAGCAAGGGCTATCCGAATAAAGGCAACCCTTGAAAAGGAAAGGGGACGGTTTTTCTGCTAAACTTGACCCTCTGCCTCACTTGTTTAACTCCTAGACTCCAGTTTAGACGCCCAGACTTTAAACCTGTTGGCAACCAGAGCTCTCAGGAAAAGGAGACTGTGATATACTGAGGCTATCCAACAAAGAATCAGGGATTCTTTGCAGGGAAGACGTTGCGGTTAAACCGTTCCATATCTGTTTTTAGCTTATAACATGGATACGTGTTTAGCAAGGGCTTCCTACCAGTATGCTATAAGACGCTTACTTGAGGATATGATATACCCGCCACCTTGGGTTGCCAACGGCCTGGAGACAAAAGTGTCTTGCTCCATTTAACCAAGGCTTGGTGGTGGGAAAGGGCTGGCCAGTCACCGCTGACGTATGGCACCCCCAGAGGGATCTCAAGGCAAGAGGCGTTCGGAGGTGGTTTGCTATTGCCTGCCTCTGCGTCACGAACCTGGACTTCCTTGGTGGTCTCCTGTCCAAATACCGGCCAGGGCCGACGCTGCTTAGCTTCTGAGATCTGCCGGGATCAGGCTAGCTTGAACGATCCAGGTCGGGAATTGAGGCTCAAGGGGATGTTATTTACCAGATGGTGTTACTTACCTCCACGCCAGGAAAAGCCCCTTCCTGCACCGTAAGCCTCTATTCAACGGACCAAGACATTTTTCTCCAGGCCTGTTGGCGACCGTGCCGCTGTCTTAATTCTACCGAGGTGAGAATCGGATGTGAAAAGTCTACTGTTATTACTGCTTTGCAAATTTGTGTGTTTGCAGCGGAAGAGATTTGGGGGGGAGAGGGAGAGATTGGCAACCCCGGAGTCTGTACAAACTAAGAAACGATCGGGGGTCAGGGAAGGTCTTTGTCGAAGATCTAGGCCCGGAGGAAAAATCTGGAGGAGAGAGAAACGGTTTGATGTGTGTCAGGAAATGCAGTTATGTCTTCCGAGGCTTTCTTTCGGTTGGGTTGATAGAAGAAAAGGGTTGTACAGAAGACGTCTGGACAAAGGGCGATTTTTTGGGGGGGGGGTTGAAGGAAGGGGGTTGGGGGGCGTCCCCTCCCATGAGAATTCTGGAAGGGGATTCCAGGCGTAAGACGCGGGAAATGGGGGCCCCGTCGTCTAAGAAAGCAAGCATATTAAAACCGGAGGAGGAAAAGATAGGATGCAATTGGGGAATCAGGGCAGAAACAAGGACGGTTTTATATCTCCATTTTTAAAAAATGTTTAAAGATTAGAAGTTGTACAAGGGGGTTTTCAAATGTGTTGCAGTGAATCTTTGGAAGCCGGGGGGGCGTAGAGGGGGCAGGCTGGCTTCAAGGTTCTTCCATTGAAAACAGAAAAATAAAACCCCAAAGGGTTTGGGGTGTTTTTAATTTTTTTTTTTTTGGTGGAGGTGGATAATCTTTTCAGGGCACCAAGGAAGAGAAGGCAATTCACTGGGTGGAGAAAAGAGTAAGGTTGGCTCTGTTGGCCCATGACGTTGATAGAAAGTCCTTATGCTCACAGTCTGAAGGGTGCAAAAACCTATCTGAAAAAAGGAATCATGATAGGGTATATATATATATATATTAAAAAAATATAAGTGATTCTGTGAAATAAATATGTAAATAAAATTCGGAAGTGACCAGTGTTTCATCTGCGATCCCAATTCCTTTGCAGTCCCGGGTCAAAACGTTAGGGGATGGAAGCAAGTTTACGTTGGATCCAATACCAGGTCAAAATGCTGCCCTAGTCAAAGGGGAATTTAAGGGGAGAGGCCTAGCGTGTTCCCGAGATATTCCCAGGACTCCAGAACCCCCCAGGGCTATGGCTCTGCCCTAGATCTAGTTAATTTGCGTATAAAATTCCAGAGGGTTTAGTAGCATCGGTCCATCGCTAAAACACATGAAGGAATCTTGTTGAGCCTGCATAGATTTATGGCAGCATAGATGTTCAGAGGCTAGAACCCGTTTTGTTACATGCATCTGATGAAAAGGGATCTAGGTCACAAAAGGTCACAGCCAACCAGGCCCGTAGCCAGGATTTTTTTAAGTCAGGGGGCATTTACATTTCTTAGGGGGCACTGGCTAATCAATTTAATCCGGGGGAGAAGATCGTGACACCCTGGGCTAGATGTGAAGTCAGGGGGCCTTGCCAGCAAATTGGGGGGGCTAGCCCCAAAATGCCCCACTGTAGCTACGGGCCTGCAGCCAACTTACGGCAACCCCGTAGGGTTTTCAACATGAGATGTCCAGTCTGGAGGCGGTTCGCCATTGCCTGCCTCTGCGTAGCAGCCTTGGACTTTCTCGGTGGTCTCCCATCCAAGGGCTAACCAAGGCTGACCTACTTAATTTCCGGGATCTGATGAGATCAAGCTAGCCTGGGACATCCAGGTCAGGGCAAGAGGCAAACAGGGGGTTCTCCATTGCCTGCCTCTTTAAAGCAACCCTGGACTTCCGCAGTGGTCTCCCATCCAAGTACTAACCGGGGCTGACCCGACTCAGTTTCCAGGATGTGATGACAATCAAGCTAGCCTGAGCCATCAAGGTAAAGCAGAGATGTTCATAGGTGGTGGGCCATGGCCTGCCTCGGCATAGCAACCCCGGACTTTCTTGGTCATCTCCCGTCCAAGGACTAACCAGGGATGACGGGGCTAGCCTGGGGCCATCCAGGGCAGGGAATGAATGTGTGTGTGACGGGCGATGATGAATCTGTTGGTCTTCAAGGTGCCACAAAACTTCTGATTGCTTTAGCTAATTTGGGAGAAGTCGCAACCTGGTGTTGTTGTTGTTTTTTGAGCTGGGGAAATGCAACCCGGCAGTGTGGGCTTCTTGGTATAAAACAAGTGAGGGATAGCCGAGTTAAAGAAATTCTTCCGACAGCCCAAATCTGATGGGCGGTGGAAAGTGCCGGTCAAGTTATAGCTGATTTAGAGTGATCCCGTTAAGGTTTTCAACACAAGAGACGCCTGGAAGTGGTTTGCCATTTCCTGCCTTCATGTCATGGCCCCTGGTGTTCCATGGCGGTCTCCCTTCCAAGTACTAGCCAGGGCCAGCCAGTTTGGGGTTGTGGTTCGGAGCACGGACTGTAATCTGGGAGAACGGGGTTTGATTCCCCACTCTTCCACGTGCAGCTGCTGGTGTGACCTTGGGTCGGTCACAAGTTCTCTCAGAGCTGTTCTCTCAGGAGCAGTCCTCAAGAGAGCTCTCTCAGCCCCACCTGCCTCACAGGGTGTCTGTTGTGGGGAGGGGAAGGGAACAGAGATTGTAAGCCGCTCTGAGACTCCTTCGGGTAGTGAAGTGCGGGGTATAAATTCAATCTCTTCTTCGACTACTACTTAGTTTCCCAGATCTGAGATCAGGCTATACCAGCCAGGGAGTCCAAATATCTAAGGGGTTAATTATCATTTCCCCTCCCCAGTGCACTGTGGGAATTGCTGTTTGTGTCCGGGAGAGAAGAGTTCAGGATCCCTTGCTTGGAAATCATCAGAACCTTGGACTACAGTTCCCAGCATTCTCGGAGAGGAAGCCATGACTGTTTTTAAAGTAATATAAAACTGATTATGTAGTTATTGTGAATATATGCCTCTATGGAAGTGGAGAAGAACAGGATTCTGTTCTGATCCCCTGTTGAAGTACTGGGGCGAAGAAATAACTTGTTCTACAGAGCAAAGAAAAAGAAAAATCACGTATATAATCTTTAAAGTCTTTGACCAGAGGTTGAAATATGCAACCGGTCTGGGAATCACATTTTGAGAGCTAAGAAAGTCAAGAACGAGGTAGCCAAATAGTTGTGAAATTAGATTGTGGAGTGGGATGTTCAGGAATATAGATAATGTCAGTTATATGGGCCATTATGTAATCGTTCCATACAATGCTCCCTCTAAGCAAAAATTCACTTTTGTGAGCGACTGGCATTAAAGTTGTGAGCGTGCGATCTGGCTACAGCATAAATCAGTTTTGCTCTGGAGACATCCTTCCTGAGCTGAGACAAAAATGTGTGAGCTGGAGGCTAAAAAAAACCGTGAGCCTAGCTCACATTAACTCAGCTTAGAGGGAACACAGGTTCCATAGTTTTATATGGCTTTTATCGGCAATTGGTGCCAATGTCGTAAGCCGCCTTGTGCCCGCTCGCGGGGAGGGCAGGGTATGAATTGAATAAATAATAATAGTTTTTGGTACCAGAGGGATCGTGAAGGAGCAGATGCATTCTTCCAGCCGACAGGAGAAAAGAGATCATATCGACTTTAAAAGGCGAAAGCCTGTTTGTCGCCCATTTGTTTAATCTTGTCAGATCTCAGAAGCTAAGCAGGGTCGGCCCTGGTTCGTATTTGGAAGGGAGACCACCAAAGAAGTCTAGGGCTGCTCTGCAGAGGCAGGCGTCGGCAAAGCCAGCTCTGCTCGTCTCCTGCCTTGAAAACCCGACTGGGTAACCACAAGTCGGCTATGACCTGAGGGCCCTTTACACACCCGCAAACCACAACAAAAGGAAAAGCTTTCCTCCTCGCCCGGCATTTATTATTTATTTGAGAAACTCCTGCTCTTCCTTTTACTGCACGAGGCCTTCAAACCGGCCTACAGAGAAGAGTAAAAACCCGATGAGATCGATAAAGACAATGAAAAGAACAAGGCTCAACATCACAGCAGAATAGCGGTAACCCCGGGCAAATCTAGATTTAGCTTTCGTTAAAGAAGCAGAAAGAACAAAACAGAATTCACAGGGACGACTAAAAGGTAGGAAGGAGGGAACCAAGTATGTTTGTCTGTTCCACCATTGGGGGGCCATTACCAAGAAGGCCACGTCACTGTCCACTACCGGGGTAATTGAAGCAACTGGTTCAGGACCTCTGTCGTTGATATGGACAGGTTTGTATGGGAAGAATGAGTCCTTCAGATGCCTCGATCGCAAACCATTTTAGGGCCTTTTTCCTGCCCGTTTTCATACTGCAAAGCCTACTTTTGTAGTTCACCCTGTGTGCGACAAAATAAAAACAAAGTAAAACTGAAGTTTCATTCGAACCGGCATGCATCAGGATGTAGTTCTACAGCTTCTTTCAATGCTGCGAGGAAGGAGGAGAAGAAGAAATTGGATTCATACCTCGCCCATCACTAATCAAAGGAGTCTCGGAATGGTTTACAGTCTCCTTTCCCTTCCCCTCCCCTGCGAGGTAGGTGGGGCTGAGAGAGCTCTTTCGAGGACTGTCAGTTTGGTGTAGTGGCTAAGAGCGCGGACTCTAAATTGGGAGAACCAGGTTTGGTTCCCCACTCCTCCACATGCAGCCGCTGGCGTGACCTTGGGTCAGTCACCAGTCCTCTCAGAGCTGTCCTCTCAAGGGCAGTCCTCGAGAGAGCTCTCTCAACGCCACCTCCCTCAGAGGGTGTCTATTGTGGGGAAGGGGAAGGGAAAGAAGATTGTAAGCCACTCTGAGACTCCTTTGGGTAACGAACGGCGGGGTATAAATCTAATCTCTTCTTCTTCTTCTCCCCCCGCTCAAGGGTTGCCAGCTCTGGGTTGGGAAATACCTGGAGACTTTGGGGATGGATCCTGAGGACGGTGGGGTTTCAGGGCGCAATGCCATAGAGTCCAACTTCCAAAGTAGCCTTTTCCACCAAGTGACCTGGTCTCTGTCGCCCGGAGATCAGTTGTAACAGTGAGAGATCTCCAGCTACCACCTAGAGGTTGGTAACCTTACACACACACACCCCACCAGTGGCCAGGGGGACCTGGCAACCCTACTGTAGACCAACATGACTACCTTCTAGGGATGCCAGCCTCCAGGTGGGAGCTGGAGATCCCCTGGGATTACAGCTCATCTCTGGACTACAGAGGTCAGTTCCCCTGGGGAAAGTGGATGCTTTGGAGGGTGGACTTTGTAGCATTGTGCCCCACTGAGGTCCCTGTCCCCCCCAGGCTCCACCCCCAAATCTCCAGGAGTTTCCTGACCTGGATCTGGCAACCCTATCTTCTGAAATGTTTTACCAGAGCGCTATCCCTCGGCCCGAGTGGTAGATCGGAAGGCCAGCTACACCGAACGCTTCCAGAAGAGCCAGTTCATTGTAGTGGTTAGGAGCATGGAGTCTAATCTGGGAGAACCGGGTTTGATTTCCCCACTCCTCCACATGCAGCTGCTGGCGTGACCTTGGGTCAGTCACAAGTTCTCTCGGAGCTGTTCTCTCATGAGCAGTCCTCGAAAGAGCTCTCTCAGCCCCATCTAGGGTGCCTGCTGTGGGGCAAGGAAGGGAAGGCGATCGTAAGCCGCTCTGAGACCCCTTCGGGTAGCGAAGGGCAGGGTAGAAATCCAATCTCTTCTTCTCTTCTATACAACCAGAAAGCCTGCATCCTCCCACGTCAACAAAAGCAGATCTGGCGAAGGGCACTGCATTCTCCGTTTTGTGTAGCCGACATGGGGACGAATGTGTACATCTCTGGACTTCCTTTTTCTTTTCCTTTTCTTTTTAAGCAAGACCACTTTGTCTGTTTCTCTCTCTCTCTCTCTCTCTCTCTCTCTCTCTCTCTCTCTCTCTCTCTCTCTCTCTCTCTCTCTCTCTCTCTCTCTCTCTCTCTCTCTCTCTCTCTCTCTCTTTCTCTCTCTCTCTCTCTCTCAGAGGCCAGGGAGGAGGCCCTGGGTGCTGGCTGCAGACGGCCGGGGCCAGGGGTGGGGGGCGGCGAGGGAGAGGAGGGCGGGCGGATGAAATAGGCCAGGATGTTGTACTTGAGAACCAATCTCCTCTTTGACGGGCTCCATCCCTCTTCTTTACAACCTTCATTACTGCTGACTCAGGCAGGTGTGGAAAAAAGGGGGCAGGCCGCAGCGGCCTGGTTTGGCACCCTGTTCCTTTCCCCATCCTTGGGGTCTTTCCCCCACCCTCTGGTGTCTCCACACACACACACACACACACACACACACACACAACCCCTCGCGATGCCTACTTTGTTCTTGCATGAATAGATTTCTCTCCCGCCTGCTCCCCCGTTTGCTTCGGGATACAGCTGCGTTCACAATGGAAAATCAAACATGGCCACGCCACGGCCCAGGAGGGGAATTGCAGACTCGAAAAGACGGAACGGTTTCTCTGCACGGTTGTGTGGGCTGACCAGCCGAGCCCTCCTAGTGCCGCAGAGGTTGAATTGGGGCGCCTCGGGGGGGGGCAGGTCAGAGGTGTCCCATGGGGCACGATCCACCGGGAAACGGCTCTTCCGGGGTCCTGTACCGTTCTGTGAGGCCTGTGTTGAAGACCTTCCCTGTGAATTGCCAAGGGGAAAGGGAGACATCTCAGGCGCCCGAAATATCTCAGGTTCCTTCTGTGCCGTGGAGTTGAGAAGGGGATCCAGTATGGAACCGGCACAGTCTCTCAGCCTAAGTGGCGGTGATCAGAAGGAAGGGCTGATATGTGACTTCCTTCCTCGGCTCTTATTTTCGCCCTGCCCATGCATGAAGTGGCTGTGAGTGATCCCGGCCCACAGCTAACGCAGGGCCCATGGGGCCTGGCCCCCTGGCGTTTCTTCTGGGGCCCCTCCCTCCTGGGCTGGCCCCAAACTGAGTTACTGTAACTAACTTTGATTTAATTAGCTGTGCCCACACACACCCGAGCCCCACCCACCCCCAAAATCCCTAGCTATGGGGCTGACACAAGACCGAGTGGTCCTTTCTCTCACCAGTTATCTGCCTGCTCAGAAAGGCCCCCCAACTGTGTTTCCACCCACAGTACAGGGTTGCCAACCTCCAGGTGGCAACTGGAGATCTCCTGGGGTTCCGACTGACCTCCGGGCAATGGAGATCAGCTCTCCTGGAGTAAAATGGCCACTTTGCAAGGTGGACTCTACGGCAGAGGTGTCAAACTCATTTCTTACGAGGGCCGGATCTGATACTTTGTCGGGGCCGGGACATGTGTGCCATAAAATGTAATGCCAGGTAGTGGAGATAGAAACTGTATAAAGGACGGCAGCTGGTAAGCTCCGAGTTGGTGTGTGTCCTCACTGCAAGGCCCCCTGGGCTGGGAGGGGGATGCAGAGGAAAACCCACATGGGTGGGCTGGAGAGGCAGCGGTGCGGCGCTGGGCTGGTGTTCCGATGAACCTTGACTGACACAGACAAGATTGCTCTGCTGTGCTGAAGCCACGATGGAGTGGCTCTGCCCACTCCCTCCCAGCACTCCTTCCCTTGCATCATAGAATCGTAGAACGTTAGAGTTGGAAGGGACCTTGCAGGTCATCTAGTCCAACCCCCTGCACTCTGCAGGAGCATAGCCAAAAGATAGCCCTACATATGTACAACATACCCAAAGGATGGTCATCCAACCTTCGCTTGAAAACACCCAGGGAAGGAGCATCCACCACCTCCTGAGGCAGTCTCTTCCACTGCTCAACCACTCCTACAGTTAGGAAGTTTCTCTTGATATCTAGCTGGTATCGACTCCCTCGTAATTTCCACCCATTAGATCTAGTCTTGCAATCTGGACCAAGAGAGAATAGATCTGCTCCATCTTTTACATGACAGCCCTTCAGATACTTGAAGACTGCAATCATGTCCCCTCTAAGCCTTCTCTTTCCCAGGCTAAACATACCCAACTCTTTCAGCCTTTCCTCCTAAGACTTAGATTCCAACCCTCTCACCATCCTGGTCGCCCTCCTCTGGACACTCTCAAGCTTGTCAACATCCTTCCTAAAGTGTGGTGCCCAAAACTGGACACAGGACTCCAGGTGAGGCCTGACCATAGCAGAACAGAGCGGAACTACTCAGTTCCTTGTGGGCCGCATAAGAGCCCTGGACGGGCCGCATCTGGCCCCTGGGCCTTATGTTTGACACCCCCCCGCTCTACGGCATTCTACCCCACTGGAGTCCTGCCTTTCTCCAAACTCTGCCTTCCTTAGAGTCCACTCCCAAAATCTCCGGGTATTTCCCAAGCCCAAGCCAGCAACCCAATGAACAGGGAGGAAAGATACAAGGGACGCAGTAGGGAAGGAATACAAAGAAAGTTCGTTCCAGAGCAGGATTTAAACCGTTCTTGCAATGAAGGCAGAAAACTTGTTTCCCGTTTTCACAACTGTGCATGTCTTGAGCTGGGTGGCCCGGGCTAGCATGGTCTCGTCGGTTCTCAGAAGCTAAGCAGGGTCAGGCCTGGTTAGTATTTGGATGGGAGACCACTCGGGAAGTCCAGAGTCACTCTGTGGAGCAGGCAAGGGCAGACCACCTCTGAACGTCTCCTGCCTTGAAAAACCTACAGGGCTGCAACTGGATGGCATTTTCTGCCACCGCCACCAACCATCTTTCCTACCACGATCTGGATGGGCCAGGCTGACCTGGTCTCAGAAGCTGAGCAGGGTTGACCCTGGCTAGTAGTTGGATGGGAGACCATGTAGTAGAACGGGCCTGCTGTGGCCTGCAGGCCCTGTTCCACCCTGCCCTCCAAGGTTCTCCCAATACCTGAAGAGGCTTTTCTCTGCCTCTGGTAACCTGCTGCCACCACCTGACTTTTGTAGGAATTGTCTGCTGGGAGGGCCAGGATTCCCAGGTTCCCTTCCAAGTTTTGAGGCTTTGCCTCTGGGTCTCCTGCTACCCAGTGCCTGGTCACCACAGGGACTGTTTATTGCCTTGGGCACCCCAGAGGAATAGCCGCTTGCCAACTGCCAGCCTTCCCCCTGATGCCCCTTTTAAAATAGCGTGTCCAAGACTCTGGAGGTCTGTGTGGTACAGAGAACCACTACCAGCATTAGAAGCCATAAAGTATTTATTCAAAAGAAATGGGTAAAAAACAAATCCTCTGTCCCGTTGTCTATACATGCCCTATCAGATGGTAATATATAGGACAGGCTCCTCAGTTTAGGAAGTTAGAGATCTCTAGAGAGTTACCATTACTTTGAAGTTTTTCTTCAGATGTTCCTTTTAACATCCTGGAGGGTGTTCTGGGATGTTGCCGATGTGATGACATCACCCGGAAGTGACATCACCATGTTGGTGACGTCACACGGCGATGCTCTGGTTTAAGGGCAAAATTCTATGGTTTTAGGCCAAATGTACCATGGAGTTTTGCCCTCAAACCAGAGCGTCCTGCATGATGTCCCCAATGTGATGATCATTTCTGGGTGATGTCATCATGCTGGGGACATTGTGCCCAGACATGGCTGTTTGGGGGGTGGGGCCTGAGAAGCGGGGGGTCCCCCACTGGGACCCAGGGACTAGCAACCATACAATACACAGCTCTGTTAGTTGTCCATAGCACAACAGCCAAAAGACAAGCGGACACATCTGGCTAACTCAGAAATCTTCCTGTTCACCTGAGGATCTGGTCATGCTACGTCCGCCTCTTGAGACATCTGCCCCCCGTCCCAAGAAACCCAGCGATGAGACCAAAAGGACTACCTTGCTAGACCTGAATAGTGCGGCTCATTTCCACTGTCCACCTCTGGGGCTTATTGCGCAGTGATGCTTTCTTGTATGGTTCTGGAGAAAGTGTGGATGCCACAAAACAGTCCCTGGAGACCCATTCCATAGGCCCACGTGTGGGTTGAGCCCATCCCATAAATGCTCCCAGGAGATCCTTTGCAGTTGGGCACCCAGGATTTTTAGGGCCATGGTGGCTCAGAGGTTACGATGCTGAAGCTGCAGACTGGAAGGCCAGCAGTTTGGCAGTTCAAAACCCAAGTGCCACGTGACAGAGTGAGCTCCCATCTCTAGTTCCAGCTCCTACCAACCTAGCAGTTCGAAAGCAAGAAATCGCAAGTAGATAAATAGGTACCACTTCGGTGGAAAGGGAACAACATTCTGTGCACCTCGGCGTCTAGTCATGCCGGCCACATGACCACAGAAGTGTCTTCGGACAGCACTGGCTCTTCGGCTTGGAAACGGAGATGAGCACCGCATCCCTAGAGTCGGATTCGACTGGCTTTTGAGCAAGGAAAACCTTTGCCTTTACCTTTTACCAGGGATTGAGTCTCGTGTTAACTTTAAACGTTGGGGATGGCTGAAAGCGTGAATCATCCACGCTTCTGAATCCTGGAACAGCGGGAAGCGTCACATCGCCTATTATCCCTGCGGAATTCCTTTCAGCACAGGGTGAAAAACAAAGTGAGTTCAGGGGCACCTTTAAGACCAACAAACTTTAATTCCGGGTATCAGCTTTCTTGTGCCGGCCCGCTCCTTCCGATAACAGTTCCGGATCTTGTGGTCTCTGACGCAAGCACTTGCCGCGAATGCGGAAAGCCAAGAAGCTGCAGCTCGGGGTACCCTCTCGATCTGTCGTGAAATAAACATTTCCAGAGAACTGCTTCCTATCAGGGTTGCCAACATCCAGGTGGCACCTGGAGATCTACGGAGATCAGTCACGCTGGAGAAAATGGATGCTTCGGAGGGTGGACGCGATGGCATTGTACACCCCCGGGGTCCCCGTCCTCCCCAGGCTCCACCCCCAAATCTCCAGGAGCATCCTGACCTGGATCTGGCAACCCGACCTCCTCATGCCCTGCTGGTGGCCAGGCGGGACCTGGCAACCCTATTGATAGAGCTACCCCACGAACCTGGCTCAATCTTTTTGGAAAGCCAGCCACGTTAATAGCTGTCACAACCAATGCTCCCTCTAAGCTGTGAAGTCTTGTGAGCAACAATTCAGCTTTGTGAGCTACCGGCACTAAAGTTGTGAGCGAGCAATTTGGCTGCCGCATAAATTAGTTTGCTCTGGAGCCCCTCCTTCCCGAGCGAAGGCAAAAAGGTCGGGAGGCTAAAAAAACTGTGAGCTAGCTCACACTGACTCAGCTTAGAGGGAGCAGTGGTCACACCAACCTCTTGAGGCAGTGAGTTCTGCAACGGCATTATGTATCGTTAGACCGAGGCCGATCTGTATCCTAGAAGAAGAAGAAGAGATCGGATTTATACCCTGCCCTTCGCTACCCGAAGGAGTCTCAGAGTGGTTTACAATCTCCTTTCCCTCCCCCTCCCCGCAACAGACACCCTGTGGGGTAGGTGGGGCTGAGAGAGCTCTCTCGAGGACTGCCCTTGAGAGAACAGCTCTGAGAGAACTTGTGACTGACCCAAGGTCACACCAGCGGCTGCATGTGGAGGCGTGGGGAATCGAACCCGGTTCTCCCAGATTAGAATCCGCATTCCTGACCCCTACACCAGACTGGCTCCTACAACTCTGTGTGAAGATTTCCCATAGCTCCAGGACTCTTTCTCCAATGCAAAGAAACATCTTGTACAAGGAACGTTCTTCTAGTGGAAAAGGCTCTTTCTCCAGGTTCCTTGCTCCCCCTGGGCTGGGGGAAGGGAAGCTTCTCAGCTGAGCGGAGCTGTAGGGCACAGATCACTGTAGGATGCAGCCTGTTAATCTAAACCACAGTTCAACAGGAACTGCCCGCCAAGCTTTCCAGGAAGTGGGTGGGGGCTCCATAAGGCAGGGCCTGTTATTGGCTGCCCTCATCCTCTTGTGGCAACCATTTTGGGAGAGGTGCTCACCACCCCCTCTCAAAATTCCAAAGGTCCCCAGAGGCTCAAATAAGTTGGGGACCCCTGTTCTAAACCTTCTTTAGGGGGGAAATAGCTTTGTCGGGTCACTGCTTCCCTAAGTGGGAGAAACGGCATTCCCTCTCTTTGTGTGATGCGTAAACGAGCAGATGATTGTGAACTCTGATGCCACGCTGCAAGTGGCGGTGTACAAGTGGTATTTTTCCCTATGCAGGACTGGTCTCCATGTAGGGAAAATGTCATGCGAGAAGCGGCCCTTAAAGACCTTTGGGAAGCAGGGAGGCAGAGAGCTTAGATGTGGTGAGACCCGCATGCTCCAGAGGCCAAGGGTGAGTTCCCTCTGCTTCTCTAAATTTCACACCAGGCCCGTAGCTATGGCGGGTCTTTGGGGGACTCCGCCCCCTTTCTTAAACTCACAGCCCCACAAGAATTTCTCCTGTATATGCTTTTTCCCCAATCATTTTTGAACTTTTCAGAGAGGCGTGTACTCCTTTAAGCAGATTGGGGTGCTGTAGTTGACTAATTCCCACACTGAGCAAGGGGGGCTGGAGTAGGTGACCTCTAGGATCCCTTCTAACTCTGTGTCAAAAAAAACCCTGATCTCCTTTAAGAGAGTTTTTCTTCCTAAGTGTTGGCTTTCTTGACTATAGATGTCATCAGTCCCCACCTGCCGGCTTGTTCTCAGAATTGTTGCTTAGGCTGGCAGAAGTGATTAACTTGCACCAGCTGAGAACTGTCATCTGAAGAGGTTGACAGCTTGCAATTTAGAGATCTCTCCTGGTAACAGCTTTCTATTGGCTCAATGGCTCCTCTTTCTGCACTGAGAACGTCAGCCCCACCAGAAAATAGTCTGCCCCACCAGCCACAAAATGCTGACTATAGGCCTTTTTCTCATGTTAATCAGGCAGGGGATTCACATACGTGCCAGGCTCTCCAGGTTTCCCTCAACCTCCAAAACCCAGACCAAGACCTGGTGTGGAACAGTTAAGCAGCTGTTCTATATTCCATATAGGCCGATCCCCAAAATAACCCTCCTTCTGAGAGGGAAATAAATCGAGGAAGTGCTTGTATGAATCAATCAATCTCTCTCTCTCTCTCTCTCTCTCTCTCTCTCTCTCTCTCTCTCTCTCTCTGGTGTAGTGTAGTTTGGTGTAGTGGTTAAGTGCGTGGACTCTAATGTGGGAGAACTGGGTTTGATTCCCCACTCCTCCACTTGCACCTGCTGGATGACCTTGGGCAAGCCATAGTTCTGGCACAGCTGTCCTTGAAAAAGAGCAGTTTCTGTCAGAGCTCTCTCAGCCCCACCTACCTCATAGGGTGTCAGTTGTGGGGAGGGGAAGGGAAGAGTTTGTAAGCCACTCTGAGACTCTCTGGGGTAGTGAAGGGCGGGGTATAAAATCCAATCTCTTCTTCTCTTCTTTTTCTTTTCTCTCTCTCTCTCACACGCACACACACACAAAGTAACAGCATGAGGTTCACCAACGCTGACCTGCGTGTACACAATCGCGCTTGAGGCATAACCAGCAGACTAACAGTATTTAGTTGTGATATCTAAAGGGGGGGGACCTAAATAAGGGTGGCAAACTTGACAGTGCAATCCTATGTAGAGTTCATCCAGCCTAAACCAATTAATTCTTCATAGGACTGCCCTGTAGGAGCAGTGGTGTTTGAACTGCATTCTGGGGGATCCTAATTTGCCAGTTTGATGCAGCGGTTAATAGTGTGGACTCTAATCTGGGAGAACTGGATTTGATTCCCCACTCCTCCACATGCAGCTGCTGGTGTGACCTTGGGTCAGTCACAAGCTCCTTCAGAGCTGTTCTCTCAAGGACGGTTCTTTCAGAGCTCTCTCAGCCCCACCTACCTCACAGGGTGTCCATTGTGGGGAGGGGAAGGGAAGGAGATTGTAAGCCGCTCAGAGACTTCTTCGGGTAGTAAAGGGCAGGGTATAAACCCAATATCTTCTCTTCTTCTTCAGTGGGAAAGAAGAATATAGCTCATTATATACTTGGTGCTGTACAAACAGCGTATTTTGACATGATGAGCCCTGCCTTGGTGTGTACATGAAAAGAAAGAGATGGGGGGGGCGTCCTCACAGATGAGGTTTCCTGATACGTCTCTGTATGATTCACTGCTCTCGCCCGAAAAGAGGTGATCTTGCCTTCTCTCTGCATCAGATGTGGTTTGTCCAGTCACTCGGATCTTCATTCAGAGACAGAATTGACTGCCCTTGGAGGAGACTTCCTGCGTTGTCTCTGCATGCCTCCCTGCTCTGGGTTTGCTTTCCCCTCCAATCAGGATGTGTACTCGGAACAGGGACTCAGAGGAGGAAGGACTCATATAGAAAAACAGGGAGCTGGCGCCTCTCGCGTGAAAAGGCAGGTCTGATCCCAGTAGCGCCTTAGAGCCCAATGAGGTTTTTTGGATATAAACTTTCAGGAGCGAAAACTCCCCGTGTCTGACACTTTCGACTCTCAAAAGTTTACACCCCCAAAATCTCATCTAAACTGCTACTGGATTCAAATCTGGCTCTTCTACGGCAGGCCAACATGTCTACCCACCGAAAAGGATCTTGCTTGCAAGTGATTCCATGTTTCCAGTTTTAGCTTGGGGGGTGGGGGGAGTCTGCGTGGATTAACGTGGATGTTTCTGGGACACTGCTGTAGTTGCAGCTAAACCTTGTTTGTCTCCCCTGTACTGTTGCAGACAGGGTTATTTTGGGGCAGGAACGCACAGGAACGGCGTTCCGGCTGGCTCCCGAGTTGGCCACGCCCAGCAGGAACTCATTAGCATAACAGGCCACACCTAGCAGTAGAAACTCATTAGGATTGGCTACATTAAGGGTGTGTGGCCTAACATGCAAAGGAGTCCCTGCTACAAAAAAAGCCCTGGGGTTTTGACAACAAGCAAGGTGAACAGAATAAGAAGCAAAAGGTGGGTGTGGCTGGATGACCACACTTCTGGCAGCATGGAGGTGTGGCCTAATATGCTAATGAGCTGGCTATCAGGGATGTGGCCTAATATGCTTATGAGTTTCTGCTGATGGGTGTTGCTTATTATGCTAATGAGTTCCTGCTGGGCTTTTTCGACAAAAAAAAGCCCTGGTTGCAGACATCATATAACAAACTCATGCAGTAAAAGAGACGTCTCAGTCAGGGGCCGGCGTTTTAGCACATCAGGTCAGTCGTGGGAATGTTCTGAGAGGAGTCTAAAGCTCGCTTCTCTTCCTGTCTTGGAAAAATCCTCCCAAAGACACAAGGATTGCAGTCCATATAAACTGTAGAAAAGAGCAAGAGTCTGGGAGCACCTTAAGGACTAACACAATCGGTGGCAGGGGAGGAGCTTTCAGGAGTCGCTGCTCGCTTCTTCGGATACAGCTAGAATGGGGGTCGCTCTGTCCTATTTATTGAAAAGTGGAGTGATTACAGATTCTGAATGACAGTAGCAGACAAATGACAATAGCAGGGGAATAACAATAGCAGGTGTGATTGGATTTAGGTGAGAATTGCAGAGGGGTAATAGGCGTGGAGAAATCAGCATTGGTAATGAGACAGGAAACCTAGGTCTCGATTCAGTCCAGGTGGATGCGTCATCTTATCATTATCAATTGCAGTTCAGCAGTCTCTCTTTCTAAGCTCCGTTTGAAGTTCCTTTGTAAGAGCACTGCTACTTTAAGGCCAGCAACTGAATGTCCTGGAAGGTTTATATGTTGCCCCACCGGTTTTTGAACATTGTGGTTCCTAATGCCCATACACCTACAGACCATCCGTATACCTACGGACCATTCCCAAGATTAATTCAATAAGTTCAGATTCGCTATGTAAGTGAGCTTGTTGACTGCACAACGTATTAAATATAGCTTGACCATCACATGTTCCAAGGTCAGCTTTTGGAGAAATCTTGATCAGCGTAGACCCTTGACTATTGTGCATGGCGGGGGGGGAGATGTGGGTGTATGGCCAATATGGAATAGAGGGGAGTTCATTTGTTTACTTAATTTATACTGCACTTTTCTCCCCAGTGTAGACCCAACACAGCTTACAACATTCCCTCTTCCTACAGTTTATCCTCACAACAGCCCTGCGTGGTAGGCTTGGCTGAAAGTGTGTGACTGGCCCAAAGTCTCCCAGCAAGCTTCCATGGCAAAGCCGGGATTTGAATCTGGGTCTCCCAGACCCTAGTCTCAGGTGTGTAGCAACAGAACAAAATTTGAGTCCAGTGGCGCCTTTAAGATCAACAAAGTTTTATTCAAGGTATAAGCAGGGCTATTTTTGGGCAGGAACGCACAGGAACGGAGTTCCGGCTGGCTCCCAAGTTGGCCACACCCAGCAGGAACTCATTAGCATAATAGGCCACACCCAACAGCAGGAACTCATTACAATTGGCTACATGAGGGGTGTGTGGCCTAATATGCAAGGGAGTTCTGCTACAAAAAAACCTCTGGGTTTTGACAACTAGCAAGGTAAACAGAAGAAGAAGCAAAAGGTGGGTGTGGCTGGATGACCACACTTCTGGCAGCATGGGGGTGTGGCCTAATAGGCTAATGAGCTGTGATATCAGGGGTGTGGCCTATTATGCTAATGAGTTCCTGCTGGGCTTTTTCTACAAAAAAAAAGCCCTGGGTATAAGGTTGTATCTGAAGAAGTGTGCGTGCACACGAAAGCTTATACCTTGAATAAAACTCATGTTGGTCTCGAAAACTGGACTCGGATTTTGTTCAGATCCTAGTCTGACATTCTAAACACTGCATCATGCAGGCTGGTTGCTCAGAAGATCGGACTGCATCTGTTTGGATCAAGATGGGTAGCTGTGTTAGTCTGTCTGTAGCAGTAAAAAAGAGTAAAAGTCCAGTAGCACCTTAAAGAGCTAACAAAATGTGTGGTACGGTATGAGGTTTTGTGAGTCACTACTCACTTCTTCAGATATAGCTAGAATGGGCATCCATCTGTCCTATATACTGGAAAGTGGAGTGATTTCAGATGCCAAATGACATTTGCAGGCAAATGGCAATAGAAGGTGTGATTGGATTAGTTGTGATATACAGAGAGGTAGTAGGTGTGGAGAAATCAGCACTGGTAATGAGACAGGAAACCTAGATCTTGATTCAGTCCAGGTGGACGCATTGCCTTGTTATGAAGCTCAAGGCAGTGCATCCACCTGGGTGGAATCGTTAGGAAGCTCAGGACAATGCATCCACCTGGACTGAATCAAGACCTAGGTTTCCTGTCTCATTACCAGTGCTGATTTCTCCCTGCCGAGTGCCTCTCTGCATATCACACCTTCTGTTGACATTTGCCTGCTAATGTGATTTAGCATCTGAAATCACTCCACTTTCCAATATATAGGGCAGGTGGATTCACATTCTCGCTGTATCTGAAGAAGTGAGACAGTGACTCACGAAAGCTCTTACTCTGCCGCATATTTTGTTAGTCTTTAAGGTGCTGCTGGAGCTGCGGTGGCTCAAGTGGTTAAGACGCTGAACTGCAGGCTGTGGAAGGTCGGTAGGTTGGCAGTTCGAGACCCGAGTGCCACATGACGGAGTGAGCTCCCGTCTCTAGTTCCAGCTCCTGCCAACCTAGCAGTTCGAAAGCAAGAAATTGCAAGTAGAGAAATAGGTACCACTTCGGTGGGAAGGTAACAGCATTCCGAGTGCTTTGGTGTTTAGTCATGCCGGCCATATGACCACGGAAACGTCTTTGGACAGCGCTGGCTCTTCGGCTTTGAAACGGAGATGAGCACTGCAACCCTAGAGTCGGATTCGACTGGCTTTCGAGCAAGGGAACCTTTACCTTTAAGGTGCTGCTGGACTCTTACTCTTTTCTCCAGCATATATTTGTTCTATCACATGGGATCCTGCAGAATTATTTGGGAGAGCTCACGCAGTTGCAAGTCATCACTTGATGGTACAGTCACCGCAAGATGAATGCACAGTTATGAAAAAGACTCTTCCAAATTCTGGATTATGCTGGTTTGGGGTGACCAACAGAAATGGTTGTACAAAGGCTGAGTTTACATATTTGTAAGGCATTTATCTTTTCAAGAGATGTTTGCCTGCCTTTGGATTCCGTGTGGAGCCAAAATCAAACCAATAAAACAATTAGCGGTTAATTAGAAAGAGCACAATTTTTTGGACCTGGTCCACATTCAGTGTAGCCAAAATTCCATGAAGGCAGTAATCTACTTTTTTATCCCACCCTTCCTCTAGAGAGTTCTGTGGGGTATATGTTGTTCCCCTCTTTAGTTTTATCTCACAACAATCCTGTGAGGTAGGTAGGGAAGAGAGAGGGAGGGGGAGAGAGAGAGATCCCCAGGTTTTCCCCAAGTGAACTTCATGACTGAGTGGGGATTTGAACCCAGGTCTCTCCTAGACCTTCTCTAATATTCTAACCACTGCACCACACACACAAAACTGAGAATCCTGGCTGAATCATGAACTTTTTTCTTGCTCCATTAAACTACCGAAGTGGTCCGAATCCCCACACAGAGAATGTGCTCAGTTCCTTCTTTCCCCCTCTTTTTCCATAACAGTCAGTAAAAACGAGGTATATGATTTTCTTACTTCCCATTGTATCTGAGGAAGTGAGCTCTGGCTCACAAAAGCTCATAGAGGAACCAATCTTGTTAGCCTTTACGGAGCCTCTGGACTTCTTGTACGGGGTCACCCAACTTCTCCTCAAGAAAGGGCTGCTCAGATTTCAAGGAGGAGGGTGAAAAACCACCGTGGTGTAGTGGCTAAAGTGGCAGATCTGGGGGATCCAGGTTTGAATCCCCACCCGTGCCATGGAAGCTCGCTGGGTGACCTTGGGCCAGTCACACACTCTTAGCCTAACCTGCCTTACAGGGTTGTTGTGAGGATGAAATGGAGGAGAGAAAAATGACATAAGCTGTTTTGGGTCCCCATTGGGGGGTGGGTAAGCAGGCTTTTAAATAAGTAGTCATTAGCAAACCTCTTTTTTTGGTGAGTATTTTGTGTGTATGTGTGCGCGCATGTGCATGCCTGGAATCATGGTTGACTTCTGGCGACCCCTAGTGGGGCCTGGGCATTTCAGAGAGGTGGCTTGCTATTGCCTGCCTCCGCGTCCTGGCCCTGGTATTCCTTGGAAGTCTCCCTTCCAAGTACTCACACGGGTCGGCCCTGCTTAGCTTCCGAGATCTGACGAGATCAGGCTTGCCTGGGCTGTCCAGGTCAGGGCAAATTCCTCAGCAAACTCAATGTCTGCAGCACTTGGATAGGGAGCGGAAAATGTAACTTTCCTTTGTTGCCAGCCAATCGTTACAGACATTGCTGGTGTGGCGGCAACACATATGCACATGCGAATGAACTTGCGCCTGATTGGAGACGAGGTGAAAGCGAGGGCCGGAGGAATGCAGATGAGGGCACGATAGGGTGAGCAGGCCTCCGCCCCACGGGAGAAGGCAGAAAGAGAGCGAGCAGCCCCAGAGGGTGGCGACGAAAGAATGGGGGAGACATGTTTCAGGGTACCCCGATGCAAAGGCTACATTGTGGCATCCTGGTGGTTAGACGAGGCCCTGCGAGAGCTGGGTTCAGATCCCTGCACTGCCATCGAGACTCGCTGGGTGACTCGGGGCCATTCGCCCGCTCTCAGCCTCATCTACCTCGCAGGGCGGTTGCGTGAGGATAAAAGGGAGAGCTGCATCGGGCCTAAACTAGGTAACCTGAAGGGGTGGGCTGAAGGCAGAAAAGGGGAGCCCCCGGCGGGGAGGGGGTTCATTTAAGGTGGGGAGGTCGGGTTGCCAGCCTCCAGTCCGGTGTGATGGTTAGGAGCATGGACTCTAATCTGGGAGAACTGGGTTTGATTCCCCCAACTCCTCCACATGCAGCTGTTGGTGTACCTTGGGTCAGTCACAAGTTCTTTCAGAGAGCTGTTCTCTCAGGAGCAGTCCTCGAGAGAGCTCTCTCAGCCCCTCCTACCTCACAGGGTGTCTGTTGTGGGGAGGGGAAAGGAAAGGAGTTTGCAAGCCACTCTGAGACTCCTTCAGGTAGTGAAGGGTGGGATATAAATCCAATCCAATCTCCTCCTCCTCCTCCTCCTCCTCCTCCTCCTCCTCCTCCTCCTCCTCTTCTTCTTCTTCTTCTTCTTCTTCTTCTTCTTCTTCTTCTTCTTCTTCTTCTTCTTCTTGGACATGGAAGGCTCCAGGAATTACAACTGATCTCCAGATGACCGACCCTGGAAAAAATGGCTGCTTTGGAGGGTGGACTCAACGGCATTGTGCCCCACTGAGGTGCCTGTCCTCCCCAAACCTCACCCTTCCCACATTTCCCTCCCAAACCTCCAGGAATTTTTCAGCTTGGAGGTGGCAACTATATGAGGAGGGCACAATATGAACCAGTGTCTAGGTTCCAGAATGAAACGGGGGGGGGGGCATTTTGGCAGGAGTACAGGGGGAGCCATGGGAGGGACGGTTGCCACCTCTGGGCTGGGAAATTCCTGGAGAATTGGGGGTGGAGCCCGGGGAGGATAGGGACTTCAGTGGGGCTCAGTGCCCTAGAGTTCACTTTCCAAAGCATCCATTTTCTGCAGGAGAACTGATCCCGGTAGTCTGGAGGTGAGCTGCAATTCCGGCCACCCTGCCTATTGAAGACCAGTTGTAATTCCGGGAGATCTCCGGGCACCGCCTGGAGGTCGGCAACCCCAGGAGAGGGCGAACGGACAGTTACGGGGGAGAGTGGGAAACCCCAGGGAGAAGCTAAGGGGTGCGAGGGGGGTGGGATTAGGCGCTTGCAGGGCGCCACCCCGAGGCGAGCGACGGGCGTAGGCGGGGGCCGTTGTCCGGGGGCCGGGCGGGCGCAGGCTTGCCGACAGGGGAGGGCGCAGGCAGCCGGGCCGGGCTGGGCCGCGCGCGGATCGATCGAGGCAGAGGCGCCCGGCGCGAGGATTGCATCTTGTCACAATAATTTATTGCTCTCATCCCCGCCTGATCGATGGTTTGAATTAGCGAAGCGCCCGGCTTTAATATTTACCCTCCGCGCTGCGCTTCCAATCTCAATTCTAATTGATTCGGACACGGGCAAGCGCGGCCTGGTGGGGCGGGGGGGGGGGAGAAAAGGGTGGGGGTCGGGGGGCCTGAGGAGTGGGCTGGGCAGGACCCCCAGGGCGAGGGACCGGGGTGGGGGGATCTCTTGGGTTTCCAAAAGGGGGCAGCCAGAGATGTGCGGGATGAGTGGTCGGCCAGGGGGCAGCGTCCCGGGTGGGAGAGATCAGGAAGCTTGGTTGAGGCCTATAGGAGGCCCGACAGGAGAAGTGGTTATTAGGGGAGAAACATCAGGCCTTTGGAAACAGCACTGTTTTAGGGACGGTGGAATTTGGAGAGCGGAGCACTGGATTCAGGAGACAAAGTGGAGACCCCAGGCCTGGGTGTGGGGTTAGGGGCTCAGCAGAAGAAGAAGAGGTTGGATTTCTACCCCGCCCTTCACTACCCGAAGGAGTCTCAGAATGGCTTACAATCTCCCTTTCCCTTCCCCACAAGGGACACCCTGTGAGGTAGGCAGGGCTGAGAGAGCTCTCTCGAGGACTGCTCCTGAGAGAACAGCTCCGAGAGAACTTGTGACTGGCCCAAGGTCACACCAGCAGCTGCGTGTGGAGGCGTGGGGAATCAAACCTGGTTCTCCCAGATCAGAGCCCGCGCTCTTAACCACTATGTCAGACTGGCTCTCCATGAAGACCCCATGGCTTTCAAATATTTGTTTAAACTTCCTCTAAATTTGTTTCATGGGAACACAGAACTGGAGGGGAACCCAAGGGTCATCTAGCCCACCCCTCTGCTCAATGCAGGAAATTCACAACTACCATCCCCCACACACTCCCACTTCCTCTGTGCCCAAATTAGAGTCCGTGCTCCTAACCGGTACACCAAACTGGCGCTCTGCCAAAGGAAGCTGTGGCAGATCTCTGAGAAAGCCACAACCTGGCTTGAAAGAATCGACTTTGCACTGTCTCCTTGCCATTAGCAATTATAATTCCTGGCAAAGCATGACCAGGGCCCCCCAACGTGGTGCCCATGGGCACCACGGTCACTGCCAATGGGTTGGATGGGGCACTTCCCCAATAGGGCTCCTGATTGGCTGTGCAGCTGAAGAGGCGTCCTGTTAAAAACAGAGCTTCTGCCAGAAATGTCAAAGAGTTCCTGTTGGTTATATTATAACCTCGTTCCCTGACATTTTGTAGTCTGCTCTGTCTTCTGCAGGGGCCATTTTGGGGTTGTGCCCACTGCCCTGTGTTGTGTCAGAATTCCAAAGGTTCCTGCAGGCTCAAAAGGGTCAGGGATCCCTGCACTAGACTGTCCAAACTGGAATCAGATATTGGGTGAGATACACTGAGGAAGGAAGGAAGGAAGGAAGGAAGGAAGGAAGGAAGGAAGGAAGGAAGGAAGGAAGGAAGGAAGGAAGGAATTCTCTCACTTAAGGATTGAGGGACAGTTTGTGTTTTATAGGGACCTGTATTTGCTTGCCCAATATACATGCACGTATTGCCTCGAATACAAGATCACAAGCGCAGGCCCCGTATCTTCTCGCAATATATGCCGCACAAAAACACACTGCCCACAGAACGACACACAACCTTGTAACTTAGTATCTGGAGCGTTTTCTCCATCTTGTGAGCCGGGGGGGGATGTTATATATCTCCCCCTCCGTCCGTTATACGATCCCAGGCCTGCCTCTAATAGGTATAGACTATTTTTAGACAGATGGTTCCGCAATTCTCATCTCCTCCAAGAGCGCTTCAGACAGCCGGCAAGATGACAAGGCCTTCAAGTGGCCAGAATTTACTTCCGCGCGTTCCGGCGGGGCCTCACGTGTCCCCCGCCAAAGGATGGTGAAGGGCCTTGAGTTTTCCACAGAAATCTCCGACGTTCGATAATCGATTCCTCAAATTATCCGGGAAGATAATTTCCACCTGCAATGAAGTTAATTCAAGCCTTGAATTATTGCCGAGAACCATTTGGGTACCAGAAGGCCACCTATGTGTCTAATTCGTCTTCTGGGGGTCCTTTCGTGATGTCTTGATTTTATGACGGCTCAGAGATATTTCAGATTCAGGGTTGGTCCGTTTGCTTTGTGGATAGCATATCCCCCACCCCCAAACAGTGGGACCAGGGAGGCAGAGAGATCATTTCTAGAGGCAAGAGTTGAACGTTGATCTGTCTATATGAGCAGAAGGTCACGCAGGATAGACTATTTCAAGAGTCCCCAACACGGTGCCCATGGGCACCATGCCGCCCAGCAGCACCTTTTAGAAAATGGGCAGGTCCAGCTGGGACTTTCCCTAGGAAAGCTTCTGATTGGCCATTGGAGATTTTATTGGCTTTGCTGATTTTTAAAAATGTTGCTTTGGCGGCGGCAGCTGCCACCACGGCACTGTGGAACTGAAAGTAAGCCGTGGAGGCCATTTTCTGGCTGCACACCATGCTGTGTCAGAGTTCCAACAGTGCCCACGAGCTCAAAAGTGTCTATTTGCTGCACTGAACTGCTTCAGGTAATAAAGAACATAATGAAATTCTTCTGCCTGAGATCCCTGCACGTAGAAATCATGTGCATCAGGGAAAGACTGAGGCTAGAACCCCTTTCTCTGACATCAAGTTTCCTACATGCAGGGTGTTTTCTGTTGGAAGAGAAGGCCTAGATGTTGTGTCAAGCCTCAGCCTCAGCAAATGAGTCCGTGAGATAGACAGGCAAACTGTGGGTTTTCTTCCTGTTTACTCTCCTGTCTCTGTCGCTTTGTTGTAGGCTAATAGATTACAGGGAAATTGCCTGCCTGCTTTCCATTCTGCTCTTCTCTTGCACACACAACAAAGAAGGAGCACGCTGCTCCCTTTTTTGCCACAACGGATGCAGGGTACCCCTCTGGATCTGCATTCATCCAAGGTATTTAGGTTAGATTCTATCTCTGTCTCTAAGCTTTACTATCTAGAATGTAGTTCCCGAATAAAAGGAAGTCTTGAAACTGAAAAGCGGCTCTGTGTAACTTTGTAACTCTGCTAGTGCACTGAGAACAAAGGGCTTTTACTGCATGCAGCCAAGGTGCACTCTGCTAAACTGAGAAGGGATACTGGACTAACTAACCAGTTACTCCCAACAGGTTATGGGCCCAGCATTTTTCAGGAGAGGTATTCAATCATGTAAAATCCCCACAGGTCCTCTGAAGTAGTTGAGACTTAGAATTGTTTTTAACACACAGGCACACCCCCACCCCCACCAATGATCTGTTGTTAGGGATGCCAACCTCCAGGCGGGTCCTGGGGATTCCCTGGAATTACAGTTCATCTCCAGACTACAGAGATCATGGCTGCTTTGGTAGGTGGACTCTATAGCATTGAGCCCCACTAGGGTGGCCAACCTTCCTAAACTCCACCCTCTTTAGGCTCCACCTACCCCAAATATCCAGATATTTCCCAACCCAGAGCTGGCAACCCAAAACCCTGCAGAGGTCCCTGTCCTCCCCAGGCTCCAACTTCAAATCTCTGGGACTTTCCCAACCAGGATCTGGCAACCCTACACCCCCATCCCCTGCTGGTGGTCAGGAGAGCTTTCCACGGAAAAGTTTTCCCTTTGAATAAAACTTTGTTGGTCTTAAAGGTGCCACTGGACTCTAACTTTGTTCAGTGAGGAAGGAAGAGAGCGAGGCTGGTCCTTACAGAAGGGCAAGGTGCTCTTAGCATAAGCTAACAGAATCATGGAATCACAGAGCTGGAAGGGGCCATAGAGGCCATCTAGTCCAACCCTCTGCTCAATGCAGGATCAGTCTAGAGCATCCCTGACAAGTGTTTGTCCAGTTGCTGCTTAAAGACTGCCAGTAAGGAGACGCTCACCACCTCCCTAGGCAGCATATTTCACTGTGGCACAGCTCTTTTTTCCTAATATCCAGCCGGTACCTTCCTGCCCTTAATTTACACCCATTCTTGCGAGTCCTCTCCTCTGCTGCCAACAGGAACAGCTCCCTGCCCTCCTCTAAGTGACAGCCCTTCAGATACTTAGAGTCATCCCGTCCCCCCTCAACCTCCTCTTCTCCGGACTGAACATTCCCAAGTCCCCCAGCCTTTCCTCATGGGGCTTCTTGGTCTCCAGGCCTCCCGAACATCCTCATCACTCTCCTCTGCACCTGCTCCATTCTGCTCACATCCTTTCTGAAGTGTGGCCTCCAGAACTGCATACAATACTCTAGGGGTGGCCTGACCAATGCAATGTACAGTGGGACCATGACATCCTGCAATTTGACTGTTATGCCTCTGTTGATACACCCCAAGATCGCATTAGCCTTTTTTGTCACTGCGTCACACTGGCTGCTCACAGAAATCATGGGGTCCCTTCATTTCTGACCGCAGCTTGCAGATTGGAAGGGTCGTTCTTGCTCTATCAGCGCTTAATAGATGAGTACAAACTTTCTGCGTTTTTAAAAAAACCTTTACATGTCTATCTAGCAAAATATTTCTCAGTCTCTGGCATCTGTTGAGCCTTCCTTAGTGCATAAATAAACCAACCGTTTGACAACGCAGTCCTGTGCAGACTTACTCCAGCCTAAGCCCATGGAAATCAATAGGCTTAGACAGGAGCAGCTGTGCATAGGACTGAACACTGAATCTCCCCCATGGATAGCTTGAATCCTTTTCATCATTTTGGATTTTGATTGTACGTTTTGCATGCTCCGTATATCACCCTTGGCCGTTTGAGTAAGAGGAGATGAATAAATGAATATGCAAAGGTGAACAATCACTCTGGCAGACCTTAAGGAAACAAAAAAGATTCAAGGTTCTTGCAGGGAGCTGGCCATGTGCTTCAAGGTTCCTGTGGGGTGAAACCCAAAAGTTTGCAGAAGGCACAACTTGCCCCATTGATAAGCCAAACAACAAGGGAAAAAGACTCGTGTCACAGGAGTCCCAAATCTACAAATCCCACTAGTAGAAAACACCATCAAAGATTGCCAAAAGAATATATTAAACAATTAAACAATTTCCTCCTTTGAAGACAAGACATAAAGTTCATGTAGTCTACTTACACTATGAAGAAGACTTGTGGTCTGTTGAAATTGCTGGAATCAGGTTCCACTTACACAGCCAGCAAACTGAAGAAGTCGAAGGAAACACATCTTCCGAGTATCTAGAACGGGCGTCTTTGCAAAGGCTGTTTGGAAAATGTTTTGACCGTGCGGACCCCTCCCATCAAGTTATACTGACTACATAGACTTGGGTGTCTTCTCTTCAAAGGAGGAAATATTAGTATCTTATGCCTTATCATAGTTACAGTATGCATTAATGTCGTTGTTCTGACACCAACAACTTTATAATTGCTTAATATATTGTCGTGGCAATCTTGGATGGTGTTTTCTACTAGTGGAATCTGTATCTTTGGGACTCCATAGATAAGCCGGGCTCGGTGGTAACTGCCTGTAATGTAGAGTTGCCCGGTCCGGGTTGGGAAATACCTGGAGATTTGGGGGGTGGAGCCTGAGGAGGGTGGGGCTTGGGGAGGGGAGGGACTTCAATGGGGCACGATGCCACTAGAGTCCACCTCCCAAATTGGCCGTTTTCTCCAGGGGAAGTGATCTCTGTCACCTGAAGATCAGTTGCAATAGCAGGAGATCTTCAACCCCACCTGGAGGTTGGCCAGCCTGCTGGAATGCCATAGAATCCGCCTTCCCCATCACGCGTTGAGCATAACTGTCCTGCTGCATTGGAAAGCCATAGCCGTAACAGGATCTCTGCTGGACCAGTGTTCCCTCTAAGCTGAGTTACTGTGAGCTAGCTCACAGGTTTTTTAGCCTCCAGCTCACACATTTTTGTCTCGGCTCAGGAAGGAGGGCCCCACAGCAAACTAATTTACACAGCAGCCAAATCACTGCTCCCAACTGCAATGCCGGCCGCTCACGAAGTAGAATTTTTGCTCACAAGACTCCGCAGCTTGGAGGGAGCATTGCTCTGGACTACATCTCACGTAAATCGGAACTCAGCACCAGGAAACATTTTGCTCGTGAGACGCTCAAAAAGTCATGCAAGCTACCCAATGTTTAGTTGATATCTCTGCAGATGCTGGAGCCGAAAAGAGTAAGGGATGGACAAAGAGCCGTGGGATAAACAGATACTGCATATACGTTTTCTTCTCCTCCATGAGAACTAGGGTGGTGTGTTGTGTGTTTCTAAATGGAAAGTTGACAAAGAGGAATGGTTCTCCCTCTCCCCAAAGACTAGAACTCGGGGGCATCCCATGAAGCTGATGGGCAGTAGGTTGAGGACAGGCAAAAGGAAATACTACTTTACACAGAGAGTGATTAAAATGTGGAGTTTGCTGCCAGGGGATGTGGTAATGATGGCCACAGGAGTGAACAGCTTTAAAAGGGGATCAGATTGATTCTTGGAGGATAAGTCTATCAATAACTACTAGCCATGGTAACTGAGGGGAAACTCCACATTCAGAGGCACTAAGCCTCTGAATCCCAGAGCCAGGAGGCCACATTGTGGGAAGGCCTCAGCCTCTATGTCCTGTTGTTGTCCCTCCAGAGGAACTGGTTGGCCTCTATGTGAGACAGGATGCTGGACTAGACGGACCACTGGTCTGATCCAGCAGGGCTCTTTTTATCTTCTCATCAGGGAAAGGCCTCGGCTTCCGTGCCCTGTTGTTGGCCCTCCAGAGGAACTGGTTGGCCATTGTTTGAGACAGTGGTCTGATCCAGCAGGGCTCTTCTTGTGTTCTTATCAGAGGAAGGCCTCAGCCTCTCTGCCTCCAGAGGAACTGGTTGGCCACTGTGTGAGACAGGATGCTGGACTAGATGGACCAGTGGTCTGATCCAGCAGGGCTCTTCTGATGTTCTTAAAGTCCCAGGAAGCTGAATTCCACCCCTGGAATACGCAGGCACCGCTATGTCTGTCCATCACTGTAAAGTCTTTCTCTCTCTGAGTTTTTAAAAACCGGTAGAGGGTTCCGGTGTGGGGTGGTGGTGATGGTTAAGATCTGGTAGGCGTTTCTGATTGATTTTTAACAGGATATTTCTGCTTGTTTCTGCTATGTTGGCTTCTTTCGTTACTGCTTCTGAGCCTTTGGGAGGGATCAGACGATACATTTAAATATCTGGGGGGGGAAACCCTGTTATTGTTCTCTCTGGCATAAGGTCTTTGGATTCGAACGTATGCCGATTGACGTGCTTTTAAATCGCCCTTTTGAACGTGTTCTTAAGAGGCATCTGCGTGGGAACCGGAACAGAACCGGATAGATCCAAGCGTGGAGAGTCCCATAGCTTACGCTGGGGTAATTCCAGCAGTTCTTTGCTTCTGTGTTTGTGTGGCATAGCCAAAGAACTCTGTTTATTAATTCTATTTTTTCAGAACATTTATTAGCTGCCTTTTCTGCTGAGGGAGCTCAGAGCGGCTTGCAATTTTAAGTCACACAAAGAGATAGATAGATAGATAGATAGATAGATAGATAGATAGATAGATAGATAGATAGATAGATAGATGATAGATAGATAGATAGATAGAGAGATAGAGAGATAGAGAGATAGATAGAGAGAGAGATAGATAGAGAGAGAGAGAGATGATAGGTAGGTAGGTAGGTAGACAGATAGATAGATGATAGATAGATAGATAGATAGATAGATAGATAGATAGATAGATAGATAGATAGTAGGTAGATAGTAGGTAGATAGTAGGTAGAGCTGCGGTGGCTCAAGTGGTTAAGACGCTGAACTGCAGGCTGTGGAAGGTCAGTAGTTCAGCAGTTCGAGACCTGGATGCCGCATGATGGGGTGAGCTCCTGTCTCTAGCTCCAGCTCCTGCCAACCTAGCAGTTCGAAAGCAAGAAATTGCAAGTAGATAAATAGGGACCACTTCAGTGGGAAGGTAACAGCGTTCTGTGCACCTTGGTGTTTAGTCATGCCGGCCACATGACCACAGAAACGTCTTCGGACAGCGCTGGCTCTTTGGCTTTGAAACGGAGATGAGCACCGCAACCCTAGAGTCGGATTCGACTGGCTTTCGAGCAAGGGAACCTTTAGTAGGTAGATAGTAGGTAGATAGGTAGATAGACTGGTAGGTAGATGGTAGGTAGGTAGGTAGGTAGGTAGGTAGGTAGGTAGGTAGATAGATAGATAGATAGATAGATAGATAGATAGATAGATAGATAGGCAGGCAGGCAGGCAGGCAGGCAGGCACACGTAACACAAAAAAACTAAAATTTAAGATCACACTTTAGGACTGCATCAATCAAATGCAGTCCTAAATAAAACCCTCTTCAGCTGCTTCCTAATGATGGAAAGTGAGGGGGCCGGGTGCAACTCCCCAGGGAGGTTGTTTCATAATCGTGGGGCGGTCACCGAAAAGGTCCCGCCTCACGTACCCACCAAAGGAGCTTCTTTGATTGATGGGGCAAGTCAGGAGGGCTTCTCCCTGTCATCTTAATTCACAGGCAGGGATATATGGTGCTGAGCTCCCCCTCCCTGGCAGTCTTGAAGCAGCGGCCGGACAAACCCTTGCCAGGGATGCTCCAGGCTGATCCTGCATCGAGCAGGGGATTGGACTCAATGTCCTGTAGGGCCCCTTCCCATTCTGTAATTCTATATGGGAGAAGACAGTCCTTCAGAGACCTCAGTCCCAAGAGACGTGGGGCTTGAAAGGTCCAAACCAAAACCTTGAACTGGGCTTGGGAGCAGGTAGGTGTCCAGTGTAATTGCTGTGGTTTTGGGGCCCTGTGTTCCAGTCTAGCTGCCGAATTCTGCGCTCACCAGCCGCTCTGTTGGCAATGCGGACACCACAGAAGTGAAGTGCTTAATTGCTGGAGGAGATGGTGGCTGTTTGAGAACACAGGTGCAAACGCAACCGAAGAAGAATCGTGGAATCCGAGAAGGAAGACGTCAAAGGCCGGCTTGCCCATATACACCCCCCTGCCTTCCCCAGCGTTTGGCCTGGTTCACACATGCCAATCTATCGATCCCTGTATGCATATCGTGACTCCCATGGGCTCAGCTCCCAGCTCAGCTATGAACTCAGTATATGGCCTTTAGTTAAGTCCAGGGTTATTTTGGGGCAGGAATGCACAGGAGCAGAGTTCCGGCTGGCTCCTGAGTTGGCCACGCCCAGCAAGAACTCATTAGCATAATAGGCCACACCCAACGTCAGAAACTCATTAGGATTGGCTACATGAGGGTTGTGTGGCCTAACATGCAAGAGAGTTCCTGCTACAAAAAAAGCCCTGGGTTTCGACAACAAACAAGATAAACATAATAAGAAGCAAAAGGTGGGTGTGGCTGGATGACCACGCTTCTCATAGCACGGGGGTGTGGCCTAATATGCTAATGAGTTTCTGCTGTTGGGTGTGGCCTGTTATGCTAATGAGTTCCTGCTGGGCTTTTTCCACAAAAAAAGCCCTGGTTAAGTCACTTTGTCGAGTTTCCCTGCCTCCTTTTAAATCTGCAGGGCGGGGATAATGCCAGAGGCCCGCACCGCATGCTTGCTTGTAAGGACAATTTATTTATTTATTACTTATCATCTTTGACCGCTTTAGCCCACCTTCCCCTGCTGTCACAAGGCTCAGGGCGGGTCACAACGTAATAGAGGAGAGAGAGAGAAGAAGAGATTGGATTTATACCCCGTCCTTCACTACCCAAAGGAGTCTCAGAGTGGCTTACAATCTCCCTTTCCCTTCCCCTCCCCACAACAGACACCCTGTGAGGTAGGTGGGGCTGAGAGAGCTCTTTCAAGGACTGCTCTTGAGAGAACAGCCCTGAGAGAACTTGTGACTGACCCAAGGTCACACCAACAGGTGCATGTGAAGGAGTGGGGACTCAAACCCGGTTCTCCCAGATTAGCTCCTAACCGCTACACCAAACTGGCTCTCTATATAGTTCCTGACCAGAAGCCTCAGCTGTAGGCCTGGCGGAATAGCTCTGTTTTACAGGCCCTGTAATACAGACTGTAATAAGTCTCGCAGGGCCTGCATTTCAGCTGGCTGAAGATTCCACCAGACTGGGGCTACGGCCAAGCAGACTCTGGCTCTGGTCAAGGCTATGCAGATAACCAAATTGTGTGTGTAAAGTCAGAGAGGCAGTCTGTGTTGGGGTCTGAGTGCTGGACTAAGATCTGGGAGACCCAGGTTCTAATTTCCAGTCTGCCACGGAAGCTTGCTGGGTGACCTTGGGCCAGCCACGCTCACTCAGCCTAGGCTACCTGGCAGTGTTGTTTTGAGGATAAAATGGCGGAGAGGAGAATTACACGAGCCCGTTTGGGTCTCTGTTGAGGAGAAGGGAGTAGTGGGAATGAAGCAAAATGAAACCGTAAATTGTTCCAGGTGTTAGAGAAAGTGTTGTGTAAATGCCCAATGTTACAGGTAAAGATCATAAAAAATGGGGATTCTACAAATGGTAAGGACATCAGAAGAGCTCCGCTGGATCAGACCAGTGAGGGTCCATCTCGTCCAGCATCCTGTCTCACACAGTGGTCAACCAGCTCCTCTGGATGGCCAACAGGGCAGAGAGGCTGAGGCCTTCATAAGAACATCAGGAGAGCCCTGCTGGATCAGACCAGTGGTCCACCTAGTCCAGCATCCTGTCTCACACAGTGGCCGACCAGTTCCTCTGGAAGCCCAACAACAGGGCATAAAGGCTGAGGCATTCATAAGAACATAAGAAGAGCCCTGCTGGATCAGACCAGCGATCCATCTAATCCAGCATCCTGTCTCACACAGTGGCCAGCCAGTTCCTCCAGAGGGCTGACAACAGGGCAGAGAGGCTGAGGCCTTCCCCTGATAAGAACCTCAGAAGAGCCCTGCTGGCTCAGACCAGTGGTCAAGGGCGTAGACTTTGCAATTTTCCAGGGGGGGCTGCGGCTGGGCCAGAAGCATTGCTAAGTCATTAAAAGAACTGGGACCCAATGACATCATAGGGTGGAGCCAGTGACATCACAGGCCATTGTCACTATCTATGGAGGTGGAACTATGTGGCATTTAGGGAGGGGCTCCCCAGAAAATTAGGGTGGCCTGGGAACCCCCTAGCAATGCCCCTGGGTTGGGCTAACCCCAGGAACAGATGCCTTCTTAGCACACTGTTTAGAAATTCCACCTTAAAATGCAGCACAGATTCTATTGATAGGGACTGTTTTTCCACTCTGGGAACTGTCATTACAGTCCTAGAATAGCCTATCTGGGCCCAAAAACCTTATTGGAAAAAACATTCTGCATTTTCTTTGCAACTTTTTTTTGGCTGCAGTGTATTTCAACAGAGCCCATGCAAGTCAATTGGCATTCCTGGCCCCCATTATCTCTAATGGGCCTTCAAGCCTCTCCCATTATTTCCAATGGGTGATCCTGTCATTCCTTTTAGTACATCCCAGTTGGTTGCCCCTTTGAAACTACCACACCATTTTAAGTAACAGCAAAACAAAGAGCATGAACATAGAGGGCACATCCCTTAGCAATGTTCTCTCTGGGCTGCACAGAGATCAAAAGGAAATTTTAAAAGGCCTCTGATTTGCATGCCTCCCCCATCTTGTTCATGAAGATGGGCTTACAATTTAAAAATGAAACAGAGATTGAAAGAAGAGCAGCCCACCCCCCACTACCACGCAAAAAACAATTGTTCTCAATCAAGGATATATAGACCTAAGTAAAATACACTCCTCTCCTCCACCACTTGGCTGTTGTGCATCCTACATGAAGCAGGGAGATTCAGCAGATACAAGCAAATGTCAGTGGTCTGCATCCACCATCTCACACAGAAGAACCAGAGCTTCCAGTTTCAGCACCGGACCTAGGGGTGCCAGCCTCCAGGTGGGACCTGGGGATCCCCTGGAATTACAACTCATTTGCAGACTACAAAAATTAGTTTCCCTGAAGAAAATGGATGTTCTGGAGGGTGAACTCTATGGCATTGTACCCCACTGAGGTCTCAGTTCTCCCCAGGCTCCATCCCCAAATCTCCAGGAGTTACCCAACCTGTATTGGGCCACCCCTCCCCCCACCCCCCAGAGTGGACAGGGGGAACCTGGCAACCCTAACTAGGGATGTTTTAACAAGGGAGGGAGGGAGGCGAGAGGTGGAAAGAAAGCAAATAGATGGGAATAGAGGAAAGAAGGAAGGAAGGAAAGAAGGGGGGAGGGAGGGAGGGGAGAAATGAAAAGAAAGAAAATAGAAATCCCTCTCCATAATTTATCCAGGAGTTCAGGGGAGAGTTGGTCTTGAATGTATACATTTAAACTCTTCGAGGTTTCACCTGCCCTCCTCCCCCTCCCCCTGCACGGGCTGTGTGTGCGATTTCAGTGATTGTAAACTGCTGATTCTTGGCTTTCCTAATATCCTCTCTCTGTCAAGGGAAGGGGTGGGGCTCAACAAAGAACTCAGAAGAGTCTCCTCTTGGAGGAAATAAAGGGCTCTGGTTAAGTAGCGAACTCAGGAGCGGGGAAAAAACAGCAGTGGCATAAGGCTGCAGGAAAGGTGCCCGGGCACCCAGCTGCCTAGAGATCCTCCATGGATGCTGGGCTCCCCCCTCCCAACCTCCCTGCATGGCTCTGCAAGGCAAGCCTTGTGTATGTGGGGAAACAGAAGAACAAGGGCGCAGGGCGCCCAGCCGTCCCACAGCTGGCAATCCTCCATGGATGCCGGCCTCCCCCCAACCTCCTCTCATGGCTCTCTGCAAGGCAAACCTTGCAGGGAGTGGTAGAACAACAGCAGCGGCACGAGGCTGCAGGAAAGGTGACCAAGAGTCCAGCCGCCCCAAGGCGGGCAAACTTTCATAGATGCCGACCTCCCTCCCCACTTCCCCCACCTCCTGACCTCCCTGCATGGTTCTGCAAGGCAAGCCTTGCAGGGAGAGAGAGAAAAAAAACTAGAAGAACAAGAGCGCAGGGTGCCCAGCCTCCCCAAGGTCGGCAATCCTCCAAGGATACCAGCCTCTCCCCCCAACCTCCTCACATGGCTTTCTGCAAGGCAAGCCTTGCAGGGAGCGCGAAAACAACAGCAGCGGCACAAGGCCACAGGAAAGGTGCTCGGGCACCCAGCCACCCTGAGGCTGGCCTCAGCCAGCCAGCCTGGGCACTCTCTGCCTAGTGACCACCACCCCTGAAAACATCCCCCCACCCTCACTGGAGCCCCAGGACAGCTGCTTACCTTTCTGCGCGGGAAAGCTGAAAGCACTGAAAACATGTGCAGCCCCCAGCTCCACCAGGCCCAACTGAGGATTTCTGGGAGCTGGGGGTGGGGCTTAGCTTTCAGGAAGCAAGCCTTGAGTTTCCTGTCACCCCACCTGAAGTCTCAGAAAGCGGAGGGAAAAACCTCTCCACTTTCAAAATGGGTTGGGGGTGGCATGGGGTGGTAGTGGCAAGGCTTGTGAGCCTGGTTGCCCAGGGGGGCTCAGTCACCCCTGGAAAATTTCGGAGGTAGCCTCAGCCCTCAAGCCCCCTGAAGTTGACACCTATGCCAGTGATCCCTCTAGTTCAGCATCCTGTCCCACATAGGGACCAACCAGTTCCTCTAGAGGTCAATAAGGGGGGCATAGAGGCCGAGGCCTTCCCCTGATGTTGCCTCCTGGCTCTGGGATTCAGAGGTTGACTGCCTCTGAACATGGAGGTTCCCTCTAGCCATCTAGCCACTTCTTCACCCAAAGAATCATTAACATATGGAATTCACTGACACAGGAGGTCGTGGCAGTTGCAAGCATGGACAGTTTCAAGAGGAAATTAGATAAACATATGGAGCAGAAGTCCACCAGTGGCTATTAGCCACAGGGTATAGATGGGAACTCTCAGTCTGGGGCAGGTGATGCACTCTATTCTTGGTGCTGGAGGGGGCAGCAGTGGGAGGGCTTCTGGTGTCCTGGCCCCACTGCTGGACCTCCTGATGGCACCTGGTATATTTTGGCCGCTGTGTGACAGAGTGTTGGACTAGATGGGCCATTGGCCTGATCCAACATTGGCTTCTCTTATGTTCTTATGTTCTTATCATGGCTAGTAGCCACTAATAGACCAATCCTATTAATCTGTCTAATCCCCTCTTAAAGACGTCAATGCCTTAGGAGATAAATAACACTAGATGGACTTAAAAGAGTGGTGAGACCAGACCATGAACTTAGGCGAGAAATAATTCACTGCAAAAGATATTCTGTTCTTTCTTTGAATAAAACAGCTGGCTTACAACGCTTGCTTCAGCACTGTAAAAACAGCAACCTGACAGAGCGGTTTCTCAGGGGAACTGGCTTCCTCGGGAGGTGGTGGGATCTCCTTCTTCGGAGGTGTTTAAGCAAGAGGCTAGATGGACATCTGACAACAATGCTGATTTTGTGAATCCAGGCAGATCATGAGCAGGGATGGTCCAGTCCTCTGCTCTTCTTGGGGCCCTTTCATATATGCCCAGGGTAATCCGATTGTCACTTTGGGATCAGGAAGGAATCTTCCTCTGGGTCTGGTTGGCCCTGGGATCCTGGAGAATTGTTGTTGTTCTTTGCCTTCCCCTGGGCACAGAGGAAGTGGGAGTGGGGGGGAGGTAGTTGTGAATTTCATGCATTGAGCAGGGGGTGGACTAGATGACCCTTGGGGTACCCCTCCTCCAGCCATGAAACAAATTTAGAGGAAGTTTAAGCAAATATTTGAAAGCAATGGGGTCTTCACGGAGAGCCAGTCTGGTGCAGTGGTTAGGAGCACAGACTCTAATCTAGGAGAACTGTGTTAGATCCCCCACTCCTCCACATGGAGCTGCTGGTGTGACACTGGGTCAGTCATAAGTTCTCTCAGAGCTGTTTGCTCAGGGGCGGATCTCGAGAGAGCTCTCTCAGCCCCACCTACCTCACAGGGTGTCTGTCGTGGGGAGGGGAAGGGAAAGGGATTGTTGGCCACTCTGAGACTCCTTCCAACCTCCTCCTCCTCCTCCTCCTCTTCTTCCTCTTCTTCCTCTTCTTCCTCTTCCTCCTCCTCCTCCTCCTCCTCCTCCTCCTCTTCTTCTTCTTCTTCTTCTTCTTCTTCTTCTTCTTCTTCTTCTTCTTCTTCTTCTTCTTCTTCTTCTTCTTCTTCTTCTTCTATCTCTCCCTTTCCCTCCTCCTCTAAGGCACCGAACCGTCTGAAGCACTGGAACCTCTTAAGGGGGACACTTAGCACGACGTCGTTTGTCAATACTTTTAATAATACAGCATTCCCGGCAGAAGCTGTTATAATATTAATGCCTCCGTTAACAAGCTAAACTGCTTCAGGGCGCCCACGCATGCCCGCCACAGCTCCAGCCGTTTCGGCTGCATAGCCTCATTGTATTTACCGCAGTATCTTAGATTAATTAGTGCATATTAATTAATGTCAGCTCAGGCAGGGGGGGATAAATGCGAGGCGCTCCTATTGTGCATTGGGTGCTGGGCTGAGAAATGTTTTCGAAAGCCCGGTCAGGGGAGGAAGGAAGGTTCTCCAGACGTTTTAGCCTGTTGCATGGCTGAAAGAGAGGATGGAATGGAGCCGGTGTGGGGTAGTGGTTAAGCGCGGGACTAGAGGATGTGAGAAAGCCAGGTTCGAGGGGAAGGGCTGCGGCTCAGTGGTAGAGCATCTGCTAAGGAGGAGGAGGAGGAGATTGGATTTATACCGTGCCTTCACTACCCGAAGGAGTCTCAGAAGGGCTTACAATCTCCTTTCCCTTCCCCTCCCCACAACAGACACCCTGTTGAGCAGTGTTCCCTCTAAGCGGTGGAGTCTTGTGAGCAAAACAATCTACTTTGTGAGCTGCTGGCATTAAAGCTGTGAGCGAGCGATCTGGCTGCTGCATGAACTAGTTTGCGCTGGAGCCCTCCCTTCCTGAGCGAAGACAGAAACGTGTGAGCCGGAGGTGGAAAAACTATGAGCTAGCTCACACTAACTCAGCTTAGAGGGAACACTGCCTGTGAGGGAGGTGGGGCTGAGAGAGCTCTCTCGAGGACTGCCCTTGAGAGAACAGCTCTGAAAATAACCTGTAACTGACCCAAGGTCACACCAGCAGCTGCATGTGGAGGAGTGGGGAATCAAACCCGGTTCTCCCAGATTAGAGTCCACACGCCTAACCAGTGTTCCCTCTAAGATGAGTTAGTGTGAGCTAGCTCACAGTTTTTTAGCCTCTGTCTCACACGTTTTTGTCTTAGCTCAGGAAGGAGGGCTCCAGAACAAACTAATGTATGCAGCAGCCAAATCACTCGCTTACAACTTTAATGCTCACAAGGTGGAATTTTGGCTTACAAAGGAGCTCACAAAGTGGAATTTTTGCTCACAAGACTCCGCCGCTTAGAGGGAGCATTGCTCATCAGCATTACACCAAACTAGCTCTCAGGTCCCAGGTTCAATCCCCAGCATTTCCAGCGAAAAGGACCAGGCAATGGGTGATGTGAGAGACCTGTCTCTGAAACCCTGGGAGGCCGCTGCCAGTCTGAGTGGACTATAGTGACCTGGCTGGACCAGTGATCTTATCCAATACAAAGCAATTTCTTGTGTGTTCTTGTGCGAATCCCCCTTCTGCCATGGGAAGGTCGCTGGGTGACCTTGACCCAGTCATCCACTCTCAGCCTAACCTACCTCACAAGGTTGTTGTGACGGAGGAGAGAAGAATGATGCAAACCGCGTTGGGTCCCCCATTCAGGAGAAAAGGCAGGCCATCGGTAAATTCAATAAATAAATAAAGCCAAGATCCACGGTGCCAGTTCTGGTGTCTGAACATCTGGCGACTGAACATTGGGACCAGGCAGCGGTCCAACTGGAACCTGCCCCGTCCTGCTTCTTTTAATCTCTCGCCTCTTTTCTCCCTGTCGATTTATTATTTATTTAGTCGATGCAAATCTCGCCTCTCCGGAGACCTGCTGGCTGGCACGAACATCTAACCCGGGGCTCTGCTTCTTACAAAAGCTGATGCTGTCGAGGGTTTATATCGCGAGATCCGTTTTTGATCCCTTTCACTTCTCATTCCTTTTCCTTTTCGGTGTCACTTTTCATTGTTTTAATCAGCTAGTCACTGTTTCTATTGTTTTATTTTTAATGCTTTGGAGACTTTGTTTGATTAGGGTATATTCTGAGATGGGCTTAAGAATTTGGAAATGTGCGTATGAGCTGTTTCATATGAGCTGGGACATAAGAACATATGAACATCAGAAGAGCCCCGCTGGATCAGACCAGTGGCCCATCTAGTCCAGCATCCCATCTCACAGAGCGGCCAACCAGTTCCTCTGGAGGACCAACAACAGGGCATAGAGCCCAAGGCCTTCCCCTGATGTTACCACCCGGCTCTGGGATTCAGAGGTTGACTGCCTCTAAACATGGAGGTTCCCTTCAATCACCATGGCTAGTGGGGGTGGAAAGTGTCGTTGAGTTGCAACCCACTTACCCCTTGGCAGTTTTGAACTTGAGAGACGTTCAGAGGTGGTCTGCTATTGCCTGCCTCTGTGTGCCAATCCAGGACTTCGTCAGTGGTCTTCCATCCAAGTCCTCTAGTCCAGCATCCTGTCTCACACAGTGGCCAACCAGTTCCTCTGGAGGGCCAACAACAGGGCAGAGAGGCCAAGGCCTTCCCCTGATGCTGCCTCCTGGCTCTGGGATTCAGAGTCTTAGTGCCTCTGAATGTGGAGGTTCCCCTCAGCCACCAGGGCTAGTAGCCACTGATAGACCTATCCACAATGAATCTATCTACAAGAACATCAGAAGAGCCCCACTGGATCAGACCAGTGGTCCATCTAGTCTAGCATGCTGCTCACACAGTGGTCAACCAGTTCCTCTGGCAGTCCAACCACAGGTCAGAGAGGCCGAGGCCTTCCCCTAATAAGAACCTATGAAGAGCCCCGCTGGATCAGACCAGTGGCTCATCTAGTCCAGCATCTGGTCTCACACAGTGGCCAACCAGTTCCTCTGGAGGGCCAACAACAGGGCACAGAGGTCGAGGCCTTCCCCTGATGCTGCCTCCTGGCTCTGGGATTCAGGGGTTTAGTGCCTCTGAACATGGAGGTTCCCCTCAGCCACCAAGGCCAGTAGCCACTGATGGACCTAACCTCCATGAATCTATCTATAAGAACCTAAGAAGAGCCCTACTGGATCAGACCAGTGGTCCCTCTAGTCCAGCATTCTGTCTCACATAGTGGCCAACCAGTTCCTCTAAATGGCCAACAAAAGGGCCCAGAGACCAAGGCCTTCCAAAGAGGATGAAAACAGCCCTGCTGGATCAGACCAGTGGTCCATCTAATCCAGCATCCTCTCTCACACACTTGCCCTCCAGTTCCTCTGGAGGGCCAACAATAGGGCAGAGAGGCCGAGGTCTTCCCCTGATAAGAACATAAGAAGAGTCCTGCTGGATCAGACCAGTGAGGGTCCATCTGGTCCAGCCTCCTGTCTCACACAGTGGCCAGCCAGTTCCTCTGGAGGGACAACAACAGGGCTTAGAGGTCGAGGCCTTCCCCTGATGTTGCCTCCTGGCTCTGCGATTCAGAGGTTGACTGCCTCTGAATGTGGAGGTTCCCCTCAGCCACCATGGCCAGTGGCCATTGATAGACTTATCCCCCTTCTCCTGAGGACGCCAAGGACTGTAAGAGACCTGGGGTTGCCAGCCTCCAGTTGGTGGCTGGAGATCTCTTGGGATTATAACTAATCTTGAAAAAACACAGGTCACCCAGAGCAAATGGCTGCTTTCGAAGGGAGACTCTATAGCATTGAAGACACTCCCCTCCCCAAACCCCACCCTCCTTATGCTCCATGCCTAAAATCCCCAGGTATTTCCCAACCTGGAGCTGGCAACCCTTAAAGAGACCTCTCCCCCTGGGGCTTCCGACGAGAGCGAGTTCTAAATCCAGGGCTATTTTGGGGCAAGAAGGCACAGGAATGGAGTTCCAGGTGGCTCCCGAGTTGGCCACGCCCAGCAGGAACTCATTAGCATAATAGGCCACCCCCAGCATCAGAAACTCATTAGGACTGGCTACATTAGGGCTGTGTGGCCTAACATGCAAAGGAGTTCCTGCTCCAAAAAAGAGCCCTGGGTTTTGACAACAAAGTAAACAGAATAAGAAGCAAAAAGTGGGTGTGGCTGGATGACCACACTTCTGGTAACATGGGGGTGTGGCCTAATATGCTAATGAGCTATTCTGTCGGGGGTGGCCTGATATGCTAATGAGTTTCTGATGTTGGGGGTGGCCTGTTATGCTAATGAGTTCCTGCTGGGCTTTTTCTACAAAAAAAAAAGCCCTGTCTAAATCAAATTAGGACCAAAGTCTTTGCAACCACCGCCGTTCCCCTCCCGTTTTCATTGGAGGTGTTTAAAAACTGGCCGAAGTTAAACCAGGGTCAGACAACACGAAAAAGGAAAAAGGCAGAGAAAGAGGCGCGGAAGCTAGATTGCCCCAAAGCGCAGGAACTTCTAGATGCAGACTCAAGCGTACACACATACTGAAACTGTATGTGCAGTTTTTTAAAAAAACAACAATATATATATTTTGCTCTTTGTTTTCAGGGCCCTTATTATTTCTATAGCCTGCTGTGCCTCTGATCTCATCCAGGCCCTGCTGGGAAGGCGCTGTGGGCCAAACAGTGGAGAGACGAAGGGTTCGCTCTTCAAAGGGCGGGCAGTGGCATGCGAGTCCTTCAAACACGTTTTCCGCGTGTCTACAGATCAACCTGCCTGCAGGACTAGAACGGGTGGCGAGCAGACGTAAATCAGACCTTAAGGAGACAGGCCTATCCGGGGCAGGCGATAACTCCCCGCGTATTGTGTCGTTCGTTTCGAGAATACGCTGGCCAAAGATGTGGGGGAATTGGCCGCGAGAGTAGGGCGAGCGGCTTTTGACGAAAGGATGAGAACTCTGAACGATAATAACTATCGTACGGCGCTTTGTGTGGTGCGGCCAGGAGATCCGAAGATCGTCTGGCAGCCTGAAGTTCTAACTCTTCTGTGGTGAGCTAGACTTATTTTGGGCTGCGGTGGCTTGGAGGTTAAGACACTGAGCTGCAGACCGGAAGGTCAGTAGCTCAGCAGTTCGAGACCCGGGGGCCACATGACGGAGTGAGCTCCCGTCTCTGGCCCCGGCTCCTGCCAACCTAGCAATTCGAAAGCAGGACATTGCAAGTAGATAAATAGGTACCGCTTCGATGGGAAGGGAACAGTGTTCTGTGCGCCTCGGCATTTAGTCATGACAGCCACGTGACCACGGAGAAGTCTTCGGACAGTGCTGGCTCTTCGGCTTGGAAACGGAGATGAGAACTGCCCCCTAGAGTCAGATTCGACTGGCATTCAAACAAGGGAGACCTTTAGACATATTTTGGGGGAGGGGCTAAGAGAGTTCTGAGAGCTGTGACCAAGGTCACCCAGCTGGTTTCATGTGGAGGAGTGGAGAATCGAACCCAGTTCTCCAGATGAGAGTCCACCACTCTTAACCACTACACCACGCTGGCCCCGGATACCTCTGATCCCCAAGCTGGTGCCTATGAGCCCCATAGCTCCCACAGATAGGTCTCCTGGTCCCCACGTGCTTCTTCCCCAGAGCTTCCCATCCTAGGGTTGCCAGCTCCAGTTTGGGACACTCCTGAAGATTTGGGGGTGGAGCCTGGGGAGGGCATGGACTTAAGTGGGGGTACGATGCCACAGAGTGTCCCCCCCCCTCCAAAGCATCCATTTCCTCCAAGGGAACTGGTCTCCTTTGCCTGGAGATCAGTTGTAATGGTGGGGAATCTCCAGATACCACCTGGAGGCTGGCAACCCACCAAACAGACGGCCTGCCCATCTCACTGGAGCGAGAGACGCTGCTGAAGAACCAGGCCTTTCGCTAGGATTTCATAGCTTGTGGTGCAATTTTGTTTCCTGGTGGGGCTGCCATTATTGGCCATTATTTTTCTGTCGGTACAGAACTGTACTTTTTAAGAGCAGGCACCGTTTTCCAACCAGGGAACACCTTCTGATATCCTCTTGCCCCCCACCCCTTATGCAAAGATTCCTCCCCTGCACTCCCACCCAGACAGCAAACAGGGGGCCCTTCCTTCCTGCAAACGATACCCACACAACCCCACCTCCACCTTTCAACAATTGTTTTAAAAAAAAATTAAAATGCATTTTTTCTGGATAACTTCCTGCGGGGCTGTGCCTTTAAGAGAGGGGGCGGAGCCCCGAATAGCCCCACTGTAGCTATGGGGCTGAGAAGAAGACCCACTGTCTTTGTGCCTGCAGGGGTCACCCATTTGGAAACAGATGCCCTTCTGGGATGATCGGATGATGCTTGTCTGGTCACCTCCCCACGGTTTGTAAGCTGGCTGTGCCCCCCTGTACCCACAATGGCTGTTCGGTGGTGGCACCTGCTTCACCTTCTCAAACTTCCAAAAGGGTCCCACGGCTCCACGAGACTGGGGGACCCACGGATTCAACACACCAGTCACCTATCTAAGATGATAATTAATTGTTTAGAGACCATTTTGGAGGGTAGCCGTGTTGGCCTGCAGGAGAAGAGCTAGATAGTCCAGCAGCGCCTTTGAGACCAACAAAAGTTGGTCGGTATGAGCTTTCAAGAGTCAATGCTCCAGTACCTGATGAAGGAAGCTCTGACTCTTGAAAATGCATACCCCCAAAATCTTGTTGGCCTCTAAGGTCCTACTGGACTGGAATCCGACTGTTTAGAGACAGCAGCCATTGGGACCACCAGATGTTGAAGGCCAAGACTAGGGGATGGGCATTCACTTTATGACCTCCTTGTGAGTTTCCAGAGAACTGACGTTGTGTAGTGGTTAAGAGTGATGGGCTCTAATCTGGAGAACCAGGTTCAGTTCCTCAATTCTCCACATGAAGCCAGGTGGATGACCCTGGGTCAGTCACAGCCCTTTCAGAACTCCCAGAAAATAAATCTCGCCACCTAGTGGTGCATAATGTTAAAAGAGCTAGAACTTCAGGCTGCCAGACAATCTTAGGATCTCCTGGCTACACTACATACAATGCCGTATTATTATTATTATTAGTAGCAGTAGTAGTAGTAGTAGTAGCAGTAATTTCCACATGTATTTAGCTAACTACCATCAGAAACGCAAGGTTAAGCAGATAATCGCTTGATCCTACACAGAAAGTCTTCCAAATCCTAGGGCCTAACAGCCAAAGAGGCGGCTAATTTCTTATACTCCATATTCAACCACCTGATGCCTTTTGTGGGGAGGGGATCAGCATTCTGTGACGGAGCTCCTTCTCCTGAGCTATTGGAATAACCGTGACTATTCCATAACGTTAACAGTAACTCAGAAGGGAAACAATGTGAGTCCATGGGCTGTTGTGCAGTTCATAAAAGACCAATCGATAGGACCGAAAAAAAAAAATTAGGGCTGTCACCCATTTGGATCAATGAGTTGATTAAATCTGCCTGATTTTGCACAGGAAGAAAATCAGTTGTTCTAAAAGGGGGGGAGGAGTATACCTTGTTTTCAGAAGATGCACACATATACCTGCTGAGGCTACCTTGTCGGGTCAAGATGAGGTCCTCACGGCAGCCATGGCAACCAGGGGACGCTCCCAGGTGGTGATAGACCAACCCATGGAAAAGGGCACTCTCTGGATCTTCTTTTCCATACCAAGCAGTTTCCCAGTGGTCTAATAAAGGTTCATCCCTGGAGGTTCATCCCTGGTTGTGGTCCAGACCTTTATCTTCTGAAGGCACAGTTGAGCTTGCCGTCCTCTCCTTGCCGGTGTGGTGGGCCCATTAGAAAGGTCCCCCCTTAGAGACTCTTAGGAACATCAGAAGAGCCCTGCCGGATCAGACCAGTGAGTGTCCATCTAGTCCAGCATCCTGTCTCACACAGTGGCCAGTCAGTTCCTCTGGAGGGCCAACAACAGGGCAGAGGGGCTGAAGCCTACCCTGATGTTCCCTCCAAGCACTGGGATCCAGAGGGTGACCGCCTCTGAACATGGAGTTTCCCTTTAGCCAACATGGTTAGTAGTCACTGATAGATCTTTCCTTCGTGAATCTAATCCCCTTTTAAAGCTGTTTATTCCTGCGACCATCACTGCATCCTCTGGCAGCAAGTTCCATATGTCTGGGGCAGTGATGCTCTGTGTTCTTGGTGCTTGGGGGGGCCACAGTAGGAGGGCTTCTTTAAGTTCTGGCCTCGTTGGTGGACCTCCTGACAGCACCTGGGTTTTGGTCACTGGGTGACACAGAGTGTTGGACTGAATGAGCCACTGGTCTGATCCAACATGGCTTCTCTTATGTATATTTTAATCACCCTTTGTGTAAAGCAGTAATTCTTTTTGTCTGTCCTGTACCTACTGCCCATCAGCTTCATTGGATGCCCTCAAGTTCTACTATTTGAGGAGAGGGAGAGAAACATTTCTCTTTGTCAGCTCTCTCTCTCCACTCCACATATAATTTGATAAACCTCTCTCATGTGTGTGTGTGTCCCCTTAGTCATTTCTTTTCTAAACTGAAAAGCCGCAGACTGTTCAGGATTTCCTCACAGAGAACGTACTCCAGCCCGCTAATCATCTTGGTTGACCTCTTCCATACTTTGTCCAGCTTGTGGATTCCTGGGTGGCTCTGGGGGGATTTTGAGAGCATCGTCGATGGCTCCGTGGAGGCCCTTGTAGCCGCATGGAATTATGGGCTGGCGGGGGCCATAGACAGAGTGGATCCTTGGTATCCTCCCTCCCACTCCCTGGCAGGCCCGTACCCACAGTGGGACATTTAGGGGCAGTGCCCCCCCACTCTTGGCCCATGCCCCACGAATCCCGTGGACGTTGTGCCAGCAGATAAGGAAACATCCTTCTCTTCTTCACCTGCCTGCCAACAGGATCTCTCTCTCTCTCTCTCTCTCTCTCTCTCTCTCTCTCTCTCTCTCTCTCTCTCTCTCTCCCCTGCTCCCCTGCCCCCTAGATTTCCCAATGCCCCACCACCCAAAATTTTCTGGCTACGCCCCTGCTCCCTGATGAGCTGCCAGCTCCATGAGAGCTGGAGGATAAGAAGCGAACTGCCCTGTTGAACAAGGAGGTTTCCCCCAAGCCTCTGAAGGAAGCAGTTACTAGAGCTTGGCTTCCAAAGTGTTCATTGGCTAAGGGTGATGTAGCTAACTGTAAGCCAATTTGCCATTTCTGGGGAAGATGATACGATTACGACATATGGTGGTTGAGTATCTCCTGGGGTTCCGAGATAACACATCTGCCCTTGACCCATTTCAGTCTGGTTTCGTGCCTGGATTTGGAACTCAGATGGCTTTGGTTGCGTTGGTGGATGATCTTCATTTAAAGCTGGAGAGGGAAGGGCAGTGTTCCCTCTAAGCCGAGTTACTGTGAGCTAGCTCTCAGTTTTGTAGCCTCCAGCTCACACGTTTTTTGTCTCAGCTCAGGAAGGAGGGCTCCAGAGCAAACTAATTCATGCCATAGCCAAATCGCTCACTCACAACTTTAATGCCCAGTAGCTCACACAAAGTAGAATTTTTGTTCACAAGACTCCACAGCTTAGAGGGACCATTGGGGAAGGGTCATAATTGACATGATTAGATGTGTCAGTGGCAGGGCCGGCCCCAGGTGTCTGGGTGCCCTAGGCAGGCCAGCTCATCGCGCCCACCCCACCGGGGATGCCAACCTCCCGGTGGGGCCTGGAGACCGGGGGGGGTGGAGGCCCAAGAGGTGAGACAGCGTCCAGTTACCCCTGCCCCTTCCCTCGGAGCGCCGGCTTGCTTTAAACCCCCGCCTCTTCCCTTTGAGCCGAGTGCCCCAGGAAGCCAGGGAAGGGGCGAGGTTTAAACCCCGGCCTCTTCCCTTTGAGCCAAGCGCCAGTTTGCCTTTGAGAGCCCGCCGGGGCGCTCTTCGCTGGCGGTGGCACCCCCACCTTCTCTCCCCCCCCGGGGGGAGGGGGAGGGCGTGCAAGCTCTGCCACCGCCTCCTGAGCCCCGCCGGGGCACTCTTCGCTGGCGGAGGTGGCGGGGAGGCTGCAGTGGCGGTGGCAGGGGGCTTTTCATGGGGGGGCAGGGGGCAGTTTGGCGCCCCTGCGGGCCCAGTGCCCTAGGCGAGCACCTAGCTCACCTAGTGGGCAAGCCAGCCCTGGTCAGTGACCTTGGACACAGTTGACCGCTCCATGTCCATCCATCAGCTGGAATACGGAGTTGGTAACAGATGAGTGCCCTAGAACAGAGTTAGAGTCCAGTGGGGCACCTTTTATTCAAGGTGTGAGCTTTCATGTCCATGCACACTTTGTCAGATACAACGAAATGGAATTACAGATTGCAGTTGTATATAGAGAGGGTGGCTTGTTAAGTTAGCATACAAAATGGCGAAGATATTTTTAAACAGATAAAAAGAATAAGAAGCTCGGTCTCTGGATAGCCCCGGCTAGCCCAGTCTCATCAGATCTCAAAAGCTAAGCAGGGTCGACCCTGGTCAGTATTTGGATGGGAGACCACCAATGTTCCCTCTAAGCTGTGGAGTCTTGTGAGCAAAAATTCTACTTTATGAACTACCCGGCATTAAAGTTGTGAGCGAGCAATTTGGCCCCTGCACAAATGTAGTTTGCTCTGGAGCCGTCCTTCCTGAGCTAAGACAAAAATGTGTGAGCCGGAGGCTAAAAAACTGTGAGCTAGCTCACACTCACTCAGCTTAGAGGGAACACTGGAGACCACCAAGGAAGTCCGGGGTCACTACGCAGAGGTAGACCACGGCAAACCACCCCTGAATGTCTCTTTCCTTGAAAACCCCAGGGGGTCTCCATAAATCGGCTGTGCATTAACAGCCAGAACAGGGAGGAGTGGCATTTTGGTGATTCCAGTCTTTATTTTTTGGGGTCAGATCAGACACGGAGAGTTTCCATGGGGGGGGGGAGGCGGGGCCTCCCGATGTGTCCGTCTTGGTTCCGAACCAATAGTTTGAGACCATGGCCAAGTGGCTACGGTCGAACAAGCTGAGACGAAATCCAGATAAGGCAGAGGTGACGCTGGGCAGCTTTGGAGGAATTAGGCCCACTTGTTTTGGATGGAATGGTGTTGGCATTTGCCGAGCGGGTTAAGGGTTCGGGAGCTGTCATCGTCCCAGTTTAATTGTTTGAAAAACAGGCTCGAAAACAGTGAGCAGAGACGCTTTCTATCCGGTGTTATCTCATTCAATCGACTCTCCCTTCTCATCGACCCAGCTGAATGGGTCACCCTGATCCAAGCCTTCATAAGCTTGCCTTGGACTACTGCAATGAATTCTTCATAGGGCTTCCCTTGAAGCCCACCTGGAATTTACAAGCGGTCCAGAAAGCAGCAAGCCAGTTTGTTTTCAAGGGCTGGCCAGGGGAAACGCATCCTGCCTGTTTTAAAGCAGCTAACATCGGGTAGGCAATTTGCTTCTGAATTCAATCCAAGGTGCTGGTTAAGGCCCTTTGCGATCTGATCCGCAAATTGGAAGGGCCCATCTCTCCCCAGGGTGCAAATGACAGTCCTCAAACTGCCAATCTTCCAGCTGTTCCCCACACACACTTGGGTCTGCCCACCTGGTATCTGCCAGAGCCTGTCCCTCTTCAGTCATGGCTACCATTTCACAGAAGAGGTTCCCTGGGGAGGCAAGGAGGGCATCTCCTTCAGGTTTGTAAGAGGTGCTATAAGCAGAGTTGCCAGTTTCCAGGTGGCACCCGGAGATCTCCCTCGGTTACAACCAATGGCCCCTCTAAGCTGTGGAATCCTGTGAGCAAAAATTTTACTTTCTGAGCTCCTGGCATTAAAGTTGTGAGTGAGCCATTTGGCTACTGCATAAATTAGTTTGCTCTGGAGCCACCCTTCCTGAGCTAAGACAAAAATGTGTGAGCCAGAGGCTAAAAAACTGTGACCTAGCTCACACTAACTCAGCCTAGAGGGAACACTGGTTACAACTGATCTCTGGACCACAGAGATCAGTCCCCCTGGAGAACATGGTCATGTTGGAGGGGGACGGGACTCGATGACATCACCCCTGCTGAGCCTTCCTACCCCGCCCTCCCCAGGCTCCACCCCCTCCCCCAATCTCCAAGTATTTCCCAATCCAGAGCTGGCCACCCTAGCTATAAAGGTGTTCTATTTGCTTGGGCTTTTGAAGGAATTTCACCAGCAAGCATTTTGGGGTATGGGGGAGTTAATGGGTCTGTGTGCGTATAAAGTGCTGTCAAGTCTCACCAACGACTTCTGGTGACCCCGTCGGGTTTTCAAGGCGAGAGACGTTCGGAGGCGGTTGGCCATGACCTGCCTCTGCGTAGCCACCCTGGACTTCCTTGGTGGTCTCCCATCCAAGGACTAACCAGGGCCGACCCTGCTTAGCTTCTGAGATCTGATGAGATCAGGCTAGCCTGGGCCATCCAGGTCAAGGCGTGGTTAAGGGAGGTTGGTTTTCCTATTAAAGAAGCTTTTAATTTAGAACCGTGAGCCTTCTCGAGTTGCAAGGAAAAGGTGAGTCACAAACATTTCAGTAAATATTAATGTATGTGCAGCATACGGATGTGCAGCAATATTAATGTATGTGCAGCGCTTTCACGCGGAAAACAGGCCTCCCGTTGGGATGACGCTGGCCAGCCACAGTTTTTAAAATAGCAGTCGGGTTAGAACAGATAGAAGGAAGTCCTTCTTCACCCAAAGAGTGATGAACACATGGAACTCACTGCCACAGGAGGTGGTGGCAGCTACAAGCATGGACGGCTTCAAGAGGGAATTAGATAAGCATATGGAGCAGAGGTCCATCAGTGGCTATTAGCCACAGGGTATAGATGGGAACTCTCAGTCTGGGGCAGGTGATGCACTCTATTCTTGGTGCTGGGGTGGGGGCAGCAGTGGGAGGGCTTCTAGTGTCCTGGCCCCACTGCTGGACCTCCTGATGGCACCTGGTATTTTTGGCCACTGTGTGACAGAGTGTTGGACTGGATTGGCCATTGGCCTGATCCAACATTGGCTTCTCTTACGTTCTTATGTTAACGTTTAAAATTATTTTTAAAAAATATATAAACCCCCCACCGTTTGATGAATCGGGAACGCCTTTTTTTAAAAAACGATCAAAACAGCTCGCCAACCTCCAGGCGGTGGGCGGAGATCCGCCACTATGACCACCGCTCTCCAAACGACAGAGATCGGTTTCCCCGGAGAAAATGGCTGCTTTGGAGGGCGGAGTCTGCGGCATCCTGCCCCGCTGAGGCCCCTCCCCTCCCCAAACCCTGCCTTCACAAGGCGCCATCCCAAAATCTCCAGGTATTTCCCAACCCAGAGCCAGCAATTCTGGATCACAGTGTTAAAAGTCACTTCTCCGAACGTCGCAGCCCTCAACGATGACTGTAGAATCGTGCAAGATTAAATGGCCGTCCTGGCACAAAACCCCCCGTTTACCCAGGGATTTTAAAATTCCGTTTCAGACTTCCTTCGTTCCAGACCTGCTATGCGGTTTCCGTAACTTCCTTGGCCCGTGTGCGTTCAGAATACGTCGTGCTGCTAATGAGGGAGCTTCTGAACCTTGGTATGCACAGTACTTTGGGCCGAGTGTCAATCTCAACCGTTTTGGTACACCTCAAGTCAGGGAGTTCAAAAGGAAACGATCAGCAGTCGGAAAGCATTTCGGCGACGAGGCCCGACCTGTTTAAACAAGGCGCTGCCCTCCAGTGTTCCCTCTGAGCTGAGTGAGTGCGAGCCAGCTCACCGTTTTTTAGCCTCCGGCGCGCACGTCTTTGTCTCGGCTCAGGAAGGGAGGGCTCCAGAGCAAACTGATTCCTGCAGGGGCCAAATGGCTCGCTCACGACTTCAGCGCCAGCAGCTCACAAAGTAGAATTTGTGCTCACAAGACTCCACAGCTTAGAGGGAGCATTGCTGCCATGTGTTTTTCACTCTATGAAACCTCATCTGGGTTTCCCTTCATTTTAGATTTTTTTTTATTTAATTCAATTATACCATGCCTTCCCCCACCCCCCCGAGGACTATTGTCCTCCTGGGAGCCAGTTTGATGTAGTGGTTAAGAGTGTGGACTCTAATCTGAGAGAACTGGGTTTGATTCCCCCACTCCTCCACATGAAGCCAGCTGGGTGGCCTTGGGTCAGTCACAAGTTCTTTCAGAGCTGTTCTCTCAGAAGCATCCCTTGAAAGAGCTCTCTTTGGCAGAACAGCAGAGCAAATGCTAGATGCAGATCGGGCCCCAGTTGCAAAGGGAACTGAAAGTGGATTGAAAGTGCGTCATTTCGTGTGTGTGAAAGCGCCCCCCCCCCCAAAAAAAACAGGGTTTTTTTGGTCTGGTACGGCTTTAGCCCCAGATCATCCCGCTCTGGACCAACAAAGTGTATGCTGATTTATTTTATCTACTTTATTCTATTTATTTGCATTATTTATCATTCTTCGTTCTCACCGGGACTCCAGGCAGATTACGCAGAATGAGCCAGTACAGTCTCCAAAAATGGGACATGTGGTAGCCGATGCATTAGGACAGGGGTGCCAAACATGCGGCCCGGGGGCTAGATCAGGCCCCCCCGGAGGGCTTCCATCAGGCCCGCAGTGGAACGGGCCATCTCCTGCTTCCAGTTCTGCTGTTGCTGCTGCACCATCGCTTGCTTCCCCGGACTCTCTTAATCACTCCGCCCTTTCGTGTTTTAACCTGGATCCCAGGCTCAGAACTCTTGAGCACGAGATCTCTGTGGTGAATGTCGATAAATCAAAAGCAGGTTTGCAGCTGACAGAGCTAATGTTTGAAGCATGTTTTTATCTTAAGGTTTTTTAAAAAAAAAGTCTTTGTGTTTGCGTCCTTTATAAAGTTTATATCTCCGCTACCTGGCATTACACTTTATGGCACACACGGCCCGGCCCAACAAGGCCTCATTTATGTCAGATCCGGCCCTCGTAACAAATGCAGTAGGATATTAGAAGTCTGGAAATGCAGCCCTGACCCTGGATAGGCCAGGGAAGCCCAATCTCGTCAGATCTCGGAAGCTAAGCAGGGCCAACTCCGGCAAGTACTTGGATGGGAGACCTCCTTGGAATACCAGCAGTCGGGAGGACAGGGGCAGGCTTTATTCACCCCTTTCTTTGAACGGCTGTATCAAAGTGGATCAGTGGTTAAGATGCTGAACTGCAGACCGGAAGGTTGGTAGTTTGGCAGTTCGAGACCCGAGCGCCGCATGACAGAGTGAGCTCCCGTCTCTGGCCCCAGCTCCTGCCAACCTAGCAGTTCAAAAGCAAGAAATTGCAAGTAGATAAATAGGAACTGCTTCAGTGGGAAGGTAAAGCGTTCTGTGCGCCTTGGCGTCTAGTCATGCCAGCCACATGGCCACGGAGATGTCCTTGGACAGCGCTGGCTCTTCGGCTTGGAAACGGAGATGAGCACCGCCCCCCTAGAGTCAGATTCGACTGGCTTTCAAGCAAGGGAAACCTTTACCTTTACCTTTTATCCTTAAAAACATCGAGCCGATGCCCCAGGTAGTTCCAGAAGTCTCTTATCAAAGAGGAAGTTAAATATCCCCAGTGGTCTTTAAACCTTCAATGGGGACCCATCTGTTCTTGATAGAAAGGATTTCTCCAGTGGCTGGTTCTTAGCCACAAGGTAGACTGTGATCCGTCTGTGGCCCTGTGGCAAACTGCTACCGGACTACCCAGCGTCTGCTGGGGTTTCTCGGGCTTTGGTGTGAACCAAAATACTTCCTGTCTTTTAAAGTAAGAGTCTCAGCATGACCAAAAGCAGCTTAAAAGGAGTGGATTTCTTTCTCGCATATTGTGCTTGTTCTCTTTTCTTGCTAGAGTCCCTGTGGAACCACCCGTGTGCTTTGCAGTTACTTGGCTTTGGCAGACATCAAACCCGTTGGTGGCCCATGGGGATTCTAGCAGGAAAAGAAAACACAGACCACTAGAGCCAGTTTGGTGTGGTGGTGAGGAGCGCGGACTCTAATCTGGGGAGAACTGGGTTTGATTCCCCACTCCTCCACATGCTGCTGCTGGTGTGCGACCTTGGGTCCGTCACAAGTTCCCTCAGAGCTGTTCTCTCAAGGGCAGTTCTCTCAAGAGCTCTCCTAGCCCCACCTACCTGCTACCTCACAGGATGTCTGTTGTGCAAAGGGGAAGGGAAAGGAGTTTGTAAGCCACTCAGAGACTCCTTCAGGTAATGAAGGGTGGTGTATAAATCTGATCTCCTCCTCTTCTTCTTCTTCTTCTCCTCCTCCTCCTCCTCCCCCCTCCTCCTCCTCTTCTTCTTATCCTCCTCCTCTTCTCCTCCTCCTCATCTTCTTCTTCTCCTCTTCCTCCTCCTCCTCTTCTCCTCCTCTTCTCCTCCTCCTCCTCTTCTCCTCCTCCTCCTCCTCTTCTCCTCCTCCTCCTCTTCTTCTTCTTCTCCTCTTCCTCCTCTTCCTCCTCCTTCTCCTCTTCTTCTCCTCCTCCTCCTCTTCTCCTCTTCCTCCTCTTCCTCCTCCTCCTCTTCTCCTTCTCCTCCTCTTCTCTTCCTCCTCCTCCTGCTCTTCTTCTCCTCTTCTTCCTCTTCCTCCTCCTCCAAGCCACCCTGAGCCTGCTTCAGCAGGGTAGGCAGGGTATGAATCAAATAAATAAATACATTAAAGTAAATAAGATTGACACTTTCCTGTTCCTGTCCTCGACAGCCTGTCAGGCTCCAGTTCTGGGGTTGTTTGTTAGAATATCCCCCCTCCCACCAGCTTTGATGGGAATCCTGGTGCCCCGACCTCAAGCACTGGTCTCCCCTCAGAATCAGCTCGGAAACTCCGACTGGTCCACTGTCCAGAGGGGAGACCAATGGTTGACGTCATTAAAACATGTCCACGCTGCATCTAAATCCATGGCCCTGCCATGCATATTTTAAGTAGACCCAGAACACGCTGCAAAAGAAGCACTTCTAAAAGGAAGTCGCCTGCTGGAAATTATACCCATGCAATATATCACTACTCTGCCCTGAAAAGGCCAGGCTGGCCTGCTCTCATCAGATCTCAGAAGCTAAGCAGGGTCGGCCCTGGCTGGTATTTGGATGGGAGCAGGGCTATTTTTGGGCAGGAACGCACAGGAACGGAGTTCCGGCTGGCTCCTGAGTTGGCCACGCCCAGCAGGAACCCATTAGCATAATAGGCCACACCCAACAGCAGGAATTTGTTAGGATTGGCTACATTAGGGGTGTGTGGTCCAACATGCAAAGGAGTTCCTGCTCCAAAAAAAAGCCCTGGGTTTTGACAACAAAGAATATGAAGCGAAAGGTGGGTGTTGCTGGATGACCACCCTCCTGGTAACATGGGGGTGTGGCCTATTATGCTAATGAGTTCCTGCTGGGCTTTTTCTACCAAAAAAGCCCTGGATGGGAGACCTCCCAGGAATACCAGGGTCGTGACACAGAGGCAGGCAATGGCAAACCACCTCTGAGCGTCTCTTGCCTTGAAACCTGTACAGGGTCGCCGTAAATCAGCTGCTGGATGGATGGCAAAGCAACAATATTTAAGCCCTTTGCATGTTTTGAGTGTTTGTTTTTAAGGTTCTGCTGCTTGTTTTTGTTAGGCTGCGGTCACACACACTGAATAATCCACTTTCAGTCCACTTTCCAACTGGATTTTGCCAGTTCACACGGTGAAATCCAGTTGGAAAGTGGATTGGAAGTGGATTGGAAGTGGGTTATTTAGTGTGTGTGATCGCAGTCTTAGTGGGGATTTTTTATTATTATTATTGCTGTTCCTAAACTGGATTTTTAACCTTTCATGGTATTCTGATAGATCCGGATGGGCACCCGTGTTAGTCTGTCCGTAGCAGCAGAAAACAGCAGGAGTCCAGTATTTATTTATTTATTTATTTAATTCGGTTTGTACCCCGCACTCCCCACGAGCAGGTCTGGGGCAGCTCACGCAGTTGTTACAAAACCAACAAAACCACATTAATGGTAAAGGTAAAGGTTCCCTTGCTCGAAAGCCAGTCGAATCCGACTCTAGGATTGCGGTGCTCATCTCCGTTTCAAAGCCGAAGAGCCAGAGCTGTCCGAAGACGTTTCCGTGGTCATGTGGCCGGCATGACTAAACACCAAGGCGCACGGAACGCTGTCACCTTCCCACCAAAGTGGTACCTATTTATCTACTAGCAATGTCTTGCTTTCAAACTGCTAGGTTGGCAGGAGCTGGAACTAGAGACGGGAGCTCACTCCATCATGCGGCACTCTCGGGTCTCGAACTGCTGAACTACTGACCTTCCACAGCCTGCAGTTCAGCATCTTAACCACTTGAGCCACCGCAGCTCCTTGTGTTGCAAATTCAGATACAAATCAGTCATAAAATCATAGGTGCTAGTAGTCTATCATCGATTAATTAAGACGGCGTGCTAAGAGTGTTACAAGTAGACAATCCAGCTCGTGGTCTTCCTGAGTCACACGATGGTCTAAGGCGGACGTTGGGCTGAGGGCCGGGCTCGTTGATGGTAATGATCAGGGCGGCTCCTACTCGAAAGCCTGGCGGAAGAGCTCCGTCTTGCAGGCCCTGCGGAACTGTAAGAGATCCCACAGGGCCCTGATCTCTTCCGGGAGCTCATTCCGCCAGCAAGGAGCCACCCCTGAAAAGACCCTGGCCCTGGTGGTGGCGAGCCTTGCATTTTTGGGGCCCGGGGGAGGGGTCAGTCAGTTCTGTGGCCCCGACCACAGTGCTCTCTGGGGTATATATGGGGAAAGGCGGTCCCCCAGTAGCACTTTAAGGATTAACAACATTGCTGGCCGGGGATGAGCTTTCCTGTGAGCAGTGACTCCCGAAAGCTCGTCCCCTGCCGCAAATTGTGTTACTCTTGAAGGTGCTGCTGGCCTCTTTGCTCTTTTCTAAAGGTATTCTGAGGTTCTTTTTGTGTATTAGCTAGATTGGAGTCCAACTAGCACCTTGAAGGCCCACAAGATTTGGGGGGGAGGTATGAGCTTTTGAGAGGCAAAGCTTCCTTAGTCGGGTACCACCAGGGGTGTATTCTCTTTTTAGCCTGATATAGGTCTCCTCGGGAATCTGTGTTGATGGAACAGGGTGGGACACGAGTACCTCAAATCAATAAAGACACCTTAAAGCCAGAATAGATCGAGCCCTTCCGATCCAGTTCTTGTTTCCTTGATAGTAGGTCCCACAGAGATCAGAAGGGCTTCACTCCCGAGGAATCTTAGGCAGATCATGAGAAGGGAGGGCAGGAAGGGATGCTTCAGTGCTCAGTTCTCGTGGCCCTTTCTTACACGCCCAGGGAAATGGCGATCGCCACTTTGGGGTCAGAAAGCAAGTTTGCTCCAGGCCAGTTTGGCCAGAGATCCTGGAGGTTCTTTGTCATCTTCTGGGCATGGAACACACTGGGGGTGTGGGGGAGATATTTGTGGATTTCCTGCATTGCGCAGGGGGTTGGACTAGATGACCCCAGAGGTCCCTTCCAACTCTATGATTCCAGGATTCTGTGAATCATAGGACTGCAGCCTTTAAAATGTCTCTCTTCTTCCTAGTCAAATGGATTAGAGGGCAAAAATGGAAGTTCTGAACGTTCTACATTCATCGATCTTCCGACCTAGTTTCAGCGTCCTTTAATTAGACAGAAATCCACAGCTGGAAGACGACTTCCACTTTATTCCCGCAAGATTGTGTGACTTTTTTTTAGAAAAAAGGGTTGCAGAATTTACATGTGTTTGATTTGGGGCTTATATATTTGCGTGCTTACACTTACGCTGTTCCATGTTGCGCGGTCCGTATCTTCGCCAGGTCTGCTCATATCTGTCTTGTTCTAGAAACAGTTTTATGGTTCGGTGTAGGGGTATTCAATGGGGCATTTGGGGCTACATTTCTCTATATTTATTTATTCACTTTTCAGATTTATATTCCACCCTCCCCACAAGGGGGCTTAGGGCGGATCACGAGGCCATTTGGCAGTACAATATAAATACACAAATAATCAAATTAAAACAGTGAAGAATCATTTGAAACAGATGGCAGTGTTTGTTTGCGTCCACCGTCTCCCAAGCTGGTGTCGTTGAGTCAGACGTGACTCTTGATGGCTCCGTGTTGCTCAGGCTAACAACTGCATGTTTCGATGTGCCCCTGCCAATAGACTGAGTCTGTGTTGTGGGACATGGCACATTTGACGCATTCTGGTTTGGAAACCAAACAGCTGTCAGGAGCCTGTGAAAGCAGCCATGCTGAATCGAAAGCAACGGTCCCTGTTTTTATGGGTACGTCGATGGTCCACCTTTCTTACAGAAACCCAACGCAGACTGAAAAAAATCAAAAGCCGGCAATTGCCGCCGTCAACGTTTTTTAAACTTTTCCCGATTATCTATTTATTTAATTAATTTAGACCTCACCCTCCTCGCAAGAGCAGGCTCAGAAGCTAAGCAGGGCCGACTCTGGCAAGGATTTGGATGGGAGACCACCTTGGAATACCAGCATTCGGGAGGCAGGGGCAGGCTTTATTCAGCCACCTCTCTGAATAGCCTCCAGGCCCCCAGTAGGGGCCAGTCACCAGAAGTCGCCATGACTTTCAGGTGCATGCACACATGAAAAATACAAACCCCCCCAAAAAAAATTTACAACTTTTAACAGACATTAAAAATGACAACGTCCCTGTCATATAAATGCAATCCTGAAAAATTCCAGTTTACACATTCTGTGGAACGATGCTCGGCTGATGGTCTTCCTGATCTTGGCAGGTAAGTTATTCCAACAGGTGGGGCCAGAACAGAGAATTCTTGGGTATGAGCAGCTCTGATCTCACCCATTGGCAGGGTCAGGGTGACACCTTCAAAAACCCTGGGCCATTGGGTAAGCCTTAGCAGAGCACATCAGGAGAAAAGGACTGCAGAGACATAAGCCCCTGGTCATGAAAGAATTTTGTAGGTAATAATAACAAGCCCCTTGAACTGAACCCAAAAACTAATTGGTAACCGACTGAGTGACTGTAGGATAGATGAGATTTGCTCTCTCTGCCTATTATGATGATCAAGATGCTGCATTCTGTACCTGCTGAAGTTTTTGAGCTGTCTCCAAGGGCAGTCCCATGGAGATCACATTACAGTAGTCTAGCCTTGAAGTTACTCTGGCCTGGATCCACATAGCCCAGGGGTGGATCTACTATGAAACTGATGAAGCTTAAGTTTCAGGGCCCCTGGAGGGCTCCCGGAGGGCCCCTGAAGCAACTTTTTTTTTTTAATGAGAGAATTTTTCTACAAAACTGATGGAGTTTTTGAAAGTATTTGTCATTAAAATGAGGCTATTTTAGTGACAGAATCATAAGCCAATGGGTTGAAGTGCTTAATATTGACCTTATAACATGCTCTAATCCCCATTTCATATGGCCGGTACAGTAATCTTAACCAAAATCTGAGATGTAGTGGTTAAATTTTTTAAAAAGTGTGTGGTGATCTGCCATGGAACAACCCCACTGAAGAAGATAAGAGCGGTTACCCGGAACTCATCGCTGATGGGAAGGGGCTCCACTGTATGACCCATTTTCAAGGGCTCCACCCCATCAACCCGTCCTCTGCCATTTGGGCCTCCAGGTCCTTGCAAGGGCAAGCAAGGCCCTTTGGACCGTGTTGGATGTCGCCCTATTGTTGCTGGTTGAGAAGGGCCCCCCGTAACAGTTCAAGCTTCAGGATCCCAAAAATGTAGGTCCGCCACTGACATAACCAGATCACCTTGGGTTGGTGCAGGGAGCCATCCTTCTTGGCAAATGGGGGTCAGAAGAACCATTTCCCTCCCACAGCTGGGTTAGCCTGCTTACCCAGCAACAATGCCTGGCCGACGGCAACCCCCTTAGCTGAGATAGCGGAACCCCATCCGACGGGAGACGCACAAAGTCAGCTTCTAGCCTGGAGAGGATCACGCAAGCTGCCCGGTGTCTCATGCTCCGTTTAGCACTTCTGGGTTTATCACGGCTGTGGGTTTTAATGGTTTTATGGTTTGCTTGTCTCAGAATTATTTCCTCTTGTTTTATTTTGTCGGCTCCCCTGAAAAGCTGGCCTCTGATGTGGCGGTGTAGACGTGTTTTAAATAAGCACATATCCTCCAAGATGGTAGCTTTAATCTACCAGCATCAGAGAATCACATTGTTGGGAGAGGCCATATAAACCATCTAGTCCAGGGGTGTCAGACATAAGGCCCGGGGGCCAGATCTGGCCCATCCGGGGCTCTTATGTGGCCCGCAAGCAAGGGAGGGAGTACTGGGGGGGGAGCGGGCAGAGCCACTCCATTGTGGCTTCAGCACAGCAGAGCAACCTCGTCTGCAGCTTTCAAGCATCGTGGGAGCATCTGCCCAGCACTGCACCGCCGCCTCTCCAGTCCACCCATGTGGGTCTTCCTCTGCGATCCCCCTCTCAGCCCAGGGGGCCCTGCAGTGAGGATGCACCAACTCAGAGCTTATCAGCTGCTGTCCTTTATACAGTTTCTGTCTCTGGCACCCGGCATTATGTTTTGTGGCACGTATGTCCCCGCCCGACAAAATGAAATTTATGTCAGATCCGGCCCTTGTAACAAAGTTCGACGCCTCTGATCTAGTCCCACCCGCTGTTCGATGCGGGATCAGCCTAGAGCACCCCTGACCAGTGTTTGTCCAGCTGCTGTTCCAAGACTGCCAGGGAGGGGGAGCTCAGCACCAGTGTTCCCTCTAAGCTGTGGAGTCTTGTGAGCAAAAATTCTGCTTTGTGAGCTATTGGCATTAAAGTTGTGAGCAAGCGATTGGGCTGCTGCATAAATTAGTTTGCTCGGGGGCCATTCCTGAGCTAGGACAAAAATGTGTGAGCTGGAGGCTAAGAACTGTGAGCTAGCTCACACTAACTCAGCTTAGAGGGAACCCTGCTCCCCACCCTCTTGAGCAGCTGACTCCACTGTGGCACAAACTCTGTCAAAAAGTTTCCCCTAATATCCGGCCGGTCCCTTCCCGCCCTTAATTTAGACCCATTCTTGCAAGTCCTCTCCTCTGCTGCCCACAGGAACCGCTCCCTGCCCTCCTCTAAAGTGATGGCCCTTCAGATACTTCGAGAGAGCCATCCTGTCCCTGCTCAGCCTCCTCTTCTCCAGACTGATCGTTCCCAAGTCCCCCAGCCTCTCCTCGTAGGGCTCCTTGGCCTCCAGTCTCCCATCATCCTCGTCGCTCTCCTCTGCACCTTGGTCTAGCCTAACATCTTTTCAAGCAATGGCCAACTAGATGCCTCTGGAATACCTACAGGAAAATGGAGGTCAATGCCTCCCCTGATGTTGCCCCACATGTGTGGTATTCTGAAGAACCTGCCTGACTGTATTTCCATACACCAACAAGAACGGGGGTCCCCAACATTGTGCTCAGGGGCACCATGACGGCCGCCAAACAGCTTTCATGGTGCCCACCGAGTATTTTTAGAAAGTGGGTGGGGCCAGGTTGGGCTTTTGCTGAGCAAGGCTTCTGATTGGCCGCCGGAGATGTGATTGGCGGTGCAGATTTTTAAAAAATGTGGCTTTGGCAGCAGCTGCCACCACGGCCCAAGGATCTTCACGGTGTGACTGAAGGTCAGCTGCGGCAGCCATTTTGTGGCTGGCTCCGCCTCCGGTGGCAGCCATTTTGTGGTTGTGCCCACCACTCTGTGTCCGAATTTGTTACGTATGCTAAATTATGCAGAGTGAATATAATGCAGCACACACATATGCGTTAGCTTTAAAAGAACACTCTACTAATGAGGAAAGGGTTAGTGGGAGATTAAAGAAACGAATTTAGGATAAACGTCCTGTCCAGTGTTCCCTCTAAGCTGAGTCAGTGTGAGCTAGCTCACAGTTTTTCAGCCTCCAGCTCACACATTTTTGTCTGAGCTCAGGAAGGACAGCTCCAGAGCAAATTAATTCATGCAGCAGCCAAATCGCTCGCTCACAACTTTAATGCCAGTAGCTCACAAAGTAGAATTTTTGCTCACAAGACTCCACAGCTTAGAGGGAGCATTGAACTGGCTGCTTTAATCTACACCTTTACTCTGTGGCCTTATTTTAGTTAGTTAGTTAGTTAGTTATTGAACTTATGAATTGCCCACCCAGCAGGGCAGGCTCCGGGTGATTTACAACACTATAAACAGTTAAAAATACGCTTGATATATAATTAAAATCACAAATAATAAACATGAAATTAGAACCGATCAGGATGGCGATAAATAATCCTCCAGTGCCAGCCACACCACTGTCACTGACAATAGCAGGTGAGATCAGATTAAGTGTGATATGCAGAGGGGTAGTGGACGTGTTGAAAATGGCTGTGGCAATGAAACAGGAAACCTAGGTCTCTGTTAAGTCCAGGAGGATGCATTGTCTTGAGCTTCATTATCAGTTGCAATTCAGCAGTCTCTCTTTCTAAGGAATTTCAAAGGGAGATCAGAAATCCAGTCACGCCTGCTGTTGTCACTCACCTGCTATTTGCTTGCTATTGTCATTCAACATCTGAAATCACTCTGAGATATAAGGACAGATGGACTCACATTCTGGCTGCATCTGAAGAAGTGAGCACTGACTCCCAAAAGCTCCCACCCTGCCACAAATGTTGTTAGTCTTTAGGGTGCTCGGGGACTCTTGCTCTTTTCTTTGTCATGTTCATGTTTGAATCACCTGCAGTTTGGGCGGCAAAAGACTCCCTCTGCATAATCTGCCTTGAGCTCAAGTGAGAGAGGTGGTCTATAAATGACCCAAGCTGACAAATGAAATAAAATTCCGAGTCCCACATTCAAACATGGTCGGATAGGGGGCTGTAGTTGTGCTATAGCCCATCGATTTCCCGGGCAATCCAGCCACGAATGAGCTGTGCTGTGCAGCTGTAGCATCCTCTCCAACCCTGTATGGATGCAGCATTCTGTCTCCCCAGGCACCAGTGGTAGGAAACATGTTTATCTCCCAGTTTGGTGCAGTGGTTAAGTGCATGGACTCTAATCTGGGGGGAAGTGCGTTTGATCCCCCACTCCTCCACAGGCAGCTGCTGGTGTGAGCTTGGGTCGGTCACAAGACCTTTCAGAGCTGTTTTCTCAGGAGCAGTCCTCGGAAGAGCTCTCTCAGGCAGAAGAAGAAGAAGAGACCGGATTTATCCCCTGCCCTCCACTTGGAGTCTCAGAGCGGCTTACGAACTCCTTTCCCTCCCCCCTCCCCACAACAGACACCCTGTGAGGTAGGCGGGGCTGAGAGATCTCTGACAGAAACTGCTCTTTTTCAAGAACAGCTCTGACAGAACTGTGGCTTTCCCGAGGTCATCCAGCAGCTGCAAGTGGAGGAGTGGGGAATCACACCCAGTTCTCCCAGATTAGAGTCTGGGCACTGAACCGCTACACCAAACTGGCTCTCACCTACCTCACAAGGGTGTCTGTTGTGGAGGAGGGGAAGGGAAAGGAGATTGTAAGCTGCTCTGAGACTCCTTTGAGTACTGAAGGGAGGGGGTTAAAATCCAATCTCCTCCTCCTCTTCCTCTTCTTCTTCCTCTTCTTCTTCTTCCTCCTCCTCCTCTTCTTCCTCTTCCTCTTCCTCTTCTTCTTCTTCCTCCTCTTCTTCTTCTTCCTCTTCTTCTTCGTCCTCTTCCTCCTCTTCCTCTTCTTCTTCCTCTTCTTCGCTCCCAGAATCAAATCTAGCTATTATGCTGCAGACCAACGTGGCTACCCCCCCCAACCTTCCTTCTTCTTCTTCTGGTCTCCTTCTTGGTCGCCCCCTCCACCTCCTCCTCCTCCCCCTCCCCCCTGCCAGAGTGGCCCCTGACAAATTGGCTGTGCGACTGAGTGGCGAGAGTTCAATTAGCAGACACACTCCGCGAGCCACCGGCGCAAGTGACCTTACAAGTTTAATTAACGTCCCATCATTATGAGAGATTGAGATCAAAGTGCCGTCACTTTGATAAATTAACAAATTATCACCCCGAGGTTCTCTCGTGTGTCCCCCCCCCGCCCTCCCAATCCGGCTAGCGTGCTCGGATCCTCCAGGCAAAGGCTCCAGTCCGCTCCGGGCATGGCTTTTCCCTCCCCTCCCGGAGTCCGCGTCAGTCTTTTTTTTGGAAAGATGAGAGAATCGCCGCGGTTCTTTCTCACAAGACAAGAACTCCTCGTGGGCACTCCATGAAATTGCTGAGCGGCCGGGTTAGAACGGATCAAAGGAAGTCCTTCTTCACCCAGAGAGTGATTTAACACACGGAATTCACTTCCACGGGAGGTGGTGGCGGCTACAAGCATGGGTGGCTTCAAGAGGGAATTGGATCAATATGTGGAGCAGAGGTTCACCAGTGGCTATTAGCCATAAGGTCTACATGGGAACTCTCAGTCTGGGGCAAGGGATGCTCTGTATTCTTGGTGCTGGGTGGGGGGGACAACAGTGGGAGGGCTTCTAGTGTCCTGGCCCCACTGCTGGACCTCCTGATGGTACCTGGTATTTGTGGCCACTGTGTGACAGAGCAGAGTGTTGGACTGATCCAACATTGGCTTCTCTTATGTTCTTATGTTCTTACCCGGCACCTCATGCCCTGGCAGTAATATCCATTGAAGGGCATGGGATAATTCCCGGGTTTAGCCTTGGAAAGTCAATGGAACAGTGGGGAGACTTTACTCCTCGGTAAAGGAGCCCAACTACCGTCCTGGAATGCCTCCATGGACTTCAGCCGAGGCTACTGGGCCGTTCCAAGTAGCCTGCGGAAAGCGGTGGACGCGATCCACCGGGAAATTCTCCAACCTCAAGTCAGCCTCCCCCTGCATGAGTGGGAAGCGCTCCTCCGCAACTGCGATCCGTTAGCAAAGGGGGTCTTGCGCGGGATCCCTTCTCTAGTGGGGCGGTGTCCTGTACAATGTTCCCCCTCAGCTGAGTTAGTGTGAGCCAGCTCGCAGCTTTTTAGCCTCCGGCTCACACATTTTTGCCTTGGCTCAGGAAGGAGGGCTCCAGAGCAAACTAATTAGCCAAATCTCTCGCTCACAACTTTAATGCCAGCAGCTCACAAAGTAGTATTTTTGCTCACGAGACTCCACGGCTTAGAGGGAGCATTGGTCCCATGTTGGAAACCAGGAGCTGGGGGACATTATTTTCCCCCTGGTTCCTGAACGTGCGACGCAGAAGCTAAAGGACTTTAGGATCGGGCGTGATCTTTTCTTTCTTCTGTGCAAGCAAAGGCGTCTAAGGTTTGTTGGTTTCCAAGCAGGAGGGAGTGGAAGGTCGCGTCCGCAGGTTGTGAAATAGCGCGCTCTCGCTGCGCTGCGGGGCTCGCTCGCCATTGGACAGGCTCGGACGGGTGAGGAGATCCGGTAGCAAATGATTGCTCGCGCGCAACCGCAGTGGCAATAGCCCGCGGTGTATGTTGGATAGGCCGATCTGGTCAGATCTCGCAAGCTAAGCAGGGCCGGCTCCGGTTAGTATTTGGATGGGAGACCACCCGGGAAGTCCAGGGTTGCTGCGCGGAGGGAGAAGAGGACAAACTACCTCTGAACGTCTCTAGCCCTGAAAAGCCCATCAGGGGTCGCCATAAATTGGCTACGACTTGGCGGCAGGTCTTGACTCGGAAGCCATTTCTCCCCCGGACGACTGATGTCTGGGGAAATGGCTGTGGACCAAGATGGGTAGTCTTGTCTGTAGCAGTAGAAAAGCACCTTATAAGCTAACAAAAACGGTGGCAAGGGAGGAGATTTCGTAAGCCACTGCTCACTTCTTTGGGTACAGCTTAGCTGTAACTGGGGAAACGGCTGTGTTTCATGGTGGGGAAGGAGACCCTCATTGACCATCCATGAGAACATAAGAGAAGCCAATGTTGGATCAGGCCAGTGGCCCCTCCAGGTGCCATCAGGAGGTCCAGCAGTGGGGCCAGGACACTAGAAGCCCTCCCACTGTTGCCCCCCCCCAAGCACCAAGAATACAGTCCCTTCTCCAGAGAGCCAGTTTGGTGTAGTGATTTAGGAGCCGTGGACTCTAATCTAGAAGAACCGGTTTTGGTTCCTCACTCCTTCACATGCAGCTGCTGGTGTGACCTTGGGTCCCTCACTGTTCTCTCAGAGCTGTTCTCTCAAGGGCAGTCCTCGAAAGAGCTCTCTCAGCCCCACCTACCTCACAGGGTGACTGTTGTGGGGAGGGGAAGTGGAAGGAAATTGTAAGCCGTTCTGAGACTCCTTGGGTAGTGAAGGGAGGCGTATAAATCCAATCCAATCTCCTCTTCTCCTTCTCTTTCTCCTCCTATCTCGATGCTAGGTACAATTGTGGACCTAAGTGTGGCGAGCCCAGGTTCAAGCAGAGCCCCGGAACCTCCACTTTGCAGATGTTAACTTTTTAAAAAATGCATACCTAACCGTTTTTTGCTTTGTTTTGTTTTTTTAAAAAAGCGAGGTCTCCAAATGTAAAGTGACACCGCGTGCCTTATCAGCCTCGTCCCGTCTGAATGACCCTCGGCGCCTCGTCGCGTGTACTCGCCGGCGACGCCCGGGTTTGGGCCAGCCACCCCGTAAATCGTGCTGAAAGGTCTTACCGGTTTGGATTCTCTAGCACGACATTGGTTTGCGCGGCCCCCGGGCCTTGAGAGAGTGTGTGCGGGGGGGGGAGGATTAGCTGCAGGTGGAAGGGAAGGCGGAGGGGGTGCGCTGCTTCCAGTCCACGAAAGGGGAATGCGGGAAAAGTGAAGGAGGCGATTCTCTTTTTTAAAAAAAGAAAAACTCGAATCCGTGGCCTGATTTAATCTGGGAAGGTTCGCGCACGCCGCGCTCGGTCACCGCAGGAGACTTCGGTAACGCATCGGTCTTTATTAATTCCCTGGGGTTCCGAGCCAGAGAACGGTAGAGTCAGTCTCTCTCTCTCTCCCCCCCCCCTCGCCTCCCCCCGACGCCTGCCTCGCTCCTCTCCCGTCTTATTTGTTTTGCAACTTCGGTTCCTTTCCAATCCTCTACCCCCCTCCCCCGCCGCGCCTTTGCAGCCGGAGGCCAGTCTCTTCCCCCACTCCCTCCTTTCCCAAAACTCTCTCCTCCTCCACATCCGCCTGCCCCCCCCCCCGTCTCCTTCCCCTATGGGATCAGAAGCTGCGCAAACAGCCCCGGAGCCACCGGGATGCTAATGGGAACGTGGAGAATTCGAGACGGCGCGCAGCCGAAGCGAGACGGGAGGGGATGTTATGTGCGCGAGTAAAGAATGCGGGGAGGGGGCGCAAAAGGGGGGGGGAGATGTTTTTCTTTTCGGGGAATACCGTCGGGTCAGGGGGAGGGGAGGCGGCATGGGCTTAAACCCGATCTTCTCAGATCTGGGAAGCTAGGAAGGGAGACCGCCAAAGGCAGGCCCGGGCAAAGCACCTCTGCTTCCCAACTGGCCTTTAGAGTCCCTTGCTGGGGCGGCCAGAAGTCGGCTGCGACTTGAGGGCACAGTTTAGGCGCGCGCGATTTGGGGGGGGGGTAGAATGTAGAGGGGCTTTCAGAGAGGAGAGCCCCAGCTTCGCAACATGTGTGTGCCTGTCTTTCTGTGTGTGAGAGAAAGAGAGAGTGGCTGCGGAGCGAGAGGTAGGTCACCTAAGGATATGAGGAGGCCGCTTCTCTGGTTTGGCGTGGCTCTCGCCTGCAGCGCCCGGGCAGCCGCGCGCAGTCCTGCCTCCCAGCCGTAGAAGGGAGCTTTGATGTGACTGAAGATTTATCTCCCACCCACCCCCCTTCTTCTGCTTCTTTCCGGCCCCCTTTCCCCGTCCTTGCCATAATCTGGCGCGTCTTAGAGCGGCCTAATTGCAAATCGATGGCGTTCGCGGCCCGCCGGGGGTTTGCGAAGCGGTTGTTGGATGTTAATACCAATTCCACCTCCGCTACTCCCCCCCCCACGCCTCCCCCAAGTTTGCCAAACTAGCGGGGCCGGAGAGGAGGGTCTCTCCCGCACCGGCTGGATCCACGAGCCGGGAGCGGGCTGATCCGGCGAAGGCCCCGATCCTTGTCGCCTTTCCAGGGCTACGGCGCGGAAACGGCTCCCTGGAGGAAAGCGCTTCTCTCCGTGCGCTCTGGAGACAGTGGCGCGGCGCAGAGGGGTTCGACCGCGGGGCTGAAAATCCGGTTCCCAGCCGCCTCGGTTCGTCGGAGAAGGAGCCGGGAAGCTCCGCGTCTGGCGGACAGGGGCAGTTGGCAACTCGAGGTGGAAAACGTCTCTACTTTACCAACAGAGCGCCGCGCCCACCGTGCGCTCTGGCACCCGTTGCGCACGGGGAACGAACTCTGGGGAGGGACCGCGCCGCCCCGGGCCTTACTCCCGAGTAACCCTGCTCTTTATTTCTTTTATTCAATTTATTTATTAGGACATTTATTGATAATTAGACCGTTTGCAGCCCGCCTTTCCTCCTGGTTCAAGGCGGTTTCCCGGCCCCTGTCTCTCTCCAGTTCTCCAAAAAGGGAGCGAGAGAACTCGACGACCAACCTCCAGGAAAGCTGGGGGACGCCCCTTCTCTTTATTTTACACCCCCCACACACACACACACACACACTTCTTATCGGGAAATATATTTCCTAGTTGGACCGGCCTCTCCTGTCAGCGTGCCAACAAATCAACCGATGACGGCGACACGAAGGACAGCCTCCACGTGTGAACGGTTCGGAAGGTAGGTAACCCTATCGCTCTGCGGTAGAAGAGCTTAGAGAGCAACAAGACTTTCGGGGCGTGAGCTTTGGCGAGTCAAAGCTCTCTCCGTCACGTGTGAACGGGTCACCGAGGCCACAGCGCTACAGATGCCTTCCGTGGGTTCTGCGTGGACTCGATAACCGGCGGCAGAACGTGTGAATTGGTTGGGTTTCAGGTGAAGCGATCGGGCTTCACACAGGCGGTGGGTCACTTAATGCTGCGGTCCAGAAGCCTGCGCCCTAAATCGGAACTTCAGTTTCTCCTTCGTTCCCTCAAAACCAATACCTTGTCACCAATGCTCCCTCTAAGCTGTGGAGTCTTGTGAGCAAAAATTCTACTTTGTGAGCTGCTGGCATTGAAGTTGTGAGCCAGCAGTTTTGGCTACTGCATCAATTACTTTGCTCTGGAGCCCTCCTTCCTGAGCCAAGACAAAAATGTATGAGCCAGAGGCTAAAGACACTGTGAGCTAGCTCACACTAACTCGGCTTAGAGGGAACGCTGCTTGCCACTGGTCTCCGTTCCCACGTTCGGCTGGTGAGAGTGCCCGAGAGAATCGACCCGCAGATTTTTCCTAGCAGAGAGGAAACCCCTTCCACCTGGTGGAGGATCCCACCCTAGTCCACCCCCCCCACACACACACACTGTTCCCTCTAAGCTGAGTTAGTTGTGAGCTAGCTCACCGTTTTTTAGCCTCTGGCTCACACCTTTTGTCTTAGCTCGGGAAGGACGGCTCCAGAGCAAACCCATTTATGCAGCAGCCAACCCTCTGGCTCACGACTTGAATGCCAGTAGCTCACAAAGTAGGATTTTTGCTCACAAGACATCCACGGCGTAAAAGGGAGGGAGCAATAGCGCCCCCCCGCCCCACCCAGGGATCGGTGTGGTCAATCAAATAAAATAACATCTCAGCCGTCTTCTCGAAGGGTTCAGCCTGGCGGGCGTTCTGGGCTAAACCGCGGAAGGGAATACCTTCGGCCTCCGAGGCCTTCCCTCCTCCGACCCGACCCTACTTGGTAGGCGAAGCGGCGCTGCGGCAGCACCCGGAGTCCCCCTCCTCTCCCGGATTAGTCGCTCCGCAGCCGGCCGCGTCTCCCCCCCCCCCCACCTCCCTCCACTGACAAAAGGGCGTCTCGGTTGGTTTTTACATTTTCTTGTCACGGCGAGGAGTAAACCCTTGGTGGCAGGCGGCTGGGGGGCGGGGGGGGGAATGGGTCGCTCCTTCGCCAGTATCCCTGCAGGGACGTTAGGATGCGGGGCCTGTCCTGCTCCGGGGAGGGGGAGGAAGGAAGGGCCCCTGGTGGGTGTAATGCAGGGATACAACAGATAGACAGATATGGATGGGTGGGTAGGGTGAGAGGAGGGGGGGAAAGAAAGCGCCCTGCGCGGGATAGATTGGGAGGGGAAAGGGAGAGAGATGAAATACTTCTTCAGACAGAGAGCGATTGCATATGTGGAATTCGACGCCAGAGGTTGTCGCGATGGCCGCAGGAAGTAGTGCTTCTAAACAGCTTCAAACCGGGATTCGACAGATTCCGGGAGGAGAGGTTTGTCAATGGCTATCAGCCATGGTGACGGAAGGGGACCTCCACGTTTAGAGGCACTGAATCTTCTGAATCCCAGAGCCAGGAGGCGACATCAGGGGAAGGCCTGGGCCTCTCTGCCCTGTTGTTGGACCTCCTGGGGAACTGGTTAGCCACTGTGTGAGAAGGATGCTGGATTAGGTGGACCACTGGTCTGATCCAGCAGGGCTCTTCTGATGTTATCAGGGAAAGGCCTTGTCCTCTCTGCCCTATCCTTGGCCTTCCGGAGGAACCGGTTGGCCACTCTGTGAGATGGGATGCTGAACTAGAGGGACCACTGGTCTGATCCAGCAGGGCTCTTCTGATGTTCTTATCAGGGAGAGGCCTCTATGCCCTGTCGTTGGCTCTCTGGAGGAACTGGGTGGCAAGTGTGTGAGGCAGGATGCTGGACTAGGGGGACCATTGTCTGATCCAGCAGGTCTCTTCTTAGGTTCTTACGAAGGCCTCGGCCTCTTGCCCTGTTGTTGGCCCTCCAGAGGAACCAGTTAGCCACTATGTGTGAGACAGGATGCTGGACTAGCAGGACCCTCATTGTCTGGTCCAGCAGGGCTCTTCTTAGGTTCTTATGAAGGCCTGGGCCTCTCTGCCCTGTTGTCGCCCTTCCAGAGGAACTGGTTGGCCACTGTGTGAGACAGGATGCTGGACTAGATGGACCACTGGCCTGATCCAGCAGGGCTCTTCCGATGTACGTATGAAGGCCTCGTCCTCTGTGCCCTGTTGTTGGCCATCTAGAGGAAGTGGTTGACCACTGTGTCAGAGAGGATGCTGGACTAGATGGACCATTGGTCTGATCCAGGAGGGCTCTTCTTATAATCTTATGAAATAGATAAGATTATATGAGAGACCGGATGTCTGTAGGATAAGTGTGTTGGAACAGGACCCGGGAGTCCCAGTTTTGTGTACTCACTTTGCCATGGAAGCTCACTGGGTGACCTTGGGCAAACCACGTAGTCTCAGCCTAACCTACCTTGCTGGGTTGTGCAGAGGATTTTAAAAAATGTAGTGGAGGGAAATTGCACAGGCCGCTTTGTGGGAGAAAGGCCAGGTATTAAGAAAGCCAGTCAATAAACATGGGGTTAATATTAAAGGCTGTGAATATGAAGACAGTGGATCGAACGGAACGTGTTATTAAAGAAGAATCCAACTCAGTGTTCCCTCTAAGCTGAGTTGGTGTGAGCCAGCTCACAGTTTTTAGCCTCCAGCTCACAGATTTTCATCTCAGCTCAGGAAGGATGGCTCCAGAACAAACTAATTTATGCGGCAGCCTAATCGCTCACTCACAAGTTTAATACCAGTAGCTCACAAAGTAGAATTTTTGCTCGCAAGTCTCCACAGCTTAGAGGGAGCATTGGACTCAATATAATTTGATTGGCCAGCAATATCTCTGCACACAGACACACACACACACACATGCGTGGCTGTCGTTTGTACTGAGGATACACTCTGCACCGGCCCAGAGGCATTCTTTTCTTTGCTGTTGCTTCAGCTCTCAAAAGGCTAAACCCACAAGCTAAATGGTGGTGAACTGTAGTGAGGATTAAGTCCCGGATGGGTGGAGTGGAGGCATGGCTAGATAGGTCTGTAGAAAATAAAGGAATAGGCTGGGGCCTGGGTTGCCATCCTCCAGGTAGGACCTGGAGTTCCCCCGGAATTACAACTGATCTCCGGACCACGGAGAACAATCCCCCTGGAGGAAATGGAAGGTTTGGCGGGTGGACTCCATGGCACTGTACCTTGCTGAGGTCTCTCCCTTCCCCAAACTCTGCCCTTCCCAGTCTCTACCCTCCCTCCAAATATCCAGGAATTTTTCAAGCTAGAGTTGGCAACCTGAGCTGAAACAGGAAATAGTGGGGGGGGGGACTGAGACGATAGGCAAAGGAGGATGTGGAGGGGCAATAGTTAATACTCATCACCATATAGCTTTTGTTGTGTGTTCGGAACGCAACAAAATTAACCTTAACAACACCCTTATCAGGTAGACCATAACAGGCATGCGCACGTTGCAGGAGAAACAGCGGTTCCCCCGGAAAGCCATTCAAGGAAGTCCCAGACTCCCGGCTAAGGAGAGGTGCTCTTGAGAGGCGGGAGAAGCTTCCACCCAAAGGGGGCGCACAGAGGTGGGCGAGCTACGTCGGCGAGGGCGGCGGCGTGAGGAAGCACCGAGTCGTTACCAGGCGGCCGAGCTGCTCTCTCGCGCCCTCTAGGGGCGACGGGCGGCAGAGGCTTGGCCAGACGTCTCCCTTTCCCAAAGGGACCCGAACTTTTCTCCCGGTTCGGATGGAGCAGAGAGGGACAGCGATTTGTGAGCTCGTTGGGAGACCTGGAAGACTGGTGTGTGTGTGTGTTGTGTGTGTGATTTCATCTCCCCGGATCCGGCGTGTATATATTTATTTATGATACTCCGGCGCTCCGGGAGAGATTCATTAAGGCGCAGATTTCAAAGGGAACCAGGCAGCCGGAAGGGATGGCGCGGCGGGCGCGTCTGCAGAGGAGCCGGAGAAAGGGGGGGGGGAGAGGCGCGGGGCGCGGGCGCACCGGTGGGAGGGCGGGTGGCATTTCCCAGCCATTTTAACTCTCTTGCTTTCTTCTTTGGCTTCTTCTTCTGCTAAACAAACAAGTAATGAATAAAGCATCGGCCACTCAGGAGCGATTTCACTTCGCTCCCCTTTCTGTGGGTTTAATGCCGACTCTCTCGTTCTCTCTCTGTTTTTTAATCGCCCCCTCCTCTTCTCTTAATTCTCTCTCCCGCCCGCCTTTCTTAATTCCTTTACATTTCATCGTCCGCTGCTTCCCCATTAGCTGCGTTTTCTCCTTTGCCTGTTCATTCTCACCCTCGTTCCCTACCCGGTATCATTTCCCCTCAGTCTTTTTTTATTCGATTTCAAATATTTTTCGTTCCTTCTCTCTCTCTCTCTCTCTCTCTCTCTCTCTCTCTCTCTCTCTCTCTCTCTCTCTCTCTCTCCCCCCTCCCCCCCCCCAATTCTGTATCTATAGGCTCCCTCCTTTCTGTCTTATCCCCCTCTTTTCCTATTCAGCTAACTAGGAAGGAAGGAGGGAAGTTGAAGGGAAGGAAGGGGGAAATGGAGAGGAGGAAAATTGAAGGGAAGGAAGGAAAAAATGGAGGGAGGGGAAGGAAGGGGAAATGGAGGGAGCGGAAGGAAGAAAGGAAAACTGAAGGGAAGGAAAGAAGCAAAAATGGAGGGGAAGGAAGGAAAATGAAGGGGAAGGAAGGAGAAAAATTGAAGGGAAGGAAGGAAAAAATGGAGGGGAGGGGAAGGAAGGAAAACTGAAGGGAAGGAAAGAAGGAAAAATGGAGGGGAAGGAAGGAAAGGAAGGAAGGAGAAAAATTGAAGGGAAGGAAGGAAAAAATAGGAGGGAAGGAAGGAAGGAGAAAAACTGAAGGGAAGGAAGGAAAAAAATTGGAGGGAAGGGGAAGGAAGGAAGGAAAATTGAACTGAAGGAAAGAGGGAAGGAAGGAAGGAAGTTGAGAAATTGCCATCATGCAGAAACGGATAGATGGATTAGAGCAAGGATATCTGGATTGGAGAGGCTGGTAAAACAGAGCAGCTTCTAAAAAATACACCTGGCAGGAAATTTTATTTTGTTTTTTAATTAGAAAATAGGAACCCATATAGATTCTTCGCCTTCTGCCCATCCATCTCTGCCCATTAGGGACTCAAAGACTCTCTCTCTCTCTCTCAATTCCGCCCAGACTCTCCCAAGCTCTCTCGAAGAAATAGCCTCAGAGAGCCGCACCTGTCTCTGGAAATTAAAACTTTTCGAGTGCCGCTGCTCAAAAAGGAGGGGCCCCCCTCCCAACTCCCCCCCCCTCCCAGTGACAATCTCGGCCGTCCTTTCATTCCGAATCTCCCCCATCTCTCCATATCTCTCTCGCTCGCTCGCTCGCTCTTTATTTTAGAAAGATCAGAGGGAAAAAATATGATTTTTTTTTAGGGGGAAGAAAAAAAGGAAAAATCAATTTTAATTTCAGTTTAGAAGATTGTGTTAACAGGGAAGCGAGATGGGCCGCACATCACTTGAGTCGTCTCTGCTATTCAGCGCCCTTGGTCCTTTTCTTTTCCTCGCCGATTGTTCCCAGACTTTCCCAGACAGAAATGCTCTTCGCCCCCCCCCCCCAACCCCACCTCCGCCCCTTGTCTCCCGGGCCCATTCGCCGCGACGAGAAGGTTTCACCCGCCCCGCCCCTTTCGAAAACAGATGCGTCATTATCTTTGGATATTCACCGGAGAAAAATACTATAATTTGTCAAGGTGGGAAGAATCAACCAGGCTTTGCGGTCTTTGAACATAACACGCCCCAACTTTGCCCGGAGGTTGCTTTCGTCCAAGTATATTTCCCCCTCCAACTCCTCCAACTCCTCTTCCTCCTCCTCCTTCCTCCTCCTCGGCATCAAAGGTAGGAAAAGCTTTGGGGCCGAAGCTCCCGTCTGCAGCCCGCGGGAGACGGGTTGGTGCTCCCTCTAAGCCGTCGAGTCCTGTGAGCAAAAATCCTACTTTGCGAGCTGCTGGCATTAAAGTTGGGAGCGAGCGATTCGGCTGTTCTGCATACGTTCGTTTGCTCTGGAGCCCTCCTCCCTGAGCGAAGGCAAAAAGGTGTGAGCCGGTTGCTAAAAAATACTGTGAGCTAGCGCACACTAACTCAGCTTAGAGGGAACTCTTGGGCCCAAAGGATTTCAACACAGCCGTGCTTTGGGGAAGGTCTCTTGCATTTGCTGAAGCCGCCCGCTTTACTTAAGAGTAAATCCCACCCACCCCGTTCCGAGGAGAGGCGCATAGGGTCCGGGGGAGGGGCCTTTTAACCCCCCCCCTTTCCTCGCACGTTTCTTCTGATTTCGGGATGTCTGGGGCCTGCAGTCTTTGGCGGGGGGGAGAAGCCGACCTGTGATGGCGTCTGGGGGCATTCCACATCTCCTCCTCCCCCCCTCCTCCTCCTCCTACACCACTGTGGTCTCTCCCTCTGCGAAATTGAGGGGGTGATCCTGCCGCAGCGCAGCATAAGGCCGGCTGCCCGCAAGCCCCGCTGGACTCAGAGTATGGCATAGACTCTGCCGGTCTCCCCCTCTCTGGCTGACATCATTTGATCAAGTGTGTCGCCCTGTTGGTCAGAAGCCGCGGGACCAAGTTCGAATCCAGCGGCACCTTGAAGACCAACCAAGTTTTATTCACATAAGTTTTCGGGCGGGAAACAAACGGAGTTTTGAGAGGGGCCGTACCACGCTGCAACCAGTGTTCCCTCTGAGCCGAGTCAGTGCGAGCCTAGCTCACAGTTTTTTAGCCTCCGGCTCACAGCTTTTTGTCTCCGCTCAGGAAGGAGGGCTCCGGAGCAAACTATATAGCAGCCAAATCAGTTGCACACAACTTAAACGCCAGTGGCTCACGAAGTAGAATTTTGACTCGCAAGACTCACAGGAGGTGGTGGCAGCTGCAAGCATGGACAGTTTCAAGAGGGAATTAGATAAACATATGGAGCAGAAGTCCACCAGTGGCTATTAGCCACAGGGTATAGATGGGAACTCTCAGTCTGGGGCAGGTGATGCACTCTATTCTTGGTGCTGGAGGGGGCAGCAGTGGGAGGGCTTCTGGCGCCCTGGCCCCACTGCTGGACCTCCTGATGGCACCTGGTATATTTTGGCCGCTGTGTGACAGAGTGTTGGACTAGATGGGCCATTGGCCTGATTTAACATTGGCTTCTCTTATGTTCTTATATGTTCTTATGACTCCACAGCTTAGAGGGAGCAGTGCTTGCAACCAATGTTCCCTCTAAGCTGTGGAGCCTGGTGAGCAGAAATTCTACTTTATGAGCCCACTGGCATTAAAGTTGTTGTGAGCAGGCGATTTGGCCACTGCATGCATCACTTTGCTCTGGAGCCCTCCTTCCTGAGCTGAGACAAGAAATGTGTGAGCCAGAGGCTAAAAAAACTGTGAGCTAGCTCACACTAACTCAGCTTAGAGGGAGAAGTGGTTGCAACAGACGGGGTGGAGGGTTATCTCCAGTCTAATTAAATCACAGCCTCACGGGAAGGGCACACCGGCGCCAGGTCCTGTTCCGGTAAACAAACACTTTTGGGAATTGCCACCCAAAGGTCACAAGGTCGATCGGCCAGCCCTCCTTTATCACAGCCGGATATCCCTCCTTTCGGTCTCTTCGACCCAATTGCAGGCCTAGATTTTTCGTATGAAGCCTGATATGAGATTGAAGGAAAGGTCCGGTTTGTTTGCGACTGGTTTCCGCGGGGGTATTCAGGGGCTGTTAGTCGGGTGCCAGCCCCACTGGACGCAGAGTATGGCATAGACTCGGCCCGTCCCCCTCTCTCGCTGACGTAAACGGGGCTTGAGAGCGGCCGTGACATCCTGATTAGTCGGGTTGCCAGCCTCCAGGCGGTAGCTGGAGATCTCCCGAGGTTCCAACTGACCTCCAGGTGACAAGAGATCACTCCCCCTGGAGAAAATGTCTGCTTTGGAAGGTGGACTCTAGGGCATTGTACCCCGACCCCTCTGAGGTCCCTCCCCTCCCCAAACCCCGTCCTCCTCAGGTTCCACCTCCCCAAATCTCTAGGTATTTCCCAACCTGGAGCTGGCAACCTGACCAATTAGACTGTAACATCCTCGGGGCAGAGATCTATCTGCCTTGCCTTCTCCCCCTTTTAATTACTCTGCAAAGGGTAAGACACCCGGATGGTGTTTTGAACGCTGATACTGACGTGAATACAGCCGTCTCTAGAAAGCAAGCCAAGTCACATGAGACAGGGGAAGGCACCAAACTCTCTTTAAGTCTGTCAGGTCAACATATATTTATTTGTTTACCTTATTATGTAGTCCGTCTTTCTCAGCGGGACCAAAGAACTGAAGCAAAGGATAAGTATCACTGAGAGCCAGCCTGGTGTAGTGGTTAAGAGTGGCGGACTCTAAATCTGGAGAACTGGGTTTGATTCCCCACTCCTCCTCATGCAGTCAGCTGGGTGACCTTGGGTCAATCACAGTTCTCTCAGAGCTGTGTTCTCTCAAGAGCAGTTCTGTGAGAGCTCTCTCAGCCCCACCTACCTCACAGAGTGTCTGTTGTGGGGAGAGGAAAAGAAGTAGATTGTAAGCCACTCTGAGACTCCGTGTGGAGAACAGGGTATAAAACCCAACTTTGGGTCCTTGTTGGTCTTAACGGTGTCCCTGGACTCAAAATTTGTCCTCCTGAAACTCTTGTTGATATCTAAAATAGTTTGATGTAGTGGTCAGGAGGGCGGACTCTAATCTGGGGGGACTGGGTTTGATTCCCCACTCCTCCACATGCAGCTGCTGGCATGACCTTGGGTCGGTCATAAGTTCTTTCAGAGCTGTTCTCTCACGAACAGTTCTCAAAAGAGCTGTCTCAGCCTCACCTACCTCACAGGGTGTCTGTTGTCGGGAGGGAAGGGAAAGAAGTTTGTAAGCTGCTCTGAGACTCCTTCAGGTAGTGAAGGGTGGAGTATAAATCCAATTTCTTCTTCCTTTTCCTCTTCTTCTTCATTTAAACCCTGCAAAAATTCCACAGTAGGATCGAACGCACAGCAAGCTGTACATCGCCTTAGCGTAGCCCACAGTCCTTGATCACTTATCCAAGTAACTTTGCCAACCGTTTTGTACAGTGCGACCTTATTATCCGTGTAGAAAAGCCCTCTTGGATAATTCAGTTTTGCATACTTTGAGGAAAGCCAGGAAAGCCGAAACCTCCCCTCCTCCCTCCCCCCAGCCCCCATGCCCTCCTCTTTCAATATCGTCCACTCCCCCCCCATGCTCCCTCTAAGCTGTGGAGTCCTGCGAGCAAAACTTCTACTTTGTGAGCTGCTGGCATTAAAATTGTGAGCGAGCGATTTGGCTGCCACAGAAATGAGTTTGCCCTGGAGCCGTCCTTCCTGAGCAGAGACAAAAATGTGTGAGCTGGAGGCTAAAAAAAGGTGAGCTGGCTCACACTAACTCCGCTTAGAGGGAACACTGCTCTTCCCCACTTTCCCTTTCTCTTCCTGCACTGCACATTTCCCCCGGGCCCCCACCTTACAGATCTACGCCAACTTCACGGGGTCGCCTTCAGCCTTGCTGAGACGGTGCGCTTGAAGCGCTTTGAACGCTTCCGGGTAAAGCGCTGTATAAATGTAGATGTTAATGGTGACTCTTACCAAGACTACCGAGAGCGCGTGGCGCCTTCTCGGACAACCTGGGGAACCAGGATCAATTCTCCTCCGCTCATTCCGGAAAACTCAGGGGATAACCCGGGGAGGGGGGGGGAGTCACTGCTTCTCCGCCAAATCTACCTCCCGGGGTTGTTGTGCGGCTGTAGTGAGGAAGGGAGAGCCCCGCGTGTGGACTTGGAGGGAAGGACAGTGGGAGAAGAGAAGGGAGGGGACCAAGTGTTCCCTCCAAGCCGAGTGAGTGTGAGCTAGCTCACAGTTTCTTAGCCTCCAGCTCACACGTTTGTCTTCGCTCGGGAAGCATGGCTCCAGAGCAAACTAATTCATGCAGTAGCCAAAGCGCTCGCTCACAAGTTTAATGCCAGTGGCTCACAAAGCAGAATTGTTGCTCACAAGACTCCACAGCTTAGAGGATGCATCGGATGGGACTACCTAGGTGTAACTTCATAGTAAGGTCGAGAGCGGTCCTGTCCGAGCTGCTCCGCAAGACAGTCCCGGCGAGTTAAATGGGCCATGCCGGCAAGGACGCGGGAAGGCAGTCTGCGGTTCTAGTCAATTAATTAATTAATTAATCTAAACCCATTTAGGCCTGCATCTTTTCTCCTCTCCTCCGCTTTCTCCTCACAACAGCCCCGCGAGGTAGGCTGGGCGGAGAGCGCGCGCATGAGTGGCCCAAGGTCACCTAGCGAGTTTCCATGGCAGGAGTGAGGGATTCGAACTCGTGTCCTCCCAGATACTAGCCCGACGCCCTTCATCGCTCCAGGGATCCTCCTCCCGGGATTAGATTCGACTGAATAAACTCCCCTACCCCCCACCAGAGCCTTGAGTTTCAGCCCCTTAGGTCCCGATCCGTGAAGAAACTTCCTCGCCCGGGCAGGAGACACTTTCTCGGCGGCGTCTCCGCCCTCCGTCCCAATTCGTTTCTGGGGCAGCAGACGGTCCTTCTAAGGAGGCACAGGCGGTACCCGAAGAGGCAGAAGAGATCCGCCCGGGGCTTTACAAACGGGACTAGAACTTCAGGGATGGTCGGTGGCGCCGCCACGGAGCCCGAGACGAAAGGGAACGGAGCCCTGCCTAGATGGACGCGACGCCCCCCCCCCCCCGTCCGGACGGGTCTCTCTCTCCAGTCAAACAGTCTGAAGGAAAATAAGACATAGGCAAGAGAGAGCGTTCCGCATTGGAACGGTTCGTCTGCAGCTGCATGTGACCTCAGACAGCCGTCGGGCAGGCGTATTGAACAGAACACACCTGTGGGCACCAACCAGCCACACCTGAGCTCTCCCCTCCCCCCCTCCAAAAAAAAGATCTCACGGATTTTAACAGGAGGGGTTTTAAACGCGCTTCCCTCTCCCCCGTGGAAATTAAAGGGTCTAATGACTCAGGGAAGAGGCGGGTCATATTGGAGGTCTCCTGTAGTATGTTCTGATGTCCCTCCGAAGAAGCAGTTTTTATGGGCTTGAAAGAAATGGTATGTTGCTACAGTATACATAATATATAATATAGGGATTATATTGTATATATAATATATAATCACACTCAGGTACACACACGTATGTATATACTTATGTGTGTATACACACACACACATATATATAAGGGGAGGGGCTGTGGCTTAGTGGTAGAATATCTGCTTGGCATGCAGAAGGTCCCAGGTTCGATCCTCGGCATCTCCAGTTGAAAGGACCAGGCAGGAGGTGATGTGAAAGACCTCCGCCTGGTACTCTGGAGAGCCATGAAATGGGGTTGTAGCTCAGCGGTAGAGCGTCTGCTTGGCATGCAGAAGTTCCCAGGTTCGATCGCCGGCATCTCCAGTTAAAAAGGATCTGGCAGGAGGTGATGTGCCTGAGACCCTGGAGAGCCATGAAGTGGGGCGGTAGCTCAGTGGCAGAGCCTCTGCTTGGCATGCAGAAGGTCCCAGGTTCTGGGACTGAGTTTGATGGACTGGGGATCTGAGTTTGATGGTGTTGGGATTCTTTGGACCATCTGTCTTTGATGGACCCAGGATCTGAGTCAGCTGAAGGCAGCTTCATGTAAGTTTCATGTATGAAGAGGAGGGGCCATGACTCAGTGGTAGAGCATCTTCTGGAATTGGCATGCAGAAGGTCCCAGGTTGGGACCTTCCTAGGGGATAGACCTTGGAAAGCCGCTGCCATTCGGAGCAGGCAATACTGACTTTGATGGACCAGTATTGGTGGACCATTCAGTAGAAGGCAGCTTCATGTACGTCTCGTGAAGGTGCGGTGTTCTTAAGCATAGGTGCGGGTCTCGGCCCCGAAGGCATAGCAACCTACGACGTGTTAGCTCCTTTGGGTATCGCTGGGAAGCAAAGCGGGGTATAAGTAAGTCTTCCAGTAACGTCGCCTTTGTAAGTTTACTCCGGCGATCAATAAGGTCCCTTTCGGGGCTTTATCTCTGGGTAGAAAATGTTCAAAGACGAGTCGGGGGTGGGGGGAGTCCTTGGGTTTAGGCAAAAAGAATCGAAGGAAGAAAGGGAGAGGGGAAGCGCCGGGTTTTCTTCGCCGCTCTCGGGCACTTCGGGGGTGGGGGAGGGCCGGATCACAGCCAAGAGCTCCGATTCCCCGGGAAAGAAGGGGGGGGACACAAAAGATGCCCGGACTGTTGTGAGGAGAACTTCTAAATACATTAAAAATAATCAAAGGAGGCAGCGCGACGCGCGAGGAGGGGAGAAGCCCTATTAGACTGTTAAAAAATAATTATTAATTACTTTGCTTAATAAATTGCTAGCTGGCTTTCCCGGAGAGCTGCGCCCTGTGACTGTGGGAACGTGGCTGGTATGATAAATGGCAGGTCTCTCTGCGCATCACACCCGGCCGCTGCTTCCGAGCTCTCTGTCTGTCTGCCTCTCCCTTCTACAGATCACTGACTCTCTAACATCTCTCTTTCCTTCCTTCCTTCCTTCCTTCCTTCCTTCCTTCCTTCCTTCCTTCCTTCCTTCCTTCCTTCCTTCCTTCCTTCCTTCCTTCCTTCCTTCCTTCCTTCCTTCCCTCCTTCCTTCCTTCCTTCCTCTCTCTCTCTCTCTCCCACTCTTTCTTTTCTCTCTCTTCCTTTTGTTCTTTCTCTCTCCCTCTTTCTTTCCACTGTTCTCTTCCATTCTTCTTCACTCTTTCCACCTTCTCATGCTCCCTCTAGTCTTTCTTTCTCTCTCTCTCTCTCCACAGTTTTCTTCCATTCTTCTTCACACTTTCCACCTTCTCATGCTCCCTCTCGTCTGTCTTTCTTTCTTTCTTTCTTTCTTTCTTTCTTTCTTTCTTTCTTTCTTTCTTTCTTTCTTTCTTTCTTTCTTTCTTTCTTTCTTTCTTTCTTTCTCTCTCTCTCTCTCTCTCTCTCTCTCTCTCTCTCCAGTTTTCTTCCATTCTTTCTTCGCTCTTTCCACCTTCTTATGCTCCCTCTAGTTTCTCTCTTTCTTTCTCTCTCTCTCTGTCTCCCCACCACTACTCAGACTTCCCTGGGGCAGCCCCCGTTCTGTCCGCCGTGGAAGGATTTCCCCTTTCCCCCTTCTAAAAACTCAAGTGACCCCCCCCCTTCTCATTTTATTAAACTTGCAGCCCGCGTGTTTAAACATCTGTCCGGTACTTAAAGGCGGCCGGTTCCCTCGCCTCTTTCCCTCCCCCCTCTTCCTCCCCTCGCCCCTCTCCTCTGTCTTGTTAGAGGCAGGTATTTGAGTTTTGATCTGAGATTTCAGATCAAAGAGGCTTCGCTGGCTATTAGTTTCATGGCTCCTCATTGATCCCCTATCGACCGCGCGGAGTTTGCCCTAACATGCGTAGAGGGGCTGCTTAGAACAGGCCTGGTGGAATGGGGAGGGCGGGGGGGGCCCGTCCGGCTCGGGCTCCTTTCGCCGGAGGTGATGGAACAATGAGGGGAGAAGGAAGAAACGCTTTTCATCCTCCAAAACGCCGCCGCCAGATATCCAAATCGATAATTAATGACAATGAATAATTTACAGTATCGATTTCCAAAAAGGGCGGCGGGGGGGGAGGTTGGCAAAACATATCCTTTAAGATGAAAAGCACAGAGAGAACCCTACAAACACGACATCCCACCCTACCCCCCAGCCCCCATCTCCAAAATCACGAGGAGAAAAACAAACCCCAGACACTTAGATCTTCCCATTGCAAAAGTTAGGTGCGATTTGCATTTCAAATCAAAGACCCGGCCGATGCGCGCGTGTTGTTTTTTTCCCAAGCTCTTTGTGCCTGCCTGCCTGCGTGGGTCGGTGTGCGCATCTGATAGGTTTGCGCGTCTGATAGGTTTGTTGGTGAGCGCAGCAAGGATTTGTGTTGGCCCCCATCGCAGGCTTTCGATCTTGACAATCGCGCTGGCGGAAGGCGGCAACTTTTAATCGGCAGGTTAATCAACTGAAGGTTGGGGCTGATTAACTGGCGAGGGGAACCGGACTGCGGTTTCAGGGGGCCGCCGCCGCCGCCGCCCTTGTGTTTCTCTTGTGTCCCTAACCACAACGGACTGGTGTCCTAACGCTGTCAAGTCACTCCGGTCGGATTTTCAAAGCAAGAGACGTCCCGAGGTGGTTTGCTGTTGCCCACCTCCGTGTTAGGACCCTGTGGAAATCTCTCATCCAAATCCTAGCCGGGGGCCGACCGACCTTGCTTAGTTTCCGAGATCTGACGAGATCGGGCTAGCCTGGGCGATCGAGGTCGGGGCAACGGATAAGAGGCAGAAAATCCTGTCTTTCCTTGTCACAGTGCGTGGCTGGTGGCGTCTGGTTATTCAGCTTTCTCACACTTCCTTCAGTTTCTCCAAAAAGCACCTCTATCGGGGCTTTGGTGACATTCCAGTTCATCTTCAGTTTAATCTGTTGAAAAGGCAATTAGATTAGTCAACCAACAGTGTGATCCTACGCGCGGTTACTCTTCATAGGATCGCGTTGTACAGATATCAATCCATTGACAAAGTGAATATAGGCGTACCTAGGCAGGTGTGTTTTCACCCCCTCTCTGCATAGGTGTGCGTTGACTAAACCTTGTGCAAAGGTGTTACAGGGTATGGGTTCGCCTTGCAGTACGTAGGCACGTCCCGAGCGTGCCCGTGAACACGTGTATGAAGTTTTTTGTTTAAATTGCACTTCCGAACCGGTCGCGTGTGTTCCTGGTAGATTCTGGTTGGCAGAGTAATGAATCCGACAGTACACTTTCTAGAGAGTAGTCCCATTGAACAGAGCAAGGCTTACTTCCCGGTACACTGAAAATGAGTAACAGAACCCTCCCCAACTAGGTGTTGTGAGGCAAGAAAGAACATATTGACAAACATACACACACACGCACGCACGCACCCAAAAAAGTGGGCAAGAAAGTATAAAACGTGGATGACTTGATTTGGGAGACTTTAAAAATGCCAACCTAAAACGTGTTAATAGTAAACTCTCCCAAGAAGGGAACGGGGGATATCTGTAAGAAACAGAGTGCAGAAAAGAGAGTAAAGGAGTTACTACATGAAGGAGTAGGGGAGGGGATCCTCCGTGGCTAGTCCATTTTCTCTGTCTCGTTTTAGGTTGTGGGGCTGGTGGGGTGCGCTCCCCCCCCCAACCCCAGCTTTAGGAATATGCAGAGATGAGAGAGAGGCGAGAGAGCGAAAAGGGAGGGAGAAACGGAGAGGGAGGGAAGGTGGGAGGGAGGGGGGGAAGTGAAGAAGGGAAAATTCCCTCGGCTACTTGTTATAACATTTCTCCAGGAGGTTGGAGGGAAGTTGAAAGCCTCGGTAACCGAAATCAAAACTAACAAGGAAATGATCTGCGCCTCTCATCTGGGCCCCGGCTCCTGGGGGCCTGCGGGGGGAATCTGCTCGCTTCCTCTTTGATTTGTAAAAAATGCATTACCTCCCAAATCAAACGGAAAATTACTGCAACCAAGGACGAGAGGCTGGGAGCCGGCGTGGGGGGGGGAGAGATCAGGAGAAGCGGGATTGAGGGGGGCTTTGGTAGCATCCCAGCAGCGCGGGAAAGCGGGGGGGGGAGAAGAGAAGGTTAGTGGAATATTGCGGGACATAAAGTGGTGGAGATGCGCTTGGTAGTTATAAAGGGGGGCGCCATTGGAATGGGGACAAAGCTGTCCTTGGTGCTGGATGCGGTCAGAGACCGAGGGACGGAACTGTCCCTGGTGCTGATTGCTTGATAATAGAGCCCGAGAGACGGAGCTGTCCCTGGTGCTGAGCGTCCGATAGAGACTGTGGGGCGGAGCTGTCCCTGGTGCTGAATGCAGTCAGAGACTGCAGGACGGAGCTGTAAGTGGTGCTGACCACTTGATAGCGACCGGTGGATGGAGCTGTCCGTGGTACTGACCGTTGCCAAAGGCCACGGAGTCGTCCGTGGTGCTGAGCGTTGTCAGCAACAGTTTTAAGGTTCCAAAATGTCTATGGATCCGGACCGCCTCTCTCCCTCCCTCCCTCCCTCCCTCTCTCCAGCCATATCCCACCACCAACTTGGGGTGTGTGTGTTGCACTAAGCTAGCCAAGTTCTTGAAAGCAGACAGTGAGCATTTGTCTGTGTGTGGGAATGATACAGCATTTGTGTGAGTGTAGGAATGATACAAGCAGTTGTAGCGCAGAGGCCCACCGAAATGAGTTCACCATGTCGGCTTCACGTTTCTCATTCTCCCGGTGCGTTCGCGCCTCTGTTTCGGGGAGCTGGAGTCCCGTGTCTGTTTAAGCAGTTTGCTAAAGGCCTGTGCCAAAGGTTTCTCGCACCGTTGGCTTTGATACCAGCGCCTCTATTGATGCTGCATCAAAGTTTTGGAACTTTCCAAAAAATGTACCTTCCGGTGTCTTTGTGGAGGGAAACGTGTGAAATATATTCACATTTGAAAGCGGGTGGGGGTTTGGTTTCCCCCAGTCTCCTCGTGACCTGGTGAAAGAGAGGGAAGGCATGTTTTGGAAGGACGCTGAAAAGGCAGCGTAACTGACCAAGCCTGGTAGTATTCTCTCCATTTGAAACGAGCGGTGGTGGTGGTGGTGGGTGGCTTTGCAGGATCGGGGCCAATGGGCGGGATCCAGTTGAAAGCCCAGACAGTGGGTTTTCTTCTGGGTGAGTGAGTGAGTGAGTAAAGGTATTCCGGAGGTGGCTGGTATGGGAGGGTGAGGCTGGGGATCTCTGGCTGGAACTGGGGGCGCAATTCCTTCCTTCTTTCCCTGTCTCTCCCCCCCACACCCTTTCACCTCTTGTATTGAGACGCACCCCCCCGCTCGCTTTTGTTGTTGGTGGAACCGCTCCGGTGCGGAGGCAGTTTCAAAGCAAACACAACCCCTAATGAAGACAAACGGAGACCAGCTCCTAGCCTCGGCTCCCGTTCCCCTTCCGGCGGCGGCGGAGGCGACCGCCCGGACTTCGCCAGGAGCGGCTGGAGCTTCGCGTTCTCCCCCCCCCCCCGCCCCGCCCCAACCAATCCCGTCGCCACCAGCGCAACCTCGCCGGCTCTGGCACGAGTAGGGGCGAAGGACAGAGAGGAAGATAGTTAGAACAGAAGGGGCAAGGAGGGAGGGCGAAGGAGGGAGGGCTGAGAAAGGGGCAAAGGGAGGGATGTGTGGAGCCGGGTGAGAGGTAGATTGTGAGAGGGGAAGGAAAGGAGGAGGAGTGCGAAAGAAAAGAAGGAAGGGAGGGAGAGAGAGAGAGAGAGAGAGAGAAAGAGAGAGAGAGAGAGAGAAAAGGAAGGAAGGAAGAGAGGGACTGAAGGCACCCTGGAAAGGGAACGGGGGAGGGAACAGATCCTCGGGTGTGCGCGTCTTTGTGCGGGAGGCTAGTGGATTTTCAGAAGCGAAGTTGACGGAGGAGAAGCCGGGAAGGAGGAGGGCGTGAAGGAGGGAATGCGAAGAAGACGGGGAAGGAAGGAAAGAAAGAAGGAGGGAGCGTGAGGAGGGGAGGAAAGTCTCTCTCTCTCTCTCTCTCTCTCTCTCTCTCTCTCTCTCTCTCTCTCTCTCTCTCTCTCTCTCTCTCTCTCTCTCTCTCTCTCTCTGTCGTGTCCGGGAGGCGAAATCCATAAATGATGCGGCTCTGCGGCCCGCGTGTCACTCGCCAGGCGCCGAGCGGAGTCGCCCAGGGCACCGGCTCCGCCGCGGTAATTATCTGACAGCCCGGCCAGCCGCGCGCTCGGGCCCGGGGGTGGCTGGAGGGGAAAGCGGGGCGAGGGAAGGGAAGGGAGGCTCGTTTGGGCTCGAGCAAATAAGCTGGCCGGGGGAGTGAGTGGGGCGCGGGGGGGGGCGCCGCGGAAGGAGGGGGTGGGAAGAGGAGGAGGAGGAGGAGGAGGGGTCGTCGGCGCGGCTCGGGGAGGCCGGTTACCCAAACGCGGGGGGGGGGAGAATCGGCCCCAGATCAGGGCTTCATTCCCGGAGACGGGAATGTATCTATGGGGAGAAAAGGGGGAGGAAAGAATGAATATGGAGCTGTTGTGGGGTGGGTGCGAACGCGAGGAGCAGTGAGACAAAAGTGTGTGTGGAGGGTGCCAATATAAAAAGGAACTGACCCAAGATCTGTGGGGGGCAGGATGAAGGGAAAGGTTTGGGGGGTTTTGCTGTGCGTCAACTTGTGCGTTAACAGAAGGACTGCTTGGCCCCTGTGTGAGACAGGATGCTGGGCTAGATGGACCGCTGGTTCGATCCAGCAGGGCTCTTCTGATGTTCCCGTGTTCTAACTTTCCCTTCCCTTTTGTAGCTCTGTTGCCACTCGGATTGCAGGCTCTTCGGAGCAGAGACCCATCCTTTCCCGTCTGCCCTTCGGCCCAAGTACTTCGCGGACAAAAAGGGGGGGGGACTGGAAGCATTTCGAAAGGCCTGCTTAGGGGGAGGGAGGGAAGAGCTTAGAACGCCAGAATGGGCTAACCCGAGTGCTGCTATGGAGGGGTTGGGGGGCAGCGTGGAGGGGCCCGGAGCTGCGGTCAGAGACGTGCTTGTTCGTGGGAAGGCTCGTTTCCAAGTCAGTGAGAGCATTGGGGGGGTAAGGGGGGAGTCCGGGGGGAGAAGACGGGGTGGGGGGAGAGAGTCCTATCCGCAGATTAAAGGCGTGCGCTTCTCAGGCGGGAAGGCTTCGGGGCCGTGTCGTCTGTGCCGGCCGGTCCCACACCCATTTATTCGGAGGTAAGACTCGCTTCACACGTGACGCCAGTCGGGCGAAAGAGCTCTCCTGCCAGACTTCCCATTCGCCCCGCAACCTGGTTTGAACGCGGCCGCCCCTGGTGCCAAGCACAGGCCCGGCACGCCTAACTACAACTGCACGTGTGGAAGCTTTGCACGGGTCTCAGCCAATGCTCCCTCTAGGCTGTGAAGTCCTGTGAGCAAAAATTCTACTTTGTGAGCTCCTGGCATAAAAGTTGTGAGCGAGAGATTTGGCTACTGCATAAATCAGTTTGGTCTGGAGCCCTCCTTCCTGAGCTGAGACAGAAATGTGTGAGCCGGAGGTTAAAAAAAACTGTGAGCTAGCGCACACTAACTCAGCTTGGAGGGAACACTGGTCGTGGGATGCCGTGGGAGCGCCGAGTTCCCAGGGGAAATTCTCTCGCCTAGCCGGCGTGGTGTGTAAACCCGACCTTTAAAAAACAGGGCTTCTTCTCAACCTTTTTTTTTTTAAGGGTTCCGGGCCGATTCCTTGCTGTAAAAGGTGGGTAACCGACCTGCTCCAACACAGCCAAGCAGAAATCGCGGACAGCTTCGAGTCCCAGCGACTTCTGCCTGTCTCCCCCCCCCCCAAACCCTTTTTCATTTCTCTCTCGAAATTGCTCTTCGCTTGACAGGAGTCTCGGGTTAACGGGGGGGGGGGGCTGTTTATTACCCAAAGCGGCCAAACCAGCCGGCGTGGCTGTCTGAGAACGAGGGTGGTCGAGGGAGCGGCGGCGGCGGCGGCGGCGGCGGCGGAGGATGGAAGGCGGTCGCAGCACCGGAAATCCCAAAGCGGACGGGGGCTTTGAGCGGAGAGAGGCAACCCGTCGGGACCCGGGCAGGCGACGTGGCTGGTCGACAGCCACAAATTGCTGCAGAAGGGAAGAGGCAAACCGGAGCTTGAAGGAAGCGCCTCGCGCACCTTCCTTGTGCGTTCACACGAGCAAGCAGACACGCTTCGAACACGGAGGCGTCTAGCCGGCGGCCCAGAGCGCAGCTAAGGCGATGCGCCCAGGCGAGGGCTTTGATCCGGTGTATATTTACTTGGAAGTAAACGCTCTTAACTAGCTAGGACTTCTGAGTTTTTAAAACAAACGCATAGACTCTCATGCATCGCAGGGAACACACCTGACGCCGCCTTTTCCTGAATCAGACCCATCGGCCCATCCAAGTCAGTCTTGCCAACTCAGACTGGCAGCGGCTCTCCAGTATCTTATCACCCGCTGCTTGCTCTTTTTAACTGGAGATTCCGGAGATTGAACCTGGGACCTTCTGCATGCCAAGCAGACGCTCTTCCACTCAGCTACAGCCCCACTTCCTGGTTCTCCCGAGTCTCAGGCAGAGAGGTCTTCCCCATCCCCTCCTGCTTGATCCTTTTAACCAGAGATGCCGGGGGATTGATTGTGGGACCTTCTGCATGCTAAGCAGACACTCTGCCACTGAGCTGCAGCCCCACTTCATGGCTCTCCAGGGTCTCAGACCGAGGTCTTTCCCATCACCCCCTGGTCCTTTCAAATGGAGATGGGGAGGATTGAACCTGGGACCTTCTGCAGGCCAAGCCCTGCGTGCTTGAAGACCTCTCTTCATGGCTCTCCAGGGTCTCAGGCCTGGAGGTCTTTCCCATCACCTCCGGCCTGGTCCTTTTGACTGGAGATGCCGGGGATTGATCCATGGACCTTCTGCATGCCAAGCAGACGCTCTGCCACCTCATGGCTCTCCAGGCTCTCAGTCTTTCCCCTCACCTGTTGCCTGGTCCTTTCAAATGGAGATACCAGGGATCGAACCTGGGACCTTCTGCACGCCAAGCAGAGACTCTGCCACTGAGCCACAGCCCCTCCGAAGGGAGACCAAATTTAGACTTACCAACAGTGAACCGGCTGCCTGATAGGATAGGCGTGTTGTCCTGCCCTTGGAAACAGGTGTGAGCGCGTCGCGTCTTTGGCTTGCCAGTCGGCGGGCCCTGCGACGGTCTCTGTGTTTCGTTCCCAGCATCTGAGCTTGAAGGACAGGGAAACCTCCAGCACGCAGGGCAGCAGGGGTGACAGCGTCCCTGGGGGAGGGTCCGGCAGGCTGAGCAGCGCTGGGGGGGGGTCTCTGTGGGGATGGGACGGGAAGGGAGGCGGCCGCAGGCTGGAGCTGGGTGGGGAAACTGGGACCGGCAAGACGGCCTTTGCGGTGGTTCCGCCACCGATTTAAGCCTGGAATGAAAGTTCCTGGCCGGGGTGGTGGGGAGAAGAGGGTTAGGGTCTGGCGTCTGCGGAGGCCGGGCTCTTGGCTATTCGCCTGTCTCCAACTGGTGTTGGTTTTTTTTAAGCATTGGCTTCCTTCCTTCCTTCCTTCCTTCCTTCCTTCCTTCCTTCCTTCCTTCCTTCCTTCCTTCCTTCCTTCCTTCCTTCCTTCCTTCCTTCCTTCCTGTTTGGTGTGGTGGTTTAGGAGTGTGGACTCTAATCTGGGAGAACCGGGTTTGATTCCCCTCTCCTCCGCTCGCAGCTGCTGGATGACCTTGGGCAAGCCATAGTTCCTTCAGAGCAGTTCTTGAAAAAGAGCAGTTTCTGTCAGAGCTCTCTCGGCTCCACCTACCTTCCAGGGTGTCTGTTGTGGGGAGGGGAAGGGAGAGGAGTTTGTAAGCCTCTCTGAGACTCTGAGTGAAGGGCGGGGTATAAATCCAAACTCCTACTACTACTACTACTTACTCTTCTCCTCCTTCTCCTCCTTCTTCTCCTTCTCCTTCTCCTCCCTCCCTCCTTCCTTCTCTTCCATTTTTCATCAATCTTTCCCCCTCTGGTGCTCCCTCTAGTCTCCTTCCTTCCTTCCTTGCTTCCTTCCTTCCTTCCTTCCTTCCTTCCTTCCTTCCTTCCTTCTCTTCCTTTCTCTCTTTCTTTCTCTCTCTCTGGTGCTCTCTCTCTCGTCTCTCTCTCTCTCCCCTCTCTCCCTCTCCCTCTCCTTCCTTCCTTCCTTTCTCTCTCTCCTTCCTTCCTTCCTTCCTTCCTTCCTTCCTTCCTTCCTTCCTTCCTTCCTTCCTTCCTTCCTTCCTTCCTTCCTTCTGTCCTTCCTTCCTTCCTCTGTTCTCTTCCATTTTTGTCCCTTTCTCCCCCCCCTTCTGGTGCTCCCTCTCATCTCTTTCTGTCTGTCTCTCCTCCTCTCTCTCTCTCTCTCTCTCTCTCTCTCTCTCTCTCTCTCTCTCATAACTCCCCTTTCTCCACAGGCCTGACCTCCCACCAGCATGGATTGCAACTGCGTCTCGGATCTGCTGCTCACCTCCCCAGTCCCAGCTCTCTGGACCCCAGGTAAGGTGGACTCCCCTTTGCCACAGACTTTCTCGCACTCCCGGCTGGCCCTCTTCCTGGCCTGACCAAACTTCCAGGCCTTTGCCCGGGTCCAGCGGGGAAAGGCCACACGTTTGTACCCATCTTCTCACCAGGCACCTACAACTCCTCGAGGTGGGGTATGGAGCTGGTCCTTCCAAAAATAAAAAGGGAATGGCAATCCAGGAGCCTTCTGGATTCGTGGTGGAAATCCAGCCCCACCTCGATTATGATCACAGGGAGAGGCCCTCCCGACAGCCTCATCAACCAAAGAGCTCATTCAGAGGGTACACCAGACGAGGCCTTTTCAGCGGCAGCCCCATGATTATGGAACAACATCCCCAGAGAGGTGTGCCTGGCCCCCTCACCTCCCCATCTTCAGGAGGCAGCCAAAGGTGGTTTTCTTTAGGGCTGCATTTGATTCAAGCAGTCCTAAATCTATGATGTCTCCTGCCTTATGCATTTTATTCATACGGCAAGCTGCCTTCAGCTTCGCGAGAAAGAAAAGCAGCTAACCGATGTTTTAATTGAATGTATTGCTCAGCCCACTTGCCATTTCTGTCGGCCAGCTGTCCTGGAAGGATTTACAAGTGGGAAATCTTTAAATATTCTGAGAATATCCGGGTATCTACTAGCACAATCCACACACGCAGGGGAGAATACTGTGACCATTTCAGCTCAGAACATCCTGTGGCCATTTCAGCTCCAAAACAGAATATCTTATGGCCATTTCAGCTCCAAAACAGAATACCCTTTAAACACCAGGGCAGCTATCTACGAAACTCGGTGCATAGCCATCACAGAGTTCCAGGCCACTCTCTCTGTTAACAATATACACAGAGAGAGAGAGGTTTGTTGTGCCCACTCCTTTCACACAGCCCCCCTCCTCCTCCCTCCCCCCTTCCCAGCAAAATATCCCCCAAGGGTCTAGACGGCTCGAGAGTTTGTAGCTCCGAGCTCGAGGCTAGGGGGCAAGAGGGACAATCAAAGGAAGTGGTTTTAACCGCAGGGCACTCTTTTCCATGCTGGGCCTCGGTGGACGGGAGAGTTGAATGTTTCATTAGCCAGCTGACTCCATTCTCCCCCCCTCCCGGCTGCCGCCGCCGCCGCCAACCCCACATCCAGGCTGAAATAACAGCCTGGAAGTCAAAACAAGAGTCTTAACAGCTTAGTTACAGTTCAGCATCGGCGGGGAGGAAGGAACGGGGCTTCCTTGCGCTTTGTGTTTCCGCATGAGAGCCAGCATGGTATGGTGGTTAAAGCAGAGTTCCCCCACATGGTGCCCGTGGGCACCAGCCCGTGTCATTAACCAGCATCCTTCCTAGCTAGGGACCCCGGGTTAGAGTGTCAGACTAGAATCTGGAAAATCTTGGTTCAAATCCTGACTTACACTGAAAGGGCTGACCTTGTTCTCTCTCTACTTAACCTGTTGGATTCTCTGGTTTTAGTACAGCCAGGAATCCCTATCCATGTCGCAGAGCGCACTGGACATTTCCATGCCCCAAATCTTTGATACTGAGTGTGCTAGCAGACTTACAGATTTACACAGAGCCAGAATTCAAAACTAATCAGAATTCTTTATAATATAGAACTCCATTGTAGACAGTGTGGATGAGAGACAGGGATAGAATCTATTCTAACTAGCTAGGACGGGCATGAATGCAGGGAAGAGGGCCTCTGCATTCTGTTGTTCCAAAGATGGAGAGGAAAATGTGCTCCTTCTTTGTATGTGTGTGTGTGTGTGCGCGTGTGTGGGGGAGAGTGTGTGGAGAGAGTGTGTGGGAGACTGTGGCGTCAAGTGGGGAAGGAAAGAAAGAAGGGGATAGGATCAGATAACAGGAAGGAAAGGGTACTGTGTGTGTCCCGACCAGTGCTCCCTCTAAGCTCAGTTAGTGTGAGCTTGCTCACAGTTTTTGAGCCTCTGGCTCACACAGTTTTGTCTTCGCTCAGGAAGGAGGGCTGCAGAGCAGACTCATCGATGCAGCAGCCAAATCACTCGCTCACAACTTTAATGCCAGTAGCACACAAAGTAGAAATTTTTCGCACAGGACTCCACAGCTCAGAGGGAGCATTGGTCCCAACCTGTCTACCTGGCTAAATCTATGGGGACCTCCTGAAGACTGAGACGGGAGACAGCGCGTGTCCCTTCGCTTCCCCAACATAACCTACCTCACAAGGTTGTTGTGAGGATAAAATGGAGGCTCGCTGAATGACACACGGCACCCCAAGGGCCTTGAAGGAAGGGAAGGATAGAAATGGACAAAATAAACAAGGGGCTCAACCTTTCTCCAGGGTCTCTCGAAGCAGCACCTACAGGCTTCTCCACGCCATGTTTATCCAGTGGTAGACTAAAGACATCCTGGATGGCCCAGGCTACCTTGATCTCGTCAGCTCTTAGAAGCTAAGCAGGGTCGGCCCTGGTCAGTACTTGGATGGGAGACCACCAAGAAGAAAAAGAAGAAGAGATTGGATTTATACCCCCCCCCCTTCACTCAGAGTCTCAGAGCGGCTTACAAACTCCTTTCCCTTCCCCTCCCCACAACAGACACCCTATGAGGTAGGCGGGGGCTGAGAGAGCTCTTGACAGAACTGCCATTGAGAGAACAGCTCTGACAGAACTATGGCTTTCCCAAGGTCATCCAGCAGCTGCGAGTGGAGGAGTGGGGAATCAAAACCCGCGCACTTAACCATGACACCAAACTGGCTCTCGAGGAAGTCCAGGACTGCTAAACGGAGGCAGGCCACGGCAAACCACCTCTGAATGCCTCTTGTCTTGGAAACTCCATGGCGGTGACTCAGTGGCATTTTCCCACCATCGGCCTAGTGACAGGACCAAGGTCACCCAGCGCACTTCCTGGCTAAGCGGAATGGGCTTGAAACCAGGTCTGCCTGATCAAATGCTTTCCCTGGCAGATCACACCGGCTTTACCCTGAGATAAGAGAATTATCCACCCTGCATATGTGCTACCAATAGGTCCAAGGCTCTATGATAGTAGTCCCAGTTTCTTCTGCAGTATGGCTGCTCCTGATGGCAGTTTTTCCTTCCTTCATTTTGCGGGGATGGATGCTTGAAAGAGGGCTAAAACAAGGACCATTTGCATTTAGCGGTTAGAATGTTGGACTAGAGTGCTGGGTTCAAATCCCCACTCTGTCGTGGAAGCTCTCTGGGGGAAACTTGGGCCCATCGCACACTCTTAGCCTCGCCTACCTGACAGGGTGGTCCCCACCCAGGGAGAAGAATAGTTAATTAATGATTATCGCGTGGCATTGTATGTAAATAGCCAGGAGATCCTAAGATTGTCTGGCAGCCGGTAGTTCTAACTCTTTTTAGCATTATGCACCACTAGATGGCAAGTTGTTTTTTAGGTGAGAGACATTTCAGAGATGGTTTGCCGTTGCCTGCCTCTGTGTCACAACCCTGGTATTCCTTGGAGGTCGCCCGTCCAAATACTAGCCAAGGCTGACTCTGGTCAACTCCTGAGATCTGACAGGATTGGGCTAGCCTGCACTATCCAGCAAGAAAGGTGGAGGTATAAATAAAGCAAATAAATTAAAAGAGTGAAATCCTAGACATAGTTTTTTCTGTTAAAGAGAGACAGTTTGGTGCAGTGGTTAAGTGCACGGACTCTAATCTGGGAGAACCGGGTTTGATTCCCCACTCCTCCATGTGCAGCTGCTGGTGTGACCTTGGGTCAGTCACATGTTCTCTCAGAGCTGTTCTCTCAGGAGCAGTCCTCAAAAGAGCTCTCTCAGTCCCACCTGCCTCACAGGGTGTCTGTTATGGGGAGGGGAAGGGAGAGGAGATTGTAAACTGCTCTGAGACACTGAGTGAAGGATAGGGTATAAATCCAATCTTCTTCTCCTCCTCCTCCTCCTCCTCCTCCTCCTTCACAAGGAGAGCCGGTGTACTGTAGTGGTTAGAGTGTGGGACTGGGGTCCCAGGGACCCAGGTTCGAATCCTCACTCTGCCACGGGAGCTTGCTGGGTGACCTGGGGCCAGCTGCACGCTCCCAGTCTAACCTACCTCGCAAGCTTGATATGGGGATAAAATGGAGGAAAGGAATATGAACAGCAGTTTTAGCCTCTGACAGGGAGGATGGTGTCGTGATCAGACTGTTGGGCTTGGGTCTGGGAGATGTGGGTTCGAATCCCCACAGTGCCATGGGAAGCTGACTGGGTGACCTTGGTTCCAGCCACACAACTCTCAGCCTAGCCGACCTCACGGGGCTATTGTAAGGATAAAATGGAGAATATCCTAAGCCCCTTGGACTTTTCCCATTGGACAGAATGGTGGGGTGTGAATGATGTCAGTACAATAAGTGAAACAAACACCCTGGGTTAGTTCAGCCATCATGCCCAAACGTGGCTTGTTTAAATCAGCTATGTGACTTTTGTGACCATCCGCACACAAGGCTATTACGCTAACTATGGTTCAGTATGCTCCCTCTAAGCTGTGGGGTCTTGCGAGCCAAAATCCTACTTTGTGAGCTACCGGCATTAAAGTTGTGAGCGAGAGATCTGGCTGCTGCGTCGATCGGTTTGCTCTGCAGCCACCCTTCCCGAGCGAAGGCAAAAATGTGTGAGCCAGCGGCTAAAAAACTGAGCTAGCTCACACTGACTCAGCTTAGAGGGAACGCTGGTAGCCAGGTTGGTCTGGAGTAGAAGAGATGGATTCGAGTTCAGTGGCAGCTTAGAGACCAACGCGGGTTTCAGGGTGTAAGCTTTCCAGAGTCAAAGCTCCAGATTCGAATCCAGAAGCACCTTAGAGACCGTCAATCGGTAGGATCTGGGAAGGAGGATTTGAAACCCTGGTTTGGGGGTCGCCTTGTCTCTCCGGATCTTGGAAGTTAAGCAGGGTCGGCCCTGGCTAGCATTTGGATGGGAGATCTCCAAGGAGGTCCAGGGGCAAGCGATGGCAGAGGCAAGCGATGGCCAACCACCTCTGCTCCTCTCTTGCCTTCACCTGGGTGGCCCAGGGTAGCCCAATCTCATCAGACCTCAGAAGCTAAGCATGGTTGGCCCTGGCTGGCTGGTATCTGGACGGAAGATCTCCAAGAAAGTCCATGCTTGCTATGCAGAGGATGGCAATGGCAAACCACCTCTGTTCTTCTCCTGCCCTGAGCTGGATGTGCCCAGGACAGCCCAATCTTGTCAGATCTCGGAAGTTAAGCCGAGTCAGCCCTGGGCAGTATTTGGATGGGAGGCCACCAAGGTAGTTCAGGGTTGCTAGGCAGAGGCAGGCGTTCAACCAAGGGAGGGTTCAACCAAAGGAGTGTTCAACCAAGATGTCCCCCTATCATAGTCACAGATGGTGCGTATAGATAAAGGCCCTTCAAGTCACGGCTGACTTGTGGCAACCCAGGAGAGTTCCCGACTAACAGAGACGGTTCGCCATGGCCTGCCTCTGCGCAGCAACCCTGGGCTTCCTTGCCGATCTCCCATTCAAGTGCTAACCATGGATGACCCTCCTTTGCTTCTGAGATCTGGTGAGATGGGGCTAGCCGGGGCCATCCGGGTCAGGGCAAGAGGTAAATAGAGTGTGCCTTACCATTGCCTGCCTCTGCGTAGCAACCCCAGAATTTCTCAGTGGGTCTTCCAACTGAGGACAACCTTGCTTAGCTTCTGAGATCTGATGAGATCAGGCTATCCTGGGCCACCCAAGCCAAGGCAAGAGACGTTCAGAGGTGGCTTCCCATGGCCTGCCTCTGTGTAGCAACCCTGGGCTTCCTCCTTGGTCTCCCATCTAAGGACTAACCAGGGCCAATCCTGCTTAGCTTCCGACATCTGGTGAGATTGGGCCATCCTGGGCGATCCAGGTCGGGGCTGAGTTCCATCTAGAGCACCATTTTTCTTTCTCTTTTTTTGGGGAAAACTCCCCCTGCTGCATTTCATTTCAGCTTTATGGGGCATCGCGGTGAATCCGGCTTCGGTACAATGGAGGGGGTCAGGTGGACTGTGTGCCTTTTAACATGGCTGAAGTTGGAAATTCCGTGGCCTTATTAGCACCAGAGTAGCTGCAGCTCAGTGGCAGAGCATCTGCTTGGCATGCAGAAGGTCCCAGGTTCAATCCCCAGCATCTCTAGTTGAAAGGTTCAGAGTCAGAGCATCTGCTTGGCATGCAGAAGGTCCCAGGTTCATTCCCCAGCATCTCCAGTTAAAAGGTTCAGAGACAGAGCATCTGCTTGGCATGCAGGAGGTTCCAGGTTCAATCCCCAGCATCTCTAGTTAAAAGGTTCAGAGACAGAGCATCTGCTTGGCATGCAGAAGGTCCCAGGTTCAATCCCCAGCATCTCTAGTTAAAAGGATCAGACATAGAGCATCTGCTTGGCATGTAGGAGGTCCCAGGTTCAATCCCCAGAATTTCCAGTTAAAAGGATCAAAGACAGAGTCTCTGCTTGGCATACAGAAGGTCCCAGGTTCAATCCCCAGCATCTCCAGTTAAAAAAGAATAGATTGGATTTATACCCTGCCCTTCAATACCCGAAGGAGTCCCAGAGTAGCTTACAATCCCTTTCCCTTCCCCTCCCCACAACAGACACCCTGCGAGGTAGGTGGGGCTGAGAGAGCTCTCTCGAGAACAGATAGAGCATCTTCTTGGCATGCAGGATGTCCCAGGTTCAATCCCAGGCATCTCCAGTTAAAAGGATCAGAGACAGAGCATCTGTTTGGCATGCAGAAGGTCCCAGGTTCAACCCCCCATCATAAAGGACCAGGCAGCAGGTGACGGGGAAGATCTCCACCTGAGACCCTGGAGAGCCATGAGGTGGGGTGTAGCTCAGTGGCAAAGCATCTGCTTGGCATGCCGAAGGTCCCAGGTTCAATCCCCGGCATCTCCAGTTGAAAGGAACAGGCAGGAGGGGATGGGAAAGGCCTCCGCCTGAGACCCTGGAGAGCCATGAAGTGGGGCTGTAGCCGAAGGTCCCAGGTTCAATCCCCCACCATAAAGGACCAGCAGCAGGTTATGGGGAAGATTTCCAACTGAGACCCTGGAGAGCCATGAAGTGGGGCTGTGGCTCAGTGGTAGAGCATCTGCTTGGCATGCAGAAGGTCCCAGGTTCAATCCCTGGCATCTCCATTTGAAAGAAACAGGCAGGAGGTGATGGGAAAGGCCTCCGCCTGAGACCCCAGAAAGCCGCTGCCAGTCTGAGCAGACAATCCTGAGTGTGGGGGACCAAGGGGGTCTGATTCCTTCTAGGACACTTTCTTGTCTGACTCCTCTTTCACTGGCTCCTCCAGCCATCTGTCAGTGCAGGAGGCGGGCAGAGGAGGAGACATCATTCTGGCCCCTGAACCACCACTCACACAGGGATCAAGAGAAGTGTTTAGGACTTTGGAAACCAGCTACTTTGAACCTCCTCGGGGACCCTGGAGAGAGCCGTGGCATCCGAGCATTGTGCAGAGAGGCCTTGGGGTTGTGTGCGGGGAGAGCGAATGTAATTTGCTGCAGGGATGCCAAAGGTAACTGAAAATCAAGGCATTGATCAGCAGTTCATTAGGCCTGTTAATGATAGATTCATAGATAGAGGCACAGATCTGAGGAAGGCCGGCGTGACCTCTCCAGCGCCGAGGAGGGCCGAGTAAGCTCCCTCCGCACCTTCCGCTTGAAGTCCATCCCCGGCGAGCTCCGGAGAGAGCTCAGCTTTTAGCCATGATTAATTAGGCAGGGTGGAGGTGACCCGGCCGGCTCCCCCAGCTCCCCAGGAGAGGCTGGTTTTTTTAAAAAAAACAAAACACAACAGCACACACATGCACAAAACCGCAGTGTCAGGTTGTTCTTCGAGGCCACTGTGGAGTTAAGATCTCAGAGCAGGGAGTGGGAATAACCCGCAAGCAGCAAGGGGAGGGGAAGCGATTTGACTTCTGCAGGCCCCAGTTTTGTGGATTAAGTGGAAGCTTGGAAGCTGGGGTCTGGTGGGCCGTGCGGTCCTCTCGCGCGCAAGAGCGTCTATGCGCGCTTTCGTTTCGGAGGGTAGCCAACGCTCCCTCCAAGCTGTGGAATCCCGGGAGCCAAAATTCTGCTTTGTGAGCTGCTGGCATTAAAGTTGGGAGCGGGCGGTTTGGCGACGGCATCAGTTGGTTTGCTCCGGAGCCCTCCTTCCTGAGCGAAGAGAAAAAAGGGTGAGCCGGAGGCTAAAAAACTGTGGGCTAGCTCACACTAACTCAGCTTAGAGGGAACACTGGTAGCCGGGTTGGCCTGGAGTATAAGAGACAGATTTGAGTTCAGTGGCATCTTAGAGACCAACACGGGTTTCAGGGTGCAAGCTTTCCAGAGTCAAAGTTCCAGATTCAAATCCAGAAGCACCTTAGAGACCAGCAACATTTTTTGGCCAATCCCATTAGATCTTGGAGGCTAAACAGGGCTGACTCTAGAAAATACTTGGAACGGTGACCTCCAAGGAATACTAGAGGCAGCCTAATCTAGCTACCTCTCTCAAAAACGTCCAAGCCCCCAGTAGGGATCGCCGGAAGTCAACCATGACTTCCAGGCAAGCACACAAATATGTGCACACACACATACACACAGAGAGACATATATATAAAGATTTTCAGGGCATAAGCTTTCAAGACTCAAAATTCCAGATTTGAGTCTCGTTGCATCTCAGAGATCAATGAGATTTTCAGGTTATAAACTCCTGAGAATCAACGCTCCAGATTCGAGTCCAGGGGCACCTTAGAGACCTACAAGATGTTCAGGGCATAACCTTTCGAGAGTCCAGGCTCCCTTCGTCAGACAAAACGCATGCCTCGGCGTTAACGGTGCCTAGATGGGGGGAATGGCTCGGGGGAGAACAGGTGTGCAGAGGTGACTTCTCCCTGCAGACGAGACGTGGACACACACAAGAGGTGAAAAAATGAAGCTCACAATATTCACCGAGGGCAGCGCCCTCGGTGTGCCTGAGACTTTACAGAGCACAAGTCAAGTCCCTGCCCCCAAACAGCTTGCAGTCAAAAATTTGGGACAGGGGAGATATCCGTAGTATCTGAACGTCGCATACAAATTATTCGCCAGTGGCAAAATGGAAATTAAAACCAGAGGGTCACGTCGTCACTATAAAAGGACAACCCTGCGATTTCAGGTACAGTCATCTTATATGCGATAGGACCAATCCAAGACCATTTGCGTAATGCCTGAAAGAATAAAAAATCTCTTACGGCATTGTGTGTCGAATAGCCAGGAGATCCTAAGATTGTCTGGCAGCTAGAAGTTCTAGATATTTAGTGTTTTGCGTAGGGGAATTTTAGGGGCCCAGGCCTCTTCCAGGGATCCCCAACCCCATTAGGGTTCTTTCCTATGGGGGGGGGTGGAGTCTGGCTAGGGAACTCAGGCCTCCAGAGGGAGAGAAACACCGAGAGAACAGTTGTCTTAAACCAGGGGTGGCCAAATTTGCTTGACATAAGAGCCACACAGAATAAATGTCAGATGATTGAGAGCTGCTAGGCGTGAACAAATATCACACACATTTTTATTTTAAGAGATGCAGATTTGCTTTTTATTGACATCAAACGAGCCTGCCAAAAATAAAAAACAAAGGGGGCAAAACCAGATATTGATAACGATATCTATTTGTCCAATGATATTTATTTGTCTAAGAGAGAGAAAGAAAGAGAGAGGGGGGTGGAAAGAAAGAATGAAAAGAGGTGGAAAGAAAGAGATAAAGAGAAACAGAGAGAGAGAAACAAAGAAACAAATGGATGAGAGGAAGGGAGGGAGAAAAAGCATGCCTCCCTTTCGCTTCCCCAGCCGCCCTGCCGGGAGCCACTCAATATATGTGAAAAAGCCGCACGTGGCTCCCAAGCCGCAGTTTGGCCACCCCTGCCTTAAACTGAAAGTATTTATTAACTCTAAAACCATACACAAGTAAAACTCAATAGCAGGGCTTTTCTTAAAGAAAAAGCCCAGCAGGAACTCATTAGCATAATAGGCCACACCCAACAGCAGAAACTCATTAGCATGGTAGGCCACACCCCTGACAGTACAGCTCATTAGCATATTAGGCCACACCCCCATGTTACCAGAAGTGTGGTCATCCAGCCACACCCACCTTTTGCTTCTTATTCTGTTTACCTTGTTTGTTGTCAAAACCCAGGGCTTTTTTTGGAGCAGGAACTCCTTTGCATGTTAGGCCACACACCCCTAATGTAGCCAGTCCTAGTGAGTTTCTGCTGTTGGGCGTGGCTTATTATGCTAATGAGTTCCTGCTGGGCGTGGCCAACTCAGGAGCCAGCCGGAACTCTGTTCCTGTGTGTTCCTGCCCAAAAATAGCCCTGCTCAATAGCATATATTCAATATCAGTACCCAATAGCATATAGGCAAAGGTGCATCTACAGGTAAAGGTACACCTACAGGGCAAAACCTACATAGCACAGAAAAACAGAAAGGCCCCGGGCTCATTGAACCCCAAATTCTGCCGCATTATGCACCGCTAGGTGGCGAGCTAGGCTTGTTGTTAAGGCAAGCGACACGTTTCAGAGGTGGCTTGCCATTGCCTGCCTCTGCGTCACGACCCTGGTATTCCTAGGAGGTCGCCCTTCCAAACACTAGCCCAGGCTGACCCTGCTTAGCTTCCGAGATCTGACAGAATCAGGCTAGCCTGGGCTGTTCAGGGCAATGACTGAAAGAGTTCAGGTTTAAGGCAAAACCTTTCCCCTCTCCAGCCAATATGGATTCTGCTTTGTATACCGGCATCCGAACCTCGTAACGTGTGGCCTTCTCAGAGTTCATTGGGAAAATCTTTAACTATGCCACAAAATCTCTTCATAAGCTGCAGTGATCTTCTTTTCCCGTTTCTTCAATCCATAGAGGAACTAATCCCTCGAACCACACAAAGCTGCACGGCCAAGCCTGAATTTATTCGCTTCCTTAAATTATATGCTGAACTAAGTCTGTCGGAGGAGAGAACCATTTTCTTTTTTTTTAAGACGAAAACCTGATTTGCAGTTCCTCCCTAAATGGAGTTATTCCCTTTCAACCCCATCGTAGTCAATGAACTTTGATGGGTGTAATTCCACTAAGGACGGCACGGTTGGTTTCATTAAATTAGGTTACTAAAGTTATCGATGTTAGTTCTTCAGCTCTGTTTTTGTTTCCAACAGTTTCAGTCAGAAGCACATTTCTTCTTCTCTAAGTCCCCTCCCTATCCGTCCAATTGGGAAGAAATGCTCAAGGGATACTGCCTTCCAAATTTCAGCAGACACTAGACCAGTTTGGTTAAGAGTGGTGGACTCTAATCTGGAGAATCGGGTTTGATTCCCCATTTCTCCACTTGCAGCCAGATGTGTGACCTTGGGCAAGCCACAGTTCTCTCAGAGCAGTTCTCTCAAGAGCAGTTCTCTGAGAGCTCTCTCAGCCCCACCTACCTCACAGAGTGTCTGTTGTGGCGAGAGGAAGGGAAGGAGATGTAAGCTGCTCTGAGACTCCGAGTGAAGGGCAGGGTATAAAATGAACTCCTCCTCCTCCTCCTCCTCCACTACTTCTTCTTCTTCTTCTGGGAGAACCGGGTTTGATTCCCCACTCCTCCACCTGCAGCTGCTGGATGACCTTGAGCAAGCCATAGTTCTGTCAGAGCTGTCCTTCAAAAAGAGCAGTTTCTGTCAGAGCTCTCTCAGCCCCACCTACCTCACAGGGTGTCTGTTGTGGGGAGGAGGAGGGAGAGGAGATTGTAAGCCCCTCTGAGACTCCAAGTAAAGGGTGGGGTATAAATTCAATCTCCTCCTCCTCCTTTTCTTTTTCTCTTCTTCTTCTTCTTCTTCTTCTTCTTCTTCTTCTTCTTCTTCTTCTTCTTCTTCTTCTTCTTCTTCTTCTTCTTCTTCTTCTTCTTCTTCTTCTTCTTCTTCTTCTTCTTCTTCTTCCCCCCCTATTTTATAAGCAGTTAAAATTCTTGCTCCTGACCTGCCAATCTCACCAGATCTCAAAAGTTAAACAGGGTCAGCCTGTGTCAATATTTGGGTGGGTGGGAGACCACCAAGGAAGTCCAGGGTTGCTATGCAGAAGGAAATGACAAGCCACCTCTCAACGTCTCTTGCCTTGTTTAAAACCCTATAGCATCACCGCTGAATCATTCTCTTCTCACTCTTGTGCAATCCGATTGAGTGGCAAGTTTTGTGTGTATCTGCTGGTTGGAATCCACCCTGGCAGTTCCATATCTGCTGAGTCACTCTCTTCTCACTTTTGCACAATCCTATTGGTTGGCAAGTTTGGCATGTATCTCTGCCGGTTGGAACCCACCTTGTCAGTTATATATTTGCTGAATCACCCTCTTCTCACTCTTCCCCTCCCTCTGAATTCTATCAACTCCAAACCAGAGTCAGGTGTCAGATTAACTGCCAGACCTGGAGATTTCTACATATTATGGATGTTCATTTTTTTCCCCCCATTTGGGGGCCTTTTGGGTTTTGACTGGTATTGGTATAGAGGTTGTGGCAGAACCTATTCTACCCTGCCCTCCTGGGGATTTCTCAACACCTGGAGGGGCTTTTCTTTCTCCCCAGTAGCCTGTTGCCATCACCTGACCTTTGTAAGGAATTGTTCACCGGGATGGTCAGGGCTCCCAGCTTCCCTTCCAAGTTCTGAGGCCTTGCCTCGATATCTCCCGCTGTCCAGTGCCTGGTCACCACAAGGACAGTTTACTGCTTTGGGCACCCCTGGAGGAATAGCCACTTCCCAATTGCCTGCCTGCCTGCCTGCCTGCCTGCCTGCCTGCCTGCCTGCCTGCTGCCTGGCACTCCTTTTACAATAGCATGCCCGAGATGCTGAAGGTCTATATGATACAGAGAACCCCTACCAGCATCAAAAGTTATAAAGTATTTATTAAAAAGAAAATGTTCACAAGAATACTTTTAGCACAGCACCAGATTTGAGCAAGGGATCCAAAAGAAATGGGTAACAATGCAGTCCTCTGTCCCTCTCTCTATACATGCCCTATCAGGTGTCAAAATATAGGATAGGCTCTTTAGCTTTAAGAAGTTACAGGTTTCTACCTAGTTACCATTACCTTGAAGTTTGCTCCAACAGTCCAGGCCATCCACATGGTAAATGGCTGCCTCCTGCGTTGGGAGTCCTGCCTCTTCTCATGGACTCGGCACCCAAGGCAAAGACAGACCTCCTTCCTGTTGCAAGGAGGTCTTATCATATCTGTTTCTCCACCCACTGACCAGGTCACACCATGTCAAAGAGGCATTTCCTGGGTATCTCCATTAATCTCCTTCCTGAAGACTATCTAGGATTTTTTACCTCCAAACCTCCATTCCCTGCTAGGAGGAAGGGTGAGATCTTGCCCTACCCATTATCTCTCCTGCTAGATCTATTAACATCTGAATGCAGTTGCTTTCCAGACACCTTCATTTAGATGCAAATAGATCTAGCAGGAGAGATAAGGGGTGGGGAAAGATCTCCCCCTTCGTCCTAGCAGGGAACAGAGGTTTGGAGGGATAATACCCCAAAGTCCCCCCCCTCCTCTAGGCAGCGAACAGACGGGGGGGTGGGGGGAGCAATGCTGTTTTCTGCCTAGAGGAATCTCCTTCCTGAAGAATATTTAAGATTTTATCTCCCCATGTCTGTTCTCTGCCCAGAGGAGAAAAAAAAATTAAATGCACAGTGGAGGCTTTGCTCCTCTCAGACCTCTCAGGCAAGAATGCATTTCTTCACAGAGCTTGACCTGGGATTGTAGCAGGCCCCCTTTGCCTTCCCCTCTACTTTGGTGAAGGGAGCCACAAAGTCTTGTTTTGCTGCCCCTGATGTAGGGTTGCCATTCTCCAGGGGTCTGGAGATCTCCCGGAATTACAGCTTTTCTCTAGATGATTGAGATGCGTTCCCTGGAGAAAATGGCAGCATCTCAAACTGCATAGCTCCCTCCCCTGCCTAAACGCCATTCCTCCCTAATCCCAGCCCCTAAATCTCCAGCAATTTCTCAACCCAGAGTTGGCAAGAGTCTGGAGAGGGGATACAGCTCAGCGGGAGAGCTATATTCCGTTCCGCTTTGCCCAAAGGAAGGTCCCAGGTTCAGCCAGTGAAAAGGACCAGATAGCAGGTGATGTGAAAAATCTCGGCCTGAGACCCTGGAGAGCCACTGCCAGTCTAAGTAGACAATACTGACCTTGACGGATGGACGGTCTGTTTCACTGCCACAGGAGATGGTGGCAGCTACAAGTGGGACAGTTTCAAGAGCAGAAGTCCATCAGTGGCTATTAGCCACAGGGTATAGATAGGAACTCTCAGTCTGGGGCAGGTGATGCACTCTGTTCTTGGTGCTGAGGGGGGGCAGCAGTGGGAGGGCTTCTGGTGTCCTGGCCCCACTGCTGGACCTCCTGATGGCACCTGGTATTTTTGACCACTGTGTGACAGAGTGTTGGACTAAATGGGCCATTGGCCTGATTCAGCATTGGCTTCTCTTATGTTCTTATGTTATGTTCTTAATAGAAAGCAGCCTACTGCATATGTGTCCATGTGAACCCTATTCTGATGCCTGCTGGAACCTGTTGCCGGAACCCCTTTCCTTCCCATAGAAACCCAAGTCATGGCTAGAAGCCTTCCCACTCCAATGCACATGACAAAACACATTACTTCCCTGAAGATAAATGAGTATCCCATTGCGGCTAGGGGCTAGCGATGCATACTGGAATCAGGCTGGCTTATCCCTTTTCTCTTCTCCGCCCTGGCAGGGTTCGCCTTCCCCGACTGGGCCTACAAGCCCGAATCGAGTCCCGGCTCCCGGCAGATCCAGCTGTGGCATTTCATCCTGGAACTTCTGCAGAAAGAGGAGTACCAGAACGTCATTGCCTGGCAAGGGGACTATGGGGAATTTGTCATCAAGGATCCAGACGAGGTGGCCCGGCTGTGGGGCATTCGTAAATGCAAGCCCCATATGAACTACGACAAACTGAGCAGAGCCCTCAGGTAAGGTGCTGGGTGGGATGAGAGAGAAGGAGATGAACACAATGGCCATAGAGCTCCCAGTACATTTTGGACAATCCGTTTGGTGCTGTGCTGTAGCGCTACAGCGCCCCCTAGCCTTGTACTGTTTGGATTGAAAGGGGCAGTGGGCTTTTCTGCAGTCTCTTTTTACTCCCCATTATGTTCCTGTTTCTTTGGATTCATCCCACCCTTCTGCAAGTTTTTTGCTCCCTCTAGTGGTTGATTTGATATCAAACAGCTTTATTTCCAGCATATCTCCCTGCAGATTTAAAGTCGGAAATAAAGCTGTTCAATATAAAATCGACCACTAGAGGGCGCAAAACACATGCAGAACAGGGGGAGATCCGAAGAAACAGGAACTCAACAGTGAAAATGCAAATGTAGTTGTCCAGATTATTTTTGGAACTACTTCCAAGCCCAGATTATTGTCTGCAGTATATATTTATTTAATTTATACCCCGCCCTCCCCGCTGGAGAAGGCTCAGGGTGGCTTAGATAAAAGTGGGTGCATAAATAACACTTCAGTTTATCATAAAATCATCTAAAAAAACACAGTTCAATTTTAAAATGGTTCAGTATCAAAGTGCTAGCAATAGCTATTTAATTTGTTGCTGTAGATTTTCCCAGTTGGGTGGCCGTGGTCTTGGCATTGTAGGACCTGACATTTCGCCAGTAGCTGTGACTGTGGTAGGAGTTCCACAGGCTACAAGTTCTCCAAGATAATGACTCAGCCCTACCCCACCTTCCTGAGTAGATATAAATTACCTGCCTACCGTTTTTCTTCTCACCTTGATGCAGAGAGTACTCCATCTTTCTGTGTTATATCTCTGAGGATGCCAGTCACAGCAACTGGTGAATCGTCACATCCTACAATGCCAAGACCATGGCCACCCAACCTGGAAAATCTACAGCAACTAATGAACTCCGGCCGTGAAAGCCTTCGACAGCTATTTAATTGCTTAACGATGGTGGTACCACATGAGTGCATTCAGAATCTGACTAGATGTCCAGTGCATTGAATTTCATAAGAAGGAGATAATTCAGGAACTTTAATTTCCCTTTAACCGTATGTAAGACTATTAACTATAGTTCAATTGATTAATTATCTGAGTAACTAATAGGGTTTGCCAACCTCAAGGGTTTGCCAACCTTCTTTCTTTCTGTCTGTCTGTCTTCCTTTCTTCCTTCCCCCTCTCTCTCTTTCTTTCTTTCATCTGTCTTTTCCTGTCTTTCTGTCTTTCTCTCTGTCTGTCTGTCTTCTTTCCTTCCTTCCTCTCTCTCTCGCTTTCTTTCATCTGTCTTTTTCTGTCTTTCTTTCTGTCTTCCTTTTTCTTTATTTCTGTCTTTCTTTCTGTCTTTCTGTCTTCTCTCTGTCTTCTTTCTTTCTTTCTATTTATCTGTCTGTCTGTCTGTCTGTCTGTCTGTCTGTCTTCCTTCTCTTCCATTTTTCTCTTCCTTCCTTCCTTCCTTCCTTCCTTCCTTCCTTCTTTTGACCTACAGGGTCTTAAGTAATATCAGTCAGTTCCAACTAGGAATAAGGGAAAGGATTCAAGCCAGGGAGCCCGCCCTCTTGTCTTGTCACAGGATGAGTAAAATCTCGTGGCCTGAACAAGTAATTCAGCTAAAAAAAAAGGAGAAGAAGAAGAGAGAGAGAGAGAGAGAGGAGTATTTGCTGGCCTAGAATCCATTTGAAGTTTAGTAACTAAAGTATCAGAAAGCTGACAGGAAGGAAGTAGATTCCTTTGAAATGTGGTGCCGGAGGAGAGTTTGACAGATCCCGTGGACTCCACCGAGACCAATCCGTGGGTTCTAGATCCAATCAAGCCTGAACTCTCCCCCAAAGCTAAAATGACTGAACTGAGGCTGTTTTATTTTGGTCACTTTGTGAGAAGACAAGAGTCACTGGGAAAGACAACCAGGCTAGGGAAAGTGAAAGGCGGCCGGAAAAGAGGAAGGCCCCGACAGGAGATGGAGGGACTCCATCAAGGAAGCCCCGGCCCACCACTCTGCAAAACCTGCGAACACTGGGACGTTTTGGAAGTCATAAATTCATGGGGTTTTCAAAGGTTGGAAGCAACTCGGCAGCATTTAACACACACCCGACTAAAGTATCCAGGCAAAACTCATTTTGCTGGCACCGAAGTGGTCTGACCTATTTCTTGCCTCCTTGTCTGTCTGTCTATCCAGGGCTTTTTTGGTAGAAAAAGCCCAGCAGGAACTCATTAGCATAATAGGCCACACCCCATGACAGCACAGCTCATGAGCATATTAGGCCACACCCCCGTGCTACCAGAAGTGCGGTCATCCAGCCACACCCACCTTTTGCTTCTTATTCCGTTTACCTTGTTTGTTGTCAAAACCCAGGGCTCTTTTTGTAGCAGGAACTCCTTTGCATGTTAGGCCACACCCCCTAATGTGGCCAGTCCTAATGAGTTTCTGCTGTTGGGTGTGGCCTGTTATGCTAATGAGTTCCTGCTGGGCGTGGCCAACTCAGGAGCCAGCCAGAACTCTGTTCCTGTGCGTTCCTGCCCCAAAACAGCCCTGTGTCAGTCTGTCTGTCTGTCTGTCTGTCTGTCTGTCTGTCTGTCTGTCTGTCTATCTGTCTATCTATCTATCTATCTATCTATCTATCTATCTATCTATCTATCATCCATCTATCTATCTATCTATCTATCTATCTATCTATCTATCTATCTATCATTCATCTATCTATCTATCTATCTATCTATCATTCATCTATCTATCTATCAATCTATCTATCTATCTATCTATCATCTATCATCTATCATCTATCTATCTATCATTCATCTATCTATCTATCTATCTATCTATCTATCTATCTATCTATCTATCTATCTATCTATCATCTGTCATTTGCATTTATATCCTGCCCATCCCATGGGCAGCCTCAGGGCAGGTAACATCATTAGAATAAATACAATTTCAGTTTAAAACATTCAACATTCAAGCCATGATCAAATATTATAACAACTAAAACAATGGGTACTGCTTGGAACAGCGTCAGTTGGCTACAAAGTCCTGGCCCGGTGGTACAGCGAGTTAAAGGCCAGTTGTCGATGGTCAATAAACAGGTGACAGACGGGTGGCAGCAACCTCAGGGAGGCCATAAATGGGCGCCCGCCGCCTCAGCCAAAGGCCTGGCAGAACAGCTCTGCCTTGCAGGCCCTGCAGAATTGGAGGAGATCCCGCAGGGCCCTGGTCTTGATAGGGAGTCTGTTCCACCAGGCGGGGGCCAGGACGGAGAAAGCCCTGGCCCTGGTTGAGGCGAGACGGGCGTCCTTCAGGCATCCTTATGCCACAGACATTCAAACAGAACCTGCTCCACAGACGCTCGGCTCCCTAAACCACAGCCACCACATCTCTCCGAAAACGGTAGACCTAATACACGGCCTCTGGAAATTGCAGACGGGGGCGCATTTAGTCCTGCGAGCGTAATTGCTCACCCGTTATCTTTGAACACTGAGGTTAAACCAATATTTTGGGGTGGTAAAGAGTGTGGGGGGGATATCCCGATGCCCGTTCTTCGCCCCCACCGTTCTCACCGCCAGAGAGTTTCGCCTTTCCGGCTTTCTGTCTCCAGCTGCCCGTCTCGCATAATTGATCGGCAGGGATATTTGTTATTGCTTATTAATTAACGGCTCCCTTCTGGCCGCTTGAGATTCCGCCTCCCTAATTAATATTTATGAGGAGCTAAGCGCTATTGATGGTTCTTATTAACTTGGCCGGGGAATTCAGCTCTGCTCGCCCCAGCAAATAAATTCTGCAGGCTCCCTAACAGCCCCATGACCCTCCCCAAGATTGCAGGGGGAGAATGTGGAGAATGGCGGGCATAGGGAGAAAAGAAAATTGGGGTGCATTTGTGGGGTGCAGTGCCAGGAAGAAAGTGAACGGCGCTTATTGGGGGTGCTGCCCGCGAAGGGCCTGAAAGACGGAGCTCGTCCACCAGGCCTTTTGATTAGGGAGCTGCAATCAGTGCTTCCTCTAAGCCGTGGAGTCTTGTGAGCAAAAATTCTACTTTGTGAGCGACTGGCATTAAAGTTGTGAGCGAGCGATTGGGCTACTGCATCAATTAGTTTGCTCTGGAGCCCTCCCTTCCCGAGCTGAGACAAAAAATGTGTGAGCCAGAGGCTAAAGAACTGTGAGCTAGCTCACATTAACTCAGCTTAGAGGGAACTCTGAGCTGCATCCAAGAAACTGTAGCCCTGGCCCAACACTAACATCATTGTCAACAGCCGGTTAACCCAAACTGTGCTATTGGCCGGCTGCTGTCTGAGGATGCCGCTAAGTCCGCCATCTGGTATAGACTAGCACTTTACATTTTATAACGTTTATAATTAAACTGCTCCGATTTTATTCAGTTCTGTCTTAATTGTTTTATATTTATGTGAGCCGGCCTGAGCCTGCCTTGGCGGGTAGGGAGAGATAGAAATTAAACAAACAAATGAATAAATAAGGTGAGATTGGCTCTCACACCACAACAGGACGTAATAAGGGGAAGGGCTGTGGCTCGGGGGCAGAGCATCTGCCTTACATGCAGGAGGTCCCAGGTTCAGTCCCCGGCATCTCCAGATAAAAGGACCAGAGGTAAAGCATCTGCTTGGCATGCAGAAGGTCCCAGGTTCAATCCCTGGCATCTCCAGTTATAAGGACCAGAGACACAGCATCTGCCAGGCATGCAGAAGGTCCCAGGTTCAATCCCTGGCATCTCCAGTTATAAGGACCAGAGACACGGCATCTGCTGGGCATGCAGGAGGTCCCAGGTTCAGTCCCCGGCATCTCCAGATAAAAGGACCAGAGGTAAAGCATCTGCTTGGCAGGCAGAAGGTCCCAGGTTCAATCCCCGGCATCTCCAGTTATAAGGACCAGAGACACAGCATCTGCTGGGCATGCAGGAGGTCCCAGGTTCAATCTCCAGCATCTCCAGTTAAAAGGACCAGAGATTGAGCATCTGCTTGGAGTGGATCCCCAGCATGTCCAGTTAAAAGGATCAGTTAGGAGGTGATATGAAAGACGTCTCTCCCTGAGACCCTGGACAGCAGCTGCAGGTCTGAGTAGACAGTACTGAACTTTGGTGGACCAACGGTCTGATTCAGTATAAGGCGGCTTGATGTAGAATCACAGAGTTGGAAGAGACCTCCAGGGTCATCTAGTCCAACCCCCTGCACAATGCAGGGAATTCATAACTACCTCCCTCCCCCCTACACCCCCAGTGACTTCTGCTCCATGCCCAGAAGATGGCAAAAAAACCCCTCCAGGATCCCAAACGTGGGGTCATGGGGACAACATTTGCCCGGCTCCAGCCTTCTGGCACCTTACGTGTCCTCCAAGAATTCTCAAACATAACAGACAGAGCTTCAGAAATTACATCTGCAGGTTCTTTTAGCACCCTTGGATGCAGCTCATTTGGCCCCGAGGACTTCGTTTCATTTAAAGAAACTAGGTGTTTATGCACAACCAGGGCTTTTTTTGTAGAAAAAGCCTAGCAGGAACTCATTAGCATAATAGGCCATACCCACCAGCAGAAACTCATTCGCATATTGGGCCACACCCCTGGCAGCATATTAGGCCACACCCCCATGTTATCAGAGGTGTGGTCATCCAGCCACACCCACCTTTTGCTTCTTATTCTGTTTACCTTATTTGTTGTCAAAACCCAGGGCTTTTTTTTGGAGCAGGAACTCCTTTGCATGTCAGACCACACACCCCTAATGTAGCCAATCCTAATGAGTTTCTGCTGTTGGGTGTGGCCTATTATGCTAAGGAGTTCCTGCTGGGCGTGGCCAACTCAGGAGCCAGCCGGAACTCCGTTCCTGCGCGTTCCCTGCCCAAAAACAGCCCTGTGCACAACTCCTATGCCGATCTTAGGCCACAACTCCCTGCCCTCATCATGTGTTCTGTTTTTGCCATGTCCAGCACCACTTCCCTCGCAAGGGAAGACTGAGGAGAAGTATGAAACTGAGCCGTTCTGCCCTGTCTTCATCATCTGTTACAATTTCACTTTCCTGCCCCCGCAATGAGCTTACCAGGTCCTTGCTCTTTTTCTTACTTTGAACATAACCAGGGCTTTTTTTTTGTAGAAAAAGCCCAGCAGGGACTCATTAACATAATAGGCCACACCCAACAGCAGAAATTTATTAGCATATTTGGACACACCCCTGACAGTACAGCTCATTAGCACATTAGGCCACACACCCCATGACTTCCCTTGGCTTGCCTGGGTGCCCCGTGGCTGCAGGGAGTCTGGGCAAGCCGGCCCTTGGACAGGCCAGGGGAGGCATGGGGAGGCATTTAAATGCCTCCCCGATCCTTCTAGGGGCCCCCCTGGCCTGCCCACCTCAGAGTCGCCGGTGGGGTCGCTCTCCAGGCCTTCCCTCTGTAGCCACGCAGGCAGAGGTTTTGGCTGTAGTGGGCGTGGCCCACTCTGAAGCCAGCCGGAACGCCGTTCCTGTGCGTTCCTGCCCCAACAATAAGCCCTGAACATAACAAAAAAACCGTTTTTTGTAATTCTTAGCATCTCTTGCTAGCCTAAGCTCATACTGAGCTTTAGCTTTTCTAACACTCTCCCTACAGGCACTGGTTATTTGTTTATATTCATATAAGCAGGGCTCTTTTTGTAGCAGGAACTCCTTTGCATATTAGGCGACACCCCCCTAATGCAGCCAATCCCCCAAGAGCTTACAGAGCTCTTCTTACAAAGGCTACTGTAAGCTCTTGGAGGATTGGCTACGTTAGGGTTGTGTTGCCTAATATGCAAAGGAGTTCCTGCTACAAAAGAGCCCTGGTTTTAAGGCCCTCCTTCCATTTCCTAAATGAGTCTTTTTCATTTCTCAGAGCTTTAGAAAGCTGTTTATGGAGCCACCTTGGCTTCTTTAGGCTCCTCCCATTTTTCCTCCTCATAGGAATCGTTTGTGATTGTGCCTTCAGTATTTCGCTTTTGAACATTCCTCTTGAACTCCCTTGTCCGTCAGTGTTTCTGAGCATGGGATTCTACCCAGCATAACTTTTAAGTCTGTCAAAATTGGCTTTCCTGAAGTCCAACCTATATGTCTGAGTAAGTACAGCTTTTCCCTTCCCCAAGACTGTAAATTCCAAAATTACATGGTCGGTACTACCCAGGGTGCCCACTACTTTCACCTCCTCAACCAATTCTTCCCTGCTGGTGAGAATCAAGTCCAAGATAGCCAATCCCCTTGTTTCCCTCTCCACTTTAGGGGAAATGAAGTTGTCAGCAAGACAAGTCAGGAATTTATTTGACCTTTCACTTTTAGCAGAGTTGGGCTTCCAACAGATACCTGGGTAATTGAAATCTTCCATGACCACCGTGTCCTGTCTCTTTGAGAATTTTGTAACCTGTTCTAGGAGTGTCTCATCCAAGCCCTCTTCCTGGCTTGGTGGTTTATAGTAGACCCGCCAGCATAATGTCACTATTATTCCTTACTCCTTTTATTTTTACCCAGAGACTCTCAACTGATTCATGTATTTCCTCACAAGTATATACCTCCTTATTTGTCTATCCCTTTTAAACAAGTTGTACCCCTCAGTCCTAATATTCCAAATGTGAGTGTCACCCCACTGAGTTTAAGTAATGCCTATTAGGTCATAGTTCCCTTCCTGTATTACAAGTTCCTCCTGCTTGTTTATGTGCCCTGAGGTTTTTGTTTCTGTACTTACCTGCGAGTTAATGTTTCCTAGCATATGTGCCCATCCCTGCAAATCTTTAATATTCTTATCTCCAATTATTGGCATCATACTAAGCTTTGAATTTTTGTCTCGCTCTCCCACAGGATTTAGTTTAACGCCCTCCTTATTAGGTTTGCAAGGCTCTTACCAAATGCATTGTTTTCCCTACCCTCGTGAGGTGCAAACCATCTCCCGATAGAAGAGCTTCATCTCAAAAGCGTAAGCCATGGTCCAAACAAACAAACAGACACTAAACCTTGCCTGATGACACCATCTACGTGGCCAGTCTCATTTATTTGCAGTATTCTTCTTTCCCTTCCTAAGCCACGGCCTTTGATAGGAAGAACTGATGAAAACACAAGCTGTGCTCCCAGGTCCTTCACCATTTGTTCCATCTTGGATGACATAGAAATAATAATAATAATAATAATAATAAGAAGAAGAAGTCCCCAGAAGAATGCTGAGATCAGCTGATAACAACTTACTGATAATCCCCGGCCTTAAGGAGGTCTGGCTGTCCTCGACTAGGGCCAGGGCCTTTTCGGTCCTGGCCCTGAACTGGTGGAACTCTCTGCCTTGCGGGCCCTTGTACAATTCTGCAGGGCCTGTAAGGCATAGATGTTCTGCCAGGCTTTTAGTTGAGGGCAGCAACAGTTAAGACAGGCACCCTTTTCTCTCTCCTTATGGTCCCCACATCCCCTCCCTGCCTGCTGCACGAACAGCACTGCAAGCTGGCAAAAAGGGGTTGATGTTGCCATTTGGATGTACTGTTATTCGTGTGTGTGATAATTTTATTTTATGTTGACTGTATTTTATTTGCTTATAAAGTTGTTAATCGCCCAGAGCTCATGTGTGGGGTTGAGCGATCCATAAATCTAAGAGGAGGAGGAGGAGGAGGAGGAGGAGAAGAAGGAGAAGAAGGAGAAGAAGAAGGAGCAGGAGAAGACGTTCATTAATGGGATAATAATAACAATAATAACAGCGATAATGAAAACAATAATAACAATAATAATATGTCCACTAGTGGGGTAATAATAATAATAGTGATAACAATAACAATAACAATAATAATAATAATAATAATATAATCACTAGTGGGATGATAATAACAACAACAACAGTAATGATAAAGATAACAATAGCAATAACAATAATAATAACAACAACAATAATAATAATATGTTCACTAGTGGGATGATGATGATGATGATGATGATGATGATGATGTTCACTAGTGGGAGCTTGAGATGTAGAGGGCCCGAGGAAAGTTTAACATTCACCTCCTGCTGCTCTCCACGGCTGGTTTTCTTCCTTCCGCCGTCAAGCTGTATTTGAACAAAACCGTGAAGACAATCAACATTTATTTCAATATGCTTTGAGAGTCATAAGACCACTTCGTTGGATAGATGTGACTTGATTGATTTGCTTTATTTATGGGGGACCCAAAGTGGCTTACATGGTTCTCCTCTCCTCCATTTTATCGTTGTGAGGTTGGAGGCAGAGCATGTGACTGGCCAAGGTCACCCAGCAAGCTTCCATGGCAGAGTGGGGATTCGAACCTGAGTCTCTCAGATCCTAGTCCAACCCTCTGGACACTAAATCGCCCTAGGGAATCTTTATCACATCTACCCTTTCCATAGCAACTCCTCCCTTTTCCCCTTTCATTGAAATCTACACTCAAAAGGCTCCTGAAGGCATTCACACCAAGCCTTGACTCCTCCGGACCCCTAACCTGCCCCATAAGGTTTCCCAGTATGATTACCCCTTTCAGTCCTACCTGATGAAGTGGACTGTGACGCTCAAAAGTTCACGCTGATATAAATGTTGCTAATCTTTCAGTCGCTGCTGGACATTAGTTTTATTTTGCTGTGAGAGAGTAACGTCGCTTCCCCTTTGTGTCGCCTTTGGCAATTCATGCTAGACCTTCTGTCCTCAGTGGGATTGATTCATTCTGTACACAGTCAGTGATAGTTTCCAAGGTTCCCCTTTTTTCCTGTGTCTTCCCTGTTAGCCAGTACTGTTATTACTTTGGCTATGGTTAAATTTCTCTGGCATCAGTGGCTTTTATGCAAAGATGGAAATCGAGAATGGTATTTGTAAGATTGCTTTGGTCCCAGATCATGGGTCACTGGATTGTTAAAGAAAGATTCATTCTGGTACCAGTCGGAAGGTCCGTGGCTTGATGGTGGAAGGAGGAGAGGCCATAGCTCAGTGGCAGATTATCTGCTTGGCATGCAGAAGGTCCCTGGTTCAATCCCCAGCATCTCTAATTAAAAGGACCAAGTAGTGGGTGATGTGAAAAACCTCTGCCTGAGACCCTGGAGAGCCATGAAGTGAAGCTGTAGCTCAGTGGTAGAGCCTCTGCTTGGCATGCAGAAGGTCCCAGGTTCAATCCCCGGCATCTCCAGTTATGAGGACCAGGCAGGAGGGGATGTGGAAGACCTCTGCTGGAGACCCTGGTGAGCCATGAAGTGGGGCTGTAGCTCAGTGGGAGACTGTTTATCATACAGAAGGTCCCAGGTTCAATCCCTGGCATCTCCAGTTAAAAGGACCTGGCAGGAGGTGATGGGAAAGACCTCCACCTGAGACCGTGGAAAGCCATGAAGTTGGGCTGTAGCTTAGTGGTAGAGCATCTGCTCGGCATGCCAAAGGTCCCAGGTTCAATCCCCAGCATCCCCAGTTAAAAGGTCCAGGCAGTAGGTGATGGGAAAGTCTTCCGCCTGAGACCTTGGAGAGCTGCTGCCAGTCTGAGTAGACAATGCTGACCCTGATGCCCCAATGGATTCAGTAAAAGGCAGCTTCGTGAGTTCATGTGAGTCACGGAACCGCCAGGAAGATGCAGGGGCAGGCCCAGTTGGTCCATCCATGCCAGTCCAACTCTCTGTGGTTGAGGCCAGCTCAAGAGCAGGGCCTCACCTTCTTGCTGCCCTCAAAATCTGGCCCCCAAAGGTAGACTGTCTCCAGACATGGAGGCTCTATTCAGCCAGTGTGATACACTGCCTTGACTTGGCAGGGTATGGTGAGAGATGGTGGGATACCAGTGGTTTAACAGATAAACCGGTCTGGCAAAACCGCTGCTACCGGCCTTAAAGTTGTGAGCGAGCGCTTTGGCTACTGCGTCAATTCGTTTGCTCCGGAGCCCTCCCTTCCTGAGCAGAGACAAAAATGTGTGAGCCGGAGGCTAAAAAAACTGTGAGCTCCCTCACACTGACTCAGCTTAGAGGGAACAGCGGCGTGAGGGATTTCTCCACACAAGTGGGGGGGGAGGGTAAAATAGAAGAGAGGAGGAAGGGGATGTAACGCTTTAGGTCCCTTTGGGGAGAAAGACGTGGTATAAATAAAGAGATATATTTTTATATTTTTGGGGGAAGGTGTCTGCTGCTCAGGAGGAGGACGGGGCTCTGGGATGTTTCTTGTCCGTTTTAGAAAGACCAATTTTGGCCGAGGCGACATCTGTGTGAACGAACACCCCCCCCTCCTGTGAAGTTTGATGAGAACTCCGCTGAGGAACAAATGCAGTTGGCGGAAATACTTGCCTCGCTCAGCTACGACAAAATCAGGGCTTTCTGCCTTTCCCATTACTATCTGGAGTGCTTTTTAAAAAAAAATATTTTTCATATGTGCGTGCATGTGTGTATGCGCACATGCGTATGTGGTGTGCACCTGGAAGCAGTGTTCCCTCTGAGCTGAGTTAGTGTGAGCTGGCTTACAATTTTTCAGCCTCCAGGCGAGAGATCAGTTTCTCAGGTGATAAAAATCAATTCCCTTGGAGGAAAATGGCTGCTTTGGAGGGTGGGCCATATGGCATTATACCCCGCTGAGGTCCTTCCCTTCCCCAAACTCTACACCCCAAACTCTACATCCCCAAATCTCCAGGAGTTTCCCAATTTAGAGTTGGCAACCCTGGGAGGAGGAAGAAAAGAGGAGAAGGAGGAGATTGGGTTTATACCCCACCCTTCACTACCTGAAGGAGTCACAGAGCGGCTTACGGTCTCCTTTCCCTTCCCCTCCCCACAACAGACACCCTGTGAGGTCGGTGAGGCTGAGAGAGCTCTCTCGAGGACTGCCCTTGAGAGAACAGCTCTGAGAGAGCTTGTGAGTCACCCAAGGTCACCCAGCAGCTGCATGTGGAGGAGTGGGGAATCAAACCCGGATCTCCCAGATTAGAGTCCATGCACTTAACCACTGCACCAAACTGGCTCTCTCCTGGTCCCACCTCATCCCACGTTCATTGTCATCTGCAAGACAGCTAAGCAGCAATGCCTCTGAGTAAGGGCGAAGTACATTTAGAAGGTTAGGAGTCCAGGATACTCTGTTACAATTCCAGCTGGGAAATAGTCCTCTGAAGTGGATCGCACTAAAAAGCTGTATTCGACTGGAACAAAATTTAATCAGATCTGTCCTTTGAGAAAGCATAGGGGAAACGTTTTTGGAGTAAGCCAGCATTCGTATCAGAGACAGGAGGAAGATCTCGATGGTGAAAGAACTTTCTGTGGGCTTCATTTGAACACCTAAAGGAGTTGTTCCTAATCGTGTGACTTGGAATTACTGTAGTCACCCTTCTGTACATCCTTTGGAGAAGATGTGTTGTGCATTTATCTGTATGGTACAGTCCTTGCGTGCATACAGTATTATAGTGTGCATTGATCTGCTAAAATAATGAGGACATTTGGATTTTATATACAGTGTTGGTACACAGTTCTCTTTGCTTCCAGATCTCAGAAGCTAAACCGGGTTGGCCCTGGCTACTATTTGGGTGGGAGACCTCCAAGGAATACCAGGATAGCGACACAGAGGCAAGCAATGGCCAGTTTGGAGTAGTGGTTAAGTGCGCGGACTCTAATCTGGGAGAACCAGGTTTGATTCCCCACTCCTCCACCTGCAGCTGCTGGATGACCTTGGGCATAGTTCTGTCAGAGCTGTCTTTGAAAAAGAGCAGTTTCTGTCAGAGCTCTCTCAGCCCCACCTACCTCGCATGGTGACTGTTGTGGGGAGGGGAAGGGAAAGGAGATTGTAAGCCGCTCTGAGACTCCAAGTGAAGGGTGAGGCATAAATCCAATCTCCTCTGCCTCCTCCGTCTCCTCCTTCTCCTCCTCCTCCTCCTCTCTTCTTCTTCTTCTTCCCCCCGCCTTTGAACATCTCTTGTCCTGACCTGGATGGCCCAGGCTAGCCAGATCTCATCAGATCTCAGAAGCTAAGCAGGGTCAGCCCTGGTTAGTATTTGGATGGGAGACCATCAGGGAACTCCAGGCCTGTTACACAAGGGCAGGTGATGGCAAACCACCTCTGGCTGAACTAGCTCTTGCCTTGAAGACCCTACGGGGTCGCTGTAAGTCAACTGTGACTTGACAGCGAAAATAATTTTTGTATCCATGTTTTTCTTTGTAAGCCCCCTCAAGCGTGTTCTCTATAGAGGCGACAGATACGTTTCCCTAGCTCAATGACTGCCTCACTGTTAAAAGAAGGGACAGAACCAGAAAATGGCAGGGGGGATCCCTGGCATCTCTGGGCACAGCTGAGAAAGATGGTTACTTAGTTGAGAGCATGGAGACAGTCTGAGGAGACCAGCCCTGGAGCTAGGAAGGAGGAGGAGGAGATTGGATTTATACCCCGCCCTTCACCTGGAGTCTCAGAGAGGCTTACGAACTCCTTTCCCTTCCCCTCCCTACAACAGACACCCTCTGAGTTAGGTGGGGCTGAGAGAGCTCTTTCAAGGACTGCCCATGAGGGAACAGCTCTGAGAGAACTATGGCTTGCCCAAGGTCATCCAGCAGCTGCAAGTGGAGGAGTGGGGAATCAAACCCGGTTCTCCCAGATTACAGTCCGCACACTTAACCACTACCCCAAACTGGCTCTGGCCAATGGTCTGAACTGGAATAAAGAAGTTTCCTGTTCCACCCTGACCTTAGGCACGCTCTGTCCTGGTCTGGGAATCCACTCTCACCTGGCACCCGCTCACCTTCCACCCTTTTATTTTGCTTTCGGCCAGGTACTATTACAACAAGCGTATCCTGCACAAGACCAAAGGCAAGCGCTTCACCTACAAGTTCAACTTTAGCAAAGTGGTTCTGGTCAACTACCCTCTCCTGGACATGGCTGCCAACTCTCCATTTCTGCTGGCCCAGAACCCGTTCAACGGGGGCAGCCACGGACCCGACTGCACCCCGCTAACCCCTGAGGTATGTCCCGGACAGAGCCAGTTCCAGATTTGGGGGGGGGCTGAGAGTGCCCTTAGCTAGGGGCGGGGCAGGCCCTTAGCCAGGATCTTGTGGCTCGTGGGGCAAAAAAAATTCTGGTGGGGCTGCCATTATTTAACATAATAAAGGGGGATGGCGCATGCCCCCTCTCCCTTCCCTCCTGCTAGATTTAAAGGGCTATTCAGCTGATCACCGGGGAGCACATGGCCCACCGGTCAGCCGGAGGGGCCCTTTAAATCTTGCGCCACGCCACCCCCCGCTTCTTCTCAAAAGCATTTAAAGGATCCCTTTAAATGCTTTTGGGAAGAAGCAGTGGGTGCCTTTAAGAAGAGGAAGTCCCTATAAGGAAGGGGCAGTCCCTTTAAGGAAGGGGGCAGAGCCCCCAATAGCCCCCCATAGCTACGAGCCACCTGGGGGCCTTCCTCCTCTCCTCTTCCCATCACCAGCCCCCCCATACCTCCCTCCCCACCCTCTGACCCCCCGTGCCTGTGTATTCTTCCCCCGTCCCTTCATGATCCCTCTGAACTGCCAGTAATCAGAGACGCCCGCACCAGCCACACGGCCATTCCCAGATGGGGCTAAGCAATGTGTACAGCTGGGGGCACGGGTGGGCAGCAGAGTACTTACTTGCAAGTGAGCGGGTAAGGGAAGGTCAGGTGGGCAGGACGCCCTTGGCCAGAAGACCCGGGGACCTGGTTGCTGCCCCACCGGGCAAGACAGAGAAGCAATCTGGGGCCGGGTTATAACGCCTTTGCTTCACAGACAGACAGACTCAGGTGGACAGCCGTCTCGGTCAGTCGAACAGAGTTTGAGTCCCGTGGCCGCTTGTGAGACCAACGATGTTTTACTCTGGGTATATAAGCTTCCATGTGCACGCCCGCTTTGTCAGATAGCTTATACCCAGAACAAAGTTTTTTTTATTAAATACCGGGTTCTAGACGCATTGCAGCGATCGGCTCTAGTTTATTCAGGGATTTCAGCAAACTACAAGGCAACTTTAGCAAGGCAGGGGCCCTGCTTATAAGCATGCGAAACACCACACCCAACGAACACCCACTCCCAGTGATAGGCTATTTACATTACGCTGCTTATCTATAGGTTGGTTCCTGGATCCAGGCGAGCTATTGTTCTGTAGAAGCAAGCTCAGCCCATTCTAGGCACAGCCGGAGGAAAGGCTTAGGCTCAATACATAACCGCTCTGTTGGCCTTAAAGGTGCCGCTGGACTCCAACAAGGACAGAGGCTTCGAGGTCCTAGCGTGAAGCCCTGTGTTCTGCGGCGGCCTTTTTAAAAGATCGAACCGACCACGAAGCATGCACAGAGTGCCTTTTGCGCCACGTGGGATAATGGCAGCTGGTCTCCAGGCCTCCCTGCGACTGGGGGCTCGCTCCCGCTCCGATACCCAAAGTGCTGGATTCAAATCCCAACCCAGCTACAAAGCTCACTGGGAGGCCCGGGGCCAATCCCTCTCTCACATCCGGACCCTACTTTGGGTAGGGTTGTTGGGAAGGTGAAAAGGGGTAGGGGGAGAACCCGCCCCGAGCTCATGCCCAGTTATTCTCTGCCTTAAGGGTCCCCAACTCCTTTGAGCCTGAGGGCACCATTGGGAGTTTGATACGGTGGGGTGGAGGCGGCCCCAAAATGTCTGCCTCAGACCCTTTTGCTGTGCTGGCAGCTGCTGCTAAAGCCACGTTTTAAATAATCCACACAGCCAATCAAATCTCCAGTGGCCGATAAGAACGTAAGAGAAGCCAGTGTTGGATCAGGCCAGTGGCCCATCTAGTCCAACACTCTGTGTCACACAGTGGCCAAAAATACCAGGTGCCATCAGGAAGTCCAGCAGTGGAGCCAGGACACTAGAAGCCCTCCCAATGTTGACCCCCCCACATCAAGCACCGAGAACACAGAGCGTCATTTGCCCCAGCCTGAGAGTACCTATCTATACCTTGTGGCTATAGCCACGGAGGGACCTCTGCTCCATATGTTGATCCAGTTCCCTCTTGAAGCCATCCATGCTTGTAGCTGCCACCACCTCCTGTGGCAGTGAATTCCATGTGTTAATCACTCTTTGGGGGAAGGAGGACTTCCTTTTATCTGTTCTAACCTGACTGCTCAGCAATTTCATGGAGTGCCCATGAGTTCTTGTATTGTGAGAAAGGGAGAAAAGGACTTCTTTCTCTACCTGCTCTATCCCACGCATAATCGTATAAACCTCGATCGTGTCACCCCTCAGCCGTCGTTTCTCCAAGCTAAAGAGCCCCAATCGTTTTAACCTTTGTTCATAGGGAAAGTGTTCCAACCCTTTTATCATTCTAGTTGCCCTCTTCTGCACTTTTTCCAATGCTATAATATCCTTTTTGAGGCATGGTGACCAGAACTGTACACAGTACTCCAAATGAGGACGCACCAATAATTTATACAGGGGCATTATGATACTGGCTGATTTGTTTTCAGTTTCCTTCCTAATAATCCCCAGCACAACATTGGCCTTTTTTATTGTAGTCACACACTGTCTCAACATTTTCAGTGAGTTATCTACTACGACTCCAAGATCTCTCTCTTGGTCAGTCTCTGCCAGTTCAGACCCCATCAACGTGTATTTATATTTAGGATTTTGGGCTCCAATGTGCATCACTTTGCACTTGGCCACACTGAACCCCATTTGCCACGTTGACGCCCACTCACCCATCCTCAACAGATCCCTTTGGAATGCCTCCCAATCTTCCCTGGTTCTCACCACCCTGAACAACTTCGTGTCATCTGCAAATTCAGCCACTTCACCGCTTACTCTCAGCTCCAAATCATTTGCTGGGCAAAAGCCCCAACCAGCTCCGCCCACTTTCTAAAAACACTTAGAGGTGCCGGAAGAGGTTTTGGCGTATATCACGGTCTGCTGTACATCTCTATTTCGTAATAATGAGACAATTTGGGAACTTTAGGGGCACAGTGGCGCTCCTTCCAATCAGACTTCAGTTCCCGCCATCTTCCCTTTCTGCCGGGGCTGCCTGCCGATCAGTGGGATAACTGGTCTGTGTACCTCTTTCTCCCCCCTCTTTCTCCCCCCACCCTCAGACCCTGCAGAGCCTCTTCTCCAGCCCTCGCCTGGGGGACCCCGCCACCCGCACCCCACTCTTCGAGCGCCAATCAGAGACGGAGAAGCTGCGCTTGGATGCGGCCTTCCCTTTCCTGGGGTCGGGTGAGGACAAGTTTTTCTACCTTCCCCTTCCAATGATTCTGGGAGTCGGCACGGTGTAATGGTTAAGAGCGGCAGACTATAACCCGGAGAACTGGGTTTGATTGACCACGCCTCCTGCTCCTCCACGTGAAGCCTGCTGGGTGGCCACAGGCCAGTCACAGTTCTCTCAGAGCTCTCTCAGCCCCGCCTACCTCGCAGGGTGTCTGTTGTGGGGAGAGGAAGGGAAACAGATTGTAAGCCACTTTGAGACTCCCTAAGGTAGAGAAAAGGAGGTAGAAAAAACCCTAAGATAGGGGGGGAAAAACCCAACTCTTCTGGGGAGGCCCTGCTCAAAGCCAGGATCTGTTTTCTGTTTGGTTGTTGCCTGTTATTATCCCCCCCATGTTTTTCTGCTCCCCTTCCACACTTAAGAACGTAAGCCATACTGGATCAGGCCAGTGGCCCATCCAGTCCAACACTCTGTGTCACACAGAGGCCAAAACCCAGGGGCCATCAAGAGGTCCACCAGCAGGGCCAGGACTCCAGAAGCCCTCCCACTGTGGCCGCCCCGAAGCACCGAGGATACAGAGCATCACTGCCCCAGACAGAGTGCTCCATCTATACGTTGTGGCTAATAGCCACTGATGGACCTCTGCTCCATATAAGAGCATAAGAGAAGCCATGTTGGATCAGGCCAGTGGCCCATCCACTCCAACGCTCTGTGTCACACAGTGGCCAAAACCCAGGGGCCATCAGGAGATCCACCAGCAGTAGGGCCAGGACTCCAGAAGCCCTCCCACTGTGCCCCCCCCAAGCACCAAGGATACAGAGCAGCACTGCCCCAGACAGGTTCTTCCACCTGGACCTTGTGGCTAATAGCCACTGATGGACCTCTGCTCCAGATGTTTCTCCAGTCCCCTCTTGAAGTTGTCTATGCTTGTAGCCGTCGCTGCTTCCTGCGGCAGTGAATTCCATGTGCGAAGAAGGACTTCCTTTTATCTGTTCTAAGCTCACTGCTTGTTAAAAGGACAGGGTCTGCCAATTGCCCATTGATTTGTCCCCTGACCTGTTCCATTATTTGGGTTGGGATCCTTCTGGGGACAGAAACGCCTCTGGGAATCCTTCTGAACCCATGGGGTAGAAATCAACTCCATGCCAAGACATTTGGGTACCCTAAGAGAATCAAGCATTGATGTGCAGGTGTTCCATTGACTGATGCATTTTCACGTGCATGGTGCAGTAGATAGAGGGGTGGGCTAGAACCCTGGGTGGCCTGGGTTCGAATCCCGGCTTCTACTGCGGAAGCTCACCTGGTGACCATGGGCCCGTCACAGGCAGGATGTCTCGGCCTGGCCTGCCTCACAGGGCGGTTGTTGTGGGGAGATGGAGGGGGGAGCGATGGTCTAAGGCAGAGGTGTGGAACATAAGGCCCGTCCAGGGCTCTTATGTGGCCCATGAGCAGCTGGTGCGAGGGAACAGGAGACTGCTCAGGGAGGGGAGGGGGTGGAGCCACTCCGACTGTGGCTTTGGCATGGTGGAACAACCCTGCCTGCAGCAGTCAAGAAGCGTGGGAGCGTCTGCCCAATCCTGCACTGTTGGATCTCCAGTCCGCCCACATGGGTTTCCCTCTGCACCCCCTCCCAACCCACGGGGCCTTACAGTGAAGATGCAACAACTCAGAGCTTACGAGCTGCTGTCCTTTGAATACCATTTCTCTCTCTGGCACCTGGCATTACGTTGTTACGGCACACGTAGGCCGGCCAAACAAAGTGACGTTTATGTCAGATCCGGCCCTCGTAACCAGTGAGTTCGACACCTCTGGTCCAAGGCCACTTTGAGTCCCAGCTGGGGGAGGAAAGCAGGTTAGAAATGATTATTTCCAAACGCAAATGCGTCCTTTTTTCCTTCTCCTTACAGGCGTCTCCGGCTACACGAAACCACCCGGTCTGCTGCCCCCCTATGGCAGGAATGCCGCCTTCCCCGATTACCCCTGGAATTTCAACCCTTACCTCTCCAGCACCTTCTCCCTGAACAGCTCCAAGCTCCCCGCTTCCCTCTATCCCCCCCACTTCTACCCCAACCCCCTGTCCGGGTCTCTGGCCCAGCTCCCCACCCCGCTCTCCCTCCTGCCCGCAGATAGCACCGAGCGGGCCACGGGGGCCGGCACTGTCCCCCGCCTCTCCCTGCCCACCCACGGCACGACCCTGCCCCTGCGCGTGGACGCCAACGGGGCAAGCAACCGAGAGAAGGAGTTACTGGGGAGCAGGTCACAGAGCCCCTCGGGGGGCGGGGGCCCAAGGAGGACCCCGGCTCCGATTCGGAGCTGGAGATCACCGACCTGAGCGAGTGCAGTTCGGAGAACGAAGGCTGCGACTTCAGCCCCGACGGTTTGGACACACTAGAGAATCCAGTGCGGGCCTACAAGCGGCTGGAGACCGAGCGGACGGCGGGGGCCACGCAAAGCCCAGCGGAGGGGGGCGGCCTGGCTCCCCCCAAGGAGGGGAAGGGGCTGCTGAACAGCTGAACCGCCTCCCCCAACCCCCCCGGAGCCCTCGCTGCGAGTCCTCCTCCCTCGGTACCCAGACGGAAACAAAACCCGAACGCCCCTTGAGCCGCCCTTCCCGCCCTGCCGCATTTGATGTCTCTATTTTTATAGGAAGATTTTATTCCTTCAATAGGCCGAGTCTGATGCCCCGATGACATCCCTCCCACGGCTCCCCCCCTCCTTCCCATAGGGCTGGAATACCCCCCACACACAGACACCATCACCAGAAACCGAAGGTGCATTCACACGTGCCGAATAACACACATTCGATCCACTTAAGCCACCGGGTTTATTGTGGGGAACGGCCAAATCTGCTTGCAAACGACCGCCGAAGTGGATCGGAAGCGGATTGAAAGTGGATTATTCTGCGTGTGCGGAAGCGCCCGGAGTGTCTCCGCACCCCTCTTCCTCCTCCTATATCCAAAGAATAATGAACTTTTGATTGTTTGGTGCCAGAATGCTCCCACAGGCAAGCAAGGAGACGCAGCCAAGAATCTGGGTTGAAAGACAGTGACTAATATTTGCCTCCCTTTCGACTCAAACCCCTCTCCCCCCCGTCTCTCACGGCTCTTCCTGCCTGCCACAGACTCCTAAACAGAATGGCTCAAACGGCCATGAGAAAAACCACCTTTCCCTCTCCATTAAATCCCATGCCTTAGGGAATCCTTTTTTTGTGCAAGTTTGATTTTTTAACATTCGCGTTTCTAGTCCTCTTGGCTGCCGCAAGACTGCTTTGGTGCATGATGGGGGGGGTCCCCAAGGCCCTTCCTTAAAAAAAAAAGTAGTACCTTGTGCAGTACAATTCAGCACCAGCTTTGTGCAGGCAAATCGACCGATGGATGGTGCTTCATGGGGTCAGGGCAGTCTACCATTCTCCCCCCCCAAACTAACAAGGCTTTATTTGTGGCAACTGCCTTAGCATAGGGTTAAGACCACCCGGAGTCGCCACAGTTTGGGAACCACTAACAGAAAGCTCCCCCCCCCCGACCCCAGTCAACAACAATAGAGTTCTTGGTGCACTGAAGCATGGCCATTCCTAGGGTTGCCAACCTCCAGGTGGCAGCCAATAATGAGAGATCACGGGAGGAAGTGGAAATCCCAAAACAACATCCCTGACAAAAGTAACGAAGAGTCAATAAAGATACATTGCAAAATCATTTACTGTAGCAATTCTGTAGAAGAGTCTCTTCTGTTATCGCTCACACACCAACGAATGCTGCGCAATATAAACAATTTGTTTCACAATATTTGCTTTATCTGAGCGTGTAGCAATCACAATTCCTATCAATTACGACTTATCAACTCTTGAAGGAAACATTCCACGCTGACTCTCTGATAAGAGAACCCTTGGGTCAACATGGAATGTTTCCTTCAAGAGTTGATAAGTAGTAATTGATAAGAATTGGGATTGCTACACACTCAGATAAATATTGTGAAACGGATTGTTTACATTGCGCAGCATTTGTTAGCGTGTGAGCGGTAATAGAAGAGAATTTTCTACAGAATTACTACAGTAAATGATTTTGCAACGTATCGTTATTGACTCATTATTTTTGTCATGGATGTTGTTTTTGGATTCCCTCACCCACCAGGTGGCGGCTGGAGATCTTCAGGAGAAATAGAATCAGTTCTCTGGAGAGCCAGTTTGGCGTAGTGGTTAGGAGCGCGGACTCTAATCTGGGAGAACCGGGTATGATTCTCCACATACAGCTGCTGGTGTGACCTTGGGTCAGTCATAAGTTCTTTCAGAGCTGTTCTCTCATGAGCAGTCCTCGAAAAAGCTCTCTCGGCCCTGCCTACCTCACAGGGTGTCTGTTGTGGGGAGGGGAAGGGAGAGGAGATTGTCAGCTGCTCTGCGACTCCTTCGGGTAGTGAAGGGTGGGGTATAAATCCAATCTCTTCTCCTCCTCCTGGAGAAAGTGGCCGTTTTGGCATTATAACCCTCTGAAGTTCCTCCCCTCTCCAAACCCTGCCCTCCTTAGGCTCCACCCCCCAAAAAATCTCCATGTATTTCCCAATCTGTGCTGGCCGCCCTAGCCTGTTCCACATATGGCCCTCCTGCGCACCACTTTTCAAGGGACACACCTCTTTCAAGTCTGAACGCAGGAAGTCCATACAGTTACCCTCATCCCGCACCTGTGAATGGATCCAAAATGCTGAAGCCCCAGAGACGTCCCCTTCCGGCATAGAATTTAGCCCAGCAGCCATGTTTTCTTTCGATGCTGACTTCAGATTCCAAAACTATGAAGAGCCCGCCCCCACCCCCAAATCCAGTCCTACAGGCCGTCCCCTCTTCAAGGCGACCCGATCCCGCGGAAGATGGAATCCAGTTAACCCTTTTTCTCTCCCCCCCACCCAACCTTTCAAAGTGCAATATTGTCTCGTCATGCTCTGGTGTGACCCTCTTATGTACAAAATACCTCCCCCCTCCAAGACAAAGGTCCCGCCCGCCCCCGCCCCGTGGCTTTGTGTCTTCGTGTTTTAAAGAAGAAAACAAACAAAAAAAAATTGTATTTGTGTGGTTGATATGAAGAAAACGTTTACCAATCCCCCATCACCACCACGGGGTTTTTTTTTTTGTAAATACTGTATTAATTTATGGAGTGTAAAGAACAATGACGACGACGACGACACAAAAGAGATGGAAAAAAAAATTTCAAACCGGCCGTGGCCCGGCCGGCTTCTAAAGCAATAAACTATCTATTCGGCTTTTTGTGGCTCTGGTCTGGGTGGGGGAAGGCGGTGGGGGAAACTGAACCAAAATCTCACCTACAGGGGAGAAAAAAGGAGGGGGGAGACTGAGAAAAATTAAGGGGACAACATAAGTCAGCCTGCCCCGATCTGGTCGGCCGAGGCGAGCTCAATCTCATCAGACCTGGGAAGCTAAGTAGGGTGAGCCCTGGTTAGTATTTGGATGCGAGACCCCAAAGGAAGGCCAGGGTTGCTATGCAGAGGCAGGCAATGGACAAACCCACTCTGTCCCTCTCTTCCCTGAACCGGATGGCCCAGGCTGGCTCGATCTCATCAGATCTTGGAATCTAATTACAGTGAACCTTGGAAGCTAAATTCAGTAGATAGTATTCGGATACGAGAACACTGAGGAAGGCCAAGGCTGCTGGGCAGAGGCAGGCAATGGCAACCCCCGTTTGTCTCTTCCCTGGATGGCCCAGGCTGGCTCGATCTCATCAAGTCTGGGAAGCTAAGCAGGGTCGGCCCTGGTTAGTACTTGGATGGGAGACCACTGAGGTTGCTATGCAGAGGCAGGCAATGGTAAACCCCCTGTGTTCATCTCTTCCCTGACCTGCATGGCCCAGGCTAGCTTGATCTCATCAGATTTGGGAAGCTAAGCAGGGTCAGCCCTGGTTAGTATTTGGATGGGAGACCGCCCGGGAAGTCCAAGGTCACCACACAGAGGCAGGCAACGGCAAACCCACCTCTGAACGTCTCTTGCCTTGACAACCCCACGGGGTCGCCCTAAGTCAGCTGCAACTTGGCGGCCAAAAAACTCAAGTTCATCAGATTCAAATGACCACGACAGTCCATTAGCCCTGATATCCAGGCCGGAAGGCCAGAAGGATGTTACCAGCCGGAGTAAGGAAGCGGAAACCCCCTCTCTTCTCCTTCTAATCCAGAGCTCTTTTTGTAGCAGGAACTCCTTTGCATATTAGGCCACACACCCCTGATGTAGCCAATCCTCCAAGAGCTTACTGTAGGCCCTTGTAAGAAGAGCTCTGCAAGCTCTTGGAGGATTGGCTACATTAGGGGTGTGTCGCCTAACATGCAAAGGAGCTCCTGCTACAAAAAGAGCCCTGCCTGGACATATGGCTGATGGATCTTCATTCTCATTTCTTCCTGCCCAAGTGAGCTTGGACTCACACGAAGACTGTTTCGGAGGGTCGGTGTGTATTGTCGGTCGCCAGCCTAGACAATACAGACCTTGATGGGCCTCACATGTTCAAGAAACGATTTGAGGCCAGGGGCATCTTAGAAACCAACCAGGTTTTCAGGGTATAAAAATTTCCGTCAAAAGCTCCCTTCGTCTCTTGAAAGCCCACGACCCGGAAATCTTGTTGCTAAGGCAGGGGTGTCAAAAATGTGGCCCAGGGCCCAGATCAGACCCCCGGAGGGCTTCTATCAGGCCCCCGGTGGACCTGGCTGTCTTCTGCTTCTTCTTCCAGTTCTGCTGCTGCGTCATAGGTGTGCAGCTCACAGATACACACCTGAACAGCAGGCTCAAGATTGCAACAGCACAAGACATCTTGATGCAGTAATTCAGAGCAAGAGGGGTCAGCTATCAGACACTGTGAAATAAACAAAATATTGCAAGGGTGCTCATGTTTTAAGCATGTTTTTTAAGTTCAAAAAAAAGCTCCTTGCGTTTGTGTCGTTTATAAAGTTTATATCTCCGCTACCCGGCATTACATTTTATGACACACACAGCCCCGGCCCAAACAAGGTCTCATTTATTTATTTATTGGATTTCTATCCCGCCCTTCCAGCTCCGGGCGGCAAACACAGAGGCAAATTTATGTCAGATCCGGCCCCTGTAACAAATCATAGAATCATAGAATGTTAGAGTTGGAAGGGACCTTGCAGGCCATCTAGTCCAACCCCCTGCACTCTGCAGGAACACAGCCGAAACCCCTACATACTTACAACATACCCAAAAGATGGTTGTCCAGTCTCCTCTTGAAAACGTCCAGCGAAGGAGCATCCACCACCTCCCAAGAGGCAGTCTGTTCCACTGCTCAACCACTCTTACAGTCAGGAAGTTTCTCCTGATATTAAGCCGGCAACGACTCCCTTGTAATTTCCACCCATTAGATCTAGTCTTGCAATCCGGAGCAAGAGAGAACAGATCCACTCCATCTTCTACATGACAGCCCTTCAAATACTTGAAGACTGCAATCATGTCCCCTCTAAACCTTCTCTTTCCCAGGCTAAACGTACCCTGAGTTCGAAATGAGTTCGACGCCCCTGCTCTAAGGCATTCCTGGCCTCGAATCTAACTCTTAGACTCAGAAAAGCTCATACCCTGGAGGGTTTTTTTTGATAAAGGTCTTTTAAGGTACCTAACTAGAGTCGCATTCTGCTCTACAACTGCAGGGCAACGCAGCCGCCCGCCTGAGAGGGTGTTCCAAAAACGCGGCCGAGAGCAGTGAAGCAGAACGTTCATTTCCAAAGGGAGAGTTCCTGCAGATTAGCCCTCCCGCTGCTGAGAGCCTCAACGGCTTCAACTGCTTTCCTTTGCTGTAGGAACAGGAACGCAGCCCCACCCACCCCCTGTTTTAAGGCACCTATTCTACAAACGAGTCAGCAGCATTTGTATCATTAGGACTTCCTTTTTGTGTTTATTTTTTTAGTATGTGCATGTCTGTGTGTGTACGTGTGTGTGTGTGCACCTGGAAGTCATGGGCGACCTCTGGTGACTGACCCCTACTGGGGGCCTGGAGGATATTCAGAGAGGTGGCTGAATAAAGCCTGACCCCGCCTCCCGGCTGCTGGTATTCCAAGGAGGTCTCCCATCCAAGTACTTGCCAGAGTCGACCCCGCTTAGCTTCCGAGATCTGACACGATCGGCCTTGCCTGGGCTATCCAGGTCAGGGTGTATCGCTTGGGCTTCTTGTGGCTTCGCCCAAAGCATGCTGGGAGCTGTAGTTCAACAAGACGCCGAGCATTTTCGGTCCGCCTGTCTCTAGTAACTGCCGCCGCTGCCTGGCTCCCAAGCTTCCTTTGGAAAAAGAGATTAACGTTATGCCAGTTTTGATGGGCGTGGGGAGGCGGGACAGGCACGGCCCAGACAAAGATGGCTACAATTCGGGAGTCGGAGGAAATAATTTTGTCCGCATCCCTACCGGGGATCAATACGACAGAGTCAAAAATCCATTTTACGGCCCGGGTCCCTCATTCCGTCACACTGCACTGTCTGTTGATTTTGATTAAAGAGGCCTGACGGTATCCACTTTCATCCCATGGGGAGGGGCCGTGGCTCCGTAGAAGAGCCTCTTCTTAGCACAGGTTCCCAAGTTCCCAGGTTCAATCCACGGCATCTCCAGTTTAAACAAGACCAGGCATTGGAAGATGTGAAAGACCTCTTTGCCTGAGACTCCGGAGAGCCGCTGCCAGTATGCATAGACAATATGGACCATGATGAGCTTCACGTGTTCAAGACACGAAACTCGTTTGGGGCCAGCGTGTATCTCGATGGAAAGCTTATTCCTCACGCTCCTCTTTTCTGCTCTGGGCAGCAGACAGCTATGCAAAACGGAAGAAAAACAGAGGGCCTGACGAGCGAAATGAGAGATGGGCACCAGCGGCTGTGATGAATATATATATTTTTAATTTTGGCATCTTTACAAGAATATCTTTGGTTCGGTCTCCCTCTCTCCCCCTCCGACGACACGTACCTTTATTCCCCCTGCAACATACACAAAGCCTTAATTTCACCTTAGACGAGAGAAGGAAGGAGGAGGCGGCGGAAAGCAAGGGGTGTGATCCCTTCCTTCATATCCTATAAGGATAGAGCCCTAGGAAGGGGCACTGGTTCTCCCTTCTCTCCGCAACCAATCCTGCCGACTCTTCCTGATTCATACTCAAACTCTACTCCATCCCCATCTCTGGGGAAAAGAGATTTATCTTCACTCTGCTGTTTCCACCGCAGAAAACTTTCTGAGTGGAGGATAAACGCCTTATTTCCGCTTTGAACTGTGTTGTTCCGCCCCCCCTTTGAGACCTTCAAAAATATAAAGCAAAATACTACAGGTTTCGAGGAAGACATTATTTCAGAATAAATCCAAAAAGCAATCGCCGTATCGGGGACCTGGGAAGGCACAATGAATCGGGGCCCAAGAGTCCGCTCTCATGATCTTTCACTACAAATTAGCCGCTACAGATTCTGTTCAGACAATACCGGGGGCGGGGTGGGGGGAGCAGGCGGGCGATTAAACAGGGCAAACGGCAAGGAGCGTTGCTTTTTCAAAGTGAGCTCGAAAAAGCAAAAGCGACTTTCCAGTTTTCAGCGATTGTGAGAATACTCTGGGACGAGCGAGTCGGACTAGAATAGCCGCAGACGAGAAACGGAATGTGAGAATTCCCAGCTCTGCACTGGTTTATCAAAAAAAGGGGGGGGGACTAAAGAAATAACCTTTTTACTAGTCTCATGCAATATTGCGAATTAGATTTTTGAACCATTCTTGGTAGAGGGGGAGGATATGGTACTCCGATTTAGAGATCACTCACTTCCGGCTAGAAAGGCCCCCCTGCTTTAGTCAAGAGGTAACATAGCAGGTACTGAATAAAATCACTACAGGGAGGGCTTCTCCACATTATCATTTTTACTCACTGTTAAGTTTCTGTTTCTTGGGGAGGGGGGGACCGTATCTGTTCCACATGTGCTTTGCTCCCTCTAGTGGCCAAAGTGATATCACACCAGTATATTTCCAGCATTACCTCCCTGCAGGTTTAAACTGCATGTTTCTATGCTGGACATACAGCTGTGTAAGATCGAACTGACCACCAGAGGGAGCAATACACATGTGGAACAGAACCACCCCACCCCAAAGAAACAGGAACTTGCCAGTAATTAAAATAAGAATGCAGAAAAGCTGTGGGAACAGCAGTCTCTACACCAAGTCCAGTTTGGGCATCAATGTAATATACATTCAGCGCCCAAGAAATCTACCTTTTACAGTCCGAATAACCCATGAAATTTTAGCAGACTTACTTGCTCATTTTTGCATATTGTTCTGTCCCCAGAACTGCAGGCTTTTTAAGTCATTTGGAATGTGGGGGTCAAATTCTGGGCAACTGGGAAAAAATGGACAAAAGGAAATGGGAGTCTCCACCGAATTTTTCACAAGGCATCCCGTTCAGACGTCTGATGTTTCCACGGTCATCTTTCTTCCACCTTCGTAACAGCTGGGAAATTACCTTAAACCCCCTCCCAACCTTTGCCTCACAACGTGAGATTCTGGGGATACCGCATTACACAGAGCGATCTTGGAGGCACACTGAGCTCTCCCCTACAGATCTGGAAAGAGGAAATTCTATTTGATCCCTTGTCAACTCACCCTTGATTTAGGCGCAGTCCCATGAGAGATGGTCAAACGTAAAGCCAGAAGCAGACAGAGAGACAGCGGGCACTTCTGGGCATGTGGAATGATGGGGAATGTGCAGAAGGGGGAAGTGGGGGGGATTAAACTTCATTTCGCGATCTTGCGAATCTTCCTTGAAGCACAAAAAGGGATCTACTCTAAGCGACAGAAGAAATAGTGAAAACAGATTTGGGGGAGGCGCTGGGGGTAGCAGGGTTTGTGAGTTGTTGTTGGTTTTTTTTCTGGACTACTTTGTCCAGATTCTTTTTTAAAAAACCCATGTGACTTCCACCCATTCAACTATAACGGATTTGGTGGGGGCTAATATACCCTCCGTAGTACTGGAAAGCCAAGGGCAAATATCTCACTCTTTTATCCCCTCTTCATGCTTGGTTATGCTTTCTTTGTACAGCAACGGACAAAACAAAAAACCCTAAAGGCTTTTATATATATAAAAGCACACAGATATATATATATATATATATATATAATATCACTCTTTCTAGAAAAAGAAAACCTTCGGTTTCTTGTTTGAAGGTCCAGCAAGGGGAGTCCTAAATGACTCCCTTATATTTGGTTTTTTTAATATATATATATATATATATAATATCCCAGCAAAATATTGAGTTTTCCTTAAAAATACACACACATTATTAACACGTATAAAGGCACTGTGGAAGGCGAGAAAGTTGCACGACAATAATTCGTTCCTGGTAGGACATTCGGGGAAGGGGGCGATTCTGGATTCGTCTGTTCACCTCTCCCCCACCGACGCCCACCCCTGCTAGACTAGGCTCAAAGCCCCCTCCTGTGACCCTCTGCCGCATCCATCCCTTGCCTAGCAGGTCCCGTACACAATCCCATAACCGGGACAAAATGGCCAAACCAAATGCAGGTAACAAAACCCAGAAGCTGGGTGCTCAGTGCCAACGAGCCCCCCACAATAAGCCACTCATTGCCCCACGCAACGTGCAAGAGGTCCACAGCCAGGAGAAATCCCCTTCACCTCCATCCTCCGAGATACTACACTGGCCAATCAACCCTATGCTTCGGGGGCTCCACTTATGTACAGACGCAGCACCACCTGCTGCCCATCTTGTGGAACAGCAAGCAACAAGAAGGCATGGGGGAAAGGATAGAGGCTTTCAAGTGCGGATTGCATTTGAAGCAGACATTAAACCTCGCTGTTCCCTGGGGAAAACCCAGTGGTTTCTCTTCGCTCTTCCGATGCTACATCTGTGGCAGTTTGTGGCCATAGTTAGGAAACAGCTGCAAGTGCTACCAGGGCGAGGGGGGCAGAGAGATAAAATTCCGGTGATAATTATGGCGTGAAAGGCAAGCAGGGAAGTTGGACTAAATCTTAAGACTACCCAGTGTGGTCCTGGGTTTCCCAAGGGTGGCAAGTGAATGGAGATGGCAAGGTGGGGGAGACTGAGTAGAGCTCCCCAGAAAAGACCAAACTTTCGAGACAAAGCAACATCAGAGCTTTGGCCATGGAATCCCTGTGGGTGTGGCAAAGGATTCTGGGGGTATGTTTTAGGGGGTGCAGGCAGTTCAGACAGGCCAGTTGGAACTCAAAGCCGCCTTAATCATGGCCCGCTTGGCAGTGAACGGGGGGCCATAAGTTCGAGCTCCATCACCGCAGCCTCGGAGGAGCCCGTGGGTTCCCCAGAACCCAGTTTGAAACAGCCATCCACGCCTCTAGCCCTGGGCCCATTTTTGAAACATTCGTCTGCTGAGATTCGTCATCCCCTCTCTTCTTCAGACAATCTCTCACCTACCCTTCTTTCTACTACCCCCCCCCCGAAGACGGGTGTGATATTCCTGGAGCAACCCAGTTGTGGGTATGCAGTGGTGCACCTGTAGTCCAGGGCTGGCCAGGAAGAGGGCAGCGAAGGGTTAGAAGGTTCAGAATGAAAAGGTGTTTCCTTTTGGGGGGCTCGACTGGTGCCGGCACCCCTGCAGACCGGGCACTGGCTTGAAGAGGGGTGGTCAAAGTAATGGGGGGGGCGGGAGGGCGGGAACGTGGTCGGGGTCAATAAAGGCAGGAAGGGATAGAAGTGTGAAAGGAAAGAAGATTTTAAGGGAAAGATGAAAGGGGGGCACAGAAGCAGAGTTACAGCAAATTTAGGGCAGCGGAAACTCCACGCAGAGCAGGGTCCTCTCAACCAATGGCCTTTTAAAAGATGCATGCGTGGGAGTCTAGCTATTCCAGCAAGGGATAAAGACTCCCTCCCGACCCACAACAGAGATAGCACACCACCCTTGGAGACCTCCCCTGCGGTATCTGGCGGGCCGCCGTCACTGGGCTGGGTGCCAAATTCTGCGACCGTCGGTCCCAGTGCAAACTGGCCATTCACAGAGCTCCGCTGGTCGGGCTTTCTTTGCTCCAATCTTTGGTCCCCCCACAAAAAAAGTTGTCATTTGCACCAATCCCCTCTTTGGCACCGGCTCAACCTACTTGCGTCGTGAAAGGTTATGAGCTCCTGAGCATCTTTTGAACCTGATGGAACAGCTGCTCCCCGACCGCGGCCTTCGGCGTAGATGGAACTCCTTGACCGCCAAGAGGGGGCCTTTGTAACGTGGCCCACAGAAAAATAATACATATATAGACACAACCCCCCCCCCAGAATCTTTCCCTACTCTACAAATCCTCTATACAAAACGCAGCGAAGTCCCCGCTCGGGCTGCCAATGCTGGGAAAGGACCATCCGGCGAGAGAAAGGCGGCTGGGGCAGAGGGTCTCTTCCTCCTTGCTGGCTTGAGGTGGGCCTAGAGAGGAGAAAACAGCCAAGGTGTAACAACCCGTGACAACGGGCAACGTTGGAAAAACTGGGAATCGGAGGGCGGTGGATGTTCATTCTGCAATCCGGAGCAGAGCTGTACCTTTCCCAGTCAACATAACTCTGCTTGAGGATGGCACTGGAAACCCTCTATGAGCCAAATCTAAACCACCCTGAAAGTTACAAGCTCATCATGAGCCGCACTTAAATCACTCTGAAAGTTACAAGCTCAATACGAGCCGCACCTAAACCACTCTGAAAGTTACAAGCCCATTACGAGCTGAACCTAAACCACTCTGAAAGTTACAAGCTCATTACGAGCCCATTACGGGCTGAACCTAAACCACTCTGAAAGTTACAAGCTCATTACGAGCCGAACCTAAACCACTCTGAAATTTACAAGCTCATTACGAGCCAAACCTAAACCACTCTGAAAGTTACAAGCCCATTACGAGCCGAACCTAAACCACTCAGAGATTTAGGCCCGGCTCGTAACAGGCTCAACCTCACCTGGATGGCCTGTTCTCATCAGATGTCAGAAGCTAAGCAGGTCGGTGGTCTTGGCTAGTATTTGGATGGGAGACCTCCAAGGAATACCAGGGCTGTGACACAGAGGCAGGCAATGGCCAACCACCTCTGAACCTCTCTTACTCTGAAAGCACTACGGGGTGGCCGTAAGTCACCTGTGACTTGATGACACTTTCCGCCATCATAACGGGCTGGGTCCTGTGAGTTGTGCCAGATACCTCCCTCCTTTCTCTTTTCCACCAAAGTCTTTCTGACAATAACAGAGGGGAAAATTACACCGGGGCCTCCCACCAGGACCTAAGCATTGGTGGACCACATCCTGGATTACCAGAAGCTCTAGGAAAGAGTCCCCATAGCCTCTTGATTTTCCTGGCCACATAAACCACATCTTTGGCAGTTCTGGACCCGGGGGTCTTGTCGGCTGCTTGTGCATCTACTAGAAGAGGGAGCTTGGTGGGCCACAGTGGAGGGTTTCTGGAGTTCTGGCCCCACTGGTGGACCTCCTGAGGGCACCTGGGCCTTGGCCACTGTGTGACACAGAACATTGGACTGGATGGGCCATTGGCCTGATCCAACACGGCTTCTCTTAAGTTCTTATAGATGGAACACCCTGTGTGGGGCAGTGATGCTCTGTATTCTTGGTGCTTGGGGGGCCACAGTGGGAGGGCTGCTGGAGTCCTGGCCCTACTGCTGGTGGATCTCCTGATGGCCCCTGGGTTTTGGCCACTGTGTGACACAGAGTGTCGGACTGGATGGGCCATTGGCCTGATCCAACATGGCTTCTCTGATGTTCCTATGTCTGGGGCAGTGATGCTCTGTGTTCTTGGTGTCTGGGGGGGCAACAGTGGGAGGTCTTCTGGAGTTCTGGCCCCGCTGGTGGACCTCCTGATGACCCCTGGGTTTTGGCCACTGTGTGACACAGAGTGTCGGACTGGATGGGCCATTGGCCCGATCCAACATGGCTTCTCTGATGTTCCTATATCTGGGGCAGTGATGCTCTGTGTTCTTTGTGTCTGGGGGGGCAACAGTGGGAGGTCTTCTGGAGTTCTGGCCCCGCTGGTGGAACTTCTGATGACCCCTGGGTTTTGGCCACTGTGTGACACGGACTGTTGGACTGGATGGGCCAGTGGCCTGATCCAACACTGGCTGCTCTTATGTTCTTCAATCCCTACCCAGTTCTGAAGCTCCCTGGGCAACCTGGGCCAGTCCCTGTCTCTCAGCATAACCCAACTTGGGGCAGGTTCCTTGGGAAGACGAAAAAGGGTGGCTGGCGAGCCAGCCCTGAGCTCTTTGGGGGACGCGGGGGGCACAAGAGGAAGACGTCAATCGAAACAGACAGCCGGCGGCCCCTCCAAAGCCCTGATGGTCTCCCCTGCCGAGGTTAGGTAAACGGAAACAGGTTTCCCAGCTGCACAGTCCAGGGAAGAAAGATATTTGGGACCCCAGAGGGAGCACCGGCTCCCCCCCCACACACATTACCTTCCACGCCAGGCTCAGCCTCATGTGAAGTTGGGATGTTGAGGCAACGTGAGCTTCCCCATCAGCTGCTGGAGGTGCCAATAGTCCGCTTCAATATCCTGGTGGTAAAAGGTAAAGGTAAAGGTTCCCTTGCTCGACAGCCATTCGAATCCGACTCTACGGTTGCGGTGCTCATCTCCGTTTCAAAGCCGAAGAGCCAGCGCTGTCCGAAGACGTTTCCGTGATCATGTGGCCGGCATGACTAAACACCAAGGTGCACGGAATGCTGTTACCTTCCCACCGAAGTGGTACCTATTTATCTACTTGCAATTTCTTGCTTTCGAACTGCTAGGTTGGCAGGAGCTGGAACTAGAGACGGGAGCTCACTCCATCATGCGGCACTCTCGGGTCTCGAACTGCTGAACTACTGACCGTCCACAGCCTGCAGTTCAGCGTCTGAGCCACTTGAGCCAGAAATAAAAAAGAACTCGCCTCAGGAGGGGGCTGGGAGAGAGAGAGAGAACACACGAGCACACGGCAAGAGCACACAATGGCCTCCGGCCTGCCTGCGCCCACTTCTCTTCAGGCATCCCCAACATGGTGCTCGTGGGCACCACAGTGCTCCCAGACTCCTTTCCTGCTGCCTGCCAAGTTTTTTTTTTTAGGAAGCAGGCAGGGCCAGATGCAGGCCCATAGCTGGGATTTTTTATCCTGGGGGGCTTCGGGGTTCTGGGGGGAGCTACTGGTGCGGGGGGGCTTGATTTGGGGAGGGGAGGGGAGGGGAGGGAGGAAGACGGTGGGCCAGCCTTGCTGCCAGCGAGGTGAGTCTTCTCCCCGCTTGCTAGCAGGAAGAAGGGTCGGCACACACAAGGAAGCCACCCCCAGCTGTTTTAAAAATCCAACGCTGGTGAAAACTTTCAATTCCAGAGTCAGGATTAAATGATGCCAGCGGGGCACCTGGCACACACTGAGTTTTCTGAGCATGAGAGAAGAAGAAAAAGAGATTGGATTTAGACCCCGCCTTTCACTTGGGAGCCTCAGAGCGGCTAATAATCTCCTTTCCCTTCCCTTCCCCACAACAGACACCCCGTGAGGTAGGTGGGGCTGAGAGAGCTGTTTGGAGGCCTGCCCTTGAGAGAACAGCTCTGAGAGAGCTTGTGACTGAGACAAGGTCACCCAGCTGGCTTCACGTGGAGGAGTGAGGAATCAAACCCGGTTCTCCCAGATTAGAGTCCGCGCTCTTAAACACTACACCAAACTGGCTCTTAACCACGACACTAAACTCTTAACCGCTATACCAAACGTGGGACCCGAGGCCTCGCCACGCTCCCCTACCTTCAGTCCCTGAACCGCGTCTTCCAGAAGTCGCAAGTGATGCTTCACCCCATCCAACTGCTGGTGGGACAGGATGACGGGGGAGGTGTGCCCTTCCCTCTCCAAGTGCTCCGAGCTCCACTCCGGCTCCTGAGGGCCGTTGGGGGTCCCTCCTGCTGGAGACGAAGGAGTCTTCAGCGTACGGTTCTTTCTCATCCCAACAGTGCAAAACTTCCCCAGGCAATCTCCTCTCCAACACTGTCCTTCCCCTAACACCCCCTCTCGCTTTATACTCCCGTTATTTCGAGATCTTCTCCCCCGTGGGTCCATCTTTCCCAACACGATTGCCCTCCCACGCCCCTCGTCTTTCCCCCCCAGAGTGCCTCTCGAGTTCTGGATTTCCCAGCAGGCACCTGTTCTCACGCTCTCGCTCTGATGCCTCCTGCTGTTCTCCGCCTCGGTCCCGTCTCCCGCGCCCCACTCGTCCTCCTCTTCCCCCTCGCAGGAGTTCCCGTTCTCCGGGAGGCGGTCGGCGTCATCTGCCGGGAAGCTGGCCTCACCTTCCTCCGGAAGCTGCAGGAGCCTCTTTAGTGCCCAAACTGCAGAAGAAGAAAAGAGACGGGGTTTATATCCCGCCCTCTGTTACCCGAAAGAGTCTCAAGCAGCAGCTTACAATCTCCTTTCCCTCCCCCTCTCCACAACAAGACACCCTATGAGGTAGGTGGGGCTGAGAGAGTTCTCTCGAGGACTGCCCTTGAGAGGACAGCTCTGAGAGAACTTGTGACTGGCCCAAGGTCACCCAGCTGGCTGCATGAAACCCGGTTCTCCCAGATTAGAGTTCGTGCTCCTAATCACTACACCAAGCTGTCCTTGGCTGAGGCTGCACACACCGCTGTAGCGGGGAAAGGGAAAAAGTTGGAAGAGAGGAGTGGGGAAAAATTTGGGTTTACTCACCTCTCTCCTGCACGGCAGCTGCTAGGGACCCATGCCCTTTGGGCTGTGGCTTATAGAGGGGCAGGAGGTCGGCCAAGAAATCTTCCATCACCTTGCTGGACCTCTGCTCGCTGCCTGCGCCCCGTTCCTCGAACTCTGCTCCTTCCAGCGGGCCGTCCTTCTCTCGTTCTGGCGTGGAGGGGTAAAAGTCCAGTCAGAGCTGCGCCCCTGAATACCATAATCCCCTTCCCCATCCCCCCTTGGCTGTGAGTTCGAGAATGATTCAGGGGTTCTATTCCCACCCACCATCTTTTCTTATTTCTCCTCTCCTGCTCGTTTAGGAATATGAGGGGGCGGAGGAAGAGGAGAAGTAGGAGAAGAAGAAGAAGGAGAAGAGTAGGAGGAGATTGGATTTATACCCCACCCTTCACTACCCGAAGGAGTCTCTGAGCAGCTTACAATCTCCTTTCCCTCCCCCTCAACAGACACCCTGTGAGGTAGGCAAGGCTGAGAGAGCACTGAGAGAATTGCTCTTGAGAGATCAGCTCTGAGAGAACTTGTGACTGATCCAAGGTCACACCAGCAGCCGCACATGGAGGAGTGGGGAATCAAACCCAGTTCCCCTCGATTAGAGTCCACACTCCTAACCACTACACCGAACTTGATCCTGGATCAGATCAAGTACCCTTCTAGGCTGGCATCCTGTTTCCTACAATGGTGAACCCGAAGGCCCAAGTCTCTTCCCCTCCTGAGCCCTGCAACGACTGCTATTCATAGGTACACCGCCTCCGGACATGGAGGTTCTGTTCTGCTGACTTTCCCTGTTGAATTTTACCCAATCCTCCATTTCACTGGACGATCCCAATTTCTAGTACGGAGAGGGAAGGGGGAAGCGTCTCTCTCTGTTTCCCTTCCATACCACGAACGGTACTCCCGGTTCTAACCCACTCGCCGCAAGCCTCACCTTCGGACTGCAGCGTCTCCTTGCTGCCGTTTTCTGTCCCACCGAGCAGTGGCTCTGTGTAACTGCCAGGCAGAAAAAGATACCTCAAATGCAAGTTTCTGACAGACATCCCACCAAGTTCCTAACACTGTGCAAGCACCACGGTCCTTTGCAGTCAGCGATGAGATGCCTGCTCCATCTTTCATTTATGGATTTATATTATCTGTACCGCCAATCAAATCTCCAATAGCCAATCAGAAGCTTTGCTTGGCAAAAGCCCCACTTGGCCTCACCCACTTTCTAGAAACACTTGGCGGGCACTACGTTGGGGAACCCTTTTCTACTTACTAGTGTGGTGAAGTTCGGTTTGGCACTGAATGACGCGGCTTCAGGCGGGTTGAGGCGGGCAGCTTCAGACACCCGGCCGTCTCGCTGATCATACTGCACCAGCTAGGACGGAACAGAAGCAGAGGGTCAGATCTCTCCGGAAATCAAGGAAGACAATCCCGAAAGAACCAAACACACTGACTGCTCCCTGGAAGTTCCGAACCTGGAACGCTACCTCTGGCTAAGGCGAAGCAGTCTGAAGGGAGCTCTACTGTAGCAATGGAAAGGGCCGTCAAGCTTTTTCAGCCTGTGTCAAGATACTGGCCCCTTAAATCCGTTAAGTTCTGCAGGATCAGTCCAGCAGTGAGGATGTGGCTAGCTAGCACTGGTAACAAGTGCACCTGACATCACTCAGGGGCTGAAAACATCATACACACCTGAGACCTGTCAAGTAGTTAGCCGTAAGTAACAAGATCTATGACAGGAGGCAATCTGGTCCAGCCATGTGCTCGCCCCAGAGAAGCACTAATTGAATGACAGCTGGTTTAGTATAAAGCAGGGGGCGAGACAAGGCCTAATCCCCTGGCAAAGGGTCAGGGAGACGAAGCCAGGGAGCTATGCTGCATGCCTTGCTATTGCTCGGATTCGCAAGGACCGGATGCTTGGCACTCTGAAGGACAGTGACTTGCCGAAAGAAGGACGGAGGTTCCTGGCACTGACTCCAGCGTTTGCTCAGCTGCTTTGGGCAACCCCCGAGAAATAGGTATCAGTTAGCTAGATAAGTTTTGTTTGTTTGTTTTGTATCTTGTTCATGTTTCTCCCTTACTTGTATGTTTTTAAATGTGCTTTTGTAAATAAATTCTTCTATTTTAATTGGAGTAGTCTCGGGTCCTTGTTATGCTAGATTGTAAGAGCGGAGACCTCTAAGGAGTCTCAGATAAATACCAAAGCCTTTCAGTGTGCTGATAGAAAACCCTGAGAAAAGACAAACGCACGGCCTGTTGATCTGTAGTAAGGCCCGGGTCAGGGCAGAGACACAGGGGCAGCGAGACATTGCTGCATAATGGGGTCCCAAGGTTATGACAGCCTGGTGGAATGTACTCCAAATTGAGATCAGGGCCCTGCAAGACCTATCACAGTTTCGCAGAGCATGCAAGACAGACCTGTTCCGCTAGGCTTTTGGGTGAGGCGGTGGGTGTCCATTAATTGGCCTTCCTGCTGTAGCTGCTGTAGTTCTCTTATTAATAGGTGGCTAATGGTAAGATCTTTGTGGTTCGGCCGTGGCCCAATTGTTCCCAGCTTTAGGATTGCTGAATATGTAACTGCTGCTAGAGCAAGCTCTATTACCACTACAAATACCCGTCAAACTAAGTTATCAGACATCTTTCCCCTCACTTCATCAACGGCTACTTAATCTAGATTCAGAGAACTCCCTTTCAGCCCACTTCCCGAAGCACATCTTGATGCTGTGGTCACTGATGCGTGCTCTGGTGACACAAATCCATTCGGTACTTTTCTCAGTGGTTAACTTCCACCTTTCCACCCAGTCCCAAGGCTGCCGCACCCCAGTTCTCCAGCCCCGCCCCCTCGATTCCTTACTTCTTCCTTTCGGACACCGTCTGTGCCACCAGCTCGTAGATCTGCGCCCCGTTCTCCCAGCTGAAGATCACGTAGAAGGCCTTGCGATCTAAAAGCAAACAGAGAAAGAGGATCCTCGCTGATGTTCACCTCAAGTGCCCAGCATACCTTCGGGACCACCTCTCCCCAGATGAGCCCCTCAGGGCGCTGAGGTCCACAAATCAACATATTTTGGTAGTCCCCAGCCCCAGGAACATCCAACTAGCCTCAACTAGGGCCAGGACCTTTTTGGCCCTGGCCCCCACCTGGTGGAATGAGCTCCTGCATGAGATCAGGGCCCTGCGGGGTCTATTACAATTCCGCAGGCCCTACAAGACGAAGCTCTTCCACCGGGCTTTTGGTTGAGGCAGCGGACATTCTGCCCCTGACTAATCTCCCATCAGGGGCCTGGATCTAAATAGACATCTGGGTACCCACTGTTGTATCTTAAATTTATCTGACATCTTAACTGACATCCAATGTTCCCTCTAAGCTGTGGAGCCTTGTGAGCAAAAATTCTATTTTGTGAGCTACTGGCATTAAAGTTGTGAGCAAGTGATTTGGCTGCTGTATAAATGAGTTTGCCCTGGAGCCCTCCTTCCTGAGCTAAGACAAAAATGTGTGAGCTGGAGGCTAAAAAACTGTGAGCTAGCTCACACTAACTCAGCTTAGAGGGAACACTGCTGACATCTGATCTAATTAATCCTACACGGTATTTCATGATTCTATGCTGTTTTAAATTGTTGTTTTAAAGTTGTTTTTAATTGAAGTGCATTATATTATGTCGACGCTGATGTAACCCGCCCTGAGTCTGCTTGCGGGGAGAGTAGGATATATAAAACCAATAAAACAAAATAAAAATGAAATAAAATACAGGAATGACTCCCCCATCCAATAAACTCCCACACCTTAAAACGTGCTATAATTAGAAATAGGCTTTCTACGCCTCGGTTGCAAGGAAACCCAGACCCACCCACCCCCTATGGTAGTACTGAGCTGGAACTCAGCTTTTTGAGAATTGGGGCTTTAATTCAGGAACAAGCAAGTTTCCAGCCTGTAACCATCCACCCCCCAAAAAATGGTGGCACTGGGTTGAAACCAATGCCCCCTCGAAGTTGTGGAGTCTTGTGAGTAAAAAATTCTACTTTGTGAGCTACTGGCATTAAAGGTGTGAGCAAGCGATTTGGTTACTGCATGAATTAGTTTGCTCTGGAGCCCTCCTTCCTGAGCTAAGACACAAAAGGTGTGAGCTGGAGGCTAAAAAACTGTGAGCCAGCTCACAGTAACTCAGCTTAGAGGGAACACTGGTTGGAACTCAGCTTTTTTAATATATATATATATATATATATATTTGATTTTATTTTCTACATACATCCTACAATACTACAAACTAACTAAAATTACAGCTATACAACGACCTAATATTTGCTATCCTAAATCAAGGCTTATCTCTTATTCAAACTGAGAATAAAAATGCTATTCTATTATTTCATAATGGAAAGAAAATTAAAGTTGTTAACAATGCAAGCTTATATAATATAGTAAAGATATTTCTTCCAAAGTTTGAGCTATTTTCTGCCTTTCTTTCCTGTCTTCTCGCTTTTCTCGCCTCGGGGCGGTTTGGGCGCTGCCGCTCCCAGTTCTGAGTCAGATTCCTCTTCAGAGCTGCCATCTACAGATGTTTCTTGACTTTTCAAGCCATGTGAACTGTCAAGTTCTCCTTCTTCTTCCTCTGTGTTCTTTGTATCCTTTTTGAGTTTCTGGTGCCTTTCCAAAAACTGCTTCGCTTTGATAAAAGAGCCAATCTTTTCTTTTTTTGACACAGAGTACTACATCTTTCTGTGTTATACCTCTGAGGATGCCAGTCACAGCTACTGGCGAAGCGTCAGGTCCTACAATCCCACGGCCACACAACCCGGAAAACCTACAGCAACTAATGAACTCCAGCCGTGAAAGCATTCGACAACATATTTTCTTTTTTGCCTTTGTAGTTGAACATCAAGCCTTTGGGTAGAGAATCTGAGCTTCGATTTAGGAACAAGTAAGTTTCTAGCTCTCAAGGGGCTCTTCCGCAGTTTCGTCACTTGTTTGTCCCTATTGCTTTGGGTCTCGTCCCCCCCCTTTCCATATGTGTTTTGCTCGTTCTGGGGTTACTAGAGAAAGCAAAACACTTTGGGGAGGGGGAAACTCAGAAGCAACAGGGACAAATGACAACGTGGAAGAGCCCAAGGACAGCATAGATATGCTCTCCAATGTTCCCTCTAAGCTGAGTTAGTGTGAGCTAGCTCACAGTTTTTTAGCTTCCGGCTCACACATCTTTGTCTCAGCTAATTTGTGCAGCAGTCAAATCGCTCACTCACAACTTTAATGCCACTAGCTCACGAAGTAGAATTTTTGCTCACAGGACTCCACAGCTTACATTGGCTCTAACGCAGATGGGCAGAGATGGCTGAACGAGATTGCCCACAGTGAGCCGGCGGAGTACCAGCAGCCTGCCAAGTCTGTGGACACGCCTCAGAGACTCGTTCTACAGAACAAATTAGGCAAAGTCAACCAATTTGCATCAACTTGTGCGCCGGCTGACCCGCAGAATTTGGATGGCCCGAATGACCGCAGGATTTGGATGGCCCGAATGGAGAACAGCACGTGGCGGGAAACTCTCTAACGTCGCATGACAAAATCCCGTGACAACCGTTACCCAAATTCTGCGGCTGGAATAATCTCCCGTCACAGGGGTAAGCGCTTGTAATGGGATTTTGGATGATGTCGAGAAGGCAGGCTCTGGCATTTCTTTTCTTTTTATATGTGCATGTGTGTGCGCACATGTGCGTTTGTGTGTGCACCTGGAGGTCATGGCGACCTCTGGTGATTGACCCCCGCTGGGGGCCTGGAGGATATTCAGAGGGGCGGCTGGATAAAGCCTGCCCCTGCCTCCCAACTGCTGGTATTCCAGGGCTGTCTCCCATCCAAGTACTTGCCAGAGTCGACCCTGCTTAGCTTCTGAGATCAGACACGATCGGCTTTGCCGGGGCTACCTGGGTCAGGGCAGCATTTCTTTTCTTAACGACTCCCAGATTCGAGGCCCGGCCCCCTGATCTCTCCGCCGCCGTTTCGCGTGTTTCTTCAACGCTTCTTTTTCCCCTCTGCAACCACGGACTCTCAGGAACTGAGTCAAGCTGTTGACTCATCTAGGCCAACTCATCAGCAGAGCGAGGTCTCGGGCAAGTGCTTTCCCCAGCCCTGCCACCCAAGGGCTCGATTCAGCTGGCAGGGAACTTCTGAGTGCAGAGTGCGAGCTCTGCCAAAGGGCCACCACAGGTTACCTCTACGAATATTCTGGTCAAATGGTCATTATGGCTAGATGCTTCTGCTGACCCGGAAGGAACCTTACAGAAAGGACTTTTAATAGGTTCGCACACCTCGTATCTTTACCATTAAGTAGTTGAAGGATCTTTAAAACTGACTTAATGCTCCCTTCTAAGCTGTGGAGCCTTGTGAGCAAAAATTCTACTTTGTGAGCTGCCGGCATTAAAGTCGTGAGCGAGCGATTTGGCTGCTGCATGGATTAGTTTGCTCTGGAGTCATCCTTCCGGAGCTAAGACAAAAAAAAGTGTGAGCCGGAGGCTAAAAAACTGCAAGCTAGCTCACGCTAACTCAGCTTAGAGGGAACACCGGCTTGAGCTCCCTTTATTTTCACTTTTATTTTAAATGATTTGAAAGAAAAGCTCAAAATCAGCATGCAGCTTGTTACAGCAATCCCCAACTCACCACAGACTTAATGATCATTCTGCAATCGCTTTCATTCCTGTTTTACTAAATACCGCATTGTATTTTATTTCGAGCTTCAATAAAGAGTCTAAAATAATTTTTTAAAAAAGAGCCACCACGCCTCTCTTTAAAAAGTGCGCTTCCCATTCAGTTTTCCCAGGACTGATTCGTCGGTCCCGCGGAACAGGCGTTCGAGCGCCTCGTTCGGTCTTCCTGGGACCGATTCGTCAGTCCCACGCAACGGGCCTTGCCCGCCCTGCCCGCCCAGCTCCGGCACCCACCCGTGGCCACTTCGCGGGTCATGGCCGAATTGAGCTTGATGATGGGGCTGAGCATCTGCTTCCCGTCCGGGGTCGGGGTGATGTTGCGGCTGTGGCACTTGAGCACCAGGCGCTCCTCTTGCTTCTGCAGAAGGACCAGGATGTCGTCCAGCAGGAGAACGTGGACGTCTGGGGAGAAGCCAGGGAGGAGAGGGGGCGGGAGGAGGAGGAGGAGGAAGAGGCCGAGAAGGAAAAGTTCAGGTTGAGGAGAGGCATGCTTCCCCGCAGAGCTTTTTTTGTAGAAAAAGCCCAGCAGGAATCCATTAGCATATTAGAGAGCCAGCTTGGTGTAGTGGTTAAGTGCGCAGACTCTTATCTGGGAGAACCGGGTTTGATTCCCCACTCCTCCACTTGCACCTGCTGATGTGACCTTGGGTCAGTCACAAGCTCTGGCACAGCTGTTCTCTCAAGGACAGTTTGTGTTAGAGTTCTCTCAGCCCCACCTACCTCACAGGGTGTCTGTTGTGGGGAGGGGAAGGGGAAGGGAAAGGAGTTTGTAAGCCGCTCTGAGACGCCTTTGGGCAGTGAAGGGCGGGGTATAAATCCAAACTCTTCTTCTTCTTCTTCTATTAGGCCACACCCCAGACAGCACAGCTCATTAGCATATTAGGCCACACACCCCACGTTACCAGAAGTGTGGTCATCCAACCACATCCACCTTTTGCTTCCAATTCTGTTTACCTTGTTTGTTGTCAAAACCCCAGGGCTTTTTTTGTAGCAGGAACTTCTTTTCATGTTAGGCCACACGCCCCTAATGCAGCCAACCCTAATGAGTTTCTTCTGTTGGGTGTGGCCTGTTATGCTAATGAGTTTCTGCTGTTTGGTGTGGCCTGTTATGCTAATGTGTTCCTGCTGGGTGTGGCCAATTTGGGAGGTAGCCAGAACTCCGTTCCTGTGCGTTCCTGCCCCAAAATAGCCCTGCTTCCCCACCTTCTTGCTCATCCCTGGCCTGCTAGATGCTTAGCTCCATGTTCAGAGGCAGTCAGCCTCTGAATCCCACCACCAGGAAGTGACATCAGGGGAAGTCCTTGGGCCTCCATGCCCCGTTGTTGGCCTTCCAGAGGAACTGGTTGGCCACTGTGTGAGACCTGCTGGGTCGGACAAATGGTCCGCCTAGTCCAGCATCCTGTCTCACACAGCGGCCAACCGGTTCCTCTAGACGGCCAACAACAGGGCATGGCCAAGGCCGAGGCTTTCCTCTGATGTTGCCTCCTGGCTCTGGGATGCAGAGGTTGACTGCCTCCAAACGTGGAGGTCACCTTTGGTCACCATGGCTAGTAGCTCCTGAATCTGCCCAATCCCCTTTTGAAGCTGTTCAGCTCACCGACTGATTTATCCCTGGTCACACGCCAAGTTAGTGGTCCCTCATATACGAGCTTTCTGTTGGTGATGTCCGTGTTCTGTGGGAAAAGAGAAAGTTAGATTCCCGCCTTTTCATTCACTCACGAACACCTGCCGCCGAGAAAGAGGTTATAGAAAAATATGTGACACTGTGTATAAGAGATGGATGCTGAGGGTAGATCTATTTTGTGCTTTTTATTTTTATTTTTCTAATCTTTCTATACTATTGTGTAAATATTAGTGTCAAGTATTACCAAACGTGGGTTCACCAAGACAGTACATCGAAGTGCAGGCTGACACGATGTTCAAAACCTGCACTTTGATGTATTGTTTTGATGAACCTATGTCTGGTAATACTTGACACTAATATTTATATATTAGTTGTTGGTAGATTTTCCAGGCTGTATGGCTGTGGTCTTGGCAACTGTGGTACCTGACGTTTCGCCAGCAGCTGTGACTAGCATCCTCAGAGGTATAACACAGAGAGATGGAGGACTCTCTGTGTCAAAGTGAGAAGAAAAATGGTAGGCAGGAAATTTATACCTACTCAGGAAGGTGGGGTAGGGCCGAGTCATTATCTTGTTGGAGTTCCCCAGGCTGTGACATGCTAATGGAGGAGCTTTCCCGAGGAGGTTCTTTTGCATATGGACTGGCTGTTGAAATTCTAATCTTCTCTGTAGTGCTGTTGTAAGATGTAGAGCATTCTGTGTTTTTCAGGACAGGAAACTATGCCCTATTTATTTTTAAACTCTCTTCTTTCCTGTTGAAATTGTGCATATGTTTATGAATTTCGATGGCTTCCCTGTGTAATCTGACATGGTAATTGGATGTGTTGTCCAGCCTTTCAGTATCTTGGAATAAGATACTGTGTCCTGTTTGAGTTAGGCTATGTTCAGCCACTGCTGATTTTTCAGGTTTCGACAACATATTTATATAATAGTATAGAAAATTTTTAAAAAGAAAAATAAAGAGCACAAAATAGATCTACCTTAAGCATACACCTTCCTGCCAACCTAGCAGTTCGAAAGCAAGAAATTGCAAGTAGATAAATAGGTACCACTTCGGTGGGAAGGTAACAGCGTTCCATGCGCCTTGGTGTTTAGTCATGCCGGCCACATGACCACGGAAACGTCTTCGGACAGCGCTGGCTCTTCGGCTTTGAAACGGAGATGAGCACCGCAACCCTAGAGTCGGATTCGATTGGCTTTCGAGCAAGGGAACCTCTACCTTTACTTTAAGCATACACCTATTATACACAGCATCATACATTTTTCTGTATCTTCCTAATACTGTGACCCTCAGTTTTTGTGCTAGGAAAAAGGTGGCAGAGATAAACTGGTAGTCCTCGAGAAGCCGGTACCCACGGAAGTCCCCCACGCCTAGCTTCAAATCAAAGATCTCTGTTTCATTCAAGTCTGCTCCCCAGACTTCATAGAAAACTATAAACATTTAACAGCCAAATTGCTTTAGAATAACCTGAGAACTACATTTGGTATTCGCCCATCTCTTCCGTTGCATTTCTAACAGGCAGAAACTCAAATGACGCAGCCTCTCTCTGCACAGATAGACACAGTGCTGGGAAATGGGGCACCTGCTGAATTTCTGCCTGTCACGAAAGGCCGAAGAGCTGGACAGGAAAACAAGCAGCAATTTTGTCTGTGAGGTTTGGCACGTGCTGTCAGAAGCTGCTCTCCCCCTGCTCGAGAAGTTCAGGGCGATCTTCGGTCAACAGCAACTGCCCCAGTGCCTCGTGGGAGGAGAACAAATAACACTAGTACAAAACTCACCCGAAATTCGCTGAGCAGAGGATCGGTGCTTTGCTTCAGATTGGAGAGATCCAAGCGACGCTGGTAGTCTTTGAGTTTCTGAGAAGGGCGGCGAAGAAAGCAAAAGGAGAGTGAACACGTGAGCATCCAAACGAATAGCCAGGACTAAAACGAAGAGGAGGGATGATTCCCCGGCTTGTGTAATTGTAAAAACTAGATTAGTACAGGCCAAGCACTGGAAATCCGCAGAAGCACACACCCAGACCGAGGAAGCGGGACATCGAATGTCAGTTATGAGCAAAATGATGTCCTCTGTCGGGGTAAGAGAAGGCCAACCGAGGAATGGAAGTGATACAGAAAACTAGAAATGATTTATCACGCAGTGTAATACAAACTATGCCAAGGATGAGGGGCTAAACCTCTCTCTCAGAAAATGGCCTAACTTGGCCTAACAATCTGGCCTAACAGTCTGGTACAGTTATTCTGTGCTTCTCAGTGGTTGCTGCAGACTGATGTATCTTGCAGGGGCTGCACTGGGTTTTCAAATCAGAGAGAGAGAAAAAAAGGCATGGTCACCCCGACAGGAAGCCAATGGAAAGAGGAGGGGGCTCTCACCAGCAAATTCTCCATCTCGCGCACGGCCTGGTTGACGTGGTTCAGGATTTGCCGACAGCATTCGGCTGCCTTCTGCACCTTCGTACGCTCCGTCTCCTCTTCTGCAAAGGGGGATTGAAACCAGTGAGGATGCTGGGCCCCTAAACAGAAGCCCCCACTGGTCCTCTAGCTAGTGTCCAGCTCCGGGGACTGTGTGAGATCCAGGCAAGAGAGCTACCGTTCCCTTTCCCCTTCCGGATACACAGCAAACGACGCAAATAACACGCATTCTCTCTATGGAATTCTATGGAATCCCTAGAGTGTTGTGGTATGCTGTGATGTCACTTCCGGGTTTTCGCCAGAAATGACATCGCAGCGTTGACGACACCATTTTCCTGGGCTTTTATTATAATGATAATTATTATAATTTTAATAATAACAACAATTATTATTTATAACAATAAGCCGAGGCTTTTATGAATTATTATTTTGTGTGGATTTATTATTTATTGTTTTATCAATGTTGTAAACCACCTTGGGCCTGCTTGCGGGGCAGGGCGGAATAGAAACTGAATAAACTAAACTAGGGTTCCACCTGTAAAAAGCTCTAGGGGGCTGCCAGTAATGGGCCAGCAACCCTACTGTAGAGGCTAAATCAGTCCCCTGGGCCTCCATCTCCCTACCCCTAGACAGCATACTGGTCTTCCACACTAAGATGCCTACTGAAAGGTTTTCCATTGGTTCCTTGCCTTTGGACTGCCTCTGGTCAACGGATGGACAGGTCCCAAACATTACCCAAGACATTGCTCTATTTTGCTCTTCCATTGGCCCCTCCCCTACCGAAGTCCCGCCTTGCTTTTCACCTGCTACCCTTCTTTCAGTCCAGGGCAAATCCCTGTCCACTCACCAGTGCATTTGGCAATGTTGTGAAGCAGCAGCGGGTATTTGGTGAGCCTCTGCATCTCGATAGGGATGATGTCCTTCAGTTGCAGCCGCCTGCACCGAGGCTGACTTTCCGCCTCCTGCAGGGAAAGGGTGGAAGTTCCCATGGGGTTAAGGGGGAAAAAGCGGAAATCCCATGTTGTCGAGGTGAGAAGTTGGAGGAGGGATTATGGGAAGGAGCTTGGAGTGGTCCAGTGCACCAGGACTTCACACTTCGGAAGCCCTTCTTTGTCTCCCGCCACCCCAAATACTCCTCCCTCTTAGAATATCTGCTTTCTCTTTCTTTATGATCAGCACATCAGTAGTGCAAGAATACTACTTGCCCCAAAGCGGAAAGTTTTAAAAGTCTGAATTCCATTATTGCAGACGTGCAAAAAAGCTTAACGGAACGATGCAAAACTGTGTATATTTTAAACAACTTATTCTGCTTCTACTGCCCTGGGTCAGTCTGAAAAAAACAATCCAACTCATCTACAACAGAAATACCTTTGCAAACTAGACTAAGGGCTAGGGACTTGCGCTTCAAAAAACAAATTTAAAGGTGGAATTCTGAGGGAGCTCAATCCTGCAGCCAAGACGGAAATCCGCCTCCAAGCAGCTGACGGATACCTGAATAAACTGGTTGAATCGGGGCTCCTTCTTCTGCTTGACTTTCAGCTGCTCCAGAGCAAAAGACTGGCGGCTGCAGAAGCGGGCAGAGATCTTCTGGAACCAGTTCCCTTCAGACCCGTCAAACTGGGAGGAAAAAACAGGGCACGCAGAAAGATCCTTCACAACCCTGGACTTCCTTGGTGGTTTCCTGTCCAACTAGGTCCAACCCTACTGAGCTTCCAAGGAGTGATGAGATCAGACTAGGCTGGGTTTATCCAAGTCAAGGCTTCCAAGTGGGGGGGGGAGCGAAACCAACCGCTGAAATGGCTCACATCCATTTAAATCTAAACCTCACATCCATTTAAACCAGTTGCAGACCTGTGCCGCTCAGCTGTTCGGTTTAAAAGGCCCGAACAGCCAAACCGAACTGGACAGAAGTCTGTTGAATGTTCGGGGAATGCAGCTTCCCTGAACATTGGTTCGGGGGCTCTGAACTGGGCCAGGTTCGTGCCGAATTTTGCCTCGCGAACCGCTTTGTGCCCAATCCCTACCATAGAGAACACCTTTCAAAGTGTTGAAAAAAACCTTTTTATTGTTATTCTTTCTCAATCCCAACACATTTCGCCTATAGCTTCTTCAGGGGATCTTTCACAACCCAAGTTTCCAACCATACCTTGCCCAAGGTATGATTGGAAGCTTGTGTTATGAAGGAGCCACTGAGGAAGCTATGAGCAAAATGTGTTTGGATCAGGAAAGAATAACAATAAAAAGGTTTTTTTCCCATCACTTTGATTTTTCTTTTCTGCTGCCACCACTGGTGTGGCCCTGACTTCTTCACCTTTCAAAGTGGCCATTTTCTCCCGGGAAACTGATCTCTGTCCACTGGAGAGCAGTTGTAACCCCAGGGGACCCCTCCAGCCACCACCAAGAGTCTGTCAGTCCTAACGGGCAGAGAGTTTTTGTTCCACAGATCTAGGATTAAGATGCAGCCATTATTAAAGACTTAGTCTTTGGTCTAACTTCCTTTTAATAAGTGCTCAGACCTTAGCATATGTCTGTCTCCGTAATCCATAAACTACCTTGTAAATTGGGCTAGTTTTATCACCCTGACCTGGGGCTGCCAGGTCCCCCCGGTCCCTTCCCTTGAACTACCCCTCCCCACTCTCCGATTCACACTCTAACGCCTTCCCTTTGCTGTCCCCCCAAATGATGAGCATACACTTCTTACCCGAGCCAGCAGGGTGTCCCCGATCTCTGAAACCAGAGAGTTGTTTTCCTCCCTGAGTTTCTTCAGCCTTTCTAGAAACAGTTCTGCGGACAGACAGACATAGACAGATAAAGCAAAAACCACCCAAGATGATGACCACCCTGAGGCCCCACCATATCGAGTGTGTACACAGCTCAAAAGATGGGGGAAGACAAGAAACAATGGATACCCTTGGGGTCGTCAACTGCCTGGAGGAAAATAGAATGTTATTTGCCTCTATGTCTTGCAAAGCTTCCACTTCCCATTTTCACACAGGACATTCTTCTCCAGGGCTGTTAGCAACCCTAGATACACTAACAGTCTCCGGGGTGCATGGTCTACCATCACGTATCATCATACAGTAGTATCTTCCCATTCGTGTTAAGAGTCGCCAGCTCTGGGTTGGGAAATTCCTGGGAATCTGGGGGTCAGAGCTTGGGGAAGGAGGGGTTTGGGGAGGGGAGGGACCTCTGAGAGGCCATCATACCCTAGAGTCTATTTTCCAAGGTAGCCAATTTCCCCAGGGGAACTGATCTCTGTTGTCTGAAGACCAGTTAAATTCCTGGAGATCTCCAGCCACCGCCTGAAGGTTGGCAAGTAGGTACACTGGAGCCAGAGAAACACCATTTTGGACCCTAGCTGTGTACCTGTCTGTTGCTTACATAAGCCAATAGAGTTGGGTAACCTCATAAGGAGCCCTTCTTGTTCATTTCTCATTCGGGCACCCGAGACATGCTCCTAGACCCCTGATCCCTGTAGGCTCCCCGCCCCCCACCGAAACTAAGGCTCTTTCTTTGAGAACCCTCCAGAAGGTAGAAAGGCCTTTCTTAGAGGTTAGGGCTCTTGGAGAAATGAGGACTGAGGGGGTGACATAATAGAGGTTTATCAAATTATGCGTGGGACAGAGAAGGTTGAGAAAGAAGCGCTTTTCTCCCTTTCTCACAATACGAGAACTCATGGGCAATCCATGAAATGAACGAGCAGTAGGCTTAGAACTGATCAAAGGAAGTACTTCTTCACCTAAAGAGTGATTAACACATGGAATTCACTGCCACAGGAAGTGGTGGCAGCTACAAGCATAGATGGCTTCAAGTGGGGACTGAAGATACATCCAGAGCAGAGGTCCATCAGTGTCTTTTAACCACAAGGGATAGATGGAACACTTTGTCTGGGACAGTGATGCTCTGTATTCATGGTGCTTGGGGGGGGGCAAGAGTGGGAGGGCTTCTGGAGTTCTGGCCCTGCTGGTGGACCTCCTGATGGCCCCTGGGTTTTGGCCACTGCATGACACAGAGTATTGGACTGGATGGGCCACTGGCCTGATCCAGCACAGCTTCTCTTATGTTCTTATGATCCGCGGTCTGTTATGAAGTTTATACCCAGGAAATGTTGTCAGTCTCTTCAGGTCCTAATGGATTCAAACCTAATTATTGAAATTGCTTAAGTGTTGAATTGTTTTTATCTTGATGTAATTTATGACTGTTGTACATCACTCAGAGCCCTGAATATTCAGGGACGGAGTGACCCACAAATCAAAATTATAAATAAACAACCAAATATATAAATGAATGACATCAGCAATTATCAGTACAGGACCAAGAGGTTCCGGTCCTTCCAGACCAGTAAACCTGAAGTGCCTGGGGTTTTTTTGGGACTTCCCCACCGCCCCAACTCTTACTGTGTTCATCGACCAAGTCTTCTAAGCTGGGGAAGATATTGTCCAGGTCAGTGGCCACAAAGAAGCCTTCAGTCAGCAGAGGTTGGTAGAAGACCTCCAGCAGCACCCGCAGCATTCGCACGTGGGCATGCTCTGTGATGAACAACTCTGGAGGCGGGGGGGAGAGCAGGAGGAAGGTTAGAGCAAGGCTATACTTCTATATTGCCTATATCAGGGGTGGGCATGGTGCCCACCAACAACTTTCCTGGAGACCTACAAGTGTTTCTAGACAAAGGGGCCGGTCCAGGTGGGGCTTTTCCCAGCAAAGCTTCTGACTGACCACTGAAAATTTCATTGGCTTTGTCGATTTTTAAAAATGTTGCTTTAGCAGCAACTGCCACCACAGTACCCTCTGACTGAAGGTACGCTGCGGCAGCCATTTTGTGGCTGGCTCCAACTCCTGCGGCAGCCATTTTTGTGGCTGCACCCAACATGCACTGTGTCAACATTCCCAGTAACAGTGCCTCCTACTGAGAAGGGGACAGCCCTCCTCTGTAGCTCAGAAGGAAATAATTCAATTATTGAGGCTGCGCTGCCTCAGAGATGACGAATTCCCCTTCCCTTGCCTTTAACTGTTACATTTCCCGTAGTACCGTATAACTCTGAGGAGAGGTACCCCCTCCAGGATCCGAGGTGCCTCACATACCGTTGATCACCTCTTGCCGCTTCACTTCACTTTTCTTCAGCCTGAAGAGGGTATCGGGGCTGACGAGCTCCCGCCAGTTCGGCGGTTCGAGCTCCAGTTCCGAAACACGCGGCTCATTCTCCTCAGACTGGGGAAGCAGAAAGGACGGCGGGGGCTCCCCTCCCCCAGCCCCTCCCGGCTCCAAACTACGAGGGTCAAAAAAAAGAGAGAGAGAAAAAGACATGCGGAGATAATTAGGACAGGCCTACACAAACGTAAAACCAGGTTAAATATCGAGGCCCCATCCCGGAGCCCTGACATCTGCCGCTGACACAAAACTACAGTTCCCTGAGAGAAGCCACAACTGTCAAATCTGGACAACCCCTGTTTAAAATCTGTGGTGAAGATCTACCTCAGGTGTCCAAAATGGCTGCTGTAGAACTCCCAAAGATTCCATTTAACAAAAGGCTATGAAACAGACATTCGGAAGTGTACGGCATATAGTTCCAAAAGGGACCCTTCTTTTGCCCCTCGCGCATCCAACTCTCTTACGAATTTGCGCCTCTTGGGAAATTCGAAAATTGTCAGCAGGGAGAGCAAAGTGTTTGACGCAGCCCTTCCCCCTTCTCGTTGCCCAAAGCAACTGGTGGTAATAGTTTCAGTAGGTATGTTCCGTTTAAACGGCTTTTCCATTTTTTACTTACAACTAATTCTCCCAGAAGGAGCTTACTAGGGTTCACTACAAGATACGGTCAATGTTTGACTTCCCTCCACGAATTTTCTGAGATTGTTAAACAGAGCCTCCATGGAGATTGGCAGTATACCCTCAGAGTAACAAGACGCTGGGAACATACAAGGGCAGGCAGTTAACTCTCCTGGCCAACAGAGCACTGAATTTGGCTGGGATCCAGCAGCGCAGTTCTAACAAGGTATCCTTACTGCTGTTACGTTTATTCGAACAAGGGGTTGCTGATGTAGTGTAAATGCTCCGAGAACTGGCGGACGCTTATTGCTTTTTGCCCTGGGCAGCTTGGGAAAAAAAAATGTGGATTCCTCGTGGAACTATTTCTATCCTCCAAAGCAGAAAAAAAAATGATTGCCTAGAGTGACTTTTTTGCAACGGCTGTAGCCCTCTACCCTTGCTTAGTCCCAATGAAGAGTAGCGAGTAGTTTAATTCCCACAAAAGAGACTTGGAAGACTGTAACGCCATAGCTAACTACATCACAGCCTCCAACAGGCAGCCCTGTGCTGTTTGTAAAGGGTTAAAAATAGCCACGTGAAGCTGCTCCTGATTTTTGGCCACTGCGTGACACAAAGTGTCGAACCAAATGGGTCATAAGCCTGATCCGACATGGCTTCTCTTCTGCCTTTATGCCTTATACCGAATCACACCATCAGTCCATCAAAGTCAGTATTTTCTACTCAGACTGGCAGCGGCTCTTCCAGGGACTCAGGCTGAGGTCTTCATCACCTACCGCCTGATCCGACTGAACCTGGGACCTTCTGCATGCCAAGCAGAGGCTCTCCAGGGTCTTAAGCAGAGGTCTTTCACATCACCTACCGCCTGGTCTGTAACTGGAGATGCCGGGGATTGAACCTGGGACCTTCTGCACGCCGGGCAGATGCTCTGCCACTGAGCCACAGCCCCTCCCCTAAAGTCTGCATTTGCAGCGCCCCAGTTGGGACTTCTCTTCGGAGGGGGCATCACGGGTGTGTCGTCCCCCCCTTCACCTACTTGCGGCTCCCCTGCTTGTGCCGAGCCTGAACTAGGGATGGCTTCTCCTCCAGCTCGTTGGCCCGAGCAGCGGCCTCGATGTCCACATCGCTCCGGGAGCGCGGCTGCTTGCCCTTGGCAGAGCCCCGCTGGGACCGCTTCCGGTCGCAAACCCGCAGGCTCTCCGAGCGGCCCAGCTTTGACGTCAGCCTGGCGAGGGAGGAAGGAGGGCCGAGCCGGGCCACAGACAGGACAGGGAGACGCAGACCGACCAGAGGCAAGGGGCCAGCGGAGGGAAGGTGGAGTCGGACAAACCACGGGGAGCGATGGGATGAGCCACGGAAACGTGGGAAAGGTCACAGATCAACCACGAGAGACACAGAGGCGGGGCAAAGCACCACCGTTTACGTTTGCAGCAGAGACCAAGAGGAAAAGAGGTGTTTGTGCGCGCATGGGGGGGGAATCACAACAAATGAGAGAGCAAACACCCAACAGGAGGTAAGACGTTAGCACGTGCATGGTGGGAAGGAGAAAAACGGAAGAAAAGAGGAAAAAAAGATGTGAGAACTCCATAACCAGAGAGAGAGATATCCATGCACCAGAACGGGCATTGGGGTCAGGCCGAATCCCTCATGCAGGCCATGCAGGGGTGCAAGAGACACCCAGAGAAGAGCCATCACCCAGGGAACAGAAGCAACCTCAAAAGGGTCACTGATTCCCAGGAGGGCTGACCCCGCCCCCAAGGTATTGCGATAAACAGGAGAACCAGCAGAGGGCAGTGAATAACTCCCATTCACCCCTCTGCGCATGTCAAGGGATGGGGAATCGAGCCCAAGAGGCACCAACGTGAAATGGGGGGGGGGCACGGTTTCATGAGCCGGCTGCAGCAGAAGCAAATACTTAACTCGGTTTGCGTGTCTCTCCCTGAGGAAGAAATTCATGCAAAGGGTGAGGGGGTGGGGTAGCCACCAACCTTTTTCGCCTTCTAGAAGGAAAAGAGCAGAACAGAGAAGGGTGATTCGGTTAGCGTGCCAGGAGGAAAGGAAAGGGGGGTGCGCGTGAGGAGGGGTCGCTATTGTCGTACAAGCTACGGAAGCCAAGACAAGCTTCTATAAACTTTAAAGATCAGAAGTGAAAGGAGAGAAGAATAGGGTATTCCAAAATAGAGGAGAAAGGTCCGGATTGTTTCCTAGTGTAAAAACGCTGGACGTTTCTTCCAACCGGGTGCAAGTCACAAGGGCTTATCTTCTTACTGCAGACCGACCAGCCACCAGTTGGCTCTGCTTGTGCCGCGTATCGTACAATTCTCCAATCCACGCATCAGTGAGCTTCCCAGAAGTAGGAAGGGCAGAGTCCTTTCATCTGAACCCCTCTCCCATTCCCCTCCCGCCAGCCCCGTATTGGGACCAGCATCCCCCCCTCACCTTTCGTTTTCGGCACCATCATCCGCCAGGGGCTGTTCCCCAGCAACGGGCTGCTCGATTACCGGGGAGTCCCCTGAATCCGCTTGGGTCTGACTGTCCGATCCTACAGTAAACAACAGGAACATCAGTGGACAGGGAGAGGAATTTCACCCTGTCTTCCTTCCAGTTTCAGCCTCCCGGTTCTCACCCTGTTCCCCGTCGTTGCCCTCTCCGGCCGGGGGGTGAACGCTGACAGACACACCCGAAGGGTCGGACACAGATGAGGTTCCCTTGCCGCGCCCGGAAATCCCCTCAGCGGCCTTGGCCCCTTTCCTGTCCAATGCAGGCGTCTTCTCACCTGCTAGAGGTACAAGTTGTAAAAGGGAACGAAAGTTAGGAGAGAGAGAACGAGGGTTCATAACCCCCCTCCACCAATATTTTTCCAATGCGCAGTCCCTCTCGCCCCTCTCCCCAGTATCTCAGAGCTCCGCTCCCATCTCGAGGGGTTATGCACAGATTAAGGCTCGCTCCGTCCTTTCTGACTCGAGGCAGTGGTTTCGTTTATTCCTAGGTAGACCTGGCATCCTCCCTCTGAACAGCGGTCAGCGTGAATTCTGCAGAGGTGATTGAGAATCGGCCCAGGCGAGACTAGTCTTGTCTGATCTCGGAAGCTAAGCAGGGTCGGCCCTAGTTGGTGCTCAGACAGGAGACTATCGGGGAAGGCCGGAGACGCTATGCAGAGGCAGACAATGGCAAAATACCCCTGCTTGTCTCTTGTCCTGAAAACCCGACAGGGTTGCTGTAGGTTGGTTTCGACTTCACAGCACTTTTCTCCCCCAGCTGAGAATCTATCAGTAGATAAACTGCGGCACAGGATTTTTTTAAAGGAGAAAAAAAAAAATCCGCAACTCGATAACTTAAATTTTGCGCTGGGGAAAGGATCTGTTGTATTTTGCCTGCCTCTGCTGGCCAGTGGGCTACACCAAGCAAGGATACCTTGACTCTTGACTGCTGGACAGGGTTGGCTCCAGATCTTCTTGGCTTCCCATACAAGGAGACCCCCTTAATGGCTAGGAGGGCTGGAGGTACAGTGTGTGAGGTGAAATGGGGTGGGGGAACCAGAAGAACCTTCTAAAGCAGGGATCCCCAACCAATGTTCCCTCTAAGCTCCACAGAGTTTTGAGCAAAAATTCTACCTCGAGAGCGGGGGAAAAGCTAGCAGCATTAAAGTTGTGAGCGAGTCTGCTTTTGACTATCGCGTGCATTCGTTTCTTAGACGATTATTTCTATAACCTTGTAAAAATGTCAGAATGGATTTTTAAAAACTATATTTAAACTGTATTTTAAGAATAATTTAAACATTATAAGAGAACACAGAACCAAGTCAAATTTCATTACAGAAATGTTGTCCTCTCTGGGGGTAGACCTGGCATCCAGAGAACAGGTCTTCTTTCACCTTTCCACTATATTGGTAGACCTGGCCTCCAGAGAATAGGTCTTCTCTCACCTTTCCACTATATTAGTAGACCTGGCCTCCGGAGAACAGGTCTACCCACCCAGGTCCACTATATTGGTAGGCCTGGCTTTGGACTGTTGGCCTACACTGAGTCTTAGAAAACATGCCAGCACTTGGGGGGCAGGACTCTTGCAATCTAATTTGGGGCTTTTTTTAGTGAAATATGACAAATGTTCAGTTCAAGTATAACAGAGGTGGAACCATCACCGTCAGAACCCTGCCTAATCTAACAAATGGGAAGTTGCTTCAATGTTATCAACCCACCCAAACGACTTCTTTATTAAATGTTTGCATCTCACTTTTCCCAGTGACTCAAAAGCAGCTTTTAGATCATACTGAAAAGCTAATAAGGGTGTGCAATATATATATATCGATCTTTCCTGCTCCATTATAGCCTATGGGGATCATTATAATCAATGGGCCCCATAGGCTATAATGGAGAACTGATCTGGTATCTGGGGCTCTGGTGGGGTTGCTTTTTGAGATAGAGGCATCAAATTTTCAGCATAGCTGCTGGTGCCTCTCCTCAAAAAACCCTTCAAGTTTCAAAAAGACTGGACTAGGGGGTCCAATTCTATGGGCCCCAGAAGGAGGTCCCCCCATCCTCTATTGTTTCCAATGGAGGGGAAAAAGGCTTCTGGGCAGGAAGCTGAAACCTGCGAGCAGCCAGCTAAAACTTCGTGCACCACTACCACCTAGCGCAGCTTAGAGGGAACACTGTCCCCAACGTCATCCCCATGGGCACCATGGTGCCTGCTGACACCTTTCCTGGTGCATGCCAAGAAAGTTGGTCGGGCTTTGACCCAACAAGGCTTCTGACTGGCCATTTGAAATTTGATTGGCTTTGCAGGTTTGTAAAAACCTTGCTCTGGTAGCCGCTGCCACTGCAGCAATAAGCATTTTCACTGTGTGACAGTCAACTGGGGTAAGCATTTTGTGGCTGGCTCCGCCTCCCGCAGCAGCCATTTTGTGGTAGCACCCACTATGCTGAGTTGGAATTCCAAAGGTGCCCGCAGGCTCAGAAAGGTCAGCGACTCCTGTTCTAAAGTCTCCTGTGCTCTGTCACTCTTAGCAAAACACTTCTATCCTGTAAGGAAGTCAATGTGGCATTTGTGGAGTTTCTTGGGAGGTTTCCCAGCCAGGCAATGCCCAAACCCCAAACCAGTCTTGTGTCAGAGTGCTGGGTACATCCTGGCCTGTCCATCCATGTCCAGGAAGCTAACTCTAAGTGCAGGAGTCCAACAGGATCAGTAGTACCACAACACTTGGTGAAAACCCTGCCGACTTAGGATGCATTAACAGAAGCATTGTGTCCAGACCACAGGAGGTGGTAGTTCCGCTCTATTCTGCTATGGCCAGGCCTCACCTGCAGTACTATGTCCAGTTTTGGGCACCACATTTTAGGAAGGATGTTGACAAGCTCGAGTGTATCCAGAAGAGGGCAACCAGGACGGTGAGAGGGTTGGAATCCAAGTCTTACGAGGAAAGGCTGAAAGAGTTGGGTATGCTTAGCCTGGGAAAGAGGCGGCTTAGAGGGGACATGATTGCAGTCTTCAAATATTCGAAGGGCCGTCATGTAGAAGAAGAAGCAGATCTATTCTCTCTTGCTCCGGATTGCAAGACTAGATCTAATGGGTGGAGATTACGAGGGAGTCGTTACCGGCTAAATATCAGGAGAAACTTCCTAACTGTAAGAGTGGATGAGCAGTGGAACAGACTGCCTCTCGGGAGGTGATGGAGGCGCCTTCCCTGGAAGTTTTCAAGCGGAGGCTGGACGACCCTCTTTCAGGTATGTTGTAGGGCTCTCTTTTGGCTTCGCTCCTGCAGAGTGCAGGGGGTTGGACTAGATGACCTGCAAGGACCCTTCCAACTCTAACATTCTATGATTCTATGAATGAACCAATGGTACTTCCCCAGAACCCTGTCGGCAGGAAACTGTGGGGCATCCCCTCAATTTATCAAGCTGCCCGAGCCCCATGCCAAGATGGTAGGTCTCCTGACGAGACTGGGCCTGCCCATTTGTGCCAGGCTGCACTGGCAGATGTCCCTTTCCGATACTTTAGCCTAGGTAGCTCCCTGGATTTGCATCAACTCGAAGCTCACAGCTCTCTTCAGATGCAGAGATGAACAATTCTGAACAGTGCATAGTCTCCAAACTGGAGTTCGCACAGGGTCCTGTAGCAGGGTCCTGAAGCAGGGAGCCGGAACACAGTAGGCAGAAAAGACTGCCCCGCTGACCAGGAAAGAGCGGAAGTCCAGGATCCTAATACTGATGCTACGCATGCACTCTAAGGGCTTCATGTTGCAAGCTGCGTACAGAGATGGAATTGCACATCTCTAAGTATGCGCAATTGCAGCTAACTCACAGCCGCACAGAGCTGAAACTGTGCATCTCTAAGTATGTTAAATTCTAGCTAACTCACAGCTCTGAAGCACCTGGTTCATGTGCCACTCTCTGGACTGTGAAACCCCAGCTGGACGCTTTCAAGCTCATAAGGACCAGAAACTTGGTGTTTCAAAAACAAAACCTGACATCCTCTGGAAACTTCGTTTTCTGCACCCAGCCTCTTAATACCAAGGCTTAGCAGGACTGCAGAGACAAAGCCAGATGAATAGAGAGGGAAAGGGTCAGGGCAGAATTAATTCATCCCCCAAGGGGGGAAAAACCCACAAGCGCATAATTTGTGCATAAGCCCTCGGAGAAAAGGATACAGCCCTGGAGTTCTACCCACGCTGCCAAACGTCAAGACAACAGACAGTTCTCCTGGGACAGACAAACGGACAGACACGCAACGAACAGCCATGACATGCCGAGAAAATCTGTCCGACAACGCGGAGGGTGTGATCGACTCGTATGGGGTGCATTGTGTGATACGGATTAGTAGATGATTACCAGACAGAGGGCAACGTTATGTAAAAACTACGGACACAAAAGTTAGCGCCTCGGGTTATGAAAACAGGATGCATTAGTTTGATGCGGCTCCCCCTACAGGCGGAGGGAACCGCGTTGACATCACATTTGGGAGCACCATGCGTTATCGGGGGGGGGTGATTGGTTTCGGGGAGGAGTGGGGGGATGGGGTTGCTGGTACCTTCACCCTCGGGTTTGGGTTGTCTGTAATCAGAATCTACAACAAAACGCAGGGAAAGAGAGAAAGAAAAAAAATATCTGGAGGAGGAGGAAAACTGGATGGGAATGGGCGAACGTGTCGATCATTCCCTTCCCAGGAAAAAGTAGGCCCGTGTCAAGTGAAAGCGAGAGACGCACCACATGTACCACTCCACTGGTCTGCTGGCCGCAAGCCGGGCCAGCGGGCTTATAAGATTTGTGGTACTTGTCGGCCAAGGGGACTCTAATGCCAAAGTTCTCAGAATGCTACGGTATGGGTATTTCCCAGAATTCCTCCCCATCAGCTCCAAGGTACATCAGTGTTGTGGGCCTTTTCCCAGTCACTAAAACAGGAGTGGCTGTGTGCCTCCCGGGCTTTTGTTGACTGGCAGCGTCGAGACCCAATGAGAACATTGGTCTAAATTGGCCCCATGACCAGGGAGGGTCTCGAAAGCTGAGCACAGGCTTTTCCAAGACAGAATCCGCACACGGGTTCTCTTCCTCGCCTGCCAGGATACTCACAGTGGGAGTCGCCCCGGTTCCACCGGGCTGGGTCCAAAATGCTGAAGCCCTTTTTGGGTTTGACGGTCTCTTCGGGCTTCCTGGTTCCTGAAATCTGGACAAGAGGGGAAGCAAGCAGAACCCAGAAGGCTGAGGTGAGTCTATTGGACGACACACACAAAACTAATGGGAGACGGGCAGCTAGATGGGTGTCTCCCAGAAGAGAATCCTCAGGGCTTCATAGAAGGTTTGTCAATTTACGTCCATTGCAATTGACATAAGAACATAACAGAAGCCATGTTGGATCAGGCCAATGGCCCATCCAGTCCAACGCTCTTGGTCACACAGTGGCCCAAACCCAGGTGCCATTGGAAGGTCCACCAGCGGGGCCAGAACTCCAGAAGCCCTCCCACTGTTGCCCCCCAAGCACCAAGAAGACAAAGCGTCACCTTCCCCAAAAACAGTGTCCCATCTATACCTTGTGGCTAAGAGCCACTGATGGACTTCTGCTCTTAAGAACATAAGAGAAGCCATGTTGGATCAGACCAATGGCCCATCCAGTCCAAAATTCTATGTCACACACAGTGGCCAAAAGCCAGGGGCCATCAGGAGGTCCACCAGTGGGGCCAGAACTCCGGAAGCCCTCCCACTCTTGCCCCCAAGCACCAAAAATACAGAGCACCACTGACCCAGACAGAGAGTTCCATCTATACCTTGTGGCTAAGAGCCACCAATGGACCTCTGCTCCATATGTTAGCAATGGGGTGTGTGTCTAATATTACTGGCCTATCTGGCCCAGGCTAATCTGATCTTGTCAGATCTCAAAAGCTAAGCAGGGTCAGCTCTGGTTAGTACTTGGATGGGAGACCGCCAAGGAAGGCCAAAGTAGGCAGGTGATGGCCAACCACATCTCTGAACGTCGGCTGCCTTGAAAACCCTACGGAGTCGCCATAAGTCAGTGGCAACTAGACAGCACTTTCCACCACTACTATTCTTGCAGACTTGGAGAGGGGCTGTGGCTCAGTGGCAGAGCATCTGCTTGGCATGCAGAAGGTCCCAGGTTCAATTCCCCTTGTCTCCAGTTAAAGGGGACCAAGCAGCAGGTGATGTGAAAGACCTCCACCAGAGACCCTGGAGAGTTGCTGCTGCCAGTCTAAGTAGGCAATACTGACTTTGACGGGTCAAAAGTCTGATCTAGTGTTAAGTCAGAACAGCTCGATTCGATTCCAGCAGCACTTTACAGACCAACAAGATTTTGGGGGTATGAACCTCCAAAAGCTCTCCTTGTTGGATCTGATGGAGTTTTGACAAAGAGAGATCTGATGAAGGGAGAGCCAGCTTGATGTAGTGGTTAAGAGCAGTGGACTCTTAATCTGGAGAACCGGGTTTGATTCCCCATGCCTCCACATGAAGCCGGCCGGGTGACCTTGGGTCAGTCACAGTTCTCTCGGAGCTGTTCTCGCAAGGGCAGTCCTGGAAAGAGCTCTCTCAGCCCCACCTACCTCAGAGGGTGTCTGTTGTGGGGAGGGGAAAGGAAAGGAGACTGAAAGCCACTCCGAGACTCCTTCAGGCAGTGAAGGGTGGGGTATAAAACTCCTTCTCTCGAAAGCTTATACCCTGAAAATCCTGTTGTTCTACCGGACCTGAACCTTGCTGTTCTCTATATGAACACAGCCTCTCTCTGAGAGTATCAGGCAGTTTCATGTGTGGTCAGGATTACAACAAGAATCGTGTACACATGAAGGCCTGTATATGTGTACAGACACTGTTTATTAGATCTTGCCTCTGCCGGTCCGAATCCTTTCATTTTCAAAAGATAACAGACACTAAGAGTTTCAGGAAGCCAGTTTTCACACCCAGTTCTCAGGAATACCTCATTCAAACTGGTGGAAAGAAGAACAAGAAAGGGTGTTCCCCTCCCCGCCTGGCTCTGTAGAAAGTAACTGAAAACTAACACAGTGAAAAACAAGAGCGCCATGCACGCCCACCTCCCGCCTCAACCCCTCTCCTCCTTCACTCACCTTCTTGCGGAAGAAGTTGGGTTTAGATTTCTTGCTGTCGGCGCTCTTGGTCTTAACCCCCAGGTATTTCATGTATGTCACGATGGCCGTGAAAATGGCAGAGCTGAGGGGACAGAACAGAGAAGGGAGATGAGGGCAGCCACGAGACGGCGGAAAAGCCAAATGGGCTTGGCGGAAGCGCAGCCAGCTTTCCGTTCCAGTGTGGACTCCAGCGACCTTCCGAAGGATGATGTAAATAAAGGGGAAAAGGTCTCCTGGCGTTACGATTGTTTTTTCTCTGACAGTTCCTGTCCATCCACAAGACATTCAACAGGTGAGGTTTTACAGAGAAAAAGCTCTGCTTCCTCAGTGGTGGGAGAGCAGCACTCTGTGCATGCTCAGAGGAATTGGCAGAAGACTGGTCAGGATTCAGATGTCGTTATCACTGTCAATTACCAGAAAAAATCCCTAAAATTAAAATGCAAAAGTTTTAATCGAATTACAGATTTTTTTTAAATGTGCATCACTAAGCATTACTTATATACGTACCATCCCCCTAGTATATAAAACCTTTCTAACAAAATGGGGGAAGGTACATAGGTAACTGAAGATTTTTATTTTGTGATGCGTGGTTTTTAATATCTGTAATTTGATTAAAGCTTTTAGATTACAACTTTATCTTGCTTTTGTAATCAACAGTGACAACTCTATGTTGTCGAATGCTTTCACGGCCGGAGTTCATTAGTTGCTGTAGATTTTCTGGGTCGTGTGGCCGTGGTCTTGGCATTGTAGGACCTGACGTTTCCCCAGTAGCTCTGACTGGCATCCTCAGAGGTATAACACAGAAAGATGGAGGACTCTCTGTGTCAAGGTAAGCAGCAAAAAAATGGTAGGCAGGTAATTTATATCTACCCTGGAAGGTGGGGTAGGGCTGAGTCATTATCTTGTAGTAGTTCTCCAGGCTATGAACATGCTAATGGAGGAGCTTTCCTGAGGAGGTTCTTTTGTCTATGGATTGTTTCCTGAGGAGGTTTCCTGTTTCCTGAGGAGGTTCTTTTGTGTGTGGAATGGCTACTGAAACTCTAATCTTATCTGTAACTCTATACACAGAATTTTCTCGAGGCACTCTGCGCATGGTCAGAAGCATTCTTCACTATTGCTTGATGCATTCCTGAGCTTCGGCTTGAGAGGGAGCTTCGTTCCCTCTCACCATTTAGGACATCCTGCAAAAGCACACGTGTGGGGCTCCATTCTGCTTCAATGTGGTTATTCTGTGTTGCCGTGGCAAGGGGGAGGGGAAGGCAGCCTGATACAGCCCAATCTTGTCAGATCTTGGAAGCTAAATGGGATTGGTATTCGGAAGGGAGACCACCAAGGAAGCCTCTGCAGAGGAAGGTGATGGCAAACCACCTCCATTGCTCCCTCTAAGCTGTGGAGTCTTGTGAGCAAAAATTCTACTTTGCGAGCTGCTGGCATTAAAGTTGTGAGCGAGCAATTTCATCACTGCATAAATTAGTTTGCTCTGGAGCCATCCTTCCTGAGCTGAGGCAAAAATGTGAGCCAGAGGCTAAAAATCTGTGAGCTGGCTCACACTATCTCAGCTTAGAGGGAACACTGACCCTCTCTGAGCCAGTTTGGTGTACTGGTTAAATGCGAGGACTCTAATCTGGGAGAACCGGGTTTGATTCCTCACTCCTCCAATTGCAGCTGCTGGATAACCTTGGGCAAGCCATAGTTCTGGCACAGCTGTTCTTGAAAAAGAGCAGGTTCTGTCAGAGCTCTCTCACCTCACAGGGTGTCTGTTGTGGGGAGGGGAAAGGAAAGGAGTTTGTAAGCCGCTCTGAGACACCTTTGAGTAGTGAAGGGCGGGGCATAAATCCAATCTCTTCTCTTCTCTTTCTTCCCTTGCCTTGAAAGCCCCTTGCTATGAAGCCCAATCTCATCAGATCTCGGGAGCTAAGTGGGGCCTACCCTGGCAAGTACTTGGCAGGGAGACCAAAGGAATACTAGGGCTGGGACACAGAGGTAGGCATATCAATCCACCTCTCTGAAATTTTCCAAGACTCAGTAGGGGTCGCCAGCAATGCTCCCTCTAAGCTGTGGAGTCTTGTGAGCAACAATTCTGCTTTGTGAGCTACCGGCATTAAAGTTGTAAGCGAGCGATTTGGCTGCTGCATAAATTAGTTGGTTCCGGAGCCACCCCTTCCTGAGCGAAGACAAAAATGTGTGAGCCAGAGGCTAAAAAACTGTGAGCTAGCTCACACTAACTCAGCTTAGAGGGAACACTGGTCAGCAGAAGTCACCGTGACTTCCAGACACACAAGCAAACACACACGCACACACACAAAAATACAAAAAAAGCCCCCTGCTGTGGTCACCCTAAATCGGCAGACACACACCCACACACATATTTGTCAATGGCGGGACGTAGCCAAATCATTAAAAAGAATTCTGCACGGGTTCCAGGAGAGAGGGAAGAACTGCTCTTCCCGTGGGCTGACCCCCAACCGCTGTGGAGGGGGGAGAGGGGAAGCGGGGTCACGAGGCTGCACCCAACCACACGAGGCTCTGCCACCTCCGGCATTTCCATTCACCCAAAACCGGCCGAGCTACAGAAATGATAAAACACATATCCTGTCTCAACCCACAAAGTCTCCCCCCGGGAGAAAGAGAGGCCCGCCCCCTCGCAGCCCCAAGGTGCACCCTGAACCCAGAGGAAGCAGCAAGGATCCTCTTCGCTCGGTTCTAGAGCTCTGCGCAAAGAAGGTCTGAGGTTCAAATGCTGCCACGCCCGCTTCAAAAAAGGACAGCGGACTAACAGAGTTGGGAAGGACCTCTGCTTAGATCTCGGGAGAGATGGCGCTGGTCAGAGCAAGCAGCCCGAGGCTAGAGAGACCCATGATATGACTCGAAACACAGCAGCTTCTTACAGAAGGAAGGAGGCATGGCGTTTGTCAGGCTGCAAGGGTTAAAAAAAAACCCCACCCTTCCCCAGTTCCGGAGCAGCGGCAGAGCTGAATTTGCAGAAAGCCACATCCGGCAGCAGTGTTTCCATAGAGGCTGCAGTGCGGCAACGAAAACCCCAGTTTTATCCGCCCTCCAACCCACCCCGTGATCCAGCCCAGCACTCCTCAACCCTGCCCCTCCATTACTTACCTTTTTTCCTCGTCGGCAGAAATGGTGAGGCTGAAATTTCACAGGGGAGAGAGAGAGAGAGACAAGAGACAGAGATCACCAGCAAATCTCACATTTGTGAATGGTTACATTTACATCGGCAGTGTGTTCTAGGGGTTAGTGTCGGACGAGGCTCTGGGAGACGCAGGTTCAGATCCCTGTCTCTGCCACAGAACTTGCCGGGGGACCTTGGGCCAATCACGTGCTCTCAGCCTAACCTACCTCACAGGGTTGTTGTGAAGATAAAACGAGGAAGAGGAGAATGACGTAGGCGGGGCATACAGGAAGTAAATAAATAAAATACTGAGGAGCTAAGGGATGCCAGGACAGCTATTTCCGCCCCCAAAACCGATTCTTCACACCAACCCTGCAAGAGGAACCCCCACTGCTGGCACAGGTCACCTCCACAGATTTCATGACTGAGCTAGAACTTGAACCCAGGATCCTCTGGTCAAAAGCCAATGCTCCACACTGCCTCCCAACGACCAAGGGGAATAAGCAGACCCCCCCCACCCTGGCGGCAGCTGCGTCTCAGGCCCATCCCCTGCCCACCTGGCCGGCGTCTCTACTCACCAATACTTCAGCCCCATCCTTGTTTCGTGAGACAGAGATGCTCGTAAAGCAACTAAGCATGTTCTGTACTGAAAGATGTTCCGAGAGGCTTGGAGCAGAGACGCAGCAACCAGCGGTCCAAGCAAATGAAGAGGGGAATGGGGTGAGAGGGGAGGTTTTAACACCCCGGCAGGATGATGCAAGAGGAGGCAATCGTCTGGGATGGGTGGAGGAGTAGCCCCCCCCACCTCCCCCCTCCAGCTGTTTTCCATTATCTGGTAGAAACTTGGCAGCAAAACAGGGGGGAGTGGGGGCAGGGAGGCCGCAGCCGGTCCCCTCCTAGGCCACGTCCCCCGGTTTCTCCGGGACGAGAGCCAGCGGCCGGTTCTTGGCTCGGATCCCGGTCGAAACCGGGACCTGCGCCAAGAAACAGAAGCTCAGCTCCTGGGAAAACAAGGAGGGAGGGAGGGAGAGAGAAAGGCCATCCAAACGAAGACGCTGGCTGGTCCGAAGGCCGGACAGGACCAGGAACTGCACAGAGGGGGACGTGTGAAAGGGGATGAAAAAGGAAACCCAGAGAGGAAGCGAGATGGGAAGCGGGAAGGAAACGTTGGAGCAAGCAGGAGGGAAGAATAGAACAGTGTGGAGGGGGGGACTGATTGATTCATTTCCCCCCTTCCTTATTCTCCCCCACTGGTATCATCCTAGAAGGGGGCAGAAAAGGGAGGAGACATTGATCTGGAGTTGGTCGAGAAGTCCCTTGCTCTGGTACAGGGAGGAGGATTGGTGTGTCCAGGGGAGGGGCTGTGGCTGAGTGGCAGAGCATCTGCTTGGCAGGCAGAAGGCTTCAGGTTCAGTCCCCGGCATCTCCAGTTAAAAAGGGCAATGAAGTAGGTGATGGGAAAGACCTCTGCCTGAGACTCTGGAGGGCCATGAAATGGGGCTGTAGCTCAGTGGAAGAGCCTCTGCTCAGCATGCTGAAGGCCCAAGGTTCAATCCCCAGCATCTCCAGTCAAAAGCACCAGGCAGGAGGTGATGGGAAAGACCTCCACCTGAGACCCTGGAGAGCCATGAAGTGGGGCTGTAGCTCAGTGGCAGAGCCTCTGCTTGGCATGCAGAAGGTCCCAGGTTCAAGCCCCAGCATCTCCAGTTAAAAAAGGCCAAGCAAGTAGGTGATGTGAAAGACCTCCGCCTGAGCCCCTGGAGAGCCGCTGCCAATCTGAGTAGATGATGCTGACTCTGATGGACCAACCAAAGGACTCATTCAGTAGAAGGCAGCTTTGTGTGTGCTCATGCGTGGGCATCTAAGGCCCAGGTTAGAGACCTGGCGGGAACCATTCATGGGCAGGGGAGAACTTGGATCAGCCAGCTCGGGGCGGGGGGGGGAGGGGGTTAATCGGGCCCAGCAGACTCACTGCATCTCCTCCAGCCTGCCCAGCAGGACCTCCGCCAGCTGCTTCTTCTTGGCCTCGCGGATCGACTTATCTTTGGTCCGATAACCTTCCAGTTCGGAGAGCTCCTGCTCGCCAGGTGTCATCCCCATCTTCCGTTTCTCCCTGTGGGGAAGAGAAGAAGAAGAAGAGATTGGATTTATACCCCGCCCTTCACTCGGAGTGGCTTACCATCCCCTTCCCCTCCCCATAACAGACACCCTGTGAGGTCAGTGGGGCTGAGGGAGCTCTTTTCAGAATTGTCCTCGAGAGAACAGCTCTGAGAGAACTTGTGACTGACCCAAGGTCACCCAGCTGGCTGCATGTGGAGGAGGAGTGGGGAATCAAACTCGGTTCTCCCAGGTTAGAGTCTGCCGCTCTTAACCACTACACCAAGCTAGGCTGTCTCCCTGCAGCACAACCAACGCATGCCCTGGAGCTCGCCTGGCCCCAGTCGACACTCCCCTGCTCCTGCCCCAAGCATGTCACATGTTCCGGAGATCCCTGGGGGGGCCTGCAGTGAGATGCTCAAGAATGCCGGATGGACGTCCCTGAACTACTGTGTCAGTGCTCTCCTTTGGTAGGGACACCTGTTCAGGCCACCCCAAGCTTGCAAACCCAAAGCAGGACTGTAGTTAAGATTTTACGCCTTGTGGGGCAAAATTTTTTCCAGTGGTCCCGGCAGGGTTGTCATTATTTGGCCACGTGCTCCCTGCCGATCATCTGGAGGGCCCTTTACATCTTGCAGGAGGGGAGGAGGAGGAGCTCACGCCACCTCCCACCTCTTCTCAAAAGCATTTAAAGGATCCTTTCAAATGCTTTTGAGAAGAAGCAGGGGGCCCTTTACGAAAGGGGGGCTGGCCCTTTAAGGAAGAGGGCAGAGCCCCCAAGAGCCCCGCTGTCGCTACGGGCCGGGCCCCAAGTCTGAGGCCCAGCAGCCTCCTTGGGTAGATGGTGTCCCTGAACCAGTCCCAAGCGTCACTGCTCCATTCGCTTCAGCCCTGCCCTGTCCCCAGCTCCCCTCTGTCGCTTCCTTGGTGCCGAAAGGCCACGGAGACCAGACCTGAAGTCCTCCAGCTGCCGGGAGATCTCTGGTTCTTGGAAGGCCTGGATGTCCAGCAGGTATTTCCTCAGCGTGTCATCGGGAAGGAGGTCCGCCCGGGTTCGGTCTGCAGAGGCAGGAGAAAAGAGGATCCAACTCAGGGGCCTGGCACAGCCGGACGCTTGCCGAGACTCTTACGCCAAGCCCGGCTTGGCATCCCCAGGCAAATTAAGCGACGTGGGAGAACCCCCCCTTTGACGCTCACGAGGCTTGGTCCCTGCTGCCAGCACTGATAGCCCAAACCTTCGCCCGGGTTTCTCTTCTATAGCAAGACAGCACAAACAAGGGTACCCTCCGTTTAAAAGCACTGTTACGATTCCCCCCCCCCCAAAAAAAAATTTTATTATCAGGATGTAATAAAATGTTCCATAAATGGTAACCAATTCTTAACATACCCTTTTCTGCAATTCCCCCCCCCGGCTCCCAACGATGCTCCACCCCCATTACAATTACAATCAATACTCTCTTGCATTCACCTCATATTCAATAATCAAATCTTCTATTAAAACATTTTCCTTTCCTGTTTCTCTCTCTTAGGTAACATTTTAAATACAATCCATTTCTTACTATGCTTCTAATCTTAATAGTTATCAAAGCAAAGCAACTTATTTTTAACATCCCGGTTCAATTCTAAGTAGTCTTTTAAAGTCTTTCCAATCTGCTAAAAATTCTTGATCTTCTTTTCCATTACGTTTTTTTTTTTGTCAATTTGTCCATTTCTACCATAAAAATCATCTTCTTTATCCATTCCCATTTATCTGGTATCTTCTCCTGGGCATAAGTCATTCTCGCCATTGTAATTAGATACCATAACAATGTTCTCTTTGTCACATTCAATTCTTCAATTTTAAGCCCTAAAAGTAGCATTTCTGGCTCTTTTTTCAAAGCACATCTCAGGATCTTCTGAATTTCCTTATGTATCTCAGTCCAAAAAGCAGCCGCTTTTTCACATGTCCACCACATATGGTAAAATGAGCCCTCTTTCTTCTTACATTTCCCACTGTTACGATTTTCTTTACAGAGGCCAGTGTTGAAAATGTAGCACAAGGCAATCGGATCTGCCCTGACCCGGATGGGAGGTCTCCGAAGACAATCAGGGTTGACCTTGGTCGGTATTAGGAAGAGGGACGAAGAAGAAGAAGAGGAGGAGGAGGAGGAGGAGAGATTGGATTTATACCCCGCCCTTCACTCAGAGTCTCAGAGCAGCTTACAGACTCCTTTCCCTCCCCCTGCCCACAACAGACTCTCTGGGAGGTAGGTGGGGCTGAGAGAACTCTTTCGAGGACTGCCCTTGAGAGAACAGCTCTGAAAGAACTTTTGACTGACCCAAGGTCACACCAGCAGCTGCTTGTGGAGGAGTGGGGAATAAAACCCATTTCTCTCGCATTAGAGTCCGTGCTCCTAACCACTACACCAAACTGGCTCTCTGGAGGAGGAGATTGGGTTTAAACCCCACCCTTCACTACCCAAAGGAGTCTCAGAGCAGCTTGCAATTTTCTTCCTTCCCTTCCCCTCCCCACAACAGACACCCTGTGAGGTAGGCAGGGCGGAGAGAACTCTCTCAAGAACTGCTTGTGAGAGAACAGCTCTGAAATCACTTATAACTGACCCAAGGTCATACCAGCAGCTCCAAGGGCTACCAGGGTCCTGGCACAGAAGCAGGCAACGGCAAGCCGCCTCTGAATCGGCTTTGAAAACCCTGCAATGTCGCCATAGGTCGGCTGTGATTTGACGGCACTGTACAGCCACCAATCGAATTTTCACGCCACCTGTTTATTCCCGTGCAAACTTTCTCAAGAGAAGAATTCGGAATTGTTCGCCCTGAAATGTGGCCAGAAAGGACCACGGGGCAAGAACTTAGCATGCGGGAGGTCACAAGAACGAGAAACTTCTTCCTTCTTTCAGCGCTTTAGTTCGGTTCGGCAAGCTTCGCACACCCTTCCAATTATTCTTGTCATCAGCCGGGAGAGTAGAGCAGTTTCGTTTCCCTCACGCCGTAAATAAAAGGGCCAAGGGGGAGAGTTGAGCTGACCTAAGGCCACCTAAGGAGTATGTGACCAAGGAGAGATCTGAACCCAGTGCCCTACTTCAGTCTCTTACCCATTGTTCTGAACAAGCTCATTGGGAGGAATGGATTTATATACTGATCTCGCCAGCTCTTGAAAGCTAAACAGAGCCAGCCCTGGTTGGTCCTTGAATGGGAGACCGCCAAGGAAGCCCAGGCAGAGGCGGGCAATGAACGTCTCCTGCCTTGAAAACCCTTCTGGACTATCACAAGTGAGCGGCGACTAGAGGGGATTTTCCTCCACCACCATAGATACCCTGACTTGGACGGCCCAGGCAAGCCCGATCTCATCAGATCTCAGAAGCTAAGCAGGGTCGGCCCTGGTTAGTCTTTGGATGGGAGACCACCGAGGAAGTCCAGGGGTTGCTATACAAAGGCAGGCCATGGCAAACCACTTCAGCTTGTCCCTTCCCTCAAAAACACTACTGAGTCACTGTAAGACTGTCTGCCACCATCCAAAGTACATATTAAGGTATAAAATAATTGGGTGGGGGCAGGGCTTTTTTTGTAGAAAAAGCCCAGCAGGAACTCATTAGCATAATAGGCCACACCCAACAGCAGAAACTCATTAGTATATTAGGCCACACCCCTGCCAGCACAGCTCCTTGGCCTATTAAGCCACACCCCCATGCTACCAGAAGTGTGGTCATCCAGCCACACCCACCTTTTGCTTTTTATTCTGTTTACCTTGTTTGTTGCCAAAACCCAGGGCTTTCTTTTGGAGCAGGAACTCGTTTGCATGATAGGCCACACAGCCCTAATGTAGCCAATCCTAATGAGTTTCTGCTGTTGGGTGGGGCCTGTTATGCTAATGAGTTCCTGCTGGGCGTGGCCAACTCGGGAGCCAGCCGGAACTCTGTTCCTGTGCATTCCTGCCCAAAAATAGCTCTGGGCGGGGGGAATATGTCACTTTTTAAAGTTACCGATGGGAAATGCGTTAGGGATGAACTAGATGTGCGGAGCGTGAAGCCCTGAGAAGCAGACATTAATCTGGGTCTTTCAGAAGTGACCACCAAGATCAGCAGGGTCCTGGCAAATCCGGCACTCGAAGCTTCATTTCCTAACACGGAGCCTGATCACGGCTCTCCCCAGACAACAGTATGATCTAGACCAAAGTGGGCAATACCACCCCCTGGGGGACGCTGGAATGATCCAGGTGAGCGGTAGGAGCCTTGCGTGCAATTGGGGGGCGTTGAATAAAAATAAGGGGGCGGTGGAAGCATGAAGAAAGAAGAGTCCAGGACCTGTCTAAAGCAGCCTTTCCCTGCCTTCTCCTGGTCTTCCCCGAGATCAGGGAGGGAAGGGGAGGTGGAGAGGGGTGCCCACAGCCAGTCACAGCCATGCATTTGCAAACTGCAAATGCATGTGCACCCTTGTAAGACTGGTGTTGCTGCTGGGCTATTGTGTGGTGGTTGCTGCTGGCCTCTGGCTTCAGGCCAACGACATCTTTCTTTCCTTACAACAACATCTTTCTTTACTATGTGCAAATTTGTCACTGCATCTTTTTGTCCACTTCTTGAAGGTAGATTTCCAGGGGGGGGGCTGCTTTTTTTCTGAAAAGGGGGCGGTAGGCCAAATAAGTTTGGGAACCCATGATCTAGATTCCCTCCCGCCGCTAGCTTCCCCGTACCAACGTCCTCTCCCGGCCTGGCCACAGGAGTGCCCGAGGAACGGTCCCAAACCCTCAGCTTTCTGCGTTTCCTTTCATGGTTCCCATCCCTGAAGCCCAGACGGGAAATCTTGTTGCTATATTGGTACGAGGGACGATGGGAAAAAAAACCCCAGGCAAATTCAGAATGAGCTTCCAAAGCCACCTCCCGCCTTCCCAGCTATCTTGGCAGCCAGCCTGCGTGATAAACAGAAGCGTCGGCCTGCGGGGCCCTGATTTAAGAGGAGTCGGGGGATCCGGAGGCCGTTTTGAGGGGACCTTTCCCAGTGGTTTTGCGCAAACATGGCACTGCTGAGGAAAAGTGCTTGGAACTGCCTCTGCGCCACCGTCCCTTGCCAAGATGGAAGCTGGCCTCTTCTGGCATACAGTGGGTTGCCCCAGCTATTATTATTATTATTATTATTATTATTATTATTATTATTATTATTATTATTATTATTATTATTATTATATTTTTTTAGCTGCTGTTCACACAAAGGGTCTCGCGGCAGCTTACAGCTTTAAAACCAATAAGATAAAAAAAGTAACAAATAGAAAATATTAACATTAAAATATTAAAACATGTGGTTATCACCATACCACTATTAAAGCAGCCCAAAGACTAACCTAAACGATTCAGCCTTGCATGCCCTGCGGAAATGAAACAAGTCTGGCAGGGCACGGGAGTCAATCCTAATGAGTTTCTGAGTTTCCACAGGGCAGGGGCCACAACTGAGAAGGCCCTTCCCCCTGGTGGCAGCTAACCGAGCCATCCTGGGGTCAAGCAGTTGCAAGAGGTGCCTAGATTATAACCAAAGGAAGCACAAAGGGGAGGGGGTTGTAACGGGAGAGGTGGTCCCACAGGTATGAGGGTCCCAGACTGTCGACAGCTTCGAAGGTTAACACCCACACTTTGAATTGGATCCCAAGACTAATATAATGCAGACAGTTCCGGGGCACAGCGAGTGTTTGCCAACGCAGGGCTCCCTCTCACAAAAGGGAGAAGAGAATCGCTGCTACTTCTGCATTTCATGCAGCTGTTCTGCTTCGCGGGGTTTCTCATCCAAGGACCTGTTGCAATCCTTGGTTTCAAGGACCTCAAGACGTTGGGGCAAGATGAAGGTTCGGCCTGTGGTTTGGGAGAGATGCTGCCAGGCAGAGAACAGAGGTCTAGGGTAGGTGGTAGGGACATAAGAAAGGCACTGCTGGATCAGACCAGTGGCCCACCTAGTCCACCATCTTGCCTCACACAATGGCCAACCAGTTCCTCTGGAGGTCCAACAACAGGGCATAGAGGCCAGGGCCTTCATAAGAACATCAGAAGAGCCCTGCTGGATCAGACCAGTGGCCCACCTAGTCCACCATCCTGCCTCACACAATGGCCAACCAGTTCTTCTGGAGGCCAACAACAGGGCACAGAGGCCGAGGCCTTCATAAGAACATCAGAAGAGCCCTGCTGGATCAGATCAGGGGCCCACATGGTCCACCATCCTGCCTCACACAAAGGCCAACCAATTCCTCTGGAGGCCAACAACAGGGCACAGAGGCCAAGGCCTTCATAAGAACATAAGAAGAGCCTGCTGGATCAGACCAGTGGCCCACCTCGTCCATCATCCCGCCTCACACAATGGCCAACCAGTTCTTCTGGAGACCAACAACAGGGCACAGAGGCCGAGGCCTTCATAAGAACATCAGAAGAGACCTGCTGGATCAGACCAGTGGCCCACCTAGTCCACCATCCTGCCTCACACAATGGCCAACCAGTTCTTCTGGAGGCCAACAACAGGGCACAGAGGCCGAGGCCTTCATAAGAACATCAGAAGAGCCCTGCTGGATCAGATCAGGGGCCCACCTAGTCCACCATCCTGCCTCACACAATGGCCAACCAGTTCTTCTGGAGGCCAACAACAGGGCACAGAGGCCGAGGCCTTCATAAGAACATAAGAAGAGCCTGCTGGATCAGACCAGTGGCCCACCTCGTCCACCATCCTGCCTCACACAATGGCCAACCAGTTCTTCTGGAGACCAACAACAGGGCACAGAGGCCGAGGCCTTCATAAGAACATCAGAAGAGTCCTGCTGGATCAGATCAGGGGCCCACCTGGTCCACCATCCTGCCTCACACAAAGGCCAACCAGTTCCTCTGGAGGGCCAACAACAGGGCACAGAGGCCGAGGCCTTCATAACAACATAAGAAGAGCCCTGCTGGATCACACCAATGGCACACCTTGTCCACCATACTGACTCACAAAGCAGCTAACCAGTTCTTTTGGAGGGCCAACAACAGGGCACAGAGGCCGAGGCCTTCATAACAACATAAGAAGAGCCCTGCTGGATCACACCAGTGGCACACCTTGTCCACCATACTGACTCACAAAGCAGCTAACCAGTTCTTTTGGAGGGCCAACAACAGGGCACAGAGGCCGAGGCCTTCATAACAACATAAGAAGAGCCCTGCTGGATCACACCAGTGGCACACCTTGTCCACCATACTGACTCACAAAGCAGCTAACCAGTTCTTTTGGAGGGCCAACAACAGGGCACTGAGGCCAAGGTCTTCATAAGAACATAAGAACATTCTATCTCAAAAACTGGCCAACCAGTTCCCCTGGAGGCTGAGGCCCTCTCTTGATGTTGCCTCCTGGATCTGGGATTCAGAGGTTGACTGCCTCTGAACATGGAGGTTCTCTTTAATCACCATGGCTAGCAGCCACTGACAGACCTATCCTCCCTGAATCTGTCTTATCCCCTTTTTAAAAGTCCCAGACTCTTCAGCCTTCCCTCCTAGGGAAGGTGTTCCAACCCATAATCATCTTCGTCGCCCTCCTCTGTACTTTTCCCCAGCTCCACAATGTCGTTTATGGTGCTGAACTGAATGGTGCTGAATTAATTTACGGCGTTCTTCCTACACAACAGCTGGGAACTTGAAGCTGGCAACGGAGCCCGATGGCAGTTCCAAGTGGGACACACACAATACTTGACTCGGGCACATAAAGCTACTGGGTGGGGAAACTCCCAGACACTTGGTCAGCACATGGCCTCCATGCAATAAGCACATCCACTATGGCCCGTGCATACCATTTCAGCACATTAATACATCTCAGATCAGGGGTCTCTGACACGGTGCCCGTGGGTGCCATGCTGCCTGCTGATTCCACTTCTGGTGCCCACCAAGGGTTTTTAGGAAGTGGGTGGGGCCAGGTAGGGCTTTTGCCCAGCAAGGCTTCTGATTGGCTATTGGAGATTTGATTGGCTGTGCAGTTTTAAAACGTTACTTTAGCTGCAGCTGCCACCATGGCACAAGGATCTTCAATGCATGACTGACGTTAAGTGGTGGCAGCCATTTCATGGCTGGCTCTGCCTCCTGCGGCAGCCATTTTGCTGCTGCGCCCATCGTGCCGTGCCAGAATTCCAAATGTGCCCGCAGGCTCGAAAAGGTTAGGGACCCCCGTCTTAGATGTTGCTAGTCCTTACGGGACAGTCCCAGACTCTCAGCCTAACCTACCTCACAGGGTTGTTCAACATGGGTAGCCATGTTAGTCTGCCTGTAGCAGACGCAAGTCTGACATTAGGAACCACAGCATTCAAAAACCAGTGGGGCAGCATTTTAACTTTCCAGGACATCCAAGTTGCTGACCTAAAAGTAGTTCTCTTACGAAGGAGTTTCAAAGGGAGATTAGAAAGAGAGAGTGATGAATTGCTATTATTATTATTATTGCCTTTATACTGGTTTTGCAACCAGAGTCATAAACAGCAACTGATAATGAAGCTCAAGACAATGCATCCACCTGGACTTAATCGAGACCTAGGTTTCCTGTCTCATTACCAATGCTGATTTCTCCACGCCTATTACCCCTCTGCATATCTCACCTAAATCCAATCATGCCTACTATTGTCATTCACCTGCTACTGTCATTTGCCTGCTAATGTCATTTGACATCGGAAACCACTCCACTTTCCAGTAAATAGAACAGACCGACTCCCATACTAGCTGTATCTGAAGAAGTGAGCGGTGGCTCCCGAAAGCTCATATTCTGCCGTGTATTTCGTTGTTCTTTAAGGTGCTCCTGGACTCTGGCTCTGCACAGAGTTGTTGTGAGGATAAAATGCAGGAGAGTGTCACAAGGCACTCAGAGGGGGGTTACAATGAAGTCAATACATAAATAAAGGGCAAGAGGCAAAATGTGCCACGTAAAATCTTGAGGAGGCGGCCGTGATGATACAGCAAGATGTTCAGTGATTGGGGGGGGACTTCAGAGCTCTCCCTCTCATTTCAGAAAAATCAGCCCGTTTGCAAAACGCAATCATGCTTGCCCAGCCACGGAATTCAGGTGACATCAGCAACGAACCCAAGATTTCTTTATTTTTAAAGTACACTCCTTTCCTGAATCGGTGGCCTCGCATCGGCTTCTCCCCCACCCACCCCAAAAGTACAGATCTAAACACAGGTCCCTCTCTCTTTTACAGGAAACAGCGACAGGATGTGACCCGGTTTCACCACCCACAAAGCAAAAAAAACAAAGATCTCAGCGGGGGGTGGGGAGGTGGCGGCCAACTAGTCGGCCGCCGTTGCCCGTCACAGCCACAAGATGGCACTGTCAGAAAGCAAAGATGCTTCCCCCCCACACACCCATGGCACCGTGGAGGCCGGCGGAGGCCGGCCGGGTCTGCAGCGGCAGATGAGCTAATCTATTGGCCAAAGCAGCAGGAAAGAGGAGCAGGCTCTCCCCCGCCCTGCCACTGATCTCCCAAGCCCTTCAAACTTCCAGCCTTTCGCACAGTTTCACCAGCTGGGCGCGGCCCCCGGCAGCTGTCGGGGAAGGCCAGGAGGGGAGCTACTGGCCGAGACCGGGGAACTGGGGCAGGGAGCGACCGCAGTTTGGGTCCGGGAAGCCCCAGAAAAGGAGCAGACTAAGAGCGGAGAATATTCGCACTCCCCGTTCGCAGCAGCAGAAACTTCGATAGCTAGATACACCCACTGTCCCCCGGTGCCTCTGGCCAATCGATTCTCAGCCCTGAGAGTGTTTACTCAGCCATCCTGCCGCGACCAATGGGACACGCTGCCAAGTCTGGGTGCCAACAGAGCCCAGTCTGGAAATGGGTTTTCCCTGATGGCTGCCCCTTCTCCCTCCAGGGGAAGACCGGCCCAGGGAACCCTGGGAGAAGATGGGCCCAGCCCCGGACGCTGAAGGATCGGCAGTTGCAGAGCGAACAGTTCGGAGCTTTGACTCTTGAAAGCTCACACCCTGGAAACCTTGGTCTCCTAAGGTGCTCCTGGATTTGAATCTTGGTCTTCCATCGCAGACCAACAGGGCTACCCCCCCCCGAAACTATCTACAAGGAAACCGCTTCCTTCCTTCTTTTGAGAGCCAGTTTGGTGTAGCGGTTAAGAGCGGCAGGACTCTAATCTGGAGAACTGGGTTTGGTTCCCCGCTCCTCCATGTGCAACCAGCCGGGTGACCTTGGGTCAGTCACAAGTTCTCTCAGAGCTGTTCTCTCAAGGGCAGTTCTCTCAGAGCTCTCTCAGCCCTGCCGTCCTCACAGGGTGTCTGTTGTGGGGAGGTGAAGGAGATTGTAAACTGCTCTGAGACTATAAGTAAAGGGCGGGGTATAAATCCAATCTCCTCCTCCTCCTCGTCTTCTTCTCTTCTTCTTCCCTCTGAAACTGTAAATCTGCCGTTCTCCAGATTAGACTCCGCCACTCCTAACCACTACACCAAACTGGCTCTCAAAGGAAGGAAGGAAGTGGTTTCCCTGTAGGTAGAACTGTAGTATAAAACCAATCTTCTCCTTCTTCCCTCCCTGCCATGAAGAACGGCGTGGCCCGGTGACAGTAGAGGTCAAGGGAAGGACACTCCGGCCTCTTCCACCCACAAAGGGATGACCCGGTAGCTGTACCATCCTACTGAGGCAAACCCGGGCTGGGCATAACGAGGTGAAAAAACTCAGGCACCAGATTCCAGCGCAGGGCAAACAGGTTCCTCCGCTTACTCCAAGGATCCCCGACCTTTTCGAGCCCGTGAGCACCTCTGGAATTCTGACAAGGGGCAGGGGACACAATCCCAAAATGGCTGCCGCAGGAGGGGAAGCCAACCGCAAAATGTCAGAGATTGAGGTGATGAAGAAGCAGCAGCAGAGGAGGAGGAGGAGGAGGAGGAGATTGGATTTATACCCCCTCCCTTCAGTACCCGAAGGAGTCTCAGAGCGGCTTGCAATCTCCTTTCCCTTCCCCTCCCCACAACAGACACCTTGTGAGGTAGGCGGGGCTGAGAGAGCCCTTTCAAGGACTGCTCCTGAGAGAACAGCTCTGACCCAAGGTCACACCAGCAGCTGCATGTGGAGAAGTGGGGGATCAAACCCGGTTCTCCCAGATTACAGTCCGCTCTCTTAAACACTACATCAAACTGGCTCTCTGATATCTATACAACTCGGATCATAAGCCTGCCGCATTTCTGGCTAAAGAGGTGTTGAACAGGATGCCTTTCGATCTCCACAGCCAATCAGGAGCCCTGAGGGGGAAACCCCCCCCCAGCCGCACCCACTTTCCAAAAGGACTTAGTGGGCACCAGGAAAGAGGTTGTGGGGGACCCTCCCAGGCTTAATCCCTGGTTTTTGCAAAATTTGGAAAGGCTAAAGTAGCCAGTGGGATACCTCAGAGGAGCTCTGCTGGATCAGACCAATGGGCCATCGAGTCCAGCATCCTTTGAGAGCCAGTTTGATATAGTGGTTAAGTGCACGGACTCTAATCTGGGAGAACCAGGTTTGGTTCCCCACTCCTCCACTTGCGGCTGCTGGATGACATTGGGCAAGCCACAGTTCTGGCACAGCTGTCCTTGAAAAAGAGCGGTTTCTGTCAGAGCTCTCTCAGCCTTGCCTACCTCACAGGGTGTCTGCTTTGGGGAGGGGAAGGGAAAGGAGTTTGTAAGCCACTCTGAGACTCCTTTGGGTAGTGAAGGGCAGGGTATAAATCCAATCTCTTCTCTTCTTCATCCTTTTGTCATTCAGGGACAGCGTTGGCATTCAAAGGATTATTGCCTTTGAACATTCTGGGAGTGGAACAGCAGTCACTGTGGGTGTGGGTGTGGTAAAGGTAAAGGTAAAGGTTCCCTTGCTCGAAAGCCAGTCGAATCCGACTCTAGGGTTGCGGTGCTCATCTCCGTTTCAAAGCCGAAGAGCCAGCGCTGTCCGAAGACGTTTCCGTGGTCATGTGGCCGGCATGACTAAACACCAAGGCGCACGGAACGCTGTTACCTTCCCACCAAAGTGGTACCTATTTATCTACTTGCAATTTCTTGCTTTCGAACTGCTAGGTTGGCAGGAGCTGGAACTAGAGACGGGAGCTCACTCCGTCTTGCGGCACCCGGGCCTTGAACTGCTGAACTACTGACCTTCCACAGCCTGCAGTTCAGCCTCTTAACCACTTGAGCCACCGCAGCATTGTGCAGCGGGCTGGACTAGATGACCCTGGAGATCCCTTCCAACGCGAAGATTCTATGATTTAAACACTGTGGCCAAGAGCCACAGATGGGCCCTGAATTGGTCTAACAACCATCTGAAGCTCTCTAGAGCTAGTGGCCATCCCTCCAACCTGTGGCACTGCGGCCCTCCCACCTAGGACACTGCTTGGCCTCTCTTTACGGGTTTAAAAAAAACAACATGCTAATTGCTGACATTTCCCATCTAAAGAACAGGAGCTCGTTTTCAGAAAAGGAAACATTCTGGGGAAATAATCCTCTGGCCACTGGCACGGTGTTTAACAGCGCAATCTTGTACGGAGTTGTGTGTGTGTGTTAATTGCTGTCAAGTTGCTTCTGACTTCTGGTGACCCTTAGGAGTTAATGACCGCCAAAGAATCTTATCGTTATCAGCCGGTTCTTGCAAACGGAGGGCCCGTGGGCTTCCTTGGTGGGATCAATCCACCTCATGTGGGACCTTTCTCTCTTCCTGCTGACTTCAAACTTCCCTAGCATTATTGACTATTCCAATGAGTCTTATAGAATCAGAGAAACACAGAGTTGGAAGGGGTCTCGAGGGTCATCTAGTCCAACCCCCTGCGTAATGCAGGAAATTCACACAAAAAAAACAAACCCACACACACAATGAACCCTGCTCCATGCCCAGGAGAGGGCAAAAAAACCCCCGGGATCCCTGGCCAAACTGGCCCGGAGAAAAATTTGTTTTCTGACCCCCAACGTGGCGACCAGCATTTCCCTGGGTATGTACAAAAGGGCCTTGAGAACTAAGCACTGAGGCAACCCTTCCTGCCCTCCCTTCCTGTGATCTGCTTAAAGTTCACAGAAGCAGCATCGCAGTCAGATGGGCCATCTAGCCTCTGCTTGAAAACCACCAAAGGAGGAGAGCCCACCACCTCCCGAGGAAGCCTGTTCCACTGAGGAACCGCTCTGACTGCCAGGAAGTTCTTCCTAACGTTTAGCTGAAAACTCTTCTGGTTTAATTCCAACCCGTTGGTTCTGGTCTGACCTCCTGGGGCAGCAGAAAACAACTCCGCACCATCCTCTAGATGATGGCCCTTCAAGTACCCAAAGACGGTGATCATATGACCTCTCAGTCGTCTCCTCTCCAGGCTAAACATACCCAGCTCCTTCAACCTCTCCTCATTGGACTTGGGTCTCCAGACCCCCTCAGCCATCTTTGTTGCCTTCCTCTGGCCACGTTCCAGCTTGTCTATGTCCTTCTTAAATTGTGGCGCCCAGGGCTTTTTTTGTAGAAAAAACCCAGCAGGAACTCATTAGCATTATAGGCCAACAGCAGAAACTCATTAGCATATTAGGCCACACCCCTGACAGCACAGCTCATTGGCACATTAGGCCACACCCCCATGTTACCAGAAGTGTGGTCATCCAGCCACACCCACCTTTTGCTTCTTATTCTGTTTACTTTGTTTGTTGTCAAAACCCCAGGGCTTTTTTTGTAGCAGGAACTCCTTTGCATGTTAGGCCACACACCCCTAATGTAGCCAATCCTAATGAGTTTCTGCTGTTGGGTGTGGCCTATTATGCTAATTAGTTCCTCCTGGGCGTGGCCAACTCAGGAGCCAGACGGAACTCCGTTCCCGTGCGTTCCAGCTCAAAAATAGCCCTGGTGGCGCCCAAAACTGAACGCAATACTCAAGGTCCCGTCTTCTCATAACATGACCAAAGCACGATGCCCTCAGTTTAGTCATTTTAGCTTCTAAGGAGAGTCCAGGCCTGAGAGGTTCTAGAACCCACTGATCTGTCTTGTTGGCCATCCACAGCATCTGTGGAGTTACTCGAAACTAAGGCCACTGATTTCAGTGGATGTAGACTGGAATCAGTCTGTCCAGGATTGCTCCGTTAAGGGGTAACCCGCAAAAGAGAGAGTCAACTTTTTCAGCTGGGGGCTGGATCGTCCCCCAGTTGAGCCGCCCAGAAACATGACTTCCCCCACCCCCCAGCCATGAAGTCACCATCCCCTCTTGCAATTTGGCTGGGAGGGCCTTCCCTTAGCTGGAAACGCCACAGCCCTCGCCGTGAGCAAAGCTGCCTACAGCTAACAGCAAGTGCCTGATGTCCCGCTTCATACCAGCCGCCGGCATCTGCGTAATTTTAATTTAAGCAGCTTTGGGAGACTGTTTCTGACAGAAAAGCAGAACAAAAATCATAAAAAAGCAAAGTGGGGAAAGGGCAAACCAGCCCTGCCCTGCAGCAAACCCCAAACCTTTTGTGCCCCGCGTGACCCCCGCGGCTCGCCCTAGGCGATCGATCGAAATTCAGCACCAAGAAAGCAACGCTCCCGCTAAGCTGTGGAGTCTTGTGAGCAAAAATTCTACTTTGCGAGCTAGTGGCATTAAAGTTGCGAGCGAGCGATTTGGCTGCGGCACAAATTAGTTTGCTCTGGAGCCGTCCTTCCTGAGCGAAGACAAAAAGGTTTGAGCCGGAGGCTAAAAAACTGTGAGCTAGCTCATACTAACTCAGCTTAGCGGGGATACTTTCTGCAACCCGGAGCAGTTCCGGACATTGCCCAAATTTCCCTGTGATTCCCTAGATTGCAGAATGAGTTCTGCTTGAGGTGAGAAGTACCGATCTGCATCCCAGAGCAATGATGTACCAACGTACTCGAAATACACAGTTTTCACTACCCGGTGGCTCTGAATGATCACCAGGAAACATGCAGCCGTAACTTATGATCACCAGGAAACATGTAGCCTTAAAGGCCCAGAAATGTCCTTTAAAAATAATAATAATAAAATGAATGCAGAGATTCTCAGGATGAGGCCTCTTTCTACATTTGTATGGAATCCAAGAAGGTCGGACAGCCCCCCGTGGTGACACGAGCTTTCTTAGAAACTGCCCGCATGTCCCCCGTAAAGGCCAGGGGTAGAATTAGGCAAGATATGTGAGCAATAATTCATTTGCACAACTTATTCCAGTTGCAAAATTTCATTAGTGCAGGGAACACTTCGGTTGCTCTTGGGCCAGCCTTCCTGTTCTTCCCCCTCCCCCCATGATTGCATTATTTACTTTAGCTCTTACCCAGCTCAAACTGCACAGACGTTGGGACGGGGACCCGCAGCAACTACAGAGAGAGAGAAAAAAAGATTAAAAGAGATCGTTGAAACCACCAAGTGTGCACAAACTAGGCTCTCCCAGGACAACCCTCAGGCTACAGTCTATCGTGTGAAATTTTTCGCGTGTAAAATTCGCCTGTAAAATTCGCCGGGAAATCTTGCATGACGAATTTAAACTTTAGCTAATTTTAACATCTGATTTTGTGCCTGTATATCGGTCGTTACGGTTGACTCTGTTTTGTTTTGAGTTTTCTTTCTTTTCTTTTTTTTTGCCTGTGACTTGTAATTTTGCGATTTGTGCTGGTCACTGACCGAAGAAATCAAACTGATGGGCGCCATGTCAGGACAAAGAATTTAGAATCAGTTCAACGGAACCTCCCTATTCAACTGCAGTCTATCCCTGAGAAACAGAGGCAGGAGTCCAGCTTGCAGACTTTCAGAAGGGCTTCGCTGATCGCTGCCGACCGGCCCGAGTTTCATTCAGCTCAGTCTGTCTGCCGGCTCTCTCAGACCAACACAATTTTGATCCCCATCAATAAACAGAAAAAAGGCACCCACGGGACAGAGGGGAAAGGAGGGGGAATGAGGGAGGTTACATGTGGATTGGCTGCCTCGAGCCATCCAAGGTTCATAGAATCATAGAATCATAGAGTTGGAAGGTACCTCCAGGGTCATCTAGTCCAACCCCCTGCACCAGGCAGGAAATTCACAAGCACCTCCGCCCCACCCCCAGTGACCCCTGCTCTATACCCAGAAAAGGGCAAATAACTCCCCCTCCAGGATCCATGGCCAAACTGGCCTGGAAGAAAATTGCATTCCTGACCCCAAAGTGGCGATCGGCATTTCCCTGGGCGTGTAAGAAAGGGCCAGGAGAACTAAGCACCGATGCAGCCCTTCCTGCCCTCCCTCTCACGATCTGCCTCAGTTCACAGAATCTGCATGGTAGTCAGAGGGCCACCTAGCCTCTGTTTGAAAACCTCCAGAGAAGGAGAAACCCACCACCTCCCGGGGAAGCCTGCCCCACTGAGGAAGCGCTCTGTCAGGAACTTCCTCCTAATGTTTAGCCGAAAACTCTTTTGATTTAACTTCAACCCGCTGGTTTAATTTCAACCGCTGGCATCTCAGACATTATGGCCAGCCTGCGCTCTCTGGCTGGAGTTACGCATGACACTGGCCAAAATTCACCCGCGGGGTTCATCTAAACTGGACCGCTACCCATGCAGAGCAGTTTAAGTGCCCATTGAAAACGAGCGTCTGAAGATGGCCTGAACGGAACAAAGCCTGAAGGTGGTAAAAGCCAACCCCATTGTGTGAGGTTCCCAAGAGGAGGAGGAGGAGGAGGAGGAGGAGGAGGAGGAGGAGGAGGAGAAGAAGGAGAAGGAGAAGGAGAAGGAGGAGGAGGAGGAGGAGGAGGAGAAGGAGAAGGAGAAGGAGAAGGAGAAGGAGAAGGAGAAGGAGAAGGAGAAGGAGAAGGAGAAGGAGAAGGAGAAGGAGAAGGAGAAGGAGAAGGAGAAGAAGAAGAAGAAGAAGAAGAAGAAGAAGAAGAAGAAGAAGAAGAAGAAGAGGAGGAGGAGGAGGAGGAGGAGGAGGAGGAGGAGGAGGAGGAGGAGGAGGAGGAGGAGGAGGAGATTGGATTTATACCCCGCCCTTCACTTGGAGTCTCAGAGCGGCTTACAAACTCCTTTCCCTTCCCCTCCCCACTACACCCTGTGAGGTAGGCGGGGCTGAGAGAGCTCTGACAGAAACTGCTCTTTTTCAAGGACAGCTGTGCCAGAGCTTGTGACTGACCCATGGTCACATCAGCAAGGTGCAAGTGGAGGAGTGGGGAATCAAACCTGGTTCTCCCAGATTAGAGTCCGCACACTTAACTACTACACCAAACTGGCTCTCTGAGAAAAGAGAAAAGAACAACGGAGCATCCTGGTACAAAACAGGGACAGCTATTCGGAGGTGGCGGAAGGTTTCCAGGAGGGATCCTCCGGGGCTAACTCACCCCTGCTTTATCCAAGAAGGTGTGGCAGAAGTCCATAAACTGCTTCTTCCCTTCTTTGGCTCCCAGGTGCCGGATGTAGTCCACGTGTAGGTAACAGAGCTACAGCAAAGGGCGAGAGAATCGGGGGCCTGTGAATGTTTGACAGCTAACAGGAAAGGGGGGGGCGGAAGCCTCGGCCGTCACGTTCCCCGCAGACCTCCCTGAGTCACGTCGAGTTGGCAGTCCCCTAATCCCAAACAATCCTCTAAACCGGGAACCAAGGTGAAGGTGACAAAAGAGACACTCAGTGCGTGTCTGGAGCCGGACAAAGTACAGATGAGGGCAATCGAGATAATTTAGGGGGTTGGAGCACCTTTCTCGGGAAGAAAGGCTGAAGGGTTTGGGACTTTTGGTCTAGAAAAGAAACAACTAAGGGAGGGGGACATGAGAGAGGTTTAAAAAATTAGGTACGGGGCACAGAGAGAGCGGCCAGACGGAATCTTTTCCTCCCCCTTCCAAAATACTAGAACCGGAGGGCATCCGATGGGCAGTAGGTTCAGGACGGAAAAAAGGAAATACCACTTCACACAGAGAATGATTAAAATGTGGAGTTCGCTGCCAGAGGATGCAGTGATGGCCACAGGAATAGACAGCGTTAAAAGGGGATTAAGACAGGCTCACGGAGGACAGCTCCATCAGTGGCTACTAGCCACAGCGCCTAAAGGGAACCTCCACATTCAGACGCAGTCAACCTCTGGATCCCAGCGCCAGGTGGCAACAGCAGGGGAAGGCCTCAGCCTGCATGCCCTCTCGTTGGACTTCCCAGAGGTACTGGTTGGCCACTGTGTGAGACAGGATGCTGGGCTGGATGGACCATTGGCCTGATCTTATGTTCTCACATGCCTGCATGTGCAACCCAGTGAAATGGCCAGCTCCAGAGACCAATCGAGGAGAGGCAAGGCTGGAACCTGCGGATCTGCACCGATCCCCGGGCTGGAAACTTCCAGTTGACCCACTGGTTTTGCACGGACGTTATACAGAGGCGAATTTAACACGCAATTCCCTGGGCCACAGTCCACCAAGGGCTGTACCACGCCCGTCTCTCACCTCTGCCATTTCACCTCTCAGCAGAAACAGCGCAGGAGTGATTTCAAGGGGTGCCTCAATAGGGGTGGGAGAGAAAAATAATTAAAAAAAAAATAAGAGGATTTTCACCCAAAGTTAACGAGCGGCATGCTAAGTTGCACAAGCGGATGTGCACAAGACACCTGGTCTATTTGCGATGCACAGGGCTCTTTTCGTAGCAGGAACTCCTTTGCATATTAAGAGACACGCCCCCTAATGTAGCCAATCCTCCAAGAGCTTACAGTAAGAAGAGCTCTGTAAGCTCTTGGAGGATTGGCTACATTAGGGGGTGTGTGGCCTAATATGCAAAGGAGTTCCTGCTACAAAAGAGCCCTGGATGCGTAAGAAAAACCCTGTCAGCTCAGACCGGCAGTCCATTTTGTCCAGCCTCCTGTCTCGCACAACGGCCACCCGACGCCACGATTCCCGTGTGTCACAGCCGAACATGCCTGTCAGGGAGACCACGCCTGTGCCGACCGAAACCAGGGCTCTTTTTGTAGCAGGAACTCCTTTGCATACTAGGCGACACCCCCCTAATGTAGCCAATCCTTACAGAGCTCTTCTTACAGAGGGCTACTGGAAGCTCTTGGAGGATTGGCTACATTAGGGGGTGTGTGGCCTAATATGCAAAGGAGTTCCTGCTACAAAAAGAGCCCTGATCAAAAGCAAATCACACATCTCGCGTAGGACTCACCACAGGGCTGGAGTCGAACTGGAGCACCACATGCTGCAGAAAGACCATCAGATAGGTGGGATGTGCCTTCAGCATCTCCAGGTTCTGGAACAAGCTGCTCTGGGCATCTGGGTTCTGGAGCTGGGGGGGAGGCGTCAAAGAAGAGCGTCAGACCGCCCTCCTCTCCCACCAATCTCTCGGCGGCACCGCCGATCGTCGCCCACCTCCGCCACGCTTCCCTCCCCACCCGACCAGTGTTCCCTCTAAGCTGAGTTAGTGTGAGCTAGCTCGCAGTTTTCTAGCCGCCGGCTCACGCCTTTTTGTCTCCGCTCAGGAAGGAGGGCTCCGGAGCCGACTGATTTATGCAGCAGCCAAATGGCTCGCTCACCACTTTAATGCCGGTAGCTCACAAAGTAGAACTTTTTGCTCACAAGACTCCACAGCTTAGAGGGGGCGTCGCGCCCGACCCTGCCTCTACCCGTCTCCTGCTTACCAGCTCAATGTCATTCTCAAAGTCCTCGTCTTCGGCGCCGATGATCGCTGCCACCGACCCGCTCTGGGCACCCGGCACCGGGTTCTAGCAAGGATGGAAGGACAGTGATGCGTAAGGTAAGGTCCCCCGGAAGTGACAAACATAATCTTGACTTTGCCAAGCCCCAGATCTCCTCCGTGCAGCTTTTGAGCACAACTCGTTACTGAGTGGTTCAAAGTCTTTTTCACCCCCACCACCCCCAACAGCTAATCAAAGTGAGGAGTTTCAGACGGAGGCCACGGATTCCCGGCCCTCTGCCCATCCCCTGACTCTTATTTATACCACAAATTGCTCCCTGCGGGATACAGAAAGGAATTTCTGGGCTCTGATTTGGGGGATGTTCCCTTTGGCCCTCTTGGCAAAAAAAAGAGAGCCAGTTTGGTGCAGTGGTCAGAACGCAGACTCTAATTGGAGAGAACCGGATTTGATTCCCCGCTCCTCCACATGCAGCCGCTGGTGTGACCTTGGGTCAGTCCCAAGTTCTCTCAGAGCTGTTCTCTCAAGGGCAGTCCTCGGGAGAGCTCTCTCAGCCCCACCTACTTCCCAGGGTGTCTGTTGTGGGGAGGGGAAGGGAAGGGAGATTGTAAGCCGCTCTGAGACTCCTTTGGGTAGTGAAGGGTGGGTTTAAATCCAAATTATTATTATTATTATTATTCTTTCGTAAACCAGAACCTCCCCACTCTCACTCCCTGCCCCATTACTCACCCCGTTGAATGCTTCTTCCAGCTCCATCCTGCCCCCTGGGGAAGGGTCCCCAGCGGCTCGGTCAAGGAGTCCAGGAGTTCCGGTTCAGCACGTACCTGCAGATGACAGCCAAAGGCAAAGTTCACCGACTGACTGTTCCGCGCGGCCTCCGCTTCCAAACCCCCTCCCCGCAACTTCCCAAGGCGGCCTTTCCCCTAAAACGAACCTTTCCATCGGATCCTCTGACGGGAGTTTATTTAGTTCGTTCGCACCCTCCCCCTTTTCTCCCCGGTGGGGGGCCCAAAGCAGCTTACGTCACGCTCTTCTCTTTCAACCTCACAACAGCCCTGCACGGTAGGGGAGGCTCAGAGCCCAAGGTTCCGTGGCGGAGCGGGGATTCCAGCCTGGGATTCCCAAATCCTGATCGAATGCCCCAACCACTTCGCCACATTAGGGAATGACCAGCATAAAGGTCGGCAAGTAGCAGGTTCAGAGTACGCAGCCGGACCCCTCGAAGGGGGGTGTCAGGGCTCCCAGATGTGAGGCCAGAGGCACAGGCGTTGGGGGGGTGGGCAGAGCGACGGGTCAGGGGACCCACAAGCAGTCCAATGGAGGCAGAGCCAGGCGGTCAGGCCGGGCCTACTAGCCTCCCTCACCTTCTCAGACTGGACTTAGGTAAAGGTAAAGGTTCCCTTGCTCGAAAGTCAGTCGGATCCGACTCTAGGGTTGCGGTGCTCATCTCCATTTCAAAGCCGAAGAGCCAGCGCTGTCCGAAGACATTTCCGTGGTCATGTGGCCGGCATGACTAAACACCAAGGTGCATGGAACGCTGTTTCCTTCCCACCAAAGTGGTACCTATTTATCTACTTGCAATTTCTTGCTTTCGAACTGCTAGGCTGGCAGGAGCTGGAACTAGAGACGGGAGCTCACTCCGTCTTGCAGCCACTCGGGTCTTGTACTGCTGAACTACTGACCACAGCCTGCAGTTCAGCGTCTTAACCACTTGAGCCACCAGAGTGGACCTACAGGAACGTTAATTGCAAACTGAGGATTAACCCTTAATCAGGCAGTGAAGCTATACGCGCCCTGACCAATGTTCCCTCTAAGGTGTGGAGTCTGGTGAGCAAAAATTCTACTTTGTGAGCCACCGGCATTAAAGTTGTGAGCGAGCGATGTGGCTCCTGCATACATTAGTTTGCGCTGGAGCCCTCCCTTCCTGAGCTAAGACAGAAATGTGTGAGCTGGAGGCTAAACAACTGTGAGCCAGCTCACACTAACTCAGCTTAGAGGGAACACTGGCCCTGACCCAGGCGGCCCGGGGCCTAGCCCGATCTCGTCAGCTCTCAGAAGCCAAGCAGGGTCGGCCCTGGTGAGTCCTTGGATGGGAGACCACCAATGGAGATCAGGGTTGCAATGCAGAGGAAGGCCACGGCAAACCACCTCTGTCTCTGCCCTGCCCTGAATTTGGCCTGATCTCATCAGCTTCCGGAAGCTAAGCAGGGGTAGCCCTGGCTAGTATTTGGAAGGGAGACCACCAAGGAAAGCCAGGGCTGCAACGCAGAGGCAGAGCACCTCTGAATGCCCCTTGCCTTGAAAACCCAACGAGATTGCTGTAAGTCTGGGGCGACTGGATGGCAGTCTCCCCCATCACCGCCACCAAAGCTATACGAGGGCTGTTCCGCTCCGGGTTGCCGGAGGGGGCTCGCGCGACCGAGTCATCCACACCCCCTTTTTAAAAATGTATGAGCCAGAGGCTAAAAAACTGCAAGCCAGCTCACACTAACTCAGCTTAGAGGGAACACCCAAAGAGTGATTAACACGTGGAATTCCCTGCCACAGGAGGTGGTGGCAGCTGCAAGCATGGACAGTTTCAAGAGGGAATTAGATAAACATATGGAGCAGAAGTCCATCAGTAGCCACAGGGTATAGATGGGAACTCTCAGTCTGGGGCAGGTGATGCACTCTATTCTTGGTGCTGGGGGGGGCAGCAGTGGGAGGGCTTCTGGTGTCCTGGCCCCACCGCTGGACCTCCTGATGGCCCCTGGTATATTTTGGCCGCTGTGTGACGGAGTGTTGGACTAGATGGGCCATTGGCCTGATTCAACATCGGCTTCTCTTATGTTCTTAAAGGAAACGAACCTCGAACTCTCCTCCCCGACTTCTGCTTTTCAATCGGGAGGGAACGTTTTGCGGGGCAGAACATTCAGCCGTATGCTCACACACACATACCCTCCCCGCTCGCAGTCTGCAGTGTTACAGTCCCAACACAGGTTTACTGCTTCGGTCAGAACCCAGCTGAGGCCCCGGGGGGGGGATTTGGAGCTGCTAAAATTTAGCCTCCAGCAGAGAACATGACGGTGGGTGGGATTTGGGGCTGGCACCGAATGGTCCCCTCTAAGCTGTGGAGTCTTGCGAGCAAAAATTCCACTTTGTGGGCGACTGGCTGCTGCATCAATTAGTTTTGCTCTGGAGCCCTCCTTCCTGAGCCGAGACAAAAACGTGCCAGCCGGAGGCTAAAAAACTGCGAGCCAGCTCACACTAAGTCAGCTTAGAGGGAACACTGGTTGGCACCCCTCTAATGCAACTCAGAGGTTGCTCAGTTTGCGAGGTTGCCAGCTCAGCTTTTTCAGAGAAGCCCTCTATCATCAGTAGCTGCGACTGGCAGATGGGGGATTTGCACATAGAGAGGCATTCAAGCTACCAAGGTTCTCTCTCTTCCCCCCCCCTTCCCTCTTTCCCCAATTACTCAGAAATTCCTAAACTAGGTGGAGGTACGAGAGGGCATGAATGCCGCGTCTGTCACCTACAAAGAGGCTTCACAGAACGGTGCGAGCGGGCAGGGAAACGGCACTCCCCGCAGACGGCCTGACTCATAGCGGGCGCCGTGCCAACAGCCTGGCATGAGGGCAGGCAGGGTGGAGACCCGGGGTTTTTTTTGGGGGGGGGAATATGGATCCAAATGGGGGGGAACTGCAACGACCCACAGGGTTCCGGGGACAAACCTGCCCTTTGCCCCCTAAATAGAAACACATATTATCTGCCCCCCCCAGCCAAGCCAGATGGCCGTAAGCAAACCAGAATCTAATCCCAGAAATCTGTGCAGAGAAAACTATTAGTTTGGTGTAGCGGTTAGAAGCATGGACTCTAATCTGGGAAAACCGGGTTCGATTCCCCACTCCTCCACTTGCAGCTCCTGGATGACCTTGGGCAAGCCATAGTTCCATCAGAGCTGTTCTTGAAAGAGCAGTTCTTGAAAGAGCTCTCTCAGCCCTACCTACCGCACAGGGTGTCTGTTGTGGGGGAGGGGAAGGAGTTTGTAAGCCACTCTGAGACTCCAAGTGAAGGGTGGGGTATAAATCCAATCTCTCCTTCTTCTATTACTAGGATATTGGTGTCTGCTAATGGAAGAGCAATGGGGGATGCTGAGGAGGTGGGGAGGTAGCTTTTGGAGCCCCCTACTGGGGAACAATGCAACCTGCCAGTTTTTGCACCCACATGCCCTCTAGTGGGGGAACAACAACAATACACTTGGCATTCAATTAAAAGGCCCTTTCATGGCATGTTCAAACCAGGCTTGGCCTCCTGTGATGTGTGGGAAATGATTCCAGGAAACTGCGCCTTTTTTTGCCCATAAGCAGCCAATGGAAATATTTATGGAGAGGCACATGCTGGTAAATGTTTAAGAGGACTAGTCACTTTAACGGTCGGGTTGGCAAGGGAGACCATGGCAATGATTATTGAAGGCATCGCCTTCACCTTATAACCTTCCCTCAGATAATTTGCCGTACGCACTGTCCCCTAATTCTGTCACGCTAGTCCGACTGGGTTGCTCACAGGTTGCTTTATGCTCTCTGACTGCACTGTTTAAGGTTCTGCAATACTCCCTGAGTCCCACCAAGATGATAAATCAAGTAAATAAGAGATAATAATAAGGCACAACATTTAATCCAGATCGTTTAGCCAACATAGTTTCTACTCAAGGAACATTTTACGAACATAAGAGACGCCACTGCTGGATCAGGCCAATGGCCCATCCAGTCCAACACAGTGGCCAAAAATACCAGGTGCCATCAGGAGGTCTATCAGTGGGACTGGGACACTAGAAGCCCTCCCACTGTTGCCCCCCCCCAAGAACCAAGAATACAGAACATCACTTGCCCCAGCCTGAGAGTTCCTATCTATAGGTAAAGGTTCCCTTGCTCGAAAGCCAGTCGAATCCGACTATAGGGTTGTGGTGCTCAAGCCAAAGAGCCAGCGCTGTCCGAAGACGTTTCCGTGGTCATGTGGCCGGCATGACTAAACACCAAGGCGCACAGAACGCTGTTACCTTCCCACCGAAGCGGCACCTATTTATCTACTTGCAATTTCTTGCTTTCGAACTGCTAGGTTGGCAGGAGCTGGGACCAGAGATGGGAGTTTTCCTCCCTGTTCCTTGGCCACGGCTGCAAAACAGGCAGAAATACGACAGATGCCCCAACATCATATCTCCAGATTGGAAAAGGGTGAGTCTGTGCTGAATTCCTTTCTGACATGCAGTTGTTAAAATGAAACCTTCAGTTTAGATTCTACATCTGGTGCATCCATGTGGGAGAAGGTACCGTGATCACCCCTCCAAACTCATAATCCCACACTTCATTTCTATGTACTTCCGAGAGGCAGATCAAGGTCAGATTGAGGTGACGAGAGAGGAGGTCCTACGACTGAGAGACAAAAACTGATAAATCACCACGCCCGGATGGCATACATCCGAGAGTTCCGAAAGAACTCAAATGTGAACTTGTGGATCTCCTGACAAAAATATGTAATTTTTCATTAAAATCTGCCTCCGTTCCTAAGGACTGGAAGGTAGCTAATGTCACGCCCATCTTTAAAAAAGGTTCCAGAAGAGATCTGGGAAATTACAGGCCAGTCAGTCTGACATCGATACCGGGTAACTTGGTGGAAAGTGCTACTAAGGAAAGAATTAGTAGGCACATTGCTGAACAAAAACTACTGAGGCAGACTCAGCATGGGTTCTGTAAGGGAAGATCTTGTCTCACTAACCTGTCATGTGTTTTTTGAGGGAGTGAACAAACATGTGGACAAGGGGGACCCAATAGATGTTGTTTATGTTGACTTCCAGAAAGCTTTTGATAAAGTTCCTCATCAAAGGCTCCTAAGTAAGCTCAATAGTCACGAGATAAAAGGACAAGTCATCTTGTGGATCAAAAACTGACTAATTAATAGGAAACAGAGAGTGAGTATAAATGGGAAATTTTCTCAATGGAGGGTGGTAAGCAATGGCGTACCACAGGGATCAGTACTCAGTCCGATGCTTTTTAACTTGTTGATTAATGATTTGGAGTTGGGAGTAAGCAGTGAAGTGGCTAAATTTGCAGATGATACGAAGTTGTTCAGGGTGGTGAGAACCAGGGAAGATTGTGAGGCACTCCAAAGGGATCTGTCGAACGTGGCAAATGGGGTTCAATGTGGTCAAGTGCAAAGTGATGCACATTGGAGCAAAAAACCCTAAATATAAATACACGTTGATGGGGTCCAAACTGGCAGAGACTGACCAAGAGAGAGATCTTGGAATCATAGTAGATAACTCAATGAAAACGTCTGCAGCTGCAATAAACATGTGCAACTGCAATAAAAAATGCCAATGCTATGCTGGGGATTATTAGGAAGGGAATTGAAAACAAATCAGCCAGTATCATAATGCCCCTGTATAAATCAATGGTGCGAGCTCATTTGGAGTACGGTGTACAGTTCTTGTCACCACACCTCAAAAGGGATATTATAGCACTGGGAAAAGTGCAGAAAAGGGCAACTAGAATGATAAAAGGGTTGGAACACTTTCCCCATGAAGAAAAGTTAAAACGCTTGAGGCTCTTTAGCTTGGAGAAAGGGCGGCTGAGGGGTGACATGATCGAGGTTTTACAAGATTATGCATGGGAAAGAACAAATAGAAAAAGGGGTACTTTTCTCCCTTTCTCACAATACAAGAACTCATGGGCACTCAAAGAAATTGCTGAGCGGTCAGGTTAAAACAGATAACAGGAAGTACTTCTTCACCCAAAGAGTGATTAACACAGGGAATTCACTGCCACAGGAGGTGGTAGCAGCTACAAGCATGGACGGCTTCAAGAGAGAATTAGATAAGCATATGGAGCAGAGATCCATCAGTGGCTATTAGCCACAAGGCATAGATAGGAACTCTCAGTCTGGGGTAAGTGATGCACTCTATTCTTGGTGCTTGGGGGGAGGGGCTTCTAGTGCCCTGGCCCCACTGCTGGACCTCCTGATGGCCCCTGGTATTTTTGGCCACTGTGTAACAGAGTGTTGGACTGGATGGGCCACTGGTCTGATCCAGCAGTGGCTTTTCTTATGTTCTTATGAGGCCAGGGCAAACATGCCCAACCGTGGCTGCATTGTCCCACAAACAGAACTGTCAGGGCTGCGATGGAAACTGGCAGCGCTAACGCCTCCTCAGGCGCGGCTGTGGGAAATCCACATCCTTCCCTCGGTCATGAAAAATCAATGGCTACGCCTGGGCCTAACCTACCTTTCAGGGCCATTTTATGCATGAGATGCGCATGGGAAAAGCAACAATGATAATTAAATTATTCGGCGAACCGGGATGGGGACGGGGTGGGGGAGGCCGAGGCAGGAAAAACAAACGCAGGGCAGTTTCGTAACAAGACGAAGACGACGGCAGGGAGAAGCCGGGCGAGCGGCTAGAAGGAGACGGCATTCATTCATTAATATACAAGCGCTCCCTTCCCAGGTTCAGTACCAGGCCAAGCAAGCTACACAACTTCCCCGTCCCTTCCCTGCCTACCGAGAGCCCAAACAGGAAGTGATGTCGCCACAGCCCTTGGCCCTTCCCTGTTTTTTCTCAACTTCCTCCCAAACAACCTGTAGGCTGAGGAAGAGAAGAGCTCCGTGCCAGGGCACCTGCGTTCCCCCGGGGCCTTCCCTTCCCTTCTGGCCAAAAGGGGCACTGCCACTCCACCGGGTTTCTAAAACAAAGGAGCAACTTACGACTATTTACAGAGAGCATCGACTTCCTGCAGCAGGAAGTGATGCAAGGGCGGCCGTTGCCACACGCACCAACGCTCCCGCTAAGCTGTGGAGTCTCGTGAGCAAAAGTTCGACTTTGTGAGCGACTGGCATTCAAGCTGTGAGCGGGCGATTTGGCTGCTGCATAAATTAGTTGGCTCTGCAGCCCTCCTTCCTGAGCTAGGGCAAAAAAAATCTGTGAGCCGGAGGCTAAAAAGACTGTGAGCTAGCTCACACTACACTTAGAGGGAACACTGGCGCGCACCGGTCGCAGATCAAAGGGAGACGCACTGGCTCGTGGTTTTGGGTCCCTTCCAAGGTTTCAGGGGATTCGGGACATACAAGGAACTCCGGAGGATCAGGCCGCAAGTTCCCCAGTGCAAAATCCTGTTCCCAGTTGCATCCAACCAGATACCTCCAGGGGAACTACACACATACACACACCCTAATACCCCGGTATAAATCTATGGTGCAGGCTTATTTGGAATTTGTGTACAGTTCTGGTCACCGCACCTCCAGAGAGATATTACGGTATTGGAAAAGGTACAGAAAAGGGCAACTAAAATGATTAAGAGGGTGGAACACTTTCCCTATGAAGAAAGGTTAAAGAGTTTTAGGGCTCTTTAGCTTAGAGAAATGATAACTGAGGGGTGACGGGACAGAGGTTTACAAAATTATGCCTGGGATAGAGAAGGTCGAGAAAGGAGCACTTTTCTCCCTTTCTCACAATACAAGAACTTGTGGGCATGCCATGAAATGAATGAGCAGTAGGTTCAGAACAGGTAAAAGGAAGTCCTTCTTCACCCAAAGAGGAAATCACAGACACAGGAAGTGGTGTTGGCTACAAGCACAGACAACTTCAAAAACAGAGATCCTTAAGTGGCTATTAGCCACAAGATAGAGAAGGAACACTCTGGGGCAGTGACGCTCTGTATTCTTGGTGCTTGGAGGTTGGGTCAACAGTGGGAGGGCTTCTAGTGTCCTGGCCCCACTGCTGGACCTCCTGATGGCACCTGGTGTTTTTGGCCACTGTGTGACAGAGTGTTGGACTGGATAGGCCATTGGCCTGATCCAACATGGCTTCTCTTATGCTCTTACGTCTAGGGCAGTGATGCTCTGTAGTCCTGGTGCTTGGGGGGCAACAGTAGGAGGGCTTCTAGTGTCCTGGCCCCACTGGTGGACCTCCTGATGTCCCCTGGGCTTTGCCCAGTGTGTGGCACTGCGTTGGACTGGATGGGCCATTGGCTTGATCCAACATGGCTTCTCTTACGTCCTTATGTCTGGGGCAGTGATGCTGTGTATTGTTGGTGCTTGGGGGGGGGCAACAGCATGAGGGCTTTGGGTGTTGTGGCCCCACTGGGTTTTGGCCACTGCATGACACAGAGTGTTGGACTGGATGGGCCACTGGCCTGATCCAATGTGGCTTCTCTTATGTTCTCTCCGTGGTGCACTCCCAGTCTCTTATGAACATGGAGGTTACATCGAGTCTCACACTGAAACAGGGCCGTCCTTCTCGAAACGACTCTGAAATCTCCGCCACAGACTGTAGTGTCGGAACTTCGGGCCACGCGTCCCACACTCAAATTACAGCTTGGGAGCAGATCCTCCAAGTTCCTGCGTCGTTGCCGTCTCCCACAAACCCCGGCTTCGGACTCTGGGTAGGACCCCCGCACACACACACATGCCTCCATCTTAGGGACTGCGCGGCCCGTCCCCAAATACTTGCCTTCCCCCCCCTTCAAGTCCTTCATATCCCAGTGGGAACAGCCAGAATGCTCCTTCTTCCCGTTGCGTTTCTCCTGCCCCCTTTGACATCTCCCTGAGATTCCTCTTCCAGCTGCTCAGCTGAGGAAAGCATCGAGGGGGGGGGGGCGGGAGAGGCAAGATTTCATAGGAGCGAAGAGCCTTGGGACGTGCTGAACTTTGGGGGCGTCCCCGGGTGCATTCAGCTCTACGTCCACAAAGCAGTTTCTTCCAGACTGCGCTCACGTCAGTTTGAGCATCCCATCTCCCCTGCCTCAAACACACATTGAGAGCAGACCTAGGTTCTCCAAGACACAGAGAACCAGATTGCCAGATCTGGCCCGGGCAATACCTGGAGATTTGAGGGACAGTGCGGAACCTGAGGAGGAGGACGGGGTATGGAAAGGGAAGGGACCTCAGGAGGGTAGAATGCTACAGAGCCCACCTGCCAAAGCAGCCATTTGGTGTAGTAGTTAGAAGTGTGGACGCTAATCTGGGAGAACCGGGTTTGAATCCCCACTCCTTCACGTGCAGCTGCTGGTGTGACCTTGGGTCAGTTACAGGAGCTGTTCTCACAGGAGCAGTCCTCGAAAGAGCTCTCTCTGCCCCACCGACCTCACGGGGGTGCCTGTTGCAGGGAGGAGAGGGGAAAGGAGTTTGTAAGACGCTCTGAGACTCCTTCGGGTAGTGAAGGGCGGGGTATAAATCCAACCTCTTCTTCTTCTTCCAGGGGAACTGATCTCGGTAGTCTGGAGACCAGCTGTAATACCAAGGTCGTGATGTAGAAGCAGGCGATAGCAAACCACCTCTGAAATGGTGCGTAACGTTAAAAGAGCTAAAACTTCTGGCCGCCAGACAATGTTAGGATCTCCTGGCTATACTACAGACAATGCTATACGATAACAACAACAACAACAACAAAAATTAATTATAACAAGAGTGCCGCATGAGGGAGTGAGCTCCCGTCTCTAGTTCCAGCTCCTGCCAACCTGGCAGTTCGAAAGCAAGAAATTGCAAGTAGATAAATAGGTACCGCTTTGGTGGGAAGGGAACAGCGTTCCGTGCGCCTTGGTGTTTAGTCATGCCGGCCACATGACCACGGAAACGTCTTCGGACAGCGCTGGCTCTTCGGCTTTGAAACGGAGATGAGCGCCGCAACCCTAGAGTCGGATTCGACTGGCTTTCGAGCAAGGGAACCTTTACTTTACCAAATGACAGGAAATCAGTGGAACCCCAACAGAGACCCAGAAAGAGGGTTTAAAAGGCTTCCATCCAACTTCTAGAAACTCAGTGGTGGGCCCAGCAGGCACCTCTCAATCAGCTCTTCGACAGCTTCCTCCCAACCTGTTATTCCCCGCCGCAATTTCCTCCCTACCCAGTTATTCCCCGCCCCTTTCCATATCTGCCTTCATTTTCCATCTCCTTTCCCCTTCCTCGGCTTTTTAAAAAAACCTTAAAAGTCCACCAAGAAAGGACAAGAGGAAGCAGAACACAGCAGTGGGAGGGGTGGGGGGTCAAGAGAAACAGCCCCGGGTCACCTCACACGACCCTCCGGACACATGGTAACCACGTGACTCATCGGCCCCTGTTGTTGTCAGGGACTTTCAACTGTGACAAGCCAGTAGCACGCGTCCATTGGGGGTCCCAGCTCCACGGATGCACACAGAAGGACATTTCCGTCTTTGTACCGTTATTTCTGCAGATGCACTCAGCGTCTACGGCCCGGTGCCAGAAGCGCAACCTCACACACTGAGAGAGGGGCGAATGCAATTTGCTCAGAGCAGGCCAGGACACACGCTTCCATTTCCTGCAGCAGCCGCACGCTTGAAACTCACTGCCTTTTCGTTTTCTCACTTCCCTTTGTCGATGATCTCACTGCTGCTATCGGACTGTAGGCTCCTCAAGGCAGAGACCGCTTTGCCCAGCTTGTGCTGCTCATCGAAGAACTGCTGGGCACACCACCTTAGAAGAGGCATTCACCCCCTTCTCCCACACGCAAGGGTAGGCCAGTGGCTCAGTGGCAGAGCATCTGCTTGGAGGTGGTGGGGAAGACTTCAGCCTGAGACCCTGGAGAGTCATGAAGTGGGGCTGTAGCTCAGTGAGAGAGCATCTGCTTGGCACGCAGAAGGTCCCAGGTTCAGTCCTCGGCATCTCCAGTTAAAAGGACCAGGCAGGAGGTGATGGGGAAGACCTCCACCTGAGACCCTGGAGAGCCATGAAGTGGGGCTGTAGCTCAGTGAGAGAGCATCTACTTGGCACGCAGAAGGTCCCAGGTTCAATCCCAGACATCTCCAGTTAAAAGGACCAGGCAGGAGGTGATGGGGAAGACCTCCACCTGAGACCCTGGAGAGCCATGAAGTGGGGCTGTAGCTCAGTGGCAGAGCATCTACTTGGCACGCAGAAGGTCCCAGGTTCAATCCCCAGTTAAAAGGACCAGGCAGCAGGTGATGTGAAAGACCTCCACCTGAGACCCTGGAAAGCCATGAAATGAGGCTGTAGCTCAGTGGCAGAGTGTCTGCTTGCCATGCAGAAGGACCCAGGTTCAATCCCCGGCATCCCCAGTTAAAAGGACCAGGCAGCAGGTGATGTGAAAGACTTCTACCCAAGACCCTGGAGAGCCATAAAGTGGGGCTGTGCTCAGTGGTAGAGTATCTGCTTGGCATGCAAAAGGTGCCAGGTTCAATCCCCGGACTCTCCAGTTAAAAGGACCAGGCAATGAGTGATGGGAAAGACCTCTGCCTGAGACCCTGGAGAGCGGCTGCCAGCCTGAGTAGACAAGACTAACTTTCACAGACCGATGGTCCGATTCGGCACAAGGCAGATTCCATATGCTCATGTGTAGGAGGGAATGCCTCTTCTAAGATGGTACGTACCGGCTAAACACCTGGCTTAAAAGGAAATGAGGCATGCTGTTCTCCTTCCTACTACTGTTTTATTCAGATATATGTAGATGTAATCCATTTCATGCAACCTTAACTCAGACGGCTTTCTGTAATTGGCCCGGGTGTAATTTACAGAGGTCACCAGGAACAGGTTTAAAGCGTGATGCCTCAAGAGTGAATACTTGAAGCTTCCTTTTGATGCGACCAGCAGGCTGACTCAGTATTTTGCTGCCTACTCGGATTGGTAGAGGTTCTTTCCCAAGGCGGGGACTGAACCTGGGTCCTTCTGCACGCCAAGCAGAGGCTCTGCCACTGAGCCACTGTTGAAACAGAACATAAGAAGATGCCTTAGATCAATGGTTGATCTAGCTCGGTATTTCCTGCTCTGACTGGCAGCTGCTCTCCAGGGCCGAGGAAGAGAAAGGTCTTTCCTAAACACCTGCTAACTGAGTTCCTTGATCTGGGACTGCCCGGGATTGAACCTGGGACCTTCTGCGTGGAAAGCCGGCAGCTCTACTCCTGAACTTCAGTCCCACCCTGAAGCGTCTCCTGCGTAAACATGCAGCTCACACGCATTTCTACAGGAACTTATGAGCAAAAAAAATCAATGTGCCTGTCCTGATTGTGTGCGGCCAGGATGTCATGGAAAGGGGTGCCTCGTCTCTGCACATACAGCACAATGCTCACGCACACACCAGAGCTCTTTGCAAATGCAAGCCTTCCTTCCACATCCCCTCCAATAACAACAACGGGCATTTTTTTTGCAGGGAATACAGCCTGTTATTCCAACGGGGGTGCCTTTTTCGCCCTCGGCCGATTTCCCTCCCACCCCTCAATACAAGGATTTGCCCTCAGTTGTACGTACACCATTTCACACCAACTATTTATCTGATGCGTGATCGAACCTACACCAAAACAAAAATAAAAAAAGGAGAAAGGAAGGGGAAGTACGACTTTGGATAAGGCTCATCACTTGACTGGGGGATGCAAGAAGTAGAGGCAGTACACCAAGGGGAGGACAGAGGGCTTATTTGAGACTGGAACCTCCCTGGGAAGAGGCCCAGCCTCTCCCCCCCCCCAAACCACACCGCGCCTGGCATGCGCTCCAGTATTGACCTCACAGTCTCAAGATGTTGCTTCGGCCTCCCTGGCCAGAAAAAATGTCTGGCATGCAAAACCTTCTCTCCGGGGCAGCTTAAGTGATGAGAGAATAGGAAGGTGGCAGTGAGGGGGGGACGGCCTGAAGAGGGCGCCATCTCCCAGTTCTGTCCTAGGTAAGGCCGACCGGTTGGCCTTGTATTCCAAAAACGCCACCACGGGACAGGATTTCAGGTGTCCCCTAGTTTAGACGCCGGTCGCTTCTGAGCAGCTCTGGATTTTTCTAACATTTCTGCCTCTCTGTTTTCGAGTTCCCCGGGGAAGCTTGAAAGCGAAAGAGAAAGCAGGTCTTCCTGCCCCCAACAAAGAGAGTTCATGCTGCCTCTCGGATGTAGGGCCTAGCGCTCTGAGAGATGCCAATTCCACACTCGCATCTCTGATGATGGAGTTGATATGCACACACACATGAAAACATGAAAACAATACCCAAGATAAGTTCCAGTCCATATTTCCAGGAGCCTGGCCAAGTTACAGGCCTCCCTGCCCGGAGGGAAAAGCCAAACTGTTGTGGGGGGGAGACAGGCCCAGAGAAAGGCATACGGTCCAGTTACATTTCATCCCATATCCCCGAATCCAGTACCACCGTTGTCCCACTGTGCCCCCTTTCAAAACACAGACGCTCTCCTATGCTAGACCCAAAACAAAATCCAGGTCTCACAGCTTGGCGTTTCCCAACCTGTGGGACTCTTCAGACCAATGCTCCTTCTAAGCCGAGGAGTCTCGTGAGCAAAAATTCTACTTTGTTGAGCTACTGGCATTAAAGTTGTGAGTGACCGATTTGGCTACTGCATCAGTTAGTCTGCATCTGGAGGCATCCTTCCTGAGCGAAGACAAAAATAATGTGTGAACCAGAGGCTAAAAAACGGTGAGCTAGCTCACACTAACTAAGCTTACAGGGAGCACTGTTTGTGAGCTACTGGCATTAAAGTTGTGAGCGACTGATTTGGCTACTGCATAAGTTAGATCGCTCTGGAGCCCTCCTCCCTAGGCTAAGACAAAACTGTGTGAGCCGGAGGCTAAAAAAACGGTGAGCTAGCTCACACTAGCTCAGCTTAGAGGGAACACTGGTCCTGACCCCCCCCCCAAATGAGGCCTGTAAAAGGGAGTCCCAGACTTTTGCTGTTTTATTGATTCAGGCATGCTTCATTTCCCACTTTCTTTCAAGTGAGTCCATCGCCATACCAAATAAATTTGGACTTGCGGGTCAGGGCAGTCAATCAGAATGGGGGGGGACGCTGTCGTTGACCAAGAACTATCCATTGTTTAGAAGATACCCCACAAAGCCCTCTTCAACCAAGGTCCCACTTACGAATCATTCACTGCCTAATATTTCTGGCCTGATATTTCTTCCCCCACAAGGCCTTCCCCCACTCACAGACCTCCTCTTTTCCTCCCCACTCCTCTCCCCCCACCCGCCCGGGTTCCCACAACCCCCGATTTCAAGGCGCCTCCCCCGGTTGTTAACCAGAAACAATCCCTCCTCCTTTCTCAAGCCTACGAACTGGACTGTAAAGCTAAAGATCTAAAAGGCGGGGGGGGGGGGGTCGGTGCTCAGACCCATCGATCTGGGAGACCGCTTCGAGCACGCGTTCCCAACGCCAGGGGCTCAAGCCTCGAAGAGTCCAGAGAGCATGTGCAGAGAGCGCACTTCTGCCCCGCGCTCGGTCCCTCGGAGAGAAAGGCGAGGGAGGCGAAACGGAAGCTTTTCTGGATTTATCACTGTGGCGGGGAGCTATAGCGGGGGGGTGGAAATGCCTTTTTGCACATCTGTGCGCATTTCTTTTGCTCCTCTCTGGCGCCACCGTCTCGGGGCTGAGCCGGGAAACAGGTGCCGGGGCCGAGCTCGGGTTCTAAAGCAGCCCCGGTGCCCTGCTCCCCCGAGTCCGGCCCACAAGAGGGTTAAGGGGCAGGACGCGGACGAGCCTGCGCCCCGGTCCCTCTCCAGCGCAGACGCCCGCCGTGGGAACCCTCCCTCCCTCCCTCCCTCCCTCCGAGTGCCTTTCGAACAGGAAGCGCGTCCCCATTTGCGGATTCCCGGGCTCGGCTCGCCTCCATCGGAACGCGCGACGCGGATCCCGGAGCACCGCTCTCACCTGGGCTGGATCGAACCTCCGGAGGGCCCCGGGACTGCGGGCGGGCGGGCAGGCTGGCTGGCGGGGTTTCCTGTTGCTTTCGGGGAGGGGTTGGACCGGGGAGGAGGAGGAGGAGGAGGAGGAGGGAGGGGTGGCAGGAAGCCGCTTGCATTTTCCGGATCCCTCCCCGCCGGTCTCCTCCTCCTTCCACCCCCCCACCTCGGTCCCTCCCCTCTCTCCTCTCCTCTCCTCCGGCCTCCTCGGCTGGCTCGCCGTGCATAGGAATGCGGCCGGCCTGCAAGCGGGAGAGAGGGAAGGATCGGGGCCGCCCAAGCTAGCCCGGTGGGCGAGAGGCGCTGGGAAGGTGTCTCTCTGCAAGGAGAGAGGACGCGCGTGTCACGCAAGGAGCGTTTGCGTCCTCCAGTGGCGGGGAGTTCCACAGGCGGCGGCGGCGGCGGCCCCAGGGTTTGGGGCCCTTGGCCGCAAGAGCAGAGCCGGAGACTTGTTTTATTCATTCACTGCGGCAAAAGCATTCTGTTACCATATTTTAAAATAAAAACATAAATAAACCTGCGGCTGCCGCCATTCGGTGGTCGCGCCGCAGTCGTGTCCGGGAGATTCGAACCCAGCACTTTCCCCGGCGCTCTGCCGCGCTGCGGAAACGCAGCCGAAGCCGGCGCTTCCTGGTGGTTCAAAACAGAGATGTGGAATGCATCACAGCAAGCGACTTTGAAGTCTGTCTCTTAGAGAATGAAGTTTAATGGAATGGCTGCGGTCGACTGGCAGGGCAAAACCGCAGAAGTCCTGCGGGCACTTTATAAAACAATGCATTCGTTGTAGCGGAAGCGTCTCTGGACTTGACCACTCTTTTTTTTTTCCCCCAGATGCAGCCAAGGTAGCGTTGCCAACCTCCAGGTGGTTGGCTGGAGCTCTCCTGAGATCGCAACCGATGTCCAGATGGCAGAGATCACGGGAGAAAATGGCCATAGTTGGAAGGCAGGCTGTATAGCATTCTACCACACTTAAGTCCCTCCCCTCCCAAGCCCCGCCCTCCTCAAGTTCTGCCCCCCCCAAATCTCCGGCTATTTTTCAAACCAGAGCTGGCAACCCTTAATCATAAGATTCCCAAGTTAGTATGGAGGGGCGCGTCATACACGGAATGAAAAGTGTGGACTTATATTGTGTCTGACAGTTCTATGCAAAACTGTTTTAGACGATAGTCTCTATAGGTGGCCTGTATGATTTGGACTGACCCAGAAGTTATTTAGGACACAAATGGAGTTGCCGATGTATACCTGAGGACTGGCGATGTCCCAAAATTACAGCTGGTCTTCAGACAGAGAGCGATCAGTTCCCCTGGATAGCATAACTTACTTGGGAGGTTGAACTTCAGGACATTAGACCCCACTGAGGTTCTTTTCAGTCCCCGAACCCTGTCCTCCCTAGGCTTACCCCTAAATCTACAGGAATTTCCCAACATGGATTTGGCATCCCTCAAAACAAACCCAGTCCCCTGTTCAAACTCCCGTTCTTTTCCGCGAAGCCCTTAAGCATAACCCTCATCCTATAGAATGTGAGTGAATGGATATTATTCGCCCCATTCCACTTCTATTCATTCACTCCCTAAGGTCAAAGTTTCAATTGTAAGCTCCTTGGGGCAGGGCCTAGGCTTTCTGTACCTGGAAAGTGCTATAAATGTTTACTGTAATGGATAAATAATAATATAATAATTAGATCAAGGTGGGTAACCGTGTTGGTCTGAAGCAACCAAACAAAATTAGAGTCCAGTGGGGCACCTTTAAGACCAACAAATTTTATTCAGGAGCTTTCATGTGCATACACATTTTGTCAGACAATGAAATGGAATATAATAATTAGTTAGTTGTTGTGGAGTTTCTGGGCTGTATGGCCCTGGTCTTGGCATCGTAGGACCTGACGTTTTGCCAGCAGCTGTGACTGGCATCCTCAGAGGAATAACACAGCAAGATGGAGTACTCTCTGCGTCAAGGTGAGAAGAAAAATGGTAGGCAGGTAATTTATATCTACGCAGGAAGGTGGGGTAGGGCTGAGTCATTATCATGTAGAAGTTCCCCAGGCTGTGACAGGCTAATGGACATGCTAATACAATAATTAACGCTTTATATTCATTAATATAATAATTAACGCTTTATTCGTATATGCTACCTGGGGGCATTGCGCACCAAAGCACATTAAGCTACAATGGAGTTGTGAGCCACAGACAATGCTGGGGCTTTTTGCAGGGACACACTGAATGAGGTCCCCAACGTGGAGCCCACGGGCACCCGCCAAGTGTTTTTAGAAAGTGGATGGAGCCGGGTAGGCCTTTGCGCTGCCAGGCTTCTGATCGGCCACTGGAAATCTGATCGGCAGTGCAGATTTTTTTAAATGGTGCTCTGGCAGGCTGCCGCCATCACCGCACAAGAATCTTCACTGGTGGGACCAAGGGTAAGGCATGGCAGCCATTTTGTAGCTGGCGCCACCTCTTCCGGCAGCCACTCTGTGGCAGCATCTGCCACGCTGTGTCAGAATTCCAAATGTGCCCGCAGGCTCAGAACGGTTGGGGATCCCCCCCTGCTCTGAAAGATTTGGTGTGGCCTAAAGCTGGTTGGGGGAGCAGGCTTCAGTTCCTTTTGTGGGCTCCTTTTGTACTTCTGGGTTGAATAAGAACCCGGGACTGGGGGCCCATGGTGTATAAGCACAGTATTTATAGGCCATTAGTCAGTTGGAAACTGTTCACAGGATGGTGTAAAGCGGAAATATTGAAATGACAGAACTCTGTACAAAACAGAGGGAAACAATACCATTCATAAACAGAGAGCTAATAAAACAACAAGGCTGAAACTAAGAACCATTTTTTTCAATCCTGCCTTTCTTAAGAGCCAGTTTGGTGTCGTGGTTAGGAGCACGGATTCTAATCTGGGGGAAACGGGTTCGATTTCCCCACTCCTCCCCATGCAGCTGCTGGTGTGACCTTGGGTCAGTCACAGTTCCGTCAGAGCTGTTCTTGAAAGAGCAGTCCTCGAGAGAGCTCTCTCAGCCCCACCTACCTCACAGGGTGTCTGTTGTGGGGAGGGGAAGGGAAAGGAGATTGTAAGCCACTCTGAGACTCCCTTGGGTAGTGAAGGGCGGATTATAAATCCAATTTCTTCTACTTCTTAATAGGGCCCCCGTCCACACACTGATCAGTTCCAAACATGTTCCCCAGAGAGCACTGTGTTCAGGGTCTCAAAACCGCCTGGCCCTTCCAGGTTCCAAACATGCCAGGCTGGCTTCGACCAGGGCCTTTTTAGTGGCGGCTACGCACTGGTGGAATGAGCTCCCAGAAGACACTAGGGCCCTGCGGGACCTTTTACAGTTCCACAGGACCTGCAAGACAGAGCTCTTCCGCCAAGCATTCGACTAAGGAGCCGCACCTAGTGAGTTTAAGACCCTGTGCCCAAGGCCCACCACCGACAGCCTGCGCTTCACCGACCTGAACCGGAACTTGAGACGACAGTCCCAACACCAATGCTGACTATACTCCACATGATTAACTGCTACCAATGGTTCACCATCATTACATAAAATTGCCTACTAGCACTTTATGATGGTTTTCTATGCATATTTATATTTGTTTTGCTTTTATCTGTTTCAAATTGGTATGTAGAATCATAGAATGTTAGAATTGGAAGGGACCTTGCAGGTCATCTAGTCCAACCTCCTGCACTCTGCAGGAACATAGCTGAAAGATAGCCCTACATTCCTACAACATACCCAAAAGATGGTCATCCAGCCTCCACTTGAAAACGTCCAGGGAAGGAGCATCCACCACCTCCCGAGGCAGACTGTTCCACTGCTCAACCACTCTTACAGTTAGGAAGTTTCTCCTGATATCTAGCCAGTAACAACTTCCTTGTGATTTCAACCCATTAGATCTACTCCTGCAATCTGGAGCAAGAGAGAATAGATCTGCTTCATCTTCTACAGGACAGCCCTTCGAATATTTGAAGACTGCAATCATGTCCCCTCTAAGCCTTCTCTTTCCCAGGCTAAACATACCCAACTCTTTCAGCCTTTCCTCGTAAGAATTGGATTCCAACCCTCTCACCGTCCTGGTCGCCCTCTTCTGGATACGCTCAAGCTTGTCGACATCCTTCCTAAAGTGTGGTGCCCAAAACTGGACACAGAACTCCAGGTGAGGCCTGGACCATAGCAGAATAGAGCGGAATGACCACCTCCCGTGATGTAAGCAGCTTTGGTGGGGAGGGCGGGGTATAGATCAAATAAATAAATAACACACATGAAGCCCCCTTATACTGAATCAGACCCTTGGTCCATCGAGGTCAGTATCGTCTACTCTGACCGGCAGTCGCTCTCCAGGATCTCAGGTGGAGGTCTTTCACATCCCTAACTCCCTGGGACCTTCTGCGTGCCCAGCAGATGCTCTCCCACTGTGCCCCGTCCCGTCCTACTCTGTATAAAGACAGCGAAACATCTCTACTGATCTTCAGCCACTCAACGGAACAAAACATTTGTCAGCCTCTGATGAAGGCAGAGCGATACCCATCTCCCCATGCACCGTCAGAACTTCAGCCTTCGAGGACTTCTATCTCTGTGCACAGGGGCGGATGAAGGCTCACTGGTGCCCTGAGCATTGACCAATCTCGGTGCCCCCCCTCCTTTCCACACTGACCCAGTCCATTTTAGTTGTTGACCTGTCTGACCAGATATACAATCAGAGCTATTTTGGGGCAGGAATGCACGGGAACGGAATTCTGGCTGGCTCAGTTGGCCACACCCAGCAGGAACTCATTAGCATAATAGGCCACACCCAACAGCAGAAACTCATTAGGATTGGCTACATGAGGGGTGTGTGGCCTAACATACAAAGGAGTTCCTGCTAGCAAAAAAAAGCCCTGGGTTTTGACCACAAACAAGGTAAACAGAATAAGAAGCAAAAGGTGGGTGTGGCTGGATGACCACACTTCTGGCAACATGGGGGTGTGGCCTAACATGCTATTGAGCTGTACTGTCAGCGTGTGGCCTAATATGCTAATGAGATTCTGCTGTTGGGCGTGGCCTATTATGCTAATGAGTTCTACAAAAAAAAGCCCAGTATACAATGCAGGTTGCGGCAATACAAAAATCTATTTATGGTAACACAATATACTGTACAAACTAAGCCAAGCTTTGGCTACATACAAGTTCTACAAAAATGCAGTACAGCATCTATTTTAATAGTTCACAAGCTAAATGTATCAGAGTTCCAATATTCATGACCTGAAAGGCATTTTTCTACATTTTTTCACCCTTTCCCCAACTTTGTGGTGCCCCCTTTGGCCCCGGTGCTCTAAGCACGTGCTTAAGTCTGCTTAAGGGTTAATGTGCCACCGTCTGTGCAGACTTCTCCTCCTCCCTGCTCCAAGCGCATTGGAAATGGAGTCAACCCGATTAGGAGATCCGACATCAGTGGACTGGGAAGAGATGGTGATTAAAAGGGGGGCGGGAAGCAGCAATCGGGGGCAAAGTTCGTATCCCAGTAACAAAATCAGAGTCCTCGATTCACCAGCGGGGTCTGCATGCCCTTTCGTCTTGGGCCTAACCCACGATTTAAAATCGTCTAGGCCCTTTTTATCCTCACCTGGACAGCCCAGGGTAGCCTGCTCTTGTTAGAGCTTGAAAGCAAAGCAGGGTTGGCCCCGGCTAGTACTTGGGTGAGGGACCTCCAAGGAATATCAGGGCTGTAGTGCAGAGGCAGGTAATGGTAAACACCTCTGGTAATCTCTTGCCTTGAAAACCCTATGGAGCTGCCATAAATCAGCTGTGACTTGACGACATTTTCCAGCACCATCTGGCCATTTTTATCCCTTGGTCCCACTTCTGCCCTCGCTCCTTATCTAAAATACAAAGGAGGTGCCTGGCCACACACGGGTGAGGCTAAAAGAATGGGGGAAAGTTGGGCATATAAATAGGTCAACTCACCCTGCTGAAACTCACTTGAGTAGCATTGGGTCCCTCTGCTGGTGAAGTATAGGCATTACACCTTTTGATTTCAGTGTCGGATAAAGCGGCTGGATTGACGTTCCAGTGACTAGAATTGTATTGTCTGCTGCATGATTCCGTAAGAAGGAAACGGTTTGTCATCTCGTCCTTCTCAGTGTACCGCTTGGCCGTCGCAGGGTCTGATTGTTTATTTGCTGTCTGATAAAGGTAAAAGTATATCTTGTTAGGTTGCATTATCTGCAATTGTAGCAAAGAAAATTTAACAAGGTAATGTGGGGAAGGGGAGATGTCTAGAAACACCCTGACAAATATGGATATAGGTAATTGATTTCTGCATTTGATTAATAAGTTTAATGGGTTTCCCTGTGAAGTTCTTGATTTTAACTAACAATTTTAATCAGCCGTAACAAGAAAGTTTAATTGGATTTATGTTTCAATCCTAAATGTACTTGAGGTAAAGCCATATAATTCTACTTGTGCGCTTTCCTCTGCCGAGTAAATAGCATCAGAGGGTGCATTTTAGATCAAGAAAACAGCCCAGCCGGAAAGGGTTCAAACCCTTCCTTCTCCAGAATTGTTTCCCAACCTGGTTTAGAACTCTCTTGCAGCTATTTTGAAATTCTTAAAAGAATTTTTTACTGTATCTTTATGTTTATGCCAATAAAAGGCTCTGGATGGATTAAAAGAATTTTAAGAAATCATGGATCTCTTGGCATTTCATTTAGCATGACCTTTTATGAGATTTTACATTAATAAAATGTCTCTTAGAACTACACACTGCCAGTTGTTTAAACCAAAGATTTTAAGATTAGAGCTAAATCTTGAGTCTTTTTCAGGTACTTGAGCAACCATCAGGACAATGGAACCCCCAGGGCTTAACAGAGACATTGGGTTCTTATTTCACTGCACATGCTAAGTCACTCAGTTCTCACTTATACCCAGAATTAAACTTTGTTGGTCTTAAAGGTGGAATCAAACTTAGTTCTCACATCTCTCAACTCTTTTATTATCTGTATGCTAATTTGCTGCTGTTCACAGGTCTTACCAACTGCATTAATCCAAACTTAGTTATACTTATTGCTCAGTTACTTATGCATCTTGACTCTAACTAGCCCTTCCTGGGAACTAACCCCGCCCCATATATAAGACTTGAGGAAGTCTGTTTCAATGTATCTGAAGAAATGTGTATGCACACGGAAGTTTATACCCAGAATAAAGCTTTGTTGGTCTTAAAGGTGCCACTGGACTCATACTTTGTTCTGTTGCTTCAGACCAACACAGCGACCTACCTGAATCTATCATCAGAAACATAGTTTCGGACGGTAGCTGTGTTGGCCTACTGTGGAACAGTTAGATTTGAGTCCAGTACCCACTTTAAGACACCAACACAAGTTTCAGGGTGTAAGCTTTACTGTGTCTGACAAAGGGAGATTTGGCTCTTGAAAGTTTATATCCTGAAACTCTTTCAGGTACTTGAGTAACCATCAGAACAATGGAACCCCCAGGGCTTAACAGAGATTTCAGGTTCTTATCTCATGACATATGCTATGTCACTCAGCTCTCACTTATACCCAGAATTAAGCTTTGTTGGTCTCTCAGGGGCCACTAGACTTGAATCTAACTGTTCTATTAGAAACATACATTCAGTGTACTGCCTGCCATTTTACAAACTTTATGCGTTGCCCCATGTTTTGAAAACGGTGCTGTTCAGTATTAATGTATGGTCCTGCTAAACCAGAAGAAGAAGAGACTGGATTTATACCCCGCCCTTCACTACCCAAAGGTGCCTCAGAGTGGCTTACAAACTCCTTTCCCTTCCCCTCCCCAACAGACACCCTGTGAGGTAGGTGGGGCTGAGAGAGCTCTTGACAGAAACTGCTCTTTTTTCAAGGACAGCTGTGCCAGAACTATGGCTTGCCCAAGGTCATCCAGCAGCTGCAAGTGGAGGAGTGGGGAATCAAACCCGGTTCTCCCAGATCTATCAGTTCCGGGTTTTTCAAAATTGGGGTTGCCAGGCCCTGATCCAGAAAGTACACCTAAAGCAAAAGATCTCTAGAAGTAGAAAGAAATTGGCCCTTTTCAAGACCTGGGACAGAAGGCACAGACATCGGTTTACTCCCCCAAGGGCAAAAACGTAACTTGACTAGAGTCCCAATGAAGAAGGGCCAGGCTGGAATTTGATCGCTTGTGTCTGTTTGCTAACTGTGGCCTTCCCTGACCTGCTGGTAACACAAGAGACCTTCTCCATTGTTTCTCCTTTCAGGCACATTTTCTGGTTGGTCCGACAAGATGCGGTTGGTGGTCCAGTTCCGTAGTTTGCGTGGAATTTGCATTGATAAGCCGCACATCTCTGTACTGTGGGACAAAGGGCGTATGGGGAGGGGAAAGGGGAACGTTGAACTACAAATTCAAATATATGTTTTTTTAATCCGGGCAGCAAGTTGTACAAGGGCTGCCACGGTATAAAGAAAGATCTGTCGCTACGCTCCCCTGGCCTCTATGTTTATGGGCATTATAGCAATAGGAGATAAAGCAAGAAATTTAAAATGTTCAGGCTTTTCATTAAAGAAGTATAAAGTCCAAGGGCCTCTGTTAAAACAGGGATAGACTAGCCTTTCTGTTCCCTTTCTGGGAAATCAGAATTTGCATTTCACCTCCATTTTGCATTTAGGGGAATATTCGGACAGTACCCTTTTTAAATACCAGTGTCACTTCTTTTTAGAATCGCCTGTTCTCCATCCTCCCTCCACCTCTCTGAAAGTCAAATTTTTGATGCGCTACGGGTGCATCATTTATTTTATTTTAACAGGTCTTATAACCAGAGATGAGCACCGCAACCCTAGAGTCGGATAAGAGAAATAATACTAAGTAAGGCCTTTTAAAATATTTTCTTTGGTTCTAATTTCTGCTTAAGGTGATAGCCGTGTGAGCAGTACTAGGTAGATAACTGCCATTATAGACAGCACCTGAATTCAGACATCACAAAGAAACCTCAGTTTGTATGCAGCGAGAACAAGACAAAGCCCTTTGCTTTGTGGGCTCTCTTTTCTCTTCTCCCTGTGCATTTAGTGTCCAAGCTGCAAACCAGGAGGTTGTCAATAAACTGCTATTTGCTTAGACATCCAAATTGGGTACTTTAACAAATATCCTTTGTTTCTTGCTTACAAAGTATTCTAAAGCGCTTCTGAAATTTTTTAGTGACACTGGAATGCAGCCAGTACCTTTGATGAAAAGTAGTAACATACTACGGTTCACTGTACACGGCCATCTGTAGCATTCGAGGAAGGGAAACCATTACCTTTACCTGTACATTTTATAGAGGTTGATTTTTTTTTTATCATATGTTATGCACAAACTCTCTGAGGGTAACAGTTGGAATTCACTGTTGCAGGAGGTGGTGGCAGCTACAAGCATGGACAGCTTCAAGAGGGAATCCGATAAGCATATGGAGCAGAGGTCCATCAGTGGCTATTAGCCACAAAGTATAGAGAGGGACTCCGGGGCAAGTGATGCTCTGTATCCTTGGTGCTCGGTGGGGGGGCAACAGTGGGAGGGCTTCTGGTGTCCTGGCCCCACTGCTGGACCTCCTGATGGCACCCGGTATTTCTGGCCACTGTGTGACACAGAGTGTTGGACTAGATGGGCCATTGGCCTGATCCAACATTGGCTTCTCTTATGTTCTTATGTCTGGGGCAAGTGATGCTCTGTATCCTTGGTGCTTGGGGGTGGGGGGCAACAGTGGGAGGGCTTCTGGTGTCCTGGCCCCACTGCTGGACCTCCTGATGGCACCTGGTGTTTTTGGCCACTGTTTGACACAGAGTGTTGGACTGGATGGGCCACTGGCCTGATCCAACACTGGCTTCTCTTATGTTCTTAGTGTTTGATATTGTGAAGGCCTCTGGCCACATACAATAAAATGATTCTGATTCTGTTTTATTTATTGCTTTGATTTCTATCCCGCCCTTCCTGCAAAGCGGGCTTAGGGTGGCTTGCAACAATAAATTTAATACAATCTTAAAATAAGTCAATTAGACCATAAATAACAACATTAATACAATAAAACCAACTTAAAACATTTAAAATGGGCAGTGCAGTATATTCAATTTCAGTTCCTCCAGCCGGGAAATGAGTGGGCCGGCACCGAGCCATAACCTTCATACCCAGACTTGTGACAGCAGTGTGGCAGGAGCACGAAGGCACCATGTGTTACACACTCTGCCTGCACACATGCTACTGGAGAGGATGCTCATTTTGCCAACAGAATAATTCTGTTTATCAAGGGCAGGGGTCCCCAACGCGGTGCTCAGGGGCGCCATGGCATCTGCTGGCACCTTTCCTGGCATACACTGAGCATTTTCAGAAAGTCGGTAGGGCCAATTGGGGCTCTTGACCAGTGGGGTTTTCTCATTGGCCACTGGAGATCAGACTGGCTGTGCAGATGATGATAACATTGTTTTGGTGGCAGCTGATAAAAGGGTTGGAACATCTTCCCTATGAAGAAAGGTTAACACGCTTGGGGCTCTTTAGCTTGGAGAAACGACGGCTGAGGGGTGACATGATCGAGGTTTGTAAGATTATGAATGGGATTGAGCAGGTTGAGAAAGAAGTACTTTTCTCCCTTTCTCACAATACAAGAACTCGTGGGCACTTCATGAAATTGCTGAGCAGTCGGGTTAGAACAGATAAAAGGAAGTACTTCTTCACCCAAAGAGTGATTAACACATGGAATTCACTGCCACAGGAGGTGGTGGCATCTACAAGCATGGACAGTTTCAAGAGGGAATTGGATAAGCATATGGAGCAGAAGTCCATCGGTGGCTATTAGCCACAGGGTATAGATGGGAACTCTCAGTCTGGGGCAGGTGATACACTCTATTCTTGGTGCTGGGGGGGGGCAGCAGTGGGAGGGCTTCTGGTGTCCTGGCCCCACTGCTGGACCTCCCGATGGCACCTGGTATATTTTGGCCACTGTGTGACACAGAGTGTTGGACTAGATGGGCCATTGGCCTGATTCAACATTGGCTTCTCTTATGTTCTTATGTTCTTATGCCAAAACTGTGTTGGTTTTATTCTCTCCCGCACTCCTTTTTCCTCAGTGTGTTTTTTAAATTAGTACTCTTACCCCACCCCCTGCACTTGGCCTTCCTCTGTGTGTGGCTCCACCTCCTGCAGCAGCCATTTTTATACTTGGCTCCACCTCCCACGACAGCCATTTTGTGGTGGCGCCTGAAGGATTGATGGGTTTAGCAGAGTGCTCGAGGCAGGTAACACCAGAGTCTATCTGGGTTTTGTGTGCTGACAAGAAACAAAAGTTAGACATGGGCCCTCTTGAGCTTTGTAAAACCAATATTTATTTTGTCGAAGGCTTTCACGGCCGAAGTTCATTAGTTGCTGTAGATTCTCCGGGCTGTGTGGCCGTGGTCTTGGCATCATAGGACCTGACGTTTCGCCAGTAGCTGTGACTGGCATCCTCAGAGGTATCACACAGAAAGATGGAGGACTCTCTGTGCCAAGGTGAGCAGAAAAAATGGTAGGCAGGTAATTTATATCTACCCTGGAAGGTGGGGTAGGGCTGAGTCTTATCTTGTCGGAGTTCTCCAGGCTATGAACATGCTAATGGAGGAGCTTTCCTGAGGAGGTTCTTTTGTCTATGGATTGTTTCCTTTATTAGAGCCATTTTGGTGTAGTGGTTAAGTGCGCAGACTTATCTGGGAGAACCGGTTTGATTCCCCTCCTCCGCTTACCTGCTGATGGACCTTGGGTCAGTCACGCTCTGCACAGCTGTCTCTCAAGGACAGTTTGTGTTAGGTTCTCAGCCCACCTACCTCAGGGTGTCTGTTGTGGGGAGGGAAAGGAGTTTGTGCGCTCTGAGACGCCTTGGCAGTGAAGGGCGGGGTATAACCAATCTCTTCTTCTCTTTCTTCTTCTTCCTGAGGAGGTTTCCTATTTCTTGAGGAGGTTCTTTTGTGTGTGGAATGGCTATTGAAACTCTAATCTTACCTGTAGTCCTATTGTCAGCATAGAGCATTTTGTGTTTTTCAGGACAGGAAACCATGCCCTGTTTATTTTTAAACTCTCTTCTTTCCTGTTGAAATTGTGTTTATGTGTATGAATCTCAATGGCTTCCCTGTGTAATCTGACATGGTAATTGGAAGTGTTGTCCAGTCTTTCAGTGTCTTGGAACAAAATGCTGTGTCCTGTTTGTGTTAGGAAGGAAGGAAGGAAGGAAGGAAGGAAGGAAGGAAGGAAGGAAGGAAGGAAGGAAGGAAGGAGGAGGAGGAAATTGGATTTATACCCCGCCCTTCACTTGGAGTCTCAGAGTGGCTTGCAATCTCCTTTCCCTTCCCCTCCCCACAACAGACACCCTGTGAGGTCGGTGGGGCTGAGAGAGCTCTCTCGAGGACGGCTCTTTCAAGAACAGCTCTGACAGAACTGTGACTGACCCAGGGTCACACCAGCAGCTGCAAGTGGAGGAGTGGGGAATCAAACCCGGTTCTCCCAGATTAGAGTCCGCACACTTAACCACTGCACCAAACTGGCTCTCTGTTGGAGCCATGGGTGGAATCAGGGGCCCTTTCAGCAGATTGGGAGCTAGACGGAGGGCAGGGAGGCCAACTGTGATGGATGCCCACCGCCTCAATGAGTAATTGAATTGTGGGATTCATGAGCGTAGACGGCTTAAAAGCAGTGGCAGGTTCACCATTAAGCGGACTAAGCATGTGCTTAGGGCACCAGGGCCGAAGGGGGCACCACAAAGTTGGGGAAAGGGTGAAAAAATGTAGAAAAACGCCTTTCAGGTCATGAACATTGGAACTCTGATACGTTTAACTTGTGAAATATTAAAATAGATGTTGTATTGCATTTTTGTAGAACTTGTATGTAGCCAAAGCTTGGCTTAGTTTGTACAGTATACTGTGTTATCTTATTAATACATTTTTGTCTTGCTGCAACCTGCATTGTCTACCTGGTCAGACAGGTCAGCAACTAAAATGGACTGGGGTCAGTGTGGAAAGGAGGGGGAGGCACCGAGATGGGTCAGTGCTTAGGGCACCAGTGAGCCTTCATCCACCCCTGCTTAAAAGTGGGGGTTAGATTGAAGGGACTCTCCATCTACAGAGACAGGAAATCTCTGAAAACCATTTCTTGGAGAGGCAGCAGTCTTTACGCCGGGGCAGTTTGGCCCTCCAGGGCAACTGTTTGGCCGCTGTGTGAGATAATATGCTGGACCAGATGGATCTACTAACTCAAGAGTTGTAAACGAACATCTTCTGATACTCAGGATGGACTTCTACAGTACCCTTTCCTTCCCGGAGGAAGACTAGAACACTGGAGAATTATTTCAGTCTGTCTCTCTGTCTGTATGATCTCCATTCATCAGTTTGTTTAGAAATCGTCCAGGCTGAGCCATTATCACGGAAGCGCAGGAGCATGTATAACGCAGGCCGTGCACAATTCAGAGGAACTCCGGTCTAAAAGCAATGGCAGATTAAACCCCTTCCCAGAAAACTCTTGGCCATTCAACCAGTGATAGAGCAGAGACAGGATTCTGGTATAGTCTAACTAGCTAGGATGGATAGAGATGCAGGGAATGTGTGCTGCCCTCATGGTGCCAGGATGGAGGAAGGCTAGCATAGTGTGGACAGAGAGAAGGTGTCAGGCCAGAAGGAAGGATGATTCCTTGAGTATCAATTTACACATCAAAGTGATAGTATCAGTACAGTAGAAGGTAAGGATGATCAGGGTCTCTTATACTCCCCTTCTGAAGCCTGGGGCTAAGAGATAGTGTGAAGTCCTTCACTTCCAACAGCGACCACCACCCAGTTTCCAAATTCCAAAGGAGTCCATAGGATCAAAAAGGTTGGGGGTCCCCTGCTCTGGTGTACCTCTCACCGCAGGAATCGATACCACCTTTGCTTTTAAATCACAGCAGGCTGCTAGCGGTAGGTCTTAACAACAATTGTCTTGGCCAGCTGGCATCTCTAGTGTGTGGGGAATCAGGTCCTTGTGGCTTCTCCTTCTCTAGCTGGTGACGGGGATTGTGTGTGTGAAGTACCATCAACTTGATTCTGACTTCTGGCGACTGTATGAATGAATGAACCTCCAAAATGTCCTATTGTAAACACGTCTGCTCAGGTCTTGCAAAATGGGATTATGCTGGTCTTCAAGGCTTTTTTTGTCGAAAAAAACCAGCAGGAACTCATTGGCATAATAGGCCACACCCAGCAGCAGAAACTCATTAGCCTATTAGGCCACACCCATGACAGCATAGCGCATTGGCCTGTTAGGCCACACCCCCATGTTACCAGAAGTGTGGTCGTCCAGCCACACCCACCTTTCACTTCTTATTCTGTTTACCTTGTTTGTTGCCAAGACCCAGGGCTCTTTTTGTAGCAGGAACTCCTTTGCATTGTTAGGCCACATACCCCAAATGTGGCCAATCCTTATGAGTTTCTGCTGTTGGGCGTGGCCTGTTATGCTAATGAGTTCCTGCTGGGCGTGGCCAACTCGGGAGCCAGCCGGAACTCCGTTCCTGTGCGTTCCTGCCCAGAAATAGCCCTGCTGGTCTTTCTCTGGAAATCATATTCTTCCTGGGGTGTTTGTGTGTGTGTGTGCGTGCGTGCGCAATTTTCAGGGCAAGAGACATTCAGAGGTGGTTCGCCATCGCCTGCCTTAGTATCACAGCCCTGGTATTCCTTGGAGGTCTCCCATCCAAAAACTAGCCAGGACTGACCCTGCTTAGTTTCTGAGATCTGATAAGATCAGGTGAGGAGGGGAAGGTGTCTCGCCATGCCCCTTGGGCCTCTTTCCAGGGCCCAATGTCCTTCCCCTCATTTCCCCTCCTCTTTAGCAATGTGCAATTGTGTGGTTGTGGGAGGCGTGAAGCATGACCATTTCAGCTGTAGGACAAATTCAGAGTCCAGGGACACCTTTAAGACCGACAAAGTTTTATGCAACGTATGAGCTTTCGTGTGCACAGACGCTTTTTCAAATACATTGGAAGGAAGGTAAGGTTCAGATTTATAGGCAGGGGCTGAACAGCAGATTAACAGGTAACACGACTAAGATGTTTTAAGATAGGTGAAGAGAAAAGTAAATGACAAGCTAAGGTTACAAGGTCAACAGCTGTAAAGCAATAAATATGTCAAAATAGGACTGAGACGCTCCATTCACTCCTCTCAGGCGTGGAGGTCACTTAACAGCATTTTTTCTTCTTCTTTGAGATGGGCGTAGTGTATGTCAGCCAAACATTCCAATATTCCTTGTATTCTAATATACTATTCTGAAAAAGAAATATACTAAAATACAGAGGATGTGTAGTCCTTCTGTATGAGAATACATATGTGAGGGCTGAATGAGTTAGTATACGTAATGAGATAAGAAACCAATATCCCTGTTGAGTCCTGGGGAGGTTTTTGTTCCCAGCGTTGTAATAACTTGCAATTCAGCAATTTCCCTTTCCGTTCCGTTCCTGAAGTTCCTTTGTAATGAAACAGCTACCTTGAGGTCACCCACTGAATGTCCTGGAAGGCTGAGGTGTTCTCCTACACATTTCTCTGCCTCGTGAGACTTTAGCTGGGTTTGGTACGAAAGCCAGCATTCCACACAAGACTGTCTCTGTTTTGATCTGCGAAACATTGGAGAGTGTCGTATCTAGCACTGGGCCCCTTGCATGTGTTTCCGGCATCCAGTTAGCAGAACTTTCGAGTGCAGAATGTCAACTTTAAATGCAAAGCAAAAAAAAAAAAGCCACTTTAGCTCATGAGGTGGAGCAGGAGAGCAACCGGGCGCATCTCCTGATGTCTGCCCCAAAGGGGAAAAAAAAGAAGCCTACGCTTAAAAACAACCCACAAGTCATGCAGAGACTGATCAGAGCAGTATATGGATGCTTAGGACGGTGGTGGGGAGCACGGAGTGGTCGCAAGGAACCCGCAAATCGCAGGATGGAAGGTGGCCAGCAATGGTTCTGTTCCTTGCTCCTCCTGGGGCTCTTTGCAGGTACGGGGAGGCTAGAGGTGTCGACAAATGTTTAGAATGAAAGAAAACAGTGAAGATGAGTGGGAAGGGTGGCACAGGACGCTCAACAGACAAAGCTTTGCTTCCCTCTGCCAGGGAAAGCTTCCTTGAAAGACGCAAACAAAATTTGGCAGGAGGGTGGAGTGGTAACATGATTATAATCCTCTCCGGCTAAGGAAGAGTTGCCGTGAAATGCTGACATGCAGCTTACAGCTGGGGCATCAAAAGGTGGGGCAGCAACTGAGGCTGTTTTCTTTCTGGAGTCCCATCTGATTTGGTTTTTGCACGTTATTGTAAAACAAAAAGGCCTCTTCCTTCTAACAGTGAGTAGTGGCTTTAAAAAAAAAATTAACATGTAAATTTCCTTCCATAACTCGACAGGAATTTAGGCGGCGTGTTTTGTAACGTGCAGACTTACTTAACGTTTCATTAATTGGTTCGTTAACGGATGATCAATCGGTTAAATATTTTAATCGACTGACGATGTAACCTCCCCTGATTCCTTAGGCTAGAAAGATCCTTAAAGTAAAATGGCACAGCCCCATAGAACATAGTGAGTTTCCATAGCTTTTGAACTGCGTTGTATAGAAACTATCATCCCAGGAGAAGTCATAGTTGACCCCAAAGGGATTAACTTTTCCTCCTAACCTCTCCCACTTTGTGTTCCTTGTATCTTCCTACAATGGTTCCCCACTCTCCCAGTAAGTGCTCCTAAAAGTACAATTCAGAGCTGTTTAGTTTCTGTTTGTATGACCCAAGATACTTGTTCATTATCCAGTGTTGTTTTAATAGGCAATATTTTATGGACTGCTAATTGATCGTTTTCCATCTGTTTTATTGGCGTATTTTGTGTTGCGAGTTACCCTCGACAATTTTTTTTTCCTTTTAAGATCATAAATATTACAAATAAATGAAGGAATGTCGGCCACTTAAAATTCATACTTCCTGGAGGTTTGTGTACTGAAGTAAAGTGTCGGGAAAATTAAAATTGGAAATCATCACACATCCCAGATACCATCTATGAATAATTTTAGTTGCAATATAAACAACACTCCTTCCTGAAGCTGACCGCAGCAAGGGGCTTTCAAGGCAGGCGAGAAGCAGAAGTGGTTTCCATGGGTCTCTTCCACAGAGTCTTCCTTGGAAGTCTCCCAAGTACCGACTCTGCTTAGCTTCCGAGACCTGATGAGATTGGACTGGACCACGCTGCCTTCCTTCCCAACCCTTCCTACAATTTCATATTTTACTATTATTATTTTCTTCTCAGTTGGGTAAAACTTGACTCCTCCAGTAGTGACTTCAGTTATCAGGTTTTTGTAGCTACACTTGAGTCCGAGAGTACCTTAGAGACCAACAAGATTTTCGGGGTAGAAGCTTTCAAGAGTCAAAGCTCCCATCATAAGATTTTTAAATGCATAGGAAGAAGACATTGGGTTTATACCCTGCCCTTCACTACCCGAGCAGTTTACGATCCCTTTCCCTTCTCCTCCCCGCAACAGACACCCTGTGAGGTAGGTGGGACTGAGAGAGCTCTCTCGAGAACTGCCCTTGGGAGAACAGCTCTGAGAGAACTTGTGACTGACCCAAGGTCACACCAGCAGCTGCATGTGAAGGACTGGGGAACCAAACCCGGTTCTTCCAGATTTGAGTCCGCGCTCTTAACCGCTACACCAAACTGGCTCTACCATGCATAGGAGGGTTAAATTAACCATACATAAAAAGACAACACATTTCTGAAAGTGCACCTCTGTTTTGAAAATGCTGATTAGCTGTACGCCAGCTTCTTTGGCGGAGATCTCTCGAAGCAGACCTGTAAACAGCTAACCAGCTGGTCACTTGTTCTGAGTAGAAATCTCCTTTTGACATTCAAGTGCAGAAGCTTTTGAAAATGGGAAGGGAGCTGATTCAGTTTCTCTTCTGGGGTGGGGGGGCAGTGATGCTCTGTTTCCTTGGTGCTTGGGGGCAACAGTGGGAGGGCTTCTGGAGTTCTGGCCCCCCCTGGTGGACCTCCTGATGGCCCCTGGGTTTTGGCCACTGTGTAACAGTGTTGGACTGGATGGGCCACTGGCCTGATCCAACATGGCTTCTCTTGTGTTCTTTCTGTAAACGGTTAACATTAGTAAGTTTGGGTAAGAAAGCTAGGTAAAATTTTCATGAGGACTAGGAACTTCTGTGAACTTAATTTGCAAGGTTCTCCTTAAACCCATTCTTGTCTGGGTTTTCAGGAGCTGTAGATTTTCAGGGGCTGCCAAAGCCTGCTGTTCCATAACACGTGTGCTTTCAGGAAGGGAGTCTGAAAAACTGAGTCAAATTGAGATAATGAGAGATAAAGTTATAGACCTGTTGGAGAAATTAAAAACCAATAGGTCTCCAGGTCCTGTTGATCTACAAATCCCTATATGTAACTTAACACTAAACATCAGGGGAAGGCTTCAGCCTCTATACCCTGCTGTTGGACCTTGTAGAAGAACTGGTAAGGCACTGTGTGAGAGACAGGATGCTGGACTAGGTGGACCACTGGTCTGATCCAGCAGGGCTCTTCTTAGGTTCTTATGAGGGCCTCAGCCTCTCTGCCCTGTTGTTGGCCCTCCAGAGGAACTAGTAGGCCACTGTGTGAGACAGGATGCTGGACTAGGTGGACCGCTGATCTGATCCAGCAGGGATCTTCTTAGGTTCTTATGAAGGCCTCAGCCTCTCTGCCCTGTTGTTGGCCCTCCAGAGGAACTAGTAGGCCACTGTGTGAGACAGGATGCTGGACTAGGTGGACCACTGGTCTGATCCAGCAGGGCTCTTCTTAGGTTCTTATGAAGGCCTCAGCCTCTCTGCCCTGTTGTTGGCCCTCCAGAGGAACTAGTAGGCCACTGTGTGAGACAGGATGCTGGACTAGGTGGACCACTGGTCTGATCCAGCACGGCTCTTATGTTCTTATCAGAGGAAGGCCTTGGCCTCTATGCCCTGCTGTTGGCCCTCCAGAGGAACTGGTTGGCCACTGTGTGAGACAGGATGCTGGACTAGGTGGATCACTAGTCTGATCCAGCAGGGCTCTTCTTAGGTTCTTATGAAGGCCTTGGCCTCTATGCCCAGTTGTTGTCCCCCCCCCCGAGGAATTGGTTGGCCACTATGTGAGAAAGGATGCTGGACTAGATGGACCACTGGTCTGTTCCAAATGGGCTTATGTTCAAAACCTGCCATACCACCTCCTGTGCATGCATGTATGCATACACACACACACATACTTCCTTCCCTATAACCAATGTCTATTTCAAAGTTTCAGTCCCCCGGGGGGCAAAAGTACCCTTTTATACAGGGTTCAACATCCGCTCCACCCTCACCTTTTCATTCCTCCCAAGGGTGGGCTGCAGAGCCTGCCTCTGAAAACTGCTTCTCAGCTTTGTTCTGTTTCCTGTCAACAGGGGCAAGGAAAAAGGAACTAAAACCAGCCCAATGCCCTTAAGGGATGCTAGAGAGGGTTGTAAGGGGGAGACATGGTTCAGCGACCTGATCAGCAGGGAAGGAACTGTGGAAGGACAACTGCAGGGGTTGGTCTTTGAAAGTTGATATAGTATAGGGCCACTGGTTCGCAAAGTGGGCCATACCGCCCCCTGGGGGGCGCTGGAATGATGCAGGTGGGCAGTTAGGAGCCTTTGGTGCAATTGGGGGGGTGTTGAATAAAAATATGGGGGCAGTGGAAGCATAAAGAAAGACGCATCCAGGACCTGTCTTAAAGCAGCCTTTTCCTGCCTTCTCCTGGTCTTCCCCGGGATCAGGGAGGGAGGTGGAGGTGGAGAGGGGTCCCCACCAATGCCTCCTTTAAGCTGTGGAGTCTGGTGAGCAAAGATTCTCCTTTGTGAGCTACTGGCATTAAAGTTGTGAGCGGACGATTTGGCTACTACGTACATTAGTTTGCTCTGGAGCCGTCCTTCCTGAGCTGAGACAAAAACGTGTGAGCCGGAGGCTAAAAAAACGGTGATCTAGCTCACACTAACTCAGCTTAGAGGGAACACTGGTCTCCACATCCAATCGCAGTAATAGATTTGCAAATTGCATGTGCACCCTTGTGAGACTGGAGTTGCTGCTGGGCTATTGTGTGGCTTCAGGCCAACAACTTCTTTCTTTACTGACAACAACATCTTTCTTTACTCTGTGCAAATTTGTCACTGCATCTTTTTGCCCACTTCTTGAAGGCAGCTTTCCAGGGAGGCGCTGAGTGAATTTTTTTTCTGAAAAGGGGGCAGTAGGCCAAATAAGTTTGGGAACCTCTGGGACAGGGAGTCAGTTCTGTGAGCTTTCTGTTTTCAGATTTCTGACCCTATTGGGCTGTTCATCGGATGCCCCGTCCTGTTGGTTGTCCCTGACTTACACCACGTAATCCTCGAATCTCAGCGAGAAAGGCCGACCATGAATAACCAGATCAGTACATAAACAATTATTTTATAAGTTGCTGTAGATTTTCCGGGTTGTGTGGCTGTGGTCTTGGCATTGTAGGACCTGATGTTTCGCCAATAGCTGTGACTGGCATCCTCAGAGGTATAACACAGAAAGATGGAGTACTCTCTGTGTCAAAGTGAGCAGAAAAACGGTAGGCAAGTAATTTATACCTACCCTGGAAGGTCGGGTAGGGCTGAGTCATTATCTTGTAGTGATTCTCCAGGCTATGAACACGCTAATTGAGGAGCTTTTCCTGAGGAGGTTCTTGATTTCCCCGGCCAAAACTGGTTTGAGAAGGCTTTTACATCAGTTAGGGCATTACCGTAATGAAGAAGCTCTCGACGTTAATTATGCGAAGACAAAAGTATGCCGCATGCCATCTTAACAACTGAAAAACGATTACCATCGCTAGCACTTTAATGTATTGGATTGTTTTAATGTTTTAATACTAATGCTAAATGTCTTAATTTGGTATACGGTTTTATGGTACTGGGTACCAACTATGGTAAGCCGCCCTGAGCCTTGGAAATGGAAATAATAAATAAATAAAAGTGATGGTTTTTAGGAGAATGCCTAAAATTTCTTGCTGGAGTATTCTTGGCAATTCAGTTAAAAAAATGTAGTTGTTTTAAATATCTTGGAGTAACGTAAGAACATAAGAGAAGCCAATGCTGGGTCATGCCAGTGGCCCATCCAGTCCAACACTCTGTGTCACACAGTGGACAAGAATACCAGGTGCCATCAGGAGGTCCAGCGGTGGGGCCAGGACACTAGAAGCCCTCCCACTGTTGCCCTCCCCCCAAGCACCAAGGATACAGAACATCACTTGCCCCAGACATAAGAACATAAGATAAGCCAATGCTGGATCAGGCCAGTGGCCCATCCAGTCCAACACTCTGTGTCACACAGTGGACAAGAATACCAGGTGCCATCAGAGGCAGCGTGCCAGCTGGTCAGGCCAGGGCACCAGCCCAGACACATGAAAGAATGCTGCCATCAAGTCCAGCGGTGGGCCAGGACACTGGCCCTCCCACTGTTGCCCTCCCCAAGCACCAAGGATACAGAACATCACTTGCCCCAGACATAAGAACATAAGATAAGCCAATGCTGGATCAGGCCAGTGGCCCATCCAGTCCAACACTCTGTGTCACACAGTGGCCAAGAATACCAGGTGCCATCAGGAGGTCCAGTGGTGGGGCCAGGACACTAGAAGCCCTCCCACTGTTGTCCCCCCCCCAAGGATACAGAGCATCACCTGCCCCAGCATCAATTGCTTACCAGCTGTGCTCTCCAATACCTTCTCCTTTAAGGAGACACCGAATTGGAAAGCCCACCTGGCAATGGTTAAATTCTCAGTGCTAAGGATCATAGGGTCAATTATATATTATATATATATTGGAAATTATTCAAGAGCAAGGTAGTACCTCACCTCTTATATGGAGCTGAAGTGTGGCGGTGGAAGGAGAACGTCTTACCTGCCCTTGAGGTCATCCAAAATCAACCAACTTGATTAGGGTCTACTAGTGCCTTAGAAGCCAACAAGGTTTTGCAGGGTGTGAGGAGTCAACGCTCTCTTTGTGTCTGATGAAGGGAACTTTGAGTCTCGAAACCTTATACCCCCAAAAGCTTATTGGTCTCTTAAGGTGCTATTGGACTCTAGTCTAGTTAAAGATGGAGGATCAGTACCACTACAGTTTCCCCCCCCTAGTACCTGTGAACTGGATGGTATCTTTCTGCCCTCGCAAGTACCGTAGGAGCTGTTCGGTTGGAAGAAGAACATAACCCCTCAGCCATCCTTATGCATGGCCAGAGCAGGCCTCCTTCCCCATTGTTTTTGCGCACACTCAGAAATTACCAATTCTCATTGCCCCAGGTTGCTTTTGTGGCACGCAGGACCCCATGACGACAGCCGCTGAGCCATTAAACATCTCATTGTCAGATGAAGGAACGGCAGCGACACCCAATATAACGCTTGGGCCCAAGCGCCCCGGTTCGGTTTCAGGAGTTAGAACAATGAAACAAGATCATCTTATAAAAGTGGCTCCTGTTCGTGCTTCTCGCATAGCCATTGAAGGTCATCGCGTGTCCCTGAAGTGCGAATTCACAGGCCCAAGTAGCGTCAACGTCAATTGGAAAAAATCTTGTTCCCCCAACTGCAGCCAAATCTTTAACGCTGCCAGCAAGAGCAACCCAAACATCTCTGTGGAAGATGGGGATGGATCTTCAACCCTCTTCTTCAGTCAGGCCAAGATCGAAGATTCCGGCATGTACTACTGCATTGTGAGGTCCTTTGACAGCTACGACCAGTCGTGCGGCACGTACCTCTGGGTCCGGAGTGAGTGCAAACGTTGCGCCCCATGGCAGATTATTTTGAAAAATAAGCAAAAGGAGGTGGCCTGTAAATAGCTAATGCATGTCAGAAGGATCAGGGGGGAATCTTAGGTTCTGGAACGGGGGTCCCCAAAATGGTGCCCGTGGGTACCGCTGTGCTCGCCAACACCTTCTCTGGTGCCCACCGAGTGTTTTTAGGGAGTGGGTGGGACTAGGTAGGGCTTTTGACCAGCAAGGCTTCTGATTGGCCACTGGAGATTTGATTGGCTGTGCAGATTTTTTTTTCTCCCATATGTTGCTTTTGGCAGCAGCGGCCACCGCAGCACAAGGGCCTAAACTGCATTCCTGAAGTTTGGCTGTGGCAATCGTTTTGTGGCTGGCTCCACCTGCCGTGGCAGCCAATGTTCCCTCTAAGCTGTGGAGTCTTGTGAGCAAGAATCCTACTTTGTGAGCTACTGGCATCAAAGCTGTGAGCGAGCAATTTGGCTACTGCATAAATTAGTTTGCTCTGGAGCCCTCCTTTCTGAGCTAAGACCAAAATCTGTGAGCCAGAGGCTAAAAAACTGTGAGCTAGCTCACACTAACTCAGCTTAGAGGGAACACTGGTGGCAGCTGTTTCGTGGCAGCCATTTAGTTGCTGCCCCCATCACGCCACGTCAGAATTCCAAGGCTTAAAAAGGTTGGGGGGCATCCTTGCCCTAGAAGCTGCTTTGCAAAACATGGCTATCAGATAGAGCTAAGACACAAATATCTTTGGAATTTGGTTCACAAATTGGAACAGAACTTTAATTAAAAAAAAAAAATTAACGTTGCTTTTGAAATTCTATTTCTGATCTGTGTTTCCTGAATTTTGAACATTTAGACAGCCTGGGGGGTGTACTAGATAAGCTACGTGCACAGCAACCCCGTGGGGCAACCTGCACCCCTCAGGAACATTTTGGGTTGAGAGAACAGTGCAGGAGGGAAAGCGGGGGGCTTCTTCACATTCCACACCGTGTTCCCTCTAAGCTTTGTTAGCGTGAGCTAGCTGACAGTTTTTTAGCCTCTGGCTCACACATTTTTGTCTTAGCTCGGGAAGGAGGGCTCCAGGGCAAACTGATTTATGCAGCAGCCAAATCGCTCGCTCACAACTTTCACGCCAGTAGCTCACCAAGTAGAATTCTTGCTCACAAGACCCACAGCTTAGAGGGAGCGTTGTTTCCACACTATGTTCCTTATCGGAATCAGGTGTCCACGGGCCTGATGTCTGATTATTTGAGTTAGAGAAATCCAGACGCCTTATGTTAAATATGGTAATATGTAGCGTGGGCTTTGGACTCAGGGCTCGGCCCCCTGATTAGCCACACATATCACACCATCTCTCATTTCTCCTGCCTCACGAGGCTCTTTGAGAGGAGAGCGCCATGTGTGGGTCTCCCAGAACAAAGAAACACAACAAACAGCCCAATGCTATGCTGATTTATTTGGAAATAAGGGCCACTGTACTTCAACGGGGCTCACTCCCAAGTGCAGGCAGGATTGCTACTTCAGTTTGAGAGACATTTGTTTAAAAATATTTGACAATGTTAAGTAATGCTGATGTGATCTCAGAAAAAAAGTGGAAACTATTGAATCACCATATTCAATAGTTAGTTCCCCCCCCTTGAGTACCTCTAAACCCGATGCTTGTGCGTAAAGTGGTATCTAGTCACAGCCGTCTTACGGAAACCCCATAGGTATTTTTAAAGCAAAGGATTAAGCAGAGGTGGTCTGTCGTTGCCTTCTTCTGCAAAGACTGTCTTGGTGGCCTCCCGTCCAAGTGCCGTCCATGCTTAGCTTCCGAGATCTGAGAAGATCGGGCTGTACCGTACCATTCCACATTCTCCTAAACCCAATAGCATTCATATTTGGGAAAGCTGGAGGGAAACGTCAGATTAGGAAAACATAACTTCCAAAGGTATGTTTGAAAATTTGAGATAGAGGAAGTTTATGGGTCATTTTTTTAACCTATTTATTTATTTATTAAATAAAAAGCCCAGGGCGGCTTACATCAAACACAAACATAATAGTGTTCCATTAAATAACCTTAAAACCTACTAAAAACCGTATGTTTCAAACAGTATAATTGTCTGAGATGGCGAAGAACTTCTGTTCCCACCAGCCATTTAGGTGAAGGGGTCTGGAGGGCTCAATAGGAGGTTATGAGAGTGCCAACCGTTGCTGTCCTCAGCCGAAGGCCTGGCGGAACATCTCTGCCTCGCAAACCCTACGGAAAGGTAGTATATCCTGCCAGATGTTTTCTGGCAGAGAATTCCAGCAAGTAAGGGCCTAGTCGAGGACAGCCAGACCTCTCTCGGGCCCAGACCACGTGCAGATTCTTATTGCCAGAGTCTTCCAAGGACATATTGAGAGAGGCGGACCCGAAGGTCTGTTTCAGCTACAGTCTCAAAATCACATTTGCACAATGTGGTGGTACAAAGTCAGCCTTCTTTGGTTATTTTCTAGCCATTTCCCTGTGTGGATTTTTAAAACACAAGTACGGGGAGAAAAATCAGAAGTGGCCCCTCTGAATCGGGTTGAGACAGAGCGGACCACCCTAGAAATCAACTCTAAGTTAAGGAGCAAGACATTTAATTTATTTACTAGATTCGTATCCTGCCCTTCTTCTAAGGAATTTTAAGATATTATTGGCAAACACAGACTATAGTCAAGGGACTGAAGGTCCCAACCAGTGTTCCCTCTAAGCTGAGTTAGTGTGAGCTAGCTCACAGTTCTTCAGCCTCCGGCGCACACATTTTTGTCTCAGCTCAGGGAGGGCGGCTCCAGAGCAAACTAATCGATGCAGTAGCCAAAGTGCTCGCTCCCAACTTTAATGCCACTAGCTCACAAAGTAGAATCTTTGCCCACAAGACGCCACAGTTTAGAGGGAGCATTGGTCCCAACGGGCATTTGCCAGTTATCTTTTTCTCGGTACATCACCAACCAAGTCACCAAAGTGTTCTGGGAGCTTCACGATTCCAAGGTATGTGGAGGCCACATCTGGGTCAGGAGGACTTCCCCCCCCCGCTGGTTTCTGCTCTTGAAATGGCCTCTGATAATGCTACATAGTGAACAAGATGGTCATTTGAGAGGGCAGGAAAGACCACCTTAGTAGTCTAGAACAATGTTCTCTCTAAGCTGTGGAGTCTTGTGAGCAAAAATTCTACTTTGTGAGCTACTGGCATCGAAGCTGTGAGCGAGCGATTGGGCTACTGCAGAAATTAGTTGGCTCTGGAGCCCCTCCTTCCTGAGATAAGACCAGGGCTTTTTTTGTAGAAAAAGCCCAGCAAGAACTCATTAGCACAATAGACCACACCCAACAGCAGAAACTCATTAGCATATTAGGCCACGCCCCCATGTCACCAGAAGTGTGGTCATCCAGCCACACCCACCTTTTGCTTCTTATTCTGTTTACCTTGTTTGTTGTCAAAACCCAGGGCTTTTTTGGTAGCAGGAACTCCTTTGCAGGCCAGGCCACACACCCCAAATGTAGCCAATCCTAATGAGTTTCTTCTGTTGGGTGTGGCCTATTATGCTAATGAGTTCCTGCTGGGCATGGCCAACTTGGGACCCAGCTGGAACTCCGTTCCTGTGCGTTCCTGCCCAAACATAGCCCTGGCTAAGACAAAAATGTGTGAGCCGGGAGCTGAAAAACTGTGAGCTAGCTCACAGTAGCTCAGCTTAGAGGGAACACTGGTCTAGAACCATTGAAACAGCCTCTGGGACCGAAGCAGAGATGCGTTAGCAAGGAACTGTCCCCTCCTCTCATTGAAGTAATCACAGATAACCATTTCTCAGACGGTCACTTGTCATGAACTGCATGCAAACTCTTGGTAAACTAGTTATCTGTCATCCTAACAGTTGTGAGCAGAATTCTACCACTGCATTATTTCTCCACATTTCTGAGCAGCTATAAGCGAGGCAAAATTCTCATCACTTGGCAAGGGAATACAAACACCCAAATTATTAAACGGACATAGAGTTTTGTATCGGGAATTGTATAGTTTTGGCTAAGTAAGGGATTTCCTGCACTGAATCCTTCTTGAGGGATGCAGTGTGTTTAGCTAGCAGGTATGTTCTGGGGGTGTAAATGGAAAACCCCGACATGAACACATACTATTCAATTATCTTTTATTCTGCCCTTCCTCCCAGGAGCTTAAGGTGGTATCTATGGACCTGAGCACTTTATCCTTACCACAACCTTGTGAGGTAGGGCTAGGTTGAGAAACACTGACTGGCTCAAGGTCATCCACTAAGCTTCATAAACCAAGCTAGGTTCGGTACTCCAGTCAAATGGTATCTTGGACAGAGCATCTCCTTTCCCCCTCCCTCTGTTAATACTCCGCCACCGCATATGGTCAATTGGAACTTCCGTTTCCGCTCTGAAAGCGCAGTTGACCCGTGACACGAAGGCCTGTCAGCTGACACAGCGTCACCTCTGAAGTCTGAAAAGTCTTCAGAAACTTTGGACAGACTTTCAGTGTGTCACATCCAGGGCTCCCTCTAAGCTGTGAGCAAAAATTCTACTTTGCGAGCTACTGGCATTAAAGTTGTGAGTGAGCGATTTGGCTCTTGCATCAATTAGTCTGCTCTGGAGCCCTCCTTCCTGAGTGAAGACAAAAAAGTGTGAGCTGGAGGCTAAAAAACCGTGAGCTAGCTCACACTAGCTCAGCTTAGAGGGAACACTGGTCACATCTATGCCCTTGTGGCTCTCTAAGCCTTTTAACAGAATTTCTGCTGGGAGGTTTGGTGTTGTAGTGTACACACAGAAGACGGGTCCCTTTAGGGATAGCCCTATGCTCATAATGGAAAAGCAGATGTCATCCCATTGACTGGGACAGACTTAAACACACAGGCATTGAAACAAAATATAGTTAAACTCTGTTTAAATCCTATTGAAACTGCCAGTATGGCCAATTAATTACAACTTCTTTCTTAAATATATTCACATACGAGTAGACCAAGGTTAATTTATCTCTTGCTTTTCTTTCCCTATGAAACGCAAGTCAATGTACATATCACTTGCGTTTCATCGGGGAAGAAAAGCAAGAGATAAATTAACTTAGATCTAAAAAGGTAAAGGTTAAGGTTCCCTTGCTCGAAAGCCAGTCGAATCCAACTCTAGGGTTGCGGTGCTCATCTCTGTTTCAAAGCCGAAGAGCCAGCACTGTCCGAAGACGTTTCTGTGGTCATGTAGCCAGCATGATTAAACACCAAGGCGCACAGAACGCTGTTACCTTCCCACCGAAGTGGTACCTATTTATCTACTTGCAATTTGTTGCTTTCGAACTGCTAGGTTGGCAGGAGCTGGAACTAGAGATGGGAGCTCACTCCGTCTTGTGGCACCTGGGTCTCGAACTGCTGAACTACTGACCTTCCACAGCATGCAGTTCTCTGGGCCCTGACCTAAATGGCTCAGGCTAGCCTGGTCTCACCTGATTCCAGAAGCTAAGCTGGGTTGGCCCTGGTTAGTATTTGGATGGGAGACCGCCCAGGAAACCCAGTGTCACTACGTAGAGGCAGGCAATGGTGAACCACCTCTGAATGTCTCCTACCTTGAAAACCCCACAAGGTCACCATAAGCTGGCTATGACTTGACATCATTTTCCACCACCACCAGGTTTCCCTGGATCAGGTCCATGTGTATTATAGGGCTTGTATGTTTCCTACATTGTATGGATGGTCTCTCGGTCCCAGGCTTTTATCAAAGCAAAAACTCCTATCAGACAAAATTATTCAAAGTGATACATCAGACGGACCAATATTTTCCGAACACAGAATTAGGGTTTTCCTTTGCATTTGTTGTTATTGCTTCCGTGATGTTCACATGGGACTGAAGGAATGAGCAAAAGGGAGGTCAGGGTTGCTATGGGGAGCCTAGATCAACCAACCCCCCCACGTCTCTTGCTTCCTTTCTTCTAGGACCTCGCCCCACCTCCTTCCTGAATATAAGAGAATCCGTCAAGAACAAGATCATCACAGTTGAGGGTTTCCTCCTACTCATCTGTGCCATTGGGCCGGGTCTTTTTCTCCTGTTGAGGGTGAGCCATTCCTTCCCGCTTTTGCAAATACACACAGACACGCACGCATGGTATGACCCGTTCTGAGCCTGTCTGCCTACAGTTTCCAGTCACCAGACCTTGTTCCGCTTTAGCTTGCTATATTAAAGAGTGTTCCTCTCCCTTCCTCCCCAGACGGTAACAAACTTTGATGGAATCACTGGTAAAAAAAAAAAGGCAGATTCATCAAACCATTTTAAAGTTCTGCCTTGGTAGGTAGGCTTTTCATTCGATCCACAGTTTTGTTTCCTTTATTTTGCAGGACGGACCTCTATTTTGCAGGGTTGGGCACAAATCCAACAGCCAGCCCACCATCCCCACTGGGAGTTTGTGGGAATCAGGCTGGCCAAGAGGGCAGGCTATCAGCATTTTATTCCAGCCTTCCTGCAAGGAGTTCAAAGTGGCTTCTTTTGATCCTCACAACAACACTGTGAGGCAGGCTAGGCTGAGAGTAATTAGCCCAAGTTACCCTGTGGGCTTTCACTGTATAGCAAGTCATCTGAACCCAGTCCTCCCAGATCCTAGTGTGACATTGTAATCACTGCACCACACTGGCTGTCAATGCTCTGTGGACTGTTGAGCCCCAGGAAATCTTATGCAAAAGAACCTCCTCAGGAAACAGCTGATCTATATGCAAAAGAACCTCCTCAGGAAAGCTCCTCCATTAGCATGTTCACAGCCTAGGGAACTCCTACAGGACAACTGACTCAGCCCTACCCCACTTTCTTGAGTCGATATAAATCACCTGCCTACATTGTAATCACTGCACCACACTGGCTATCAGTGCTCTGTGGACTGTTGAGCTCCAGGAAATCTTATGCAAAAGAACCTCCTCAGGAAAGCTCCTTCATTAGCATGTTCACAGCCTGGGGAACTCCTACAGGACAACTGACTCAGCCCTACCCCACTTTCTTGAGTCAATATAAATCACCTGCCTACCATTTTTCTTCTCACCTTGACACAGAGCGTACTCCATCTTTCTGTGTTACACCTCTGAGGATGCCAGTCACAGCTGCTGGTGAAACGACAAGTTCTACAATGCCAAGACCATGGCCATACAGCCCGGAAAATCTACAACAGCTAATTGCTGTGTCTCTTAGATAAAAAAAATAATCTGAGACAAGTTGGCCTAAAGCCACTGGTAATGGCTACTGATAAATCAGCATTTTAAACTGAAGACCAATTCATGTAATTTTGACTCTCTGCAATACACCTTAAGGTGGATATATATGTGAAATGGGCTGCAGTCCACAAAAGTGTACGCCACGATAAATTTTCAGGCGCTTGAGGTTATTTTGTTTTCACTGCAACAGACTAATATGGTCATCCTACCAATGTTAACCCACTTAATCAACATGCAGCCGCTTTTCGATCTAATCACTGCTGGTAGTTTGGATTTGCGGGAGGCGAGAAGCTGAGAAATCTCTTTTCTCCCTTCCCCACCCCTAAGAATTATAATCAGGGAGGAAAGACAGCTAGATGATGTCATGTACACTCATGTGAAATGTACGCTAATTTGATATTACTGTGTAGTTGGACATAGGTCTCACTCACACTACCCACTGTGCCCCTTTGGTCATCCGAGTGGTCCTCAGTGTCTTGTTTACTTCTCTTTGCAGAAGAGATGGGAAAATAAGAGCCTGCTGGAGGCCAAGAAGAAATATGAAGAGGAGAACCTGTACGAGGTAACTCAGGGAAATGATCTGTACAATGGGATGGGGGCAGATTTCAGAGATGGGGATGGTTTATTCGTAAGATAATGAGAACAGGAATCCCAACCAGCAGCCGCCTTCCTCTGTAGCAATAAGCTAAATGAGTGAGCCGCACCTGTGGGGATCTCATGGCTTTCCAAAAGAATCAAATAGCTTTGATCCTGATCAAGCAGGAAGTGCCCAACAATATTGCCCATTTCCTGTTTTGTTCTTGCCACCAAGTCACAGCTGACATATGGCAACCCCGTAGGGTTTTCAAGACAAAAGACACTCAGAGGCAGTTTGCCATTGCATAGGTAAGGAATAAGTAGGGAAGAAATAGAACGCAGAAATAAGAAAGAGAGAGAGAAAGTTGGGATCAGAAGTCAGTAGAGGGATAAGCAAAGCCTAGACCGAGCAGCTCTACCTTCTGAGGCAGGAAAAGAACTGAGCCTAGGATGAGGCCCATCACAGGAAACAGGAAGTTTGAATTGTTTCTGCCTCCCTGAGTGATGGATGGGAATCGTCCACAAGATGACCTCCACCTCAGAGGGAGAACCCCCTCTGACCTCAATGTAATGTAGAAACAAAAAATACCGAGATAATTACAGGGATGAACTCGAGTGTAGTTAGGGCTGCCACATCCCCCCAGGGGGTGGGAATTCCCCCGCTAAAAGGGTCCCCAATCCACCAGTTGGGATCCTGGCTGACGGGGGAACCCCACCCCCGAAGTGGCCAGATCGGGCAAACGTGGCCAACGTGATGACGTAGACCGGAAGTGATGTCATCACGCTGGGCACGTCGCTGGGTGACACTCTGGCAATCACCCCGGAAACTCTATGATACCATAGAGTTTTCAGGCCAGTTGCTAGAGCATTGCCCGGCAACGTGCCCAGCATGATGACATCACTTCTGGTCTACGTCATAGAGGCTATAAGTGAAAACACGGAACTCCCACACTTTTGTTAACCCTGTCCAGGCCAAAATGGGCATTACACAAACAATAGTACCACAATAAACAGTGGGATGCCTTAAAGGCAATCCAGAACAATATTGTGGAAATCCAAATGCAGAGATAATGTGCACATATTAACCCGTTCTGGGCCAAAACACCTCCGGAACACCTCAGAGCAGTTCCAGACTGTTCCGGGGTGTTCCAGAGGCAGTTTGCCCTGGAAAGGGTTAATAAAGGTTTGAGAGCTCCACATTTCCACTTCTAGAATATTGTTCTGGAGTGCCATTAATGCATTCCAGCACTTTTTGTGGTACTGTTGTGTGTTTCATGCCCATTCCAGCCAGTTCTGGGGTGTTCCGGAGGCATTTTGGCCTGGACAGGGTTAATAAAAGTGTGAGTGTTCCATGTTTTCACTTCTAGAATATTGTTCTGGAGTGGCTGTGATGCATCCCACTGTTTTTTGTGGTACGATTGTTTGTTTAGTTTAGATTCTGGCTTTTACCTGATAATTACAGGGGTGCGCTCATGTGTAGTGTAGAATGTAAGTTTGGGGACAGGGTTGAACCAGGATTTAAGGTCTAGTGTGAAAAGGACGACACAGTAAAATTCAGTTGCAAAGTGCTATTGAGGACTGAAAGTGTGTTATTTTGTGTGTGTGAAAGCACCCCTTAGGTCAAGGCCACCTTCTTCTTACTTTTATTTATTGTTCTTGTAGGCTTCCTTCTTAGTTACCCAAGGCAGCTCATTTTGTGACATTGGGATTGTATTCTGATGTTTGCTGTGGTTCATCCCTCTTGCTCTGTGGACTGCAAAAAGATGACAAAATTGCCCTCCTAACAGTTCAATCCTATGCATGTCTTCTGAGAAAAAAGTCCTACCAAGCTAGGTTAGGATCACAGCCTAGAAATACTTGCTTCTTCAGAAATGTCTTGTTTCTTCCCTCCCTAGGGACTGAACCTGGATGAATGCTCCATGTATGAAGACATCTCACGGGGGCTGCAAGCCACCTACCAGGACATAGGCAATGTCAAAGTGATTGATCTGCAGTTGGAAAAGCCAGAAAAACCATGATACCTTTGCCTTGCGTTCTGTTTCCAGAAACCTACTACAAAGAACCATTTTTTTGATTCCTAATTCTTTTAACAGTATCCTACAGACAAAGCAGGGGGGGAAATATGTATTCTTCTCTCTTGGATGCTGACAGTTCGTGTAACCATTTCAGCTTTACAATAAGGAAGCTGAGGGAAGTGGTCTAATAATGTAGTATCAAAGATCTGGTATTAATAGGAGAACATAGCAGAGGGGCTTCTTTAAGATTTTAGTTCTCCCGGCAAAATATCCCAGTAAGAACTATCTTGTTTGCAATGTCCCCATTCTGTTTTCCGTTTATGATTCCCCATGAACTGCTTCCTGATTCCGAAGAAATGGATTCTAAGCCATAATAATGCTGTTTGTTTCAATAATAATATTCAGAGAATGCATCTGCCAAGCATACAGGATTAATTCATATTTTCAGTGCTCCCATCTTCCCTTCAGACATAACATTTGCAGAGCAAAGGAAGCTTTGAAAGTCCCCTTACTACATGCATCATCCTTTTCTCTCTGGGATCATGTTAAATGGTCCTACAAATCTGCTGCAAAACCAAGCTATGTTCAGCCCCTACTGGGTAATATCTATAGCGCCACCTAGTTCCAGACCTGAATCCTCCGGTTCAGATTTTATAACGGCTTAAAAGAATTTCATCATTGAAAGCAAAGGCTGAACAGTTAACAGATAAAGCGGCACTTTGGTTTTAAGAGGTGGGCATCTCATTTAAAACATGCAGAGGGGAGAAAAAAGACTGTAAACAGCTTGGTTTCGTTTTCTAGCATAAAGCCAAAAGGGCCTCTGCTTCAGCGTCTCTTCTGTCTTCACCACCTTTGAGGTGTTTTCATACTGTCCCATTCTGGGAGAGTTATTGTTCTATATCTTCTGAGTAGGGTTCACTAAAGGGCTCCCCCGAAATTCTTCTGAGGCCAAAGCAAGGACAGAACGAACTGGGGACACTTGAGGCCGATGAGTCTGACTTGTAGCTAAGGATGTATACGGTTCCATGGACCAGTGGGTTTTGATTTCCAAAGGGACCAACAAAGAAATGACCAGGCCTTTCCAAGGGCCTGATCATTTCCCAGAAGTATTGTTCTAGTAGCCTTGTCTCCTTATGGTGGCATGCAAGGCTTTGGATGTGCACTGTAATTGACAGAGAGGAGAATCACAAACTATAGCAATACCCCAGCATAGTCTCTTCAGCTCAGTTCTTAATAGAACCCTGAATCATCTTGTAATCCTGTATTGCTGTAACTATAGCCTACGTTTTCTTGTGTGCTTTGAGGTGTCAATAAAATAATCAAATCTGATTCTCTTTCATTATGCTTGCAGATAACGAGAGGATCATTTGGCAAATAAAAATGGGGGGTGGCTTAGTCCTGAACTAAAGACAGAAACATGTGTAATGCAGTCCTGGTGGCTGTCTTAGAAGAAAGGCAACTTTGGTAGGCGGTAAATTGAAATGGAGAAGCAGTGAGAAGATGATTGCCTCTTCCTCCAGCACTACCTTCCAAATGGCTTCCCCATTTCTAATTCCACATGATTTTTTTACCAGCTAAACATGTAGCAGAAACTGCCCCTCAGAGTAGTAAAAGAGGGGCAGGACAATAGCAGATTGGTTGAAGAGCTACATAATTCTGTAATCATTCGAAGAAAATAATTTGAGAGAATATTAAAGGTGAAGGACATTCTTAATCACAGAGATAAACTGCTGGGCGAGGTTATCAGATTCGGGCTAGATTGTCACCAATATGCAGATGGCACTCCGCTTAATCTCACATTTCCGGCTGATCCCAGGGAGGCTGTAGAAAATTTGAAACCCTGAAGCAGTGCCCGGAGGCATTTTTGGAGTGGATGCAGGCTAATAAACTGAAGTTTAATCCCGAGAAGACAAGAAGTGCTACAGGGTGAATGCAAAGTCTGACCCAGGGTTTAAGGTGTTAGTTGTTCTGGATGGGATTGCACGCCCCTTGAAGGAACAGGTCTGTAGCCTGGGGGGGGGGTGCTCTTGGACCCAGGCATACTGCTGGATATGCAGGTGGCAGATGGGGTCAGAAATGCCTTTTACCAGTTTCAACTGGTTAGCCAGCTGTGGCATTTCCTATACAGCAAAGAACTGACCCTGTGGTGCATGTCCTGGTTACATCTAGACTAGATTAGATTACTGCAATGCACTCTACAAAGGGCCGCCCTTAGGAAGTGTTTGGAAACTTCAACTGATGCAGAATGCTGCCACTAGGATGTTTACTGGAGTGGGTCAGTCCAGCTTCGGCCCATCTATACTGGCTCCCTGTTCGTTTCTGGGCACAATTCAAGGTGCTGATGATGACTTTTAAAGCCCTATATGGGGTTCAGGACCAACATACCTATAGGACCATCGACTCCCTATGAACCTACCCAAAATGAGGTTGCACTTATCTGTAACCGTTGTTCATCGAGTGGTCTTCTGTGGGCCCGACTGGGGACTCGCAGTCGCAGGCTAGCCACAGAAAAGATTTCCAAGCTTTCTAACGGACTAGGAGCACCCCTCCGCCCTCTGGCGCTTTCCTGCCAAAATGCTCACATGACCAGGAGGAGGGGCGCTGCTCCCTCAGTTCTCTTTTTGCCGCCGTGGAGAAAAGATCTCCACTGCTGTTCTCTTGTGTTTTTTCCTCACCTCAGTTCTGAGGCTGAGGAGACTTTTTTTCCTGTTAACAGTTTTTTTATTCTAGTGAATGATAAAATACATCTAAAGAAGAATTTTTTTGTGGATTTCCATCAGTGTTCCCTCTCAGCTGAGTTAGTGCGAGCTAGCTCACAGGTTTTTTTAGCCTCCAGCTCACACATTTTTGTCTTCACGCAGGAAGGGAGGGCTCCAGCGCAAACTAATTCATGCAGGAGCCAAATCGCTCGCTCACAACTTGAATGCCAGCAGCTCACAGAGTAGAATTTTTGCTCACAAGACTCCACAGCTTAGAGGGAGCATTGGTCCTTATGACTAAAAACGGTGCTGATAAATGGCCATTCACTGTGCCTTGGCTGCCTAGGGGGTTCACACAGCAAAGCTGCCTGCTCTTGCTGACACCAGTTTCCCCTGAAGGCCTGTGCAGAAAGGGCTGGACTCAGAAGAGCTCTCTGCAAAGGCTTCCTCCTCCCTGGTGAGGAGGGGTGGGAAAAGAGCCTGGCCTCAATGCCCCTCTTTGGAGGTTTGCCTGTGTTCCAAGCAGCCTGATGAACCTTCTTTGGTGCCAGTGGGTGAAGATTTTTCTGTTTGTTCTGGCATTGCCTCAGTGATCCCTCCTTCCTACCCAATGTTTTAATTGTTGTTCTGTGCCTGTGTATATATTTTGGCTTTGGTTTTAGTGTGTTGGTTTTGAAATGTGATTTCATTAGATATGTTTTAATTTGTTATCGACCCGGATGGCCCTTCTGAGGGCCAGAAAGATGGGATATAAACTTTTGTAAAATAAAGTTATCGCAGTCATACAGAATGTAAGCATTTTCCCCATGGAAGCATTTGTTACCGCCTTTATTTGTTTTGCATTAAATGAGAAGTGACAGCATTTCATATACAGGACTGCTTTAATTTATTTTTTTTAAGTACTCACTCTCACTGTACTAACATTGGTTCTGCTTCCTATATCAAGTAGGAAAAATGATTAACGCACAGCTGGGACAGGAAGAGGCACAGCTTTTTATCCCCGCCCTTAAAAAAACACACCACAAAACCAGAGCTGCTATATTGGAACGGGATGCCCTTTATTAAGACCTAGCAACATGGCTACTCTTCTGCATGCATTCGCTTGTGCTGGGCCAGGTCTGATGATTGGGAGAAGCTTTTCCCACACACGCTACATGAATATGGCCTCTCTCCTGTGTGCGTTCGCTTGTGCTGGGCCAGGACTGATGACTGGGAGAAGCTTTTCCCACACACGCTACATGAATATGGCCTCTCTCCTGTGTGCGTTCGCTTGTGCTGGGCCAGGACTGATGACTAGGGAGAAGCTTTTCCCACACACGCTACATGAATATGGCTTCTCTCCTGTGTGCGTTCGCTTGTGCTGGGCCAGTGACTGATGATAGGGAGAAGCTTTTCCCACACACGCTACATGAATATGGCTTCTCTCCTGTGTGCGTTCGCTTGTGCTCGTGGCCAGGTTTGATGACTGGGAGAAGCTTTTCCCACACACGCTACATGAATATGGCTTCTCTCCTGTGTGCGTTCGCTTGTGCTTGGCCAGGTCTGATGACTGGGAGAAGCTTTTCCCACACACGCTACATGAATATGGCTTCTCTCCTGTGTGCGTTCGCTTGTGCTTGGCCAGGTCTGATGACTGGGAGAAGCTTTTCCCACACACGCTACATGAATATGGCCTCTCTCCTGTGTGCGTTTGCTTGTGCTGGGCCAGGACTGATGACTGGGAGAAGCTTTTCCCACACACGCTACATGAATATGGCTTCTCTCCTGTGTGCGTTCGCTTGTGCCTGGCCAGGCTATGACTGGGGCTTTTCCCACACACGTCATGAATAGGCTCTCTCCTGTGTGTGTTCGCTTGTGCCAGACCAGGTCTGATAGTAGCTGAAGCTTTCCCCACACACGCTACATGAATATGGCTTCTCTTCTGTGTGTGTTTGGTGGGCCAAGTATAATTGTCTTAAGGCTGCCCCACCTTCACTGTATAAAGAAGGAATTTTTCTATGGGAATTGTTCACAGTTCTATTGTCTATCATTTTGTTCCTATCTTTAAAAAGTAGCTTTTCTTCTTTCTCGTTCAATCCACTAGGTATTAGCTGCTGCAATGCAATACTATAAGCAGCACTTGTAGTTTTGAATAGAGACACCTCTTCCAGGGCATTTTTTGGTTCTTTACTGTATATTCCATAACCAGAATGCTTCCACTTCATATGTTGGCTGAGGTAGTGTTTGGAAGTGAAAGCAATCTCACAACAGGAACACTGATGACTGGCTGTATCTTGCGGCGGTATCAAATGTGAATTCTGGCAATGTGCTATTTGCAAAAAAAAACAACCAAAAAAATTTTTTTTTGGTAATGCACCTTGAGTCTCAGCAAGACAGGGAAACTATACAGTAAATAAATACCTTTTTAAAATTCTGTTTTCTTCAATTTTGTTGCAATATTTCTTAAATCCTGTTTCATACAATCGCTTTGGAAAGACTGCTGTTGAACCTTTGGATGCCAAATGGATGGGAAGGTGTGCATTCTGCAAGTCTTGCCACTTCAGTGCCATTGTTTGTGCCTCAGTTGCCATAACCATGATTTTCCTACCACCAAAAGTTTTTTTTAATCAATCAGTAACTGATTGATCACTATAGTGTTTTAACAATCTATTGCTACAATCTACCAATTCCCCGTCTTCATCCCTTTTAATTTTTTAAAATGAAAGTTGGGAGCTAGTAGGATTACAACAATAGATTGTAGCAACTGCCAGGGCTTTTTTTGTAGAAAAAGCCCAGCAGAAACTTATTAGCATAATAGGCCACACCCAACAGCAGAAACCCATTAGCATATTAGGCCACACCTCTGACAGCACAGCTCATTAGCATGTTAGGCCACACCCCATGTTACCAGAAGTGTGGTCATCCAGCCACACCCATCTTTTGCTTCTTATTCTGTTTATCTTGTTTGTTGTCAAAACCCAGGGCTTTTTTTGTAGTAGGAACTCCTTTGCATGTTAGGCCACACATCCCTAATGTAGCTAATCCTAATGAGTTTCTGCTGTTTGGTGTGGCCTGTTATACTAATCAGTTCCTGCTGGGCGTGGCCAACTCGGGAGCCAGCCAGAACTCCGTTCCTGCCCCAAAATAGCCCTGGCAACTGCCAATTATTATTTTTTTAAGACCAAAAAAAGCCTTCTGGGAGCACAGGGGGCCATTAAGAGAAGGGAAGACTTGGGAAATTGCCTTTGCATTCACAGCAACAGCAACAGTCACATGGAGAACTGTTGCTGTGAGGAAATAGCCAAACTACAAAAATCATGGGAGCACATTTCCAGATGCTTCTTCCACAATACATGATATTTATTATTTGTGTTCAGAGGGCCCATAGCTCTCCAAGATAATACTTCTGAATGTAGGAGATATAGTGGCCTAATGTCGTGGCTATTCATATTTAAACATATTTTGCAAAATGATGCATCAGTAATTTTCTTTTAAAGGGGTAAAGGATCCTTTTTCCTTTTGCTGTATATATATACATGGTTGCATAAGTAGTCCTTAAAAGAGTGGCTCAACTTACTCTCCATATATATGTACATGAAATAAAATAAGACGAGGGCTAGCCAGTATGAAAGAAACTCATTTGTCAGTCCTCAGAAATGCCTTGAATCTGCCATAATATGGCTGTTCTTCTAATGTATCAGTTTATTCACCTCAATAGCAATTCTGAGCACAATACACCCTCTGTACAAAAGCACAATAATGAATATGCTACTTTTATGGGAATGTGATCTCACACTTGAAAAAGCTCTAAGCTGTAGTAGACTCTTCATTTATGTTTAGGTCTTTCACTAGGACTTTCCATCAGACCTGTGCTGCAAGTTTTCTTTGATCAATTTGATTCGCAGATGCATGGGGGACTAATTCAGATTAGGACCGTAGGGAAAGGGGTCTTAAACCTCCCCCTGTGCCATTTTTCCAACCTGAAACAGCTGCTGGAGACTACTATGTGCCCCATTGTGGAAACTTACATGCACCCAATTGTCAAAAGTTGAGACTCCAGAGGAACAAATAGCAGCTCTCCCAGACTAGGAAAATGGGGGTGAGTTTAAGCCCCTTCTCCTCATATTCCAGTCTGAAATGAGACCCCAAACAGCTAGGAACAGAGTTCCCAGCGGGGAACACAGTGTCTGGTACAAAGTCCTGTGGTAGACCCAAACAAGATGCAAGGACTCTAGTGTGTAGGTAGGCCATGAGAGTAGAAGATTCATGCACAGTTTTGGAAATGATAGAAGCTGTTATGCAATAGTTTCAGCAAGTGCCACTAAAGGACTGTTGAGAAGATCAAATTATGGCTTAGCAAAGTATGGGCTGAATTATAGACTGGGTACATACTGCAACATACATATCAGTTCCATTATGTCCAAAATTTGACATCAGTTCTCTTAATTAACCATATAAAATAGTCTTTTAAAAGGGCATTGGAACAAGAAATACTCTCTTTATCCACAAGCTGTGGCATATTTCTCTTACCAACACTAACCTGAAGATAACATAAAATGAACAGAAAAATATGTACCTTCTGATGCATATGTATCTGCTAAAAACCTACATTGTATTCATTTAGCTTCTAATGATGTATACTTAATGCAGTACCTCTTTGTGATTTCCATCTTGATCCCCACTTGATACATAGCTCCTTTCCATATTCTTCTCCATACCAAACCAAAAGCTCTGCATGAAGGAATATTATCTTACATGCTCGGTAGAAGATTTTTCCATGATATTGAAATGCAACAAGGTTTTGTTCTTCCTCATTCCTGGCACAGTTAACATATCTGTAAGTCCAAAGTTAACAGTGAGACTCATAGTCAGCCAGGGAAAAGGGACAACCAGAAAAGCTCTGTGAAGATTGTACTTCTTTTTTTTTTAATTGACAATTTTTATTCATTTTTAACCAACCAACAAAACACAAAAAGAAACAATGCATTGTTCACATAACACTTTTTATACAAACGTTAAAGATTGTATTTCTGATTATTCTTATTGCGAGATTAATGTTCTGCCATAATATTTAACATTAAAGTGTTTCCAGTGTTCAGATTTAAGTAAAATATCTATACACCATCTTTCCATAATAAGCATAATAAGTCAGCTTGCATTTAAAGAAAATAATGTAATAACCAACATAAAATTGTATACCACAAAACAGCAAGTAATTACTTGTAAGTAGGGTTGTATACCGCTGGCTGTATGCTGTGACAATAAAATTCATTCATTCATTCATTCATTCATTCATTCATTCATTCATTCATTCACAAAACAGCAAGCAGCATTAACATAGCAACCTGCGCCTTGGCTGAGCTCTACCCTGTCCCCTCAGAGACCTCGAAATTCCAACATGGGATTTACATGTTTGCCACAGGGGCTGATTCTGCTTTGGCTTTTCCCTCATTGTATGAAACCGTGATGGAACAGAAATTCTCCTCTGCATTGCATGCTGCTTTCACTTGCTTTGATCATGGGATTTTATGGTAGCCTCCACACTCCATGCCACTTTCACTTTCTTTGATTATTGGATTTATGATACCTTATGCATAGATTTATGGCCATTCAGGGGTGACTTTGCAGTCAGTAAGGCGTTACCCCAAGGTATTTGAATGTGGTTTTGAGCTGCACTTTTCCCTCCCAGCTGAGAAAATGTGGAGCAAATGCTAGATGCAGAATCGCCCAGAGCCTGCCCAGCTTAGTTCTGGCTCTCTGTAAGTACTGAGTGTTGCTTGGAGGGGAAGGAGGAGGCTGTTAGTCAGAGGGGCAACAAAGGGAGGCGGCATCGAATCTGGCTGGACTGGCTATTAATCACAGCAAAGCATCCACTCAGAGTTGTGGAGAAGACCTTAAAAAGCAGCTGCTGTTGAACATCGACTGGCTGTAATCTTCTGAAGAACAAATTTAGAGTCCAGTGGCACTTTTAAGACCAACAAAGGTCATACCACCCACCTGTCCTTCCCCACTGCTGTCATCCTCAGTTGTTTATCTCACATGGCTTTGGTTGATAGCAGTCAGAAGGAACTGGCAGGATGTCTGCGCCCCACCTCCTTGGGTATGCGCAGTAAGGGTTCCTGCGCACACGCAGGGTGGTGGTGCAAAAATCCCATTGTGAGCTTTGTACAACACCAATCAGATCAGAGCAGGCGCACTAGATCCCATAGGTGTGATTGCACAGATGACCGCTCGAAGATCATCAGTTACAGGTAAGCAACCTGGTTTTTTGGACCGTTTCAGTCTGCTCACCCAGGATGCAGTTGACAAGACCTTGGTAGCTGTGAAACCCAACCACTTGCCCACTCGATCCTTGCTCATCATGACTAATTAAAGCAATGTGGTAAGGACTCCCCTCAGGGAGATTATCAACTTGTCCCTATCAACTGGGAGATTAAAGGAGGCAGTGGTTCACCCTCTCCTAAAGAAACTATCTTTGGACTCTACAGTCCTTAGTAATTACCACCCAGGATCCAATCTACCATTACTGGGTAAGGTAGTGGAGAGGATGGTGGCAACACAGCTCCAGGCCTTCTTGGAGGATGCTAACATCCTGGATCCCTTCCAGTCCAGCTTTCTCCCTGCTCATGGGACAGAGATGGTGTTGGTCACCTTGGTGGATGACCTCCGGAGACATCTGGATCAAGGCAATTCAGCACTGCTGATCCTTCTTGATCTGTCAGCAGCGTTCATTACGGTCGACCATGAACTGTTGATCCACCACCTCACCAATGTGGGGATACGGGGACTAGCCTTACAGTAGTTGGCCTCCTTTGTCCAAGATCGGGGACAGAAGGTAGCGCATGGGGGTGAGTTGTCTCACTGGCACTCACCTGGATGTGGTGTGCCACAGGGAGTGATTCTCTCCCCAATGTTATTCAACATCTATATGTGCCCCCTTGCCCAGATTATTCAGAGGTATGGCCACTCAGACTCTGCCCCTGATCACCTGGATGGGGCATTAAAGCTGTGGCTGGCTGGCTACAACAGAGCAGACTGTAATTGAATCCATCAAAGACAGAGGTCCTGCATCTGGGTCACAGGGGGTTGTGATTGGGTATTAGGCTACCAGCCTTTGATAGGGTTCCATTGGTGCCAGCGCCGAGGGTGAAGAGCCTAAGGGTGTTCCTGGATGCCTCATTGACTATGGACACCCAGGTCACCGTCACTGCCAGGTCTGCCTTTTTTCATCTGAGGCAGGTCAGGCAGTTGGCCCCATATCTCCCACCCCCGCAATCTGGCTGCGGTGACCCATGCAACAATCACTTCCAGATTCGACTATTGTAATTCTCTCTATGTGGGGCTTCCCTTGATGCTGCTCCGGAAGTTGCAGCTAGTGCAGAATGCAGCAGCGTGAATGTTGATGTCGTTGCCTGTGCGGGCACATATCCGCCCGGTGCTGCGAGATCTGCACTGGCTGCCTATTGAACACCGGATCTGTTTTAAGGTGTTGGTGCTTACCTTTAAAACCCTATATGGTCAGGGGCCTGCATATCTTTGAGACTGCCTCTCCCCATATAAGCCCTTAGAACATTGCAGACTGCCAATCAGCACCTCCTGGTAGTCCCTGGCCCTAGGGATGTCCAACTTGCGTCAGCCTTTTCAGCCCTGGCCCCTGCCTGGTGGAATGAGCTACTGTATGAAATCAGGGCCCTGCAGGACCTAGTACAGTTTCACAGGGCCTGCAAGATGGAGCTCTTCTGCTAGGCCTTTAGCTGAGGCAGCGGGCATCCATTTTGATTAGGTCTCCCCCCCAATGACTGCAGATTCTGAAAGCCAGACTGGGACCACACTATCTGCCATGAGGCGTGTTGTTGTTTTAAATGCTGATGATTTAATTGGATTAAGTTCAAAGATTTTATGTTTTTTGATTATTGTTATATGTTTTAAATTGTAAATCTGCATTAATTGCAGATATATACATGTTGGTACCCACCCTGAGACTACAATGTGGGGAAGGCGGGATATAAGTTTAATGAAATAAATATTAGAGAAAAAAATCCTTTATTAATAGTATGGAAGAATATAGTCTTGACCTGTAAATTAGTAAATTAAATACCATTCAAGAGTTCTGGAGAGAATATTCCTTAAAACACAAAGAAGGTCCCAACTAAATCATTACCAACCTAATTTCTGACGGTAGAGATACTTAAAGCTCTTTAAGAAAGAACTGCTCTGTAAGAGTTGAAAAGGTTGCTAATGGCATAACCTTCATTTAATCTATCCCACTGTTAACTCCAATCAAACCTGCAAGATTTGTTTACCAGAGGCATACACAGAAATAGCAATCTCATTTTCAAGCTACCTTCAAACTAAAGAAGCTATAATCTCTCAGCCAAAGATTACTTGACAGCACTGTTAGCAAGAAGCATTAGAATGTTTTCTTACAAGCTATATGCTGGGGTATGACAAGGATGTATATTGTCACGCTGCTTATTTAATTTATATGCAGAGTACATCATGTGAAATGCCGGCCTGGATGAATCACAAACCGGAATTAAGATTGCTGGGGAAAACATCAACAAGCTCAGATATGCAGACAATACCACTCTAATGGCAGAAAGTGAGGAGGACCTGAAGAGTCTCTTGCTCACGGTGAAAGAGCACAGATGTTGGCTTGAAACTCAACATCAAAAAAACTAAGATCATGGCATCCAGCCCCATCACTCCTTGGCAAATAGAAGGGGAAGTCATGGAAGCTGTGACAGACTTCACGTTCCTGAGATCCAAGATCACTGCAGACGGTGACTGCAGCCATGAAATTAAAAGATGCCTGCTCCTTGGGAGGAAAGTGATGGCAAACCTAGACAGCATAATAAAAAGTAGAGACATCACCCTGCGAACAAAAGTCTGTATGATCAAAGAGATGGTATTCCCAGTAGTAATGTATGGCTGTGAGAGTTGGATCATAAGGAAGGCCTAAGAATAGATGCTTTTGAATTATGATGCTGGAGAAGACTCTTGAGAGTCCCTTGGACTGCAAGGAGATCAAATCAGTCAATCCTAAAAGAAATCAACCCTGACTGTTCCCTGGAAGGCCAATTACTGAAGCTGAAACTCAAATACTTTGGCCACCAAATGAGAAGGGAGCACTCACTGGAGAAGACCCTGATGCTAAGAAAGATTGGAGGTTAACAAAAGAAGGGGATGGCAAAGGATGAGACGGTTAGACAGTGTTATCGATGCAACAAACATTAAGTTGAGCAAACTCCGGAGGACAACAGAGGACAGGAAGGCCTGACATGATGTAGTCCATGGGGCCGCAAAGAATCGGACTCGACTGTGCAACTGAACAACAAAAATATGCTGGGGGGGGTATTCCATTTGTAATGGCAATGGAGCATCCACATCTTATAGAAATTTTGCCCACACTTTCTAGGTCTCAACTCTCTAATGCCTGCTATGCTGCTCACCACCATCAGAGGGCTTTAGCTAGATTGCTACAGTGTTAGAACATTATGATGATATACTGCAACATACTAGTTTCCAGCTTTCATATAAAACACGGACTACTTCTCTTCATTGCATTATTATATAGAAGAAGGTATCTGGTACCTTTCCATATATAACTCCACACAGGGGTCTTTTCGTAGAAAAAGAGCTGAAGGAGCTCATTAGCATACGGTATGCTAATGAGGTACTAGGCGATTAGCAGATGTCACGCCCCCTGACATCACCGGAAGTGATGTCAGAAGGGGAAGCAGAAGAGGGGGAGGCATCTTCAAAAGCCTCCCCTTCCCTTCCCTAGCTGGCCTGGAGGGGGAGCAAAGGGTTTAAACTTTAAACCCCTTCTCACTAGAGTTGGGCCACAGAAGGAGGAAAGAGGGAAGGAAAGAGGGAGAGTAGAGAGAAGAAAGAAGGAAGGAAAGAGGGAAAGAAAGAGAAGGAGGGAAAGAAAGAGAGAAGGGAAGAAGGAGGGAAACAGGGAAAGGAGGAAAAAAGAGAAGATAAGAAGGCGGGAAAGAAAGAAAGAGAGAAGGGAAGAAGGAGGGAAAGAGGAAAAGGAGAGAAGGAAAGGAGGGAATGAAAGAAAGCGAGAAGGAAAGGACGAAACGAGAGGAAGGAAGGAAGGAAGAGAAGGGAAAGAGAGAAAGAAAAGGTGGGAAAGAAAAGGAAAGGAGGGAAAGATGGCAAAGAGATGGAGGGAGGGAGGCTCTCCCACCACCCCCCATCAAGCCCCCGCCACCCCCACCCCTGTGGATCCCTTACTTACCACTTTGGTGGGGGCTGGGGAAGCCGGCAGCAGGGCTCTCCTGGCGTCCCCCAAGCCACAGTGCTCCTGCATGGGCCCAGGGGACGCAGCAACAGGGCTCTCCTGGCATCCCCCAAGCCACAGCGCTCCCGCGCAGGCCCGTGATACATGGTGGCGGGGCTCTCCAGCCTCCCCCAAGCCGCAGCACTCCTGCGCGGGCCCGGGGGACATGGCGGTGGCACTCTCTTGACGTCCCCCAAGACTGCGCAGCCTGGGGATGCTGGTGGGGCAGCTCTTTGCACATCCCCCGGGCCGCAGCACTTCTGCGCAGCCCAGGGACACTCTTTGCACATCCCCTGGGCCACAGTGCTTTGGTGCGGGCCGGGGACACTGGTGGGGGGGCTCTTCGCGTGTCCCCCCGGCTGCAGCGCTTTGGCACAGGCCAGGGACACCGGCTGGGGATGGGGCTTGCCAGCACCACCATTTGTTGTGGCTCCTTAGCTGCCAGAACAGCACTCCTGCGCACTCCCCCCCCCAAAAAGTCCCCTGTCTCCACAACAAAAACATTTAGAGTAGGGGTGTCAAACTCAATTGTTATGAGGGCCGGGTCTAACATAAACGAGACCTTGCTGGGCTGGGCCATTTGTGTCATAAAATGTAACACCAGGTAGCAGAGATATAAACTTTATAAAGGACACAAACACAATTAAAGATTTTTTAAACTTTAAATAAAACATGCTTAAAACACTAGCACTCTTGCAATATTTTATCTATTTAACAGTCTCTGATAACTGACACCTCTTGCTCTGAATTATTGCATCAAAATGTCTGTGCTGTAGCAATCTTGAGTATGCTGTTCAGGTGTGTATCTGTAAGCTGCAAACCTAATTTTGATTTATTGACATTCATTATAGAAATCTCTTGTTCAATGTTCTGAGCCTAGGACCCAGGCGAAAACATGAAATGGCTGGGCATTGCAGCCTTTTATACATAAGTTTCTTCATTTGCTAGTCAAGAACATGAGAAGGCATCCTGACACAGACTGAGGGCTGTTTGTTTGTCTACAAAACTATAGTCTTCCCCAGAGAAATAACTAAAATTTCCTACAAAGGAATTGTGCTGGGTGAACCTGGTCTGAACACATACTCTCAGCCTAATCCACCTCACTGGCTTATTGTTATTCCTCCTCTAAAATAGTTCACATTGCTTTCTGACTGAGAAAGACTGGGTCACAGTGAAAAGGGGGAGGGAACCCAGTTGCACCCAGGGGAGCCCTGGCAAAAAGAGCCCCAAACACACACACACAACATAAGAAGCCCAACAGAATACACACACAGTGTAGCAAGGCACACAGAAGCTCATACCTTGAACAAAACTTTGTTGGTTTTAAAGGTTCCTGGTATTTCTGCTGTGTGATTGGGGCAGCCCAGCAAACCAAGCTCTTCCTCATTCCCTCCCTTCCTGCCTCCCTTCAAAGAGGCACCTCAGCCAGTGGAAGGAAAGAAACACTTCCCTTTGTCTCCTGTATACAATTGAGGCAGCCTGGACAGGAAGTGAGCTCTGGCTGGTTCCCTCCCTCCAACTGGAAGGAGGAGGGGGAGGAGCCTCAGCCAGTGTTTTACCAGATTCTCTCAATTGCCCAGAAGAGGCTTGCCTATCTGTCTCTCCTGTGCAATTGAGAGTCTGGTAAAGTAAGCTGTGATGTAGCAGCAGCAGCAGAACTGGAAAAGGAAGCAGGAAACAGCCAAGGCCTTGCAGGCCGGATTACAGCCCTCCAAGGGCCTGATCTAGCCCCCAGGCTGCATGTTTGACACCCCTGATCTAGAGACTTACTTTCATTTTAAAAATTAAAGTTGGAGACCAGTACATTGTTCCAACAGATCAAGTTACAATGTTCTAGAAATTCTCTTTTTCTAAGAAGCCTTTTGTCAGGAATAGGAGAATGGTGGGTAGGATCTATATAAATGCACATCTTCCCATCCACACAGCATCCACTGTTGTCTTGATGGCTTTGGCTGTTGTCTTTCTAAGAAGAGCATACCATATCAGGTTTGGGAAAGACCACAACAAAATGGGGGGAAACACAGAAACAGGACAAACAGAGGATGATATTATATGGATGGCTCCCAAAACAGTGAAAACTTCTGAGTTTGGCAAATGAATCATTTTATGTAATCAGATTGTTCTCTATTTTGATTTAAAGTTGTATAATCTGATTGACTGCAATTATAAGCACTCATACCTTGGGAAGGGCATTTAGTCAATGAGATTCATAAGTAAGTATGATCAGGACTGTGGTCGAATCTACATTTGCATTTTTAAATCAGTTTCGTGCTGCTGTGATGCCGTCAAACATAGAGAAAGATTGTGATTAGGATTGTGATAGGATTAAACTAGTTTAAAACCATCTGTTCTAGTTTTCTGCTATAGGCCTTTCCAACTGTATAAAGAAACTTGATTCAACAGTTTTTTTCTTATTTAAGTTGCCCAGCATCTTTACCTCATCCAATTGGAGATAGTTTCATCCTTTCCATCAACGTAAACATAGCAGTTTTTCCCCTTAGTAATCTGTAATTAAAAGCAGACATAAGACTCACTTAGATGGTGAGGGGTCTAGACACCAAGTCCTATGAGGAAAGGTTGAAGGAGCTGAGTATGTTTAGCCTGGAAAGGAGATGCATATCAGAGGTGATATGATAACCATATCCAAGTACGTGAAAGGCTGTCATATAGAGAATGGTACAGAATTATTTTCTGTGGCTCCAGGTCAGATGAGAACCAACAGGTTGAAATTAAATCAAAAGAGTTTTCAGCTAAACATTAGAAAGAATTTCCTGCCAGAGTGGTTCCTCAGTGGAACAGGCTTCCTGGGAGGTGGTGGGTTCTCCTTCTTTGGAGGTTTTTAAACAGAGACTAGATGGCTATCTGACAGTGATGCTGATTGTGTGAACTTAGGCAGATCATGAGAGGGAGGGCAGGAAGGGTTGCACCAGTGCTTAGTTCTCATGGCCCTTTCTTATATGCCCAAGGAAATGCTGATTGCCACTTTGAGGTCAGGAGACAATTTTTCTCCAGGCTAGTTTGGCCAGGGATCCTGGAGGTTTTTTTGCCATCTTCTGAACATGGAGCAGGGATCACTGGGTGTGTGGGTGGGAGGTATTTGTGAATTTCCTCTGTTGTGCAGGGGGTTGAACTAGATGACCCTGGAGGTCCCTTCCAACTCTATGATTCTATCAATATACTAACTACAGTATTCCCAGCACATAAAACAAAAATGCATTATTATTTCAGTGGCAGATCCCATGGTGGTTTCTGGTTCCAGGAGACATCCATGATTACTTTGTCTACTTTTATAAAAGCATTGGTTAGAGTTTGCTTTCCATGAAGAGTAGCACATTAGCATCTTGTTCATAGAAATTAACCACATGAGAGAATTCTTAGAGTACAGTTATGAATCTTCACATGTATGGTCTCAGACAAAAATGAACTAAATACTGGATAGCATCCACGCATTGCTGGATATTGTACTATCATTGCAATAGAGCAATTATCTGTGCCTAGACTGGCCTGTCCAAACAGGATAATCCAGTTGCAAATTAATGCTATAGAGTAACAATGGCACATCATCCAACAAAGTGTGGATGTAGCAACAACCAAGACATGAGCAAGAAGACTAAATGGTAGGCGAAATTAGTAACGCTGTTTTCAGAATTCAGTACCACAAGAAACAGTTTAACTATAGCAATACAGTATTTACTCAAATGCAAGACAACATGTTCCCCAGGTATGCCATCCAAAAATAAAGTGGTTGTCTTACATTTGCATACAAATTACAAATATGTCCAATAATTTGTTTTATGCCTTTATAATATTTTTAAGGGGGTTGTCTTACATTCAGAGTCATCTTCCTTTTGAGTGAATACAGTATTTTCTCAGCTGGACTAAGGAGTCTTGTGACAGTTTTAAAAGATTAATAAATTGCAGCATGAGCTTTTCAGAGCATCAGATGTAGAAAAAATTAAGCAATGAACACAGCAAAAAGAAAGCAGCTATCAGACAAAAATAATATAAACATAGCAAAATACCAGTTAAAAAGATTGCTACAAAAATACTGCTACAAAATAATGCTGCATAAATGTAAGCATGAATACAACCAAAGAGTAATTACCAAGGTTTGGCTTTCTATTGCATGGGGTTATACAGCCCTAGTTTACTGCAGAGGTGAGTGCTCATTACCCCAAAATTACTTTTTTTGCAAGGTGAAGCAGGAAGAGCAAAGCCATTAGGTTAGAATACAAGAATGAAATTGCACTAATCCAATAGATTCCAGGGTCCACAAATTGTTCCCCACTGAAACTTCCTGTTACTCACCAAGAACTTTTATAAAGTAGCCAGGGCCAGGTGTGGCTTTTGCCCAGCAGGGATTCCGATTGGCTGCACAGATTTTTAAAGAGTTGCTTCAGCAGCAACTGTCACCACATAGGGATCTTCACTGTGTGACTAAAAGTAAGCTCTTTTTATGGAACAAAAATTTTTCAAAGGTCATCCTGCTAAACAGAGCTTCTGCCTCAAATTTCAAAGAGCTATTAGAATTATGACCTCACTCCCTAATGCTTTGTAGTTGGCTCTGCCTCCTGTGGCAGCTATTTTGGGGTTGTACCCATCACCCCATTTCAGAATTCTGAAGCTGCCCACTGGCTCAAAAAGGTTGGAGGTCCCTGAAATAGTTGCTACAAACCCCAGCAACCATCCTCCAAATGAAATAAAATAAGGAGATTGCTTCTCTGAATTTTATAGGCTTTGTGGGGTAACTAATTAGGGGGTGGAGTCCACACAGTTATTTTAGAAGCAGAAAAAAGATGACTAGTTCAGTTTTCAGCAGAAGAAACCCTGAGCAGTCATATGAATTTTTGCAAGGAAAATCAGAGAGGTAGAACTTTGCACCCAAAAAGTTATAAAATAGAAGTGCTATGGATAAAAAATACCAGCCAAGAATAGCCACTGTTGGCCGCTTCCTCTTCCTCTGTCATTTCCCCTTCATATGGTCCAAAGTGAATTCCTGCAGGGAGAACTTTTCCTTCATTCCAGACTCCTAGACCAGCACTAGGGATACCAGAAGGGCCAATTCTCAAACCTGAGGGTAATGTGAGAGCCGCTCTCTTTTCCAGTCCTATTTCTGCTGCAGCATCTTTGATGAAAACTGGAGGACCATGAACTGAACACTCATCAATAAAAAATATTGAGCAATACTCACAGTCTAGGAAATGAAAAGGCAGAATTAAGTACTGACATGATTCAGCAAAAAGTCCTTTCATTCCCATATTTATAAATCTGCAACAATAATTATGATGAAAACTGGTATATAACTCATAGCTCCTATCTGGGAAATTTCCACTCATTCTCATACTGCCAGTATCAGAAATAAGTTGATGGATCAAAAACTAAACTGGGCTTGCCATAAACTTCCATTCTGTCATCTTAGTGATGGCAAGGTAGTATGGAACTGGTGAACTTCTGCGGCTCCAGTGTCAAAAGGTAGCACTTACAGTCTCCTGATATCAAGAGGCAACAAGTGACCCATACTACCAGATTGAGAGACTTCAACTTTTTGGAAGCTGTGGAACTCCAACTTGTTCCAAAAGACAACCACGTGAGCAGAGATCAGGGCACAGAGGGGGGAAGAAAAGAAGAGTGAATAAGAGAAATGGACATCCCTAGGAGACTTTGAAGTAAGGACCTTAATAAATTACCAAAGAATGATTTCAAGAGACAGTGCAGGCAATGGTGAGCAAATTAGAATCCCACAATAACAAAACATTTAGCAGGGCAGACTTCCTTTCCACCACACAGAAATTCACTGTAAATCCAATCTTCCTTTCTCATCCACTACACAAAGGGAGCCAGAAATGGAGTATCCCAGGGCAGCGAATTATCTCAGAGGGGGTGATATCAGAAGATCTCCAGTCATATTTGCATCATTCAGCTACCAAAGATGTTTTAGTAGAAACTTCCCAGTCAATTCTGTAGACATCTTCAGATGATTTACTTTACCTATAACTCTGAATGGGGCAATACAAGTACAAAGTAGTACAAATGACTTCTCTTTGCTTTGAAAAAGACAAAACATCCTGGAGCTACTACGGAAATTCCCTTGATCTTGTAGGCTACCTCCATAAATCCTGGTACTGAATTCAGCAAGGGGAATTTGTAGACCTACTTACACAACAAAATTCCCTAAATGAAAAGAATTTTTCCACTAATTGTTCTAGCCACATAAATATATACCTTCTTTGGTTCGTGCTTTACTTCTGGTGCAGTGACCTCTGACAACAGATAATATATATCATACACCAGTGATTCTCACTCCATGTCTTGCAAAAAGTCACATTCGTAATTACCATCAACCAAGACAGCCACATGACTACTGTATGCTCTGAGCACAACTGCACTCAGACATATATATACAATAATATAACTATTGGTAACAAATATATAGCTATAACTAGAGGTAAAGAGAAGGATGGGGGTTGTTAGAGAACTGACCCTTCAATTCTATGCCTGCCATGAGGCCCAAAGTTCAAGAAAGCTTGTCAGCTTATCCATCCTCCAGTACTTCTAGCAGCAGCTGTTTCAGCATGGGAGCCATCTGCCAACCACAAGCCCCACTAGGAAATGGTATTGTTCACTGCCTCAGGACATGGGGTGGGTACCACATTAGAGAATGGTCTGAAGAACCACAGATGTCATGTCAAAGAGCCACATGTGATACATGTGTATTCTTAAAGAAATTTTAATACATCTTATTTCAAATTTAGTTCAAAAGAACCATTGAAACCAGCAGCTGCATCCCATGACACAATGAATTGTTACAGCCCAGGACCAATATGTGTGGTTGAGTTTAAAGGAATCAGGGGATAGGCAGTCCCTTCCCAATCCTACAGTTGCTACAACTCAAGATACAGGAATATTTGTTAAAATATTTTAAGTAATCTTAAAATGTAAATATAAGGCCTACTAAGACATTGGTTAATCATTGTCTACTTTGACTGGCAGTGGCTCTCCAGGGTCTCGGGCAGAGGTCTTTCACATCACTTGCTAACTGAATCCCTTGAACTAAAAATGTCAGGGTCTGATCCTAGGAGCTTCTCTGTGGAAAGCAGATGCTCTACCACTGAGCCATGGCCCTTCCCCAAACAAATATTCTTTATAAACATTTTTTTCAAGCAAACATAGGACATGAATCTAGAAAATTCTGATTTAAAAGGTTATATCACTTACACAAGAAATCATCATCATTTGGTTCATTTATTTCCATATATGTTTTTTTCTCTCTCTTCCGTAAACTGTATTTACTACCTGGTTTCTTCTGTTCTCTTTTCTCAGGTTCTTTTTCATCAGAAACTATTTTCCTTGATAAGTCTGAAGATGAGTATACAGCTTAGTTTTTGTAATGCATGAACTCAAGGGAAACACGTGGAATACATGCAAAACTGAGAGCTAAACTACTATTTCTGTAAGATGGATATAGAAAATCAACTGAGAAGACCATATTCTATTATACTTCATAGTGGTACTACCTGTTTTAAATCTTTAATACAGTTTCAGGTTCTCTAATAAATTCTGTAAAATATCAAACACTAGTAAAATAATGAGATTATCAAACTGCACAGGATGAGAAACAAAAGAAATAGGATACAAACTGATGATCAGTGATGTAAACTGCTGACATCACAAGTATACAGAGAATACGTGAATCATGGTGGTGTTCCTTGCCCAGTAACCAGGGGGAAAAACCATGTTCAAAGTAACATCAGAGAGGGTTAATGGGTACCAATGAATACTTGCAGTGGACGGTCAAGCTTAATAAATCATGGATTCCCATATTTACCTCCATCAAGGATTATAGGTATCTCCTGCTTGAGTCTTTATTTTAGAAAACCTCTGTGCTTTTTGCAGCTGGCATAATTGCTGCCAGTGCTATACCAGTGTATTCTGTATAAAATGAACAATATGGACAACTGAACATATATCTTTACATTCCAGAATACTCTCATGTGGAAAAACTTGCAAAGTGAGAGCTTCCTAGACCTGTGTACAAGGGTATTTAAAAATATGGGTAAGTTATCCACATTTGGACTGTCTGTCATGGAAAATATCAGTAGAATACTTTTATGTGACGTACAGCAATTGAATTTGCTGGGCAAATTATGGTGAAACCACTGAAAAGACAGCCCTAGATTGTTTTTCCTTTGACAAAAAAACTTGCAGCCTTTTCTTGATCCTTAAGACGTAAATTCATGTAAAGAATTCCCAAATGGCCCTGACTGACCTGGATAACCCAGGCAAGCCCGTTCTCATCAGATCTCGGAGTTAAGCAGGGCTGCCCCTGGCTAGTATTTGGATGGAAGACCTCCAAGGAATACCAGGGTCTTGATGCAGAGGTAGGAGATGGCAAGCCACCTCTGAATATCCCTTGCCTTCAAGCCCCACTAGAGTTTGCCAGAAATCAGCTTGACTTGATGACAAAAGAAAAAAGAATTCCCAAATGTTGTCAAATACAATGAAGAGTTGTTATTACTGTTTCCTAAATTTCAGGTCTCACCCAGAAGTACATACCATGGAAATGATAGGGAAGATGAGATACTTTGGAATATGGTGAGTGAATTGACATAAAGAGTTTCAGAAAGAAAAGTACCAGTAGGACATTACGGTGCTAAACAGGACATTGAAAACAGAAGAATTCCTGACCTCCCATTAATATAGTCAGCTACAGTTAATAGCCAAAACAGGCATAGTGCCTGTGTCAAAGAGGAAAGCCTAATTTACCTCACAGAGTTCTGAGAATAAACCAGAGGACAAGAAATTCATACAGGCTACCTTGAGTTCCTTAAAGAAATGGTGCAATAAAAATGCTGCTTAAAAAAAAAAGGATGCTCCATGGAGAAAGGGCAAAATAAAAACATAAATAAATAAATAAATAAATAAATAAATAAATAAATAAATAAATAAATTTTGCCTTCCATAGGGCACCATTGGACCAGAAAGAGTTTAAACCCCAGTCTTGGAAAATCCTGTTTAAATTTCAGCATGGGTTGTTTTAATACCAACTGTAAGGTCACTAAAGTTCTAAAGAGATTTGTTCCCTCATATTATAGACTTAATGGCTAAATTATTATAAAATTATACAAACAAACACTGAATGACTTGGTAGTCAACATTTACCAGTCTTGGATTCTGTTGCAATGTCAGTAGTGTGAACAGACATATCTGTACATATATTTTTGTGAGTTTTCTTGACATCGTCTTGATTTAGGGAGACAACTTCTTTAGTGAATTTCTCCATGTTTATCTGCTTATTCTGTAACAAAAATTGTTTTTGTTATATCTCAACATCTTAATTCATATCTAAAACAGGAATATTGATGAAGAATTAACAAATACTTATTAACAACTGGCTTGTGGATCAGTTGTATTCCATAACATGGGGATGTTTTCATATTTATATTGCCCAATTAAAATTTCCATAATGTCAGTAATATTTTAAATAGATTACCTGCCAATTTGTTAATACAGCTACAAGACTGCCCTGCCTTTATCTAATTCTTAATTTTTCTGAAGAATCTCTATTCTACAATCAAAAAATGTTTGGCCATAATGTACAGAGTATATATAGAATAATTATGACAATGTTACTATCAGCAAAAAATTTAAAATTTGGAGATACTTATTAATTTCACAGAAAGTTGCTGTGAAATCTTCTCAATCTCTGCTGAAATACACTAATGGCTGCATTCCTATATTTTCCCTTTGATTGCTTGTATGTATAAACAAGAGTAATTTCATCAGCAACTATATCAATATATCCATCATTTCCTTCTCAACAATCATCTTTTAAATCAATTCATTTCTCAACAAGTGTTCAAAATCAAGCAACAATTTTAATAAAATAATTAGAAGCAAGCCTTCTATTCCTACCTAACCCCATCAAAACAGTTTTGTTTGCTGTAAATTAAAGAGCATTCGGCAGTGTAACAGTGTTAATTGTACTTCCTAGCCTCTGAAATACTAATAGGAGAAAGAAACTTTGAAAACCTCATAAGAAAATATATCAGTCTCTAATAGCAGAAAGTCTTGCGGCACCTTAAAGGCTAACAAATTGTGGTATAAACTGGCATGGGTTAGACGTCACAGTGAACATGTTTGAAGTATTATCCTTAGTTTAGTCTCTGGAACATGTGATTCCCAAGTTGTCTTAAAGTTTGTGATAATTGCAAATCCAAACCCAAATAATTCCAATGAAAGCAAATTAGGTCAGTCAAATAAAACCTTAGGACAGAAATTATATAGCTCTGCCATTGTCAGTGTCTTCTTTACATGTCAGCAAAATATTTCTCAAAACTAATTAAATTCTATGCCAATATATACAATCCAATTTTTTTAAAAAAACTATTACAAATATCTGGGGGAAATGTTTAAGGAGGTCTTACTTGGCCATGGTTCTGTTTTTTCTTCTTTTCTTCTTTCAGGCTATTCAAATTACATGATAGTCTAAAAGGTTTAACTGGGGGGTAAAATTCAAGCAAATATTTAATAAAATAAACACATTACTTATTGAGAATATAAACATATCTATGACAATCACAAAAACAAAAAAGTAAAAACACATTCAGATCAGATCTTCCCTCATATTTTGGTTACAGCCAGTCAATCATATAGACACAAATACAGTACTATTGTTCTAAATCTTGTGAGTGTTTAAAATACAGCAAGATCCATTCTGTGAGAGCTAAATCACATGCTATATGTGAATGCATGTAATAAAGCACCATGTCCCCTTCTTCTAAGCAGACACACTTGGAGGTAGCAGTTTCCACCAAAATAATGGATGGAAGGATGTTTAATTCTTTCACCACCTATCATTTTCCTCCAAATCAGTTTCTTTTGTAAGATTCCAGATGCGTTTGCATGAATGTGTTCCATCTAGAAATTCAAATAATTTGTGATTGAACTGGTAGCTGGGTCCCTTTCAGTTTATGGAAATATAAAAACAATAATTATACAGATTTATCTTGATTGTTCAAGATGGGTATCTATAGCAGCAAAAGTCTAATGGCACCTTAAAGGTCAACAAAATCTATGACATCATAAACTTTCATGAGACAGAGCTATGCATCTGATAAAATGCAAGCTTATTCTGGAATAAATTTTGATAGACTTTAGGGTTCTGCTATTCTCCTGTTTTATAAATACCATTCAAAAGGAAAATAAAATTTCATATTTTTCTTCTCTAGTTCTGCATTTCCACTTACACGTTTACTACTATTGTATCATAGAAATGCCTTCCCTGATATATACATGCATTTGTAAATGCTGGGTTGCCTAGATAAACAGGGTATAGAAAACATGGATGGGAATAGGGGATTTACAAATTAAGCTTTCCTTGGAAAGACAGCCACAGTTATATTAACCTCACTCCTCGTACAAGCTCATTGTAATTCAGTTAAATTTAATGTAAATTTCCAACAGATGTCCACCGCCTTGATTTTCATGTAAAAGATTTAATTTCATTAAAAATAATTCACCACAAGTATAACTGGATCTATGTGCAATAATGTGACAATCAGGATATCCATGCATCCCAGTAGATGTGGACTTTCAGTGGTTATGCAAAAGGAAATATGGTACAGAGCACCAGCAACTACTAAGTAGGATTACACTCTTGTCATGGATTTTCTTCCTCAGAAAATGGTGTCTGCAAAACGTTTCTTGCAGATTATGGCAGGGTGGATAACAATGGTCAGGAGAAAATAAAAAGTGATAGCTGTTTTTCTTGCAGTGGGATTTGTAAGGGCAGAAACAGCATAAAAAAGTGTCTTGCATAATTGATTTTAAGTTTCCATTACTATCTATGGCCTAAGTGGATATTCAATATCACCAGATACATTTGTGGGGTAAAACAGATTACTCTGTGACTATTTAACAAACAGAATTTATACAAAGTCTCAACTGCACAACTGAAGGATACAGAATAACAATATCTATGGACTTTTTATACATAGAAGTATCTTTCAAAGGGAAGCTTTCAGCCAATTGCTCCATATGTCTCATTATACCAAAGAAGCATTAGGATTTATGATTTACCTAAAGGTTTCGGTGTCCATTCTTCATCTGACTCAGAAGACTCATTCCCTGCAGACTTTTGGGACTGCCGCACATGGTACATAAATGCTGGTTTAGGAGTAGGAAGACCTAATAAAATGGTGCGTTATGAGGGATTGTCTTGTAATTTCTGAAACTACCATACTGAAAAGAATGCTTCTACAAAACTGTTCCTAACAGAGACTATACAATGAATGATCACCAGCACACTGCTGTTGTGAAGGAAAGCCAGATGTTTGTGTGATATCATCTTTACCCAATATGAGAAACTTCAGATCTATGGCAGAATACATCTACACTCAAGAACCTTTAGCTAGGTGAAGTCTGATTATTTAAACAAAATAGAGCCAACAACTGAACAGGGATTTTGGAAGACAAGTCTAATCACTGTAATAGCAAACTGCAAAAGCAGGTGAAGAACTGTTTCATAAATCAACCCAAATAAACAAAACATTTTAAAAAATATATTATTTTACATATCCTCCTCAACATTCTATGAAATTAGTCACTACTCCTATTAGACTGATCTAGAGATGAAGCTGAAAGATAGTGACTTATCCAAGGGAATCCATGTTTGGATGGGAATTTGAATCCAGATCTACATCCTGTTCACAAGTCCACCATCTTAATAAACTCTCTCTCCTTCTCCTTAGTTTGGTCTCCAGATTCTACCTAACAATAAAAATCCTGAATTTTAATGTATTTACAAATGTGGTTAATATATACTAAATGGTGTAATCCAGTTAGGTAAGAACTATAATAATGTAAGTGATTGGCATGCTTGTTTCAGCATGTGGTAGACTAAATATATAAAGTTGGTTGTACTTTAATACATATTTGTCAAACATTACAAATGTAGACGAGCCTTTTGCAGGATCATTTTCCCACAAATAACTGTCAAAAGATTTTAGCTATGTTTAACTTCTTTTGCAATTCACAATCTTAATTATGTCATTACTTTACTCTCCCCCCTTTCATTTCCAATAATTCCTCTCACCTAGTTTAGTCATAAATTCATAGTTCTCTTTCATGTTTTTATAGCGAATTTTCTCCCATTCTCCCATTTCAACCCATTGCTCTTTGGGGAAATAAATAGACAGCTCTTTAAAAGCATCTCCAGCCTAATATAAGGGAATGAAAAGGGACATTATACATTTTGTGGCCAAAGATTTTACTAAAAATTATTTTGCAAGTAAGCTTTAAGAAGTCACTCAGTATGCCAATTATAGTTTTAAAGCGCAGATTAAATGTGCAATTAACTAATAAAGGTGACAACAAACACTCAAAAGTTGTTATATAGGCTGAAGAACTACACCAGCTCATGTACTACTGAACAAAGTCCGTACCCCAAATTAATATTTTCTATTTCGCGATATATGAAAACTATAGCTTATTTTAGTAGTATGAATTAAAGCAGAGTATCCAGTTGAAACTAGAGTGTTTTTTTTTAAAAAAAACCCTAGATCTTCTATAACACTGAAGAAGTATGCATGCTCCTGGAAGCTTATAGCCAGAATAAGACTTGGGTCTTAAAGATTCCTTTGGATTCAAACTTTGTACTGAAAGGGTTTGTTTGTTTTTAAGTCAATTTTCCTCTGGCTTGTTACTGTAACAAAGAATTCAAAATACACATTTCTCTTTATTTCAATGAACAGCCAGTTAAAACTAATTCAAAAACTTTAATTGGCTAACTGTCCTTATCTGATCCCATACTATCTGGGACTTCATTGCACAAGTAATAATTTGCAATAGAGAATGTACCCAGACAGAGGATTTGATTGGTGTCAATCAATGGGGGGGATGCACCTGATACATGCACAAAAAATTATTTGATCCCTGCTGGTCCAGCTAACAGACCAGAGATGAGCAGGATCAGCAGCACTGTCACAAACCAAAAGAGTGATCATTGTGTGAAAACCTTACACTACTTGGCTCCACTTCTTTTTGTTATAGCATTAAACAAACCACGGGCACATCTACCACCAGCACAAGTCCTAAATGTTCAAACCCCATGCCCTTTCCCTGAAGTCAGGATTTCCAGATGTGTGAGTTTTTTTCTACCAAAAGCTACACATTGTCCAGTTCTAAGAGTCACACCCTTCTAAATCCATTGAAGTCAATGGGATTGTAAGGGTGTGTTCAGGACTACATTGTTAAATCTTCTTTCCCTTACTCTCAGATTCTTATTCAAACAATTTATGTCACAGCTATTTCCTAAGATCCTACATCTCACCCATTTCCCTTCCCTCACCTTGGGTTTCTGCCCCCTTTTCTTATTTGTCTGCTTTTTGCCCCTCTCTGTGGAGCTCTTGTCCCCGGAGCTGCCTTTTTGGGTACCTGACACCATCCCACCTGCCTCAATGGCTTTTGTAGGTAGAAAATGAGGAGGAGAGGCCTCATCTTTTAAAGATTTTTCTCTCAGACCCCTTGGGTCAGTCTCTACCTCCTTTTTCTCTTTCGCTCCTTGACATTCATTTTTAGTTCCCATACACCCTTGGGCTCCAGTTTTGTCTGATGTGTCTCCCTGCAGCCCCTGGGCTTCAGAACTATCTGAAATGTCTTCCCTCAACCCCTGGGCTTCTGCCCCAGTGGACATCTCACACTCCCCCAAAAAACCTTGGGTTTCAGTCCCTATTGACCCCTTTTCCCCTCAGTTCCTAAAGCTCAAACCCAGTTCAGTCAGCTATGCTAAACCCCTCAGCTACCATCCTTCCCAGCAGCCCCCACTTTCCCAACCCAAGTTGGAAATTCTCCCTTTTTTAAACTTAGGACTGCTCTGCCTTATTTTATCCCTCACTCTTAGTGCTAAAACAAATTCTGGACTAGCGAACTCTGCCTCCCCTCAGCCTTCTCCTTCCCTCCCAAACGCAATTCTCCACTCTGAGCGCGCTCGCAGCCCGCCAAAAACAAACGGCCAATCAGCGACGGGCACCGGCCGATTACAGCCAATCGTCGGTCAGCGCGGGAAAACATGAAGACAAGATCGCGCCTCTAGCGATTATTACCTCAGCGCGAGAGAAAGGAGAAATCTTGTCAGTTTTTAGAATGGAGATGGGGGAAATGTCTCCAAAGGAATGGGGTTCAGCGCGCTCTGACAGACAGAGAGGGAAGGGGTGGAAAAAAGAGGCGAACCCCCACGGTGTGTGTGGAGGGTGTATCTCTAGAGCAAGCTAAAGACGGCGCGGCTTTTAAAAAGGGGGCGTGTGCCTCTGAGCGTGTGCAAAGTGCATTGCTACTCTCGCACGGACTTTGTAAAAGATGGCAATTGTGCAAAACTAACCTCTCTACGTGCGTTTTTAGTGCACGAAATGTCTAAGCGGGGAGGAAAAGACCCCTTAGGAAGAAGCAGGGGAAAAAATAAGGGCTTTTATAGCTCTGATGGAAAAGGGATTTCGGCAGGTGCAGCTTTATTCGGCCCCGTGATAAGCTTCACCTGCCGAAGTCCTGCCTTGCTGCACCTCTGGGCGCCGTCAGAGAGGAGCTGAAACGCCATCAGTGGCCACTGGGTGGCGCCGCAGCTCCATTGGACAAAATAAACCGAAGTTAATATTGGATGAATTAGTATTAGAACAATTTGGGAAGGCAATCAAGCTTTTTACTCCTTATCCGTGCCCAGGGTTCCAACAATAAATGAGGATAAATAACTCCCCCTCTCTCCCAACATGCTTCTAAAGCCACCTTTGCTCTTTACAATGAGAGCCAGCTGCTGTCCCGAGTTCTAGCTGTGGAGCAGCACTTGTCCATCCAATTTCCCCAGTGATGAATAGGGAAATAGGCAAGAAATCTTATTTAAGTTAATACAAGGCGATTTAAACATGATAGGGAAATGGCGAGCCCTCTTGGCTCCAGATAACAGAGTAATCCCGGTGCCCTACCTGTCCCATTTACGAAACCAGGACTACCGAAGAACATTTACACTAATGCGCTGGGATGTACTCCCATCTGCAGTCCTGGAAGGAAAAATTAATAAAACTCCTTATTAAGAAAGGATATGTCCCTGTTGTGCAGATGGTATTGAGTCTAAAGAACACTGTAATATTTGATTGTAAGGCATATAACAACATCCGCAAATCTCTTCCTTTCTCTAAGACACTTCCTCTTTCCCCTGGGCAAAGAATCTGCCTTTTAAGAAGTTTTTTTATCAGATAGGCGAGCAAAGTTACTCATCAGGTGGCTAGGTTTGGATGGCTTGCCCTAAGAATTAGAAAAACTGTAGTAGCTCAAAAGAGGAGAATTAAGATTTAGTTTTACTAATTTTAATTATGTTTTTTAAGGAGGTTTTTTCCTTTTTAAAAACCTGCTTTTAAAATTCTGCTTCTATTTTAATGTCATATGTATAATTTATGTTGCAAAATATGCCATCGCAGTATACTATGTGCTGGTCAATAACAGTGAATAAAACTTACTACTATTTAATTCAATAAGAAAACATTGGTCTGCTCTTCTCTTTAAGTATTGCAGACCCCTCTGCTTTTCTGATTTAAAAATTCTCCACGATTTACAAGGTCTGGCAATGGTGTCGCTTCCAAAATGTGATTAATTTTGATTGGTACTCTCAGGTTCATCCTGTCCCAGGGGTCCCCAAATTTTTAAGCCCTGTGGGCACCTTTGGAATTCTTTCTGACACAGGGTAGTGAGCACAACCACAAAATGGCTGCCAGAGGAGGCGGAGCCCAACCACAAATTGGTCAGGGTGTACAGTTAGCTATAATTCTGATACTAATTCTTCAACATTCCAGTTACAAGCTGTGTTTAACAGAATGCCCTTTAAACTGCACAGCCAGTCAGAAGTCCTGCTGGGTCAACCACGTTCTAAAAGCACTTGGTGATCACCAGAAAAGGTGTTGGTAAGCACCATGTGGGATACCTCTCCTATGCCAAGGGCTTAAGGTAAGTCACAGAGTTTAGGGGAGAAAACTCCGGCTGCAACCAGTGTTCCCTCTAAGCTGAGTTAGTGCGAGCTAGCTCAGTTTTTTAGCGTCCGGCTTGCACATTTTTGTCTTCACTACGGAAGGAGGGCTCCAGAGAAAACTAATTTATGCAGTAGCCAAATCACCTACTCACAACTTTAATGCCAGGAGCTCATAAAGTAGAATTTTTGCTCACAAGACTCCACAGCTTAGGGGGAACATTGACTGCAACCCTAAAACTGCTTTCTTAGGAGTAAGACCCATTAAATAAAAGGGGACTTACTCTTGAGTAGACCTCCTTAGGGTTGCTCCCAATGCGCCCCTTTACTGGGGAAACTCAAACTATAAAGAAAGAAAAGTAAAGCATTTGACAAAGTTTCTCATGATATCCTTGAGGATAAGCTGGTTAAGTGTGGGGTGGATGGTGCAACTGTTGGATGGATTCATGGTTGGTTGAAAAATCGTACCCAACGAGTGCTCATAAATGGCTCTGCGTCTACGTGGAGGGAAGTCTCGAGTGGAGTGCCACAGGGCTCAGTCCTGGGACCGATGTTGCTCAATGTTTTTATAAATGACCTGGAGGAAGACATAGAGGGGATGCTTATCAAATTTGCAGATGACACAAAGCTGGGTGGGATTGCTAATTCTGAAGAAGACAGAGTCAGGATTCAAAACGATCTAGATAGGCTGGAACAGTGGGCTGAGACAAATAAAATGAAATTCAGTAGAGATAAGTGCAAAGTCCTACACCTGGGCACAAAAAAATCAAATACAAAGATATAGAATGGGAGGGACTTGGCTTGACAGTAGCACATGTGAAAGGGATCTAGGTGTTCTGGTTGATCACAAGCTCAACATGAGCCTGCAGTGCAATGTGGCTATGAAGAAAGCTGATGCAATCTTAGGATGCATTAACAGAAGCATTGTGTCCAGATCATGGGAGGTGGTAGTTCCATTCTATTCTGCTATGGTCAGGCCTCACCTAGAGTCCTGTGTCTAGTTTTGGGCACCACACTTTAGGAAGGATGTTGACAAGCTGGAGTGTGTCCAGAAGAGGGCAACCAGGATGGTGAGAGGGTTGGAATCTAAGTCTTACGAGGAAAGGCTGAAAGAGTTGGGTATGTTTAGCCTGGGAAAGAGAAGACTTAGAGGGGACATGATTGCAGTCTTCAAGTATTTGAAGGGATGTCATGTAAAAGATGGAGCAGGTCTATTCTCTCTTGTTCTGGATTGCAAGACTAGATCTAATGGGTGAAAATTACAAGGGAGCTGATACCGGCTAGATATCAGGAGAAACTTCCTAACTGTAAGAGTGGTTGAGCAGTGGAACAGTCTGACTCTCGGGAGGTGGTGGATGCTCCTTCCTTCCCTGGACTGCCTCTGGAGGTGGTGGATGTTCCTTCGCTGGACATGTTCAAGTGGAGGCTGGACAACCATCTTTCGGGTATGTTGTAGGTATGTAGGGCTATCTTTTGGCTATGCTTCTGCAGATTGCAGGGGGTTGGACTAGATGACCTGCAAGGTCCCTTCCAACTCTAACATTTTATGATTCTATGAAAAGAGAGTCCACCTGAAAGACTAACAAAATGTGTGGTAGGTTATGAGTTTTTGTGAGTCCCTGCTCACTATATATAGGACAGGTGGACTTCCATTCTACCTGTATCTGAAGAAGTGAGCCAGTGACTCACGAAAGTCCCTACCCGGCCACACCTTTTGTTACTATTTAAGGTGCTACTGGACTCTTGCTCTTTTCTACAGCTACTGGCAGACTAACATGGCTTCCCATCTTGATCTATAAAGAAAGAAAATACAGATATCTCTGAGAACGTGGCAGTGTGCATTTCCAAGAGTATATCTCGATTGGTCTCAAGCCATTCCTGGTGACTTATTATTTTGTGGAAACTGACACGGAAACCAACAAGAAAAACTTTTCTGGTGGAAATATTATAGTCATAACAACCCCTGTACGCCATTGCAGTGAACTTAAGGCAAACTGTTTTCCTCACCACTCCAAGTATGTTCTTCCAGTTTACCCAGAAACAAAAGCCAGGTGATACCTCTTATTAGGACCAACCAAAATCGTACACAACTATGTGCAAGATTTCAGGTTCTCCAAAACTCTTCATCAAGCTTAATATTAAAAAGCAAAGGGAGGGGGAGTTCTGATAGAGTGCACCAGAGGCCTTGAGAACTTGAACTCTGTTCTGAATTATTTTGCTTTGGACCATTGTGGATATCCACAAACTTGCTGTTTTAAACACCCTGGATCAAAAGATAACAAGACAATCCTAAGCAGAGATATTATTTACTTCATTTATACCCCTGCTTTTCCCCCAGTGGTGACCCAGAGTGGCTTACGTCATTCTCCTCTCCTGCATTTTATCCTCACAGCCAGCAGCCCTGTGAAGTAGATTTGTCCGAGAGTGTTTGCCTGGGCCAAGGTCATCCAGCAAGCTTCCAAGGACAGTACGGCGATTTGATCCTGGATCAATGTGACACTATACCCACTGCACCACACTGCCTCTCTGAAGGTTATACCTTCCTGAGCCCATTAAGTTCAATGGAATTAGAAGGGGGTAATTCAGTTTAGGACTGCCCCATAAATTACAAAATACCTAAAGACCATTCATCTAACGTTTGGTGTAGTGGTTAAGTGCACGGACTCTAATCTGGGAGAACCGGGTTTGATTCCCCACTCCTCCACTTGCACCCACTGGATGACCTTGGGCAAGCCATAGTTCTGTCAGAGCTGTTATTGAAAAAGAGCAGTTTCTGTCAGAGCTCTCTCAGCCCCACCTACCTCACAGGGTGTCTGTTGTGGGGAGGGGTAGGGAAAGGAGGTTGTAAGCCGCTCTGACACTCCTTTGGGTAGTGAAGGGCAGGGTATAAATCTAATCTTGTTTTTCATAGTTCTTGATCATCTCCAGATGCAACTGAGAACGGTACAGTGGTTTGGGGCATTTTCAGGTCAGGACTGCAGTGCTACCAAGGGAGAAAAGACTGAAGAGAAGCTAAATAGGCCTACTGAAATATTAATGGGTCTGAAAATTAATCTTAGCATCATAACCCTTTGTGGTCTCTTGAATAAAATATGTATTAAACACCGTGGATGGAAGATCTGAGTTTTTATGAGTATGGTGGTGATAAATGGTATTCATCATTGTGTGTAAACCCGACTATCTGTTCAAATATTGATATAAAAAGATTGATTACGCTCACTTGACAGGGATGTTGAATTTTTATTACTATAGAGCTGAACAAGCCATCTGAGCTATGGCTAACATGGAAACTGCATTTGTCTAAAAGTTCCAATCACGCTAGGAAATCAGTCAGTTAATAATGGAACACCTCTCCTATGAGGACTGCTGGAGGCAGAAGTTTCCTTTCTTCTCTTTGTCCAAACTTTGTCTGATGTGTTGGTCTAGATTTTGCCGAAAGCTGATAAATAAGAATTCTTTCTGAATCAGGCAGTGAATTGGACAAAAATTCGTTTCCAAGGTCCTGTGTCCCAATAGAACAGGAGACTTTTACATGTGTTTCCAAAGCAGCATCTAAAAATTCTAAAATAAATATTTTAATTTGTAAGAGAAGCGGTGTACCTCTAATTTTAATCCACCCCGCCCAAGTGCCAGTCAAGCTATGAGAGATTGTCAAACATTGAGTTACTTCCTTTTTCCTGGCAAATAAAAATCATAGTTCCAATTACGTTTCCATTTTTGCCTTTGCTAAACCTTTAAGAGTTACTAGGATTCTTCTGGGTTCAACTCAGAAGAAATTTGATTTTTGAGTGTGCAGGGTATTTAGGTAGCAGGATCAAACGTTTCTGTTTATGCGGGCTTTTAATTGAAAGTTTAATCCCATCATTTTTGTATTTTTAAGGCTTGTCTGGCCATATACAATGCTGTTTTAAAAGAGCTGCTTCATGCTGAAATTTTCTTCCTATTTTTGATGCCACCTCTTTACGCAATTTTTATGCTGTTTATATATTCCCCTGGTGTTTATTTCTAGCTTCAGTGCTGGCTTTATTATTGCTGGGTTTTTGTTTCACATTATTTTTACAATTTTATTGCTGAGCAGTTCTTTCTGTCTTTCCGTTGAGCAGTTCAGCCCCACACACATATTTTCTAAATAACTAAATGCAATAATAGATCTTGTAGCGAACGAATGCACAAGTCGATGCATGCATTTTATATGCTGGCAGGGTTGTTTTTAAGCCATTAAAAGACGGAAATATAATTTTGGTTATTTTCTAATGTATCTTTAACCTAAAAAAACAAGCACCTTCTTGGTATCTAAAACACCGCAGGATAGACTATTGCGGAGTAAGTGAATATATGTTGTTGAAAGCTTTCATGGCCGGAGTTCATTAGCTGCTGTAGATTTTCCGGGTAAAACACCTCTGAGGATGCCAGTCACAGCTACTGGCAAAACGTCAGGTCCTACAATGCCAAAACCATGGCCACACAACCCGGAAAATCTACAGCAACTAATCTTTCCTTATATATATTTGAGTTTTCGTCTGCCCTTATATGGCGAAAATGCGCGCCATAATCAGTTGGCCGAGGGACCTGCCGGTTAGAGAAGCGGTCCCTTGCCATTGGCTGCCTTGGCTGCCTGACGCCCCAGTCTCACGGCAGACGCCAGGAGGGATGGCTGCTCTGGCGGAGCCCACCTCGGGACCTGGCTCTCTTTGCCTGCCCTGCCCATCCTCCCGGCTGTACGCCGCCGCACCCTGACTCGCGATTCAGGCCAGCGGGCCCGCACGGCTCCAGCCGCTCCAGAGGATAAGCGGCGGCTGCTTCCTACGCCGCGCCCCGGGACTCGCCCGCAAGCCCAGTGGGCCTGCCCTCCTGCAGCCACGCCTGCAGAGGAGCGGCCCCCGCTTCCTCCGGTGCCCGGCCCCAATCGCCCTCCAGGACAATGGGACAGCCCGCCTCCGGCCGCCCATGGAAAGAGGTGACACCCGCTTCCTCCGCGGCCACACACGCAGCGATCTCCCTCCAAAGCCGCGGCTCCCACACACTGGTAGGCCTCCGGAAGCCTCAGATCCATGCCAGCCGATGGCCGCTACTGCAGCCCACGACCCCACAAGGCCTCCATCTAATGCCTCTCCAGCGCTGGAGAGACCTGCCGTGGACGCTGCCTTCCCCCCCCCGCAACGGGAGGATGGGGGGCCTCCCCCACACACCGGCTAGGGCCCGTTGCATTGAGCCAGGCAACGGGCTTTGCGCCTAGTAAGTTAATATAGCAGACAAGAAAGGAGACTTTAGTGATCTGTAGATGATACCCAAGGAGCCCAAGGAGCTGCAGTGGCTCAAGTGGTTAAGACACTGAACTGCAGGCTGTGGAAGGTCAGTAGTTCAGCAGTTCGAGACCTGGGTGCTGCAAGACAGAGTGAGCTCCCGTCTCTAGTTCCAGCTCCTGCCAACCTAGCAGTTCAAAAGCAAGAAATTGCAAGTAGATAAATAGGTACCACTTCGGTGGGAAGGTAACAGCGTTCCGTGCACCTTGGTGTGTAGTCATGCCTGCCATATGACCACGGAACAGAGTTCCCTCTAAGCTGAGTCAGTGTGAGCTAGCTCACAGTTTTTTAGCCTCCAGCTCACACATTTTTGTCTCAGCTCAGGAAGGAGGGCTCCAGAGCAAACTGATTTATGCAGCAGCCAAATGGCTCGCTCACAACTTTAATGCCAGCAGCTCACAAAGTAGGATTTTTGCTCACAAGACTCGACAGCTTAGAGGTAGCATTGCCACGGAAACATCTTCGGACAGCACTGGCTCTTCGGCTTTGAAACGGAGATGAGCACCGCAACCCTAGAGTCGGATTCGACTGGCTTTCGAGCAAGGGAACCTTTACCGTTACTTTACCTAGATGATACCCAGGCAATAATCATTTCTGTCCCTCATTCTCATCTGTGAAATGTCAAAATGCTTTGGTGAATAGGGTTCAGATCTATGAGGTAATACAAGCAGGATAGGTGCAACATGTAAAGCAATGAGAGAAGGTGCAAGATCTAAAATTCCCTCTTTACACAACTATTATTTAGATAGGAAGGCCTCGACACATTTTTTCCCCTTCCTCTTGATTCAGTCCGATGCACACAGCAACAGCACATGACCACAGCGGCTTGATGCATGACTGAGGAAGGTTTATTTTTGTGGCTTTTCAATTTGACAGTAAACAAGTTCTTTTTTTAAAAAAAAACCCCAACCCTGCTCTCTATTCATCCAAGTAGTATTTGCCCAGTTTTAGTTTATTCGGTGTCTGTTTGCTGCTGGCATTAAAACAGCATGCACAGTCACTACAAAACTATCAACAAAGTGTGAGTCTACTGCAGTGTTCCCTCTAAGCTGAGTTAGTGTGAGCTAGTTCACAGTCTTTTAGCCTCCAGCTCAGGCAATTTTGTCTCAGCTCAGGAAGGAGAGCTCCAGTCCAGAGCAAACTAATTTATGCAGAAGCCAAATGGCTGCCTCAGAACTTTAATGCCAGTAGCTCACAAAGCAGAATTTTTGCTCACAGGACTTAGAGGGAGCATTGATCTACGTGCATCTTTAAGACCAGCAAAGTTTAATTCTGGGCGTAAACTTTCGTGCGCACGCACACCTGAAGCTGTGCGCGTGCACACGAAAGCTTATCCTCAGAATTAAACTTTGCTGGTCTTAAAGTGCCACTGGACTCACACTTTGTTTTATCACTTCAGGCCAACAACCCAAAGGGAATCTAAAAATTCAAGCTGCAAAAATCGTCTTGAACACCACACACTTCCCCCCCCCCACCTCGGCTGCAAGCCAAATATACGCAGCCAATGAGAGTTAAACGTTGCTTCGTAGCGACCAATCACCGCCAAGTGGAGGCGGGGTCAAGTCCCTCTGAGGGCGTGGCGGCTCGATGGGAAGCGCGGGAAAGAAGCTCGCACCACACTCTCCCGCGCCTCGCTTTTTTAACTGCCTCCGGCCGGGGCGAAGTGGGACGCCCATGGCGCGTGCGCGAGGGAGGGGGCGTGGTCTGTTGAGGCAGTTGGGGCGAGGGAGGTGTGGCGTAAGATGGCGGCGGGGTGTTTTCTCCCTCCCGCCCCAATATTTCTAAAAAATGAACGGTGTTGGTGTTGAGACGTGGTGCAATATATCCTCTGATTTGGAAGCCCTGTTGCAGGCGTAGGGGCTGAGTGGCCTATTCAAGCGGTGAGAAGAGGGGATTCTGTGCATGCTCAGATACCCCCTTGTACATTAGGGTGGCCAACCTCCAGGTGGTGGCTGGAGGTCTCCTGAAATTACAACTGATCTCCAGTTCCCCTGAAGAAAGTGGCAGCTCTGGAAGGTGGACTCAGTGGCATCACGTCTCTCTGAGTATCCTCCTCCAAAATCTCCAGGAATTTGCCAACCCAGAGCTGGCAACCGTAGCTTGCCAAACTAAGTGGGGCCTGGAGTTTGCCTGGCATTATGGCTCCTCTCCGGCCTACAGAGATCAATTTTCTGGAGGAAAAGAAAGCTTTGGTCTCTGTAAGATCACTTCCCTGCTTAGCACGCCTCTCAGGCTCAATCCTGTGTAGGCACTAGGCACTGCCCCCAAATCTCCAGGAATTTCCCATGCCAAAGTTGGGAACCCTAAACTCCTATTTTTAAGAGTGATCATTCCAGACGGGTACCCTCTGTGTTACTCTGCAGCAGCAAGATAAGTCTGGAGTCCAGTTGTGTGGTAAAGATAAAATTTATTCTGGTATTGTGAGTTTTGAGGCGCAGATATTTTTGTTGGAATAAATTTTGTTAGTCTTTAAGGTACCACTGAACTCCTATATTTTAAGAGTCGCACTCTGTCTCTCCCCCCCTTCAGCACCAGAATCAGCTCCTAATTTGAGTATGCGCTACACGAGAGGAAAAGTTTAATAGATAAAAGGAAGGAGCCTTGTGCAGCAGCCAGTGAAACGCATCTATAAATAATTGCAGCTTCTGCATCTCACACGCACCCCCGGGTTGCCAAAGAGACAAGATTGGTTCTAGCTAGCATTTGCCTGCTTCTTGTTGCTCTTTTGATTAATGAAATATTTTCTGGTTTCTTTGCATTGAGCTATAAATGTTCATCATTTTAATGACTGAAAGTGTCACGTGAAGCTCAGTCCTGTCCACATTTACTAGGATGCAAACCCCACTACGGTCAAGAGTAAGAGTAAGGCATAGAATTGCAGGCATAGGCTGATTTTTAAAAAGGAGCAGCGGAACAAAAATCAGCTTTCCAAGGACATACATATTTTTGTCCTTTTTGCATTGTGGCTGGTATATTGTAAAACATTGTTTTAAATTGGAAGACGTCTTCAGTATATTTAAGTTATATTTATTTCAGTTATTTAAGTCTAGACTCTAGAGTGTATTTATTTATTTAAGATTCAGGTGATTAGCTGTGTTGGTCTGAAGCAAGGAAACAAGGTTAAAAGGCCAGTGGCACCTTTAAGACCAACGAAGTTTTAGTCTCAGTATAAGGTTTTGTAATTCCAGTTGGTCAGCCGTGTTGGTCTGAAGCAGTAGAACAAATTCAGAGTCCAGTGGCACCTTTAAGACCAACAAAGGTTTATTCAAGGTAGGTATGAGCTTTTGTGTGCATGCACACTTTGTCAAATACATTACAAAGGAAGCTAGATTTCAGACTTTTAGATACAGGCTGAATTTTGTAAGAAGTGTGTGCGCGCACAAATGCTTATACCCAGAATAAAACTCTGTTGGTCTTAAAAGTACCACTGGACTCAAACTTTTATTTATTTAAGTTATTATCTCTAGAACTCAAGGCAGATTACCCAGAACAAGTCAATACAATCAACAGGATGGGACAATCGATGAACAATGAAATAGGATTTGGGTTGTAGAACCAACCAGAAATTTAAAAAAACAGAACTGAGGCAAAGCAATTTTATTAACATGACACATTAAATGATGCAGAATTACATAGCGGGATCCAATTTACAGCCAACTCTAAGCAGTATTATAGACCACAATCCCTAATAATTTATCCAATTAACTTTTGTGAATCATTTTGTACAGTGCTGCCATATTATTATTTGCAAAGAGGTGGTATAAAAATATAGTAATTGTTGTCTTAACCAGGTACATGTTTAGAATTACAGATTGCCCATACTGAAGATAGCTACACAAACTTTTTGATCAGCGCAAGATGTTCATTGGTTGGCTATAGGGTTGCCACCTCCAGGTGGGGCCTGGAGATCTCCCGCTTTTACAACTGATCTCCAGCTGACAGAGATCAGCTCCTCTGGAGAACATGACTGCTTTGAAGGGTGGACTCTATGGCATTGTTCCCTGCGGAGGCCCCTCCCCTCCCCCAACCTCACCCTCTCCTGGCTCCACCCCCAAAGTCTCCAGGTATTTTCCAACCCAGGCCTGGCAACCCTAGTCGGTTATGGAGGACAGAACACACATGATATATCATTTCCGCCCCAGTGGTGATTCTTTTAAGTTACATAATACAGTCACTGGTGCTGTGATTTTTATTGGAGGCAGTGATGTTCTGTATCCTTGGTCCTTGGCAGGGGCAAAAGTGTGGGGGGCGGGTTCTGGATTTCTGGCCGTGCTCGGTGGACCTCCTGATGGCACCTGGGTTTTGGCCACTTTGTGACACAAAGTGTTGGACTGGATGGGCCATCGTCCTGATCCAACATGGCTTCTCTTATGTTCTTGTGATACTTTTGGCATTGCTCCTTGCCCCATTTCCCCCTGGCACGTGCAACCTCAAGTCTGCCATTACTCCCACCAAGGAAAATGCATGTGTATCTATAATATTTTTTTCCCAGAGAGGTAAAACCTGCTTGATGGGGCACAGTGGAATGTATCAAAGCTGTTCCTTCTATTGATAATGTTAAGGTTGTTTCAGTGTATAGTCTCAACTCGACTTCCGCTTTTCGTGGTCCTTGTATTATTCTGACTATGATGTTTCAGGTCGGTTTTTCTTTTTCTTTTTAATAAAAATAATTAAAAAGGGGGGGGATGACCTCTTAGCATATGCTTTTTATGGTTGTGTGTGCTTCTTCCTAGGATTCACCTTCAGCATGAATCCTTGCGGCAAGGGAGAAAGAAACCAACTTCCCGTCACCAGCGCTGGCTTACCCTGTTCTTTCCACCAGCTGAAAGCACCCCATACTGAGCAGAACAGCTCTGGGGAGAAATCCGTCAGGGTCAAACGCCGGAGAACCAGACGGGAGCGCAATGTTGTCAAATTCGGCAGGAACGGTACTGACGGTGTCCCGGAGCAAAGGCCCAGCTGCAGGGGGCTACAAAAGGCGTTGCCCCCTTTCTGGAGTTCTCAGCTGACCAGCTGTGCCAAGCCAGCCTCCTTCAAAGGGATCGGTGGTGCAAAGCCCGTGATTATAACCCAGAACAGACTCTCCCAGCACTTGGGCATGTTTAATAAGGAGGTGAAATCTGTGAACATCGAGAGGTTGCTGAACCCCAGTTGCGAGCAAGATTTTGTGGAGGCAAGCCCATTGCGAAGAGACAGTGGCGTGGATACGCAGGTGGGAGACGAGAGCCACACGGGCAAATCTGCCGGTTCTGATCAAGCATCTATTCGTCGTGGGCAGCTGGGATCCAGTGTAAACAGTCTCTGTGGAACAAATGTGGCGCCTCTTCCTATAGTTGTACCCACTGTCTCTGCAGTGGTTACAGAACACTGTCCCACAGCTCTTATAAATGCGACGGATCCTGGGTCCCGGTCTTCGGCTGCACCTGCTGCTGCAGAGGTGAATCACCAGTCAGAACTTCAGACTACGGAGGCCGATCCTTGCCAGAGCGACGCCCTGGTGGCTACAAACGAAAAGGAAAACATCCCCCCTGTCTATCCAGCGGGAGCCAAGTCCCCCAAAACCAAATCTCTCGCCAGGGAGCTGGCTCGTGACCTGGAAAAGCGTCTCAACCTCAAGGCGATCTTCCCTGGGCGCGACCTAATCAACGAAACGCGCCAGGCTGTTATCAGCGCCCTTCTGGAGCAGAAGCGGAAGTTACCCGATTTTTCTGTTTTGGCGCGGTACAAGAAGTTAGCAGGCGGTTCTAAGGGTGATGCCGTCCAGGCAGGTAAGCTGTCTCCTGGACTGTTGGGATTTCCAGAGGCGATGTCCCCTGTCTCAGTCCTCCAGACTGAGTGGCAAGAGAGGCTAGATAGCTAGACAGGCACACTGACCTTTCTCCCTGCCTTTACTCTTCTGCCACTTTCCCCTTTGATATGCAGATTGTGCTCTCAGGGGTCAGTTTCCCTTTCCTGCTTCTCTCTCACTCTGAATGAAAGCTTGCTCTCCACCTGCAGGCACCAAGAGAGGGACATGCGGTCCTCTCTTGGCACCACGAGGCAGATGGGCCTCTCACCTTCCGCCTCCATCCTTCAGCTAGTAAGTTAGCAATCTACCAGTCCCTCCCAGTGCTCCCTCTAAGCTGTGGAGTATTGTGAGCAAAAATTCTACTTTGTGAGCTACGGGCATTAAAATTGTGAGCATGTGATTTGGCTTCTGCATTAATTAGTTTGCTCTGGAGCGATCCTTCCTGAGCGAAGACAAAAATGTGTGAGCCAGAAGCTAAAAAACTGTGAGCTAGCTCGCACTAACTCAGCTTAGAGGGAACACTGGTCCCTGCTCTTTCCTACCCCGAGTGTACTTCTCAAATAAAGAGAGAAGTATTTCTCTTCTAAACTTGCAAGGTGGCTCTGCGTAGCTTTGTAAACTGAGTGACCTGGTAAAGTGACACTCCCGCGTTTGTAGCTTTATTTAAGCACTCTGCTAACTAATGGTGACTGGACTAACTACACCAGTTAACTTCAGTATGAACCCTCCCACCCCCCCAAGTTGTATCTTTTGCAAGGAGAATCCAAAAGAATGCAAAAGCAGGGCAAATGCTTTCAAATTCTTCAGGACTCTTCCCTAACCTGGATGTCAAGGAGATGAGGCAGAGACATTCGAGGCCCTGGTCATAATCCCTTTCATCTGCATCCTCTTTAGCACATGAAGCAGGTTTGAGGAGGTAACTGATGCTGGCAGGACCTGTGGTCAGACTGCACCTTTGGTCTTCTGGGACAGAGTAGTAGTAGAAAAGAACAAGAGTCCGGTAGCACCTTCAAGACTAACACAATATGTGGCAGGGGAGGAGCTTTCGGGAGTCGCTGCTCACAGATACCTGAAGAATCTGATACCTGAAGCAGTGAGCTGTGACTCACAAAAATTCATAACCCTGCCCTATGTTTTGTTAGTCTTTAAGGTGCTCCTGGACTCTTGCTCTTTTCTACTGCTAGTGACAGACTAACACAGCTACCCGACTTGATCTTTGTCCTGTTAGTGACTTTGACAGACTTCCAGTTGCAGATTTTGTGACTCCGGATGGGACGGCTCAGTGTTCTCTCCCTCTAGATTTCAAGACCCCAGCTGGAAGGGACCAAGAGCTGCAGGCGGAATCAAAATCCAGTGGCGGCAGCAGGAACTCCAGCCAGGGCGTTTTTCCGAAAAAGAGGAGAGGTCGAGATCCGTTCTTCATTACTAGCCCCATTCCCAGTCTCGCCCATACAGCTATAAGAACGGTGAGACGCCTGAAACTTTAGACAATGTCACTCTTCATTCACACAGACTGGTCTGAAAAGACGGTTTTGGAAAATGAGGTGTAACCAGTGGGCAGGGGAAGTGTCACAGTGTCTTTGGTTGCTGCTGGGATATACATGAAAATATTTTCCCTAGCCCAGAATTAAGTGGTTTCCAGTGCCCACCTAGGAAGTGGCCCACTGGGAGATTTCTCTGTAAGTCAAATGGCTGGCCCACCCCTGCAATTCATGTACTTTTCTTTTTTCTTTTTTTTCAAAGAACTATAATAATATCCTTATTTTTATCCCTATTAGAGTTTTCAGCAAGGGTGCCATCTGTTTCTGTGCTATAAGCTGCACTTATTTAATAACAGTTTCATTTAACAGGTAGCTTGCTTATTGTTTTTTTTTAATTTATAATTTTTATTTAAGAATTTAATAACAATACAAGGTAAGTACAACAGATGTCTGCAGATGAAGTACAAAAATAGGTTAGCAAAAACATTAATGCTTAACTATGTCCAGGCTGAAGACACCAGAGAACTATATTACACACAGGGCTCTTTTTGTAGCAGGAACTCTTTTGCATATTAGACGCAGGGCCAGCTCGCCCAGTAGGCGAGCTAGGTGCTCGCCTAGAGTGCGCTGGCCGCAGGGGTGCCAAAAGGCGCCCCCCCCTGCGAAAAGCCCCCATCACCGCCACCTCCCCCCATCACCGCCACCTCCCCCCATCACCCCCGCCTCCCTGGCTTGCCTGGGTGCCCCACAGCTACGGAACGCCCAGAGCTGGCGCTGGGAGGGAAGGGGCGAAGGTTAAAGCCCCCACCTCTTCCCTGGCTTGCTTGGGCGTCCCACAGCTGCAGAGCGCCCAGGCAAGCCGGCGCTGGGAGGGAAGGGGCGGGGGTTAAAACCTCCGCCTCTTCCCTGGCTTGCTTGGGCGCCCCGCAGCTGTGGAGTGCCCAGGCAAGCCGGCGCTGGGAGGAAGGGGTGGGGTTAAACCCCCCACCCCTTCCCTGGTTTGCAGCTCATCCGCCCTCCCCCTCCCCCCTGGGGGGGAGAGTAGGCAGGGGCGGCATGGTGGGTGTCTCCAGGCCCCTCCGGGAGGTTGGCATCTGCGCCCGCCTAGGGCACAGACAGGCCCGTAGCCAGGATTTTTAAAGTCAAGGGGCATTTAAATTTCTTAGGAGGCACTGACTAATCAAACTAAAGGTAATTTAGTTCAGTTTCTGGGGGAAATAGAGAGTCGCTGTCTGGCTCCACATGGCCACTGTAGCTGGCCCTTCATGCCAGACATCTGCGCAGGAATACTCGGCTCCTTCCTCACACCTGCCACTTCTCGGGGGCCCTTGGCTGGATGGGAAGTGAGGGGGCCTTGCCAGTAAGTTGGGGGCCCTAGCCCCGAGATGCCCCACTTTAGCTACAGGCCTGGGTGCAGAGCCGGCCCTGATTAGATGACACACCCCCAATGTAGCCAGTCCTCCAAGAGCTTAGAGTAGCCCCTGTAAGAAGAGCTCTGTAAGCCCTTGGAAGATTGGCTACATTAGGGGTGTGTCGCCTAATGTGCAAAAGAGTTCCTGCTACAAAAAGAGCCCTGCTTACAAAACGTCTCTTAAGGCAACAGTCATATAATAAGTACACATCTTTACAGTCAAATTTTAAATCAGTGTTCTGAAAGCAACTTCAGATATTATCTTAGATCTAAGCCAAATAATGTTTCAGGTTCAACTGCTCCGAAACTGTTGTTGTCTCTTTCCTCTGTACAGGATGAAGGGAGACCATCCCCGGGAGAAGACAGGGACTTCTTTCTGGAGCCAGACGGGTCTAACCAACAGAGCTTTGGCTCGGCGGCTGTCCGTCCCCACTCTCGTCTTCTGGCTTCCCGGCATGTGAATTCGACGGCAGAAAGCTCCCTTGCTTCAGAGAGACCACAACGTCCCCTGCGGGAGGCTTCGCTCAGAACTGCGTGGCCCTGGGAACAAGGGCCGAGAGATGCTCTCCGGGAGCCCCGAAGCAGACAGGAGAGGGCCAAGGTAGCCTACAGGCCTCTGCAAAAGAAGAGCGCGCCCCAAAGGCATTGCTTGCCTTTCGGTACCTGGGATTCCTGGAGTCTGGCCAATGTAAGAAGCACGGATGACAGACGCTCCAGCCAGTTCCCCGTGGTTGACTCCCAGCAGTATTCCTACGTTAATGAGCTCGGATCAGAGCAGTGGAGCTTACAGGAGACAGAGCCTGTTCCAGTCCATAGCCTCCATCTTTCACAGGATCAGTGGGGTTCCCAGACTCTGGGTGTGGGGCTCAGATCCGCAGAGAGAGCTGCCTCTGAGTCTCAGACCTCCTTCGATGTCTTAAAAAGCATCTGGAGTCCCAATGTGCCTAGCAGCGGAGCCAGTCGCCCCGCGCAACAAGCCCTGGGCTGTCCCTTTCTAGCTCACCAGCCGTCCCCTTTAAGGGAGCTGAACTCAGAGCGAGAGGAATTTCTCCAGCTGTATAGTGTTAGCCCCAAGCAGAATTGCTGCTCACACAGGCAAAAACCTCAGCAAGAAATATACGTACCTGGCAGACACCCACTGAACGGACATCGGGTGTTCTCTGGATTGGCAAAACCAAGAACCCACCGCCAGAAAGCAGCTTTAGAACCACAAAGAATCTCAAACAGTTACCAGCTCTGGGGACCATCGGAGGCCTCCGCGAGAACGCAGGGGGCCGCGGAGAAAGGCTGCCCCAGTTCCAGGGTCCTGGCTTGCAGCTGGGAGAGGCAAAGCCAAATGGAAGGGCTGCAGCAGCTGCGGCTGTTCCAGCAGCTGCCTATGTCATATTTCCCCCCATCAGAGGATCTAGAGACTAAGAAGTCCCCACTGCACATGTTACAGGGCCATCTGCTGGGGCAGTCCAGCCCTGAACCCTGGGCCTTCCCGCGCATGAAGTTGTACTGAAACCACGCGGGCTCATGCATCCTCGGACAGGAGGTGGTCTCGCCTGAAGAATTAATGTTAGGTCTCTAAGAGCTGGACAGCCAAGGTCCATTTGCTTTCACCAAAACTACTTGCTTTTACCTCAGCCACAGCTCTTCCTTTTTCTTCGCCATCCCTCTCAGTTCTATAATTTCTATCCACCCTTTTAAAGCAGTTTTCTTTGGCCCATTCATTCGCGGCTGAGCTTCCCCTATGAAAAACATTTCTGTTTCCTGATGGAGTCATTGCTTGGCAAGCAGAAGGAGTGGGCTGGCCATCTCTCAGTACCCGCGGTGCTATTAACCTGGATAATATTACCTAGCTCCATTAAATTGCCACATTTCACGAACACAATACCATTTTGCTGCTGTTTATTTTTGAGCGACGGGGCTAAGTTCGGTCTCTGGAGTTGGAACACATCAGAATTTGAATGCAAACTTCTTCAGTAACAGCCATTTACAGTTCAGCTTAGGCTAGATTGTGTATGCTCTGTCCCTTGTGTATTTGCTGCCTCGGGGGCCATAGGCTTTTCTTACATTACTTTTTAAAACGGTTCTGGATGGACCCTGCGTAGCACTAACTTGGGAAAGAGAGTGGTTGTGGCCAGAATGCTAATTGGTGCCAGAGATTTGTCCAAATAACAGCAAGGGACATTGCAGCAAAGTTGTTGTTGTCCAATCGCACAGTCTAGTCCGACTCTTTGCAGCCCCATAGACCACATCACGCCAGGCCCTCCTGTCTTCCGCCGTCCTCTGGAGTTTGCTTAATTTCATGTCCATTGCATTGATAACACCATCTAACCATCTTGTCCTTCGCCATCCCCTTCTTCTGTTACCTTCAATCAGGGCTCTTTTTGTAGCAGGAACTCCTTTGCATATTAGGCGACACACCCCTAATGTAGCCAATCCTCCAAGAGCTTACAGAGCTCTTCTTACAGGGGCTACTGTCAGCTCTTGAAGGACTGGCTACATCAGGGGTGTGTGGCCTAATATGCAAAGGAGTTCCTGCTACAAAAAGAGCCCTGCCTTCAATCTTTCCCAGCATCAGCGTCTTCTTCTCCGGTGAGGGCTCCCTTCTCATTGGGTGGCCAAAGTATCTCAGCTCCAGCTTCGGTATCTGGCCTTCCAGGGAACAGTCAGCGTTGATTTCTTTTAGGATTGACTGATTCGATCTCCTTGCAGTCCAAGGGACTCTCGAGAGTCTTCTCCAGTACCAAAATAGCAGCAAAGTTAGTACCTGTTTAATGAGGAATTAACTTCTGTGCTTTTCAATATATAGGAATGAGGTCAGGATATTTCCTGTATTTTCACGAATAAGCCACGTGAAACAAAGCAGGCTCAGATCTACCCAGAGATGTAAATAGCTACCAGGGCCCTGTAGATATTAGCAACAGAAACCACTGACATTTTTTGCCTCTGATTATTTTGCTTCCGTGGATAATCAGTCGCTGTTCGTCTTGCCCAAAGCGAGTCCCTCTGCTGTCATGGAAGATTCTGTCTGTGGGCAGTTGCTGTTCCTCTGGCTCAGATTCCCGGCTCAGTAAGATCACATCCATCTCTCGGTTTGTTGCTGTTGTTTTTAATGTTCTTTTATTCTAAGCCCAGGATGTTCCTTGAGCGAGTTCTTGCCTAATGAAATAGCCTGGCACGCGCTGACCTGGATAGCCCAGGCTAGCCCGATCCCGTCAGATCTCAGAAGCTAAGCAGGGTCAGCCCCGGTTAGTATTTGGAAGGGTGACCTCCAAGGAGTACCAGGGTCTTGCCGCAGAGGCAGGCAATGGCAAACCAGCCCTGAAATGTCTCTTGCCTTAAAAAACAAGTCTGACTCACCACCTACGGGTGCATAACACCAAAAAGAGTTAGAACTTCTGGCTGCCAGACAGTCTTAAGATCTCCTGGCTATACAATACACAATGCCATACGGTAAGAAGAAGACAAAGAGAGAGAGAGATTGGATTTATACCCTGTGCCCTTCACTACCCGAAAGAGTCTCAGAGTGGCTTACAAACTCCTTTCCCTTCCCCTCCCCACAACAGACACCCTGTGAGGTAGGTGGGGATGAGAGAGCTCTTGAGAGGACTGCTCCTGAGAGAACTTGTGATTGACCCAAGGTCATACCAGCAGCTGCATGCGGAGAAGTGAGGAATCAAACCCAGTTCTCCCAGATTAGAGTCTGCAATCCTAACCACTACACCAAACTGGCTCAGAGGAAGAAGACTGGCATGCAGAAAGGTAAATAGAAGGGTACAGATGGGATCTTGCAAGAGATGGCATGCTTGTCCTCCATATTAAGCCAGAAAAACTAATCCTGCTCCACAGCCTCTTCTTGGCTCTTACGTGGCTCGGCCACATGTGATCTCTCCCACCTACCTGCAGTACAGAGCTAATAATATAAAACAAGCCTAACTTAACAGAGTGCAGTGAGGATATCTAAATTCGCCACTGATGGGGGATGCAGGATTGTAGGAAAGGCAGGCCACTGTGAGATCAGGGCATGGATGACTTTCTTTGCATCCTTTCTACTCCACCTTTCTCCCCAGTGAAGACACAAAGCAGCTTATGTCCCTCTCCTCTCCTCTCCTCTCCCCTCTCCTCTCCTCTCCTCTCCTCTCCTCTCCTCTCCTCTCCTCTCCTCTCCTCTCCTCTCCTCTCCTCTCCTCTCCTCTCCTCTCCTCTCCTCTTGGGAGGTAGGTGGGGCTGAGAACGGGTAACTGGCCCAAAGCCACCCAGCAAGCGTCCACGTCAGGATGGGGATCTGAATGTGGGTCTCCCAGATCGTAGTCCAGCATGCTAGCCATTACACCACACTGGCTGTCCCTAGGGTTGCCAGCCTCCAGGTGGGAGCTGGGGATTCCCCTGGAATTGCACCTCATCTGCAAACTACAAAGATCAGTTCCCCTGGGGAAAATGGATGCTTTGGGTGGGCTCTATGGCATTGTACCACACTGAGGTCCCTGTCTGTCAAGTTCTCCAGATAGTCAGACACCAGGCTTCAGAAGAAGATAGCGTTTATTAAAGACTAAGCATAGAGCTGTATGAACAAGTTCTTTGTCAGTGATGCCGGTTAATACAGAACAGCATCAGTTATAGCCCGTTTGAAATACTCCCCCATCTACAAGCCAATGGCTACATTTCGCGCGCGCACGCTAAAGCAGAACAGACAACACCTACACCAGTATATCTCATGCCAAAGATGCATGGGACCCAAGGTCAGGCATGTTGATAAGGAACAGAACAGATACAGTAAATTAGGGTGCCTGGAGACTCGATGTTACTCCCGCATTCCAGAACAGTGAAAGATGTCTCCCCCCCCCATCTTTAGCAATGGCAGGGTTACCTGACACTGTCCTCCCCAAATTTCCAGGGATTTCTCCACCTGGATCTGGCAACCTTACTTTCCCCGGCCAATGGCCAGTGGGGGCAGAGACTGGCAACCCTAGCTGACCCTGACCTTGCACAGGAGGCAAGAACTAAACATGCAACCATGATTTGACATGTTGGAAAGATAAACAGCCGTTGTGAACACTGCCCAAATTGCCTTATAGCGAGACTGAGATAACAGATGTGTTAATTAATGAAACCCTGCCCGATTATGATTCACACCTCTTCCTGAAAGCCTGTCTCACAAAATGAGAAACCTCAGCTTCGATGGGCCAGCCTGGGTTTCCGTTGCTAGGTCTTGGAGTTATTATTCTCTCTGAAAATTTCCGGACCCTCTCGCGTCTGTCTTGTGCGTTGAAGAGAGCTCGGTTGCGAGAATCGTCGTTTGCCTGGGGAATACAGTGACTTGAGCCGGCTATCGTCCCTGTTTCCCTGATCCAATTACATGCCTAGGAGATTTCAGGCAGAGTAACGCTGCTCTTCCTCCTGGAAGAAATAAGCTCGGAGGGGTAAGTGGGAATTAAATTTAGTTCTCCGTGCCCGCTTGGCTCCACATAAGTCGACCCTGACGCAACCATCCGTTCCCCCCCCCGGCTTCTCACTGTAACAGCCCAGTCTAGCTCTGTAAAAAGCTGTTCAAAACTCATTCGTTCCCATCCTAAACCCTAAACCAGAAATAGCCAGTGTTACCATCGCTAGATTTCTTTTAAACACCGTTTTGATTGTGCTTTTAACCTGGAAACGCTCAAGTCCATTTTAAGCCTCTTGATTGTGCCCTTGCTGGGCCTTCAATGCTAAATTCTGATTTAACCATTCTTAATGTTTTACGTTGTTAGGTTTTCGTTTGTAAGCTGCCTCGGACAGGTTCCCGTGAGAGGCGGCATACAGATTTTCAAAATCAAGGGATGGAACGACACTCTTTCCTCAGGTGGGCAGGAGCTTCGATACTGACGTGAAACCAGCATCGCAAGTCGTAATGCTGACTTTGGGTCGGTTCTGCATTGGCTTTTCCCTTGGTTGTTTTACCAAACCCACACTGGAACAGAAATTCCCCTCTGCATTGCATGCTGCTCTCACCTTCTTTGATCATCGGATTTTATGGTACCCTCTACCCTGCATGCTGCTTACTCTGAGAGTTCTACATCACCTGGCTCCTGGCCATTTTGTGGTTGGGTCCGCCATTTTGTGGTTGGGTCCGCCTCCGGTGGCGACCATTTTGTAGCGGTGCCCACCACCCTGTGTCAGAATTCCAAAGGTCCGTGCTGGCTCAATAAGGTTGGGGACACCTACTTTAGAGTAACCCGTTCCTCCTCACCGATCAAATCATTCTGGACTAAACTTGGCTGGTCTACTTGGCTGGTCTTAAAAGGGGACACCTGATTTCTGTTTCAGAGAGTAGCTGTCTTGGTCTGCAGTAGACCGCCTATATTCGAGTCCAGTAGCGCCTGAGAAACCAGCAGGATTTGTGAGGTATAAACTTTTGAGAGTCAAAGTTTTGACGAAAGGAACTTTGACTCTGGAAAGCTTCTACCCTGGAGCTCTCGGCGGGCTCTCAGCCTCTGCCTTCGACCAGAGTTTGATCCGCAGCAAATAGCTAACAGTTATGCGTAGCTCAGTGCTGCAATAAGCTTTCCTTTTGGGTCAAGCAGCCATTAAAAGCAGCCTCTACTGTGGCTCAGTGGTGGAGCACACCACAGGGCATGCAGAAAGTCCCAGGTTCAATCCCCGGCATCTCCAGTTAAAAGGACGAGACAATAGGTGATGTGAAAGACCTCCGCCTGAGACCCTGGAGAGCTGCCACCAGTCTGAGTAGACGATACTGACCTTCTGGTTCACTAAAAGCTGGCTTCATATGTTCAGAGCTGGCCAGACCCAGGTCTTTTCCCCCTGAGCAGCTTTGCACCCTAATCAGCCACTCAGGTGATCCTTGTCTCCCCCGGAATTTATCTTCACACCTTCTTGCACACACCGGAAGAGGTCTTGGTTCTGGAGTCCCCATTTTATTTAGTTCTACGGAGTTCCCATTTTATTTAGTCCATGGCTTTATGTCTCACCAGTCCTAACGTGTACAGACTTGCAAGGTGGATTGCAGATCATTAAAACGACAGAACACAAAAGAGGGATAAAAGATACAAGAAAAAAGACAATATAGAAAATAGAACGGGTAAGAAGTTCAATAGCAGGAGCCAGCTTGCTCTTTAAAAATTATGTAAAAATAGTAAAATCGCCATGCTGTAGTTTAACGGTGTGTGTGTGTGGGGGGGGGGGGCCTCAACCAAAGATTGCTGGGTGGATTATTACACCTTGTGTCTAAAACTAGCCAGACTGGGCATCAGATAAAACTCTGCAGGCAGGGAATTCTGTAGTTGGGACGTGTGTGTGGGACATGTTTGGTGTGAGAGCCAGTTTGGTGTAGTGGTTAAGTGCACGGACTCTAATCCGGGAGAACTGGGTTTGATTCCCCACTCCTCCACTCACAGCTGCTGGATGACCTTGGGCAAGCCATAGTTCTGTCAGAGCTGTTCTCTCAAGGACAATTCTGGAAAGAGCTCTCTCATCCCCGCCTACCTCGCAGGATGTCTGTTGTGGGGAGGGGAAGGGAAAGCAGACTGTAAGCCTCTCTGAGACTCCTATGGGTAGTGAAGGGCAGGGTATAAATCCAATCTCTTCTATTCTTCTTCAACAGAAAAGGCCTTCTCCTCCTAGGGCTGCTATCTCTTATTGGGATTTCTGCCTTTAAATAAAGGCTGAGTAAATAAATGTTAAGTGCAAAGACAAGAGCGAGACACCATGCTTAATTTTATTTTTAAAAAACCCAATTATAAGTTTACTAAAAAAACAAAAAGGAAGGGCACTTTGTTTAAAAGAAACAAAAGAATACATCCTAGCCTCTAAACTTGCACCGTAACACTTACATGACTAAAAACAGAATAATGGCTACTACTTCTCCTTCTTCGAGCTCAGGACAAAGAGCGGAAGCCCTGCAATAAAAGTTGTGACTACGTGCATACAAGATCAAAGCATTTCCTATAAACGAGATGTTGACTGACCAAGGGAAAGGCCACAGGTCACTTAATTAAACTTTTCCACACAGACTCATCGCTAAGTGCTTGCAGGTTACAACAACAAATAACAGCAGTTAACGCCATAATAGCGGAAATGTAAGCAACTTGTAAACTCCAACATCTCTGGGTAACAAAATACCTGGGTATTTTGAGGGCGGAGCCTGGGGAGGGCAGGTTTTATGGAGGGGAGGGGCTTCAGCAGGATACAAGGCCCTAGAGTCCACCCTCCAAAGCAGCCATTTTATGCAGGGGAAATGATCTCTGTTGTCTGGAGATGAATCATAATAGTGGGGGGGGGGGTCTCCAGGCCCCACCTGGAGGTTGGCAACTGTACCTGTGGCCTTGCTTCAGAAGTTGGGGGGTCTCCACAGAGAAAGGTCCTTTCTGAAAATGTTAATAGTCAAGAGGAGCCTGTGGGAAGAAATAGATCCTTTAACTATCCTGGCCTGAGGGCCGAACTACACATTACTCTTTTTAAAGGGCGGTTCTGTGAGACCATTCGGGGCAGCGAAGGTGACAGCCAGCACCTTGAAGTGGGTGCAGAAACGAACAAAGCAATAATCATTCCTAGACAACAATCCGGCTGCAGCATTCTTTACCCAGTGAACTGTTTTCAAGGGCAGCCCCACGTGAGTGGCCTTTGCAGTAACGCAGTCCGGAAGGTAGCATGGATAACTGGCCAGATCGTGACTGGTGAAGAAGAGCTGCACGCAGGTCGGTGAACTTACTAGGGTTGCCCACTCTGGGCTGGGCATTTCCTGGAGATTTGGGGAGGGAAGTGGGCTCAGCAGGGACGTGATGCCCCTTTGAAGCTGTCCTCTCCTCCAGGGGAACTGATCTCTCTAGTCTGGGGTCAGCTGTCAGTGTTCCCTCTAAGCTGAGTAAGTGTGAGCTAGCTAACAGTTTTTCAGCCTCCGGCTCACACATTTTCGTCTTAGCTCAGGACGGATGGCTCCAGAGCAAACTAATTGATGCAGCAGCCAAATCGCTTGCTCACAGCTTTAATGCCGGTAGCTCACCAGGTAGAATTTTTGCTCACAAGACTCCACATTGGTTGCAATTCCAGGAGAGCTCCAGGTCCCACCTGGAGGCTGGCAACTTTATGAGCTACCTGAAACTTAGTTCAGGAACTAAGGAGGAAGTTGCCAAGGAAATCTATTGTGAACAGCTTGGCCCTGCAACCTTGTGGGAAGCACAACACCTCCTGCAAGGATTATTGTCCTATCCTTCCCAAAGGTTAATTATTTAATGGCCCTAGAGGGTTTAGAAGTCATAATCTTGTAATCACCACTGGCAGCTCTAACACTAATACTCTTGCAAGAACAAAGCGTTTATCGAAGAGAGTTGAGCCAGCATTCACCATTTTTTAATTATTACTATTTATTCGATTTCTGAATTGTCCAGTCCCTGCTCACGCAGGGCTCTGGGTGATGTCCAACAACATATATAACATAAAAGCAGTAGAATTAAGATACAACAATAAATTACAAAGAGACTTAAAAGAATCCAAGATGGTGTGACTATATAATTTCTTCCCATTCTGGACTGCACCGCCACCTCATGGGCAGGGGAAGAGGAAGAACAGACAAAAAAAAATTCCCTATTTTATTTACATTATTTATGGCTTGCCTTTCTCATTTGGGCACAAGTTGGGTTACACAGAATGAGTCATGTTATTACATTCTCCTGAGAAGGAGGAGGAGGAGAAGGAGATTGGATTTATACCTCACCCTTCACTACCCAAAAGAGTCTCAGAGCGGCTTGCAATCTCCTTTCCCTTCCCCTCAGGGTCGGCTCGCTCACTAGGCAAACTAGGCGTTCGCCTAGAGCGCGCCGGCCCTTAGGGGGCGCCAAAAGCCCCCCACCAAAACCCCCCGCCCCTTCCCAGGCTTGCTGGCATACCCTGGCAGCAGACGAGAGGGGAAGGAGGAGGAGGAGGAGGAGGAGGGAGCCCTCCCTTACCCCAGGGAGCCCCAGCAGCGGAGAGGCGGGAGGTTGGCAACCCCGTAATTGGGCGTGTGCCGGGGGGTGCCAGAAGGTAGCCCCGCCTAGGGCGCAAAAAAACCTCGGGCGGGCCCTGCTTCCCCTCCCCACAACAGACACCCTGTGAGGTAGGTGGGGCTGAGAGAGCTCTTTCAAGAGCTGATCATGAGAGACCAGCTCTGAGAGAACTTGTAACTGACCCACGGTCACACCAGCAGCTACAGGTGGAGGAGTGGAGAATCAAACCCAGTCCTCCTAGATTATCTGTGCTCCTAGTCACTACACCAAACTGGCAGAGTAAGGAATGCAAGTAGAAATGATACAGCTCACTAAAGGAACAACATGTGGACTTCTAAAACACGGGCCATGTAAATGTTTATGTTCAAAGTTCGCCATATGGCTGTCCTGATGTTTCATTTATGCTTTCCACGAACTGCGGAAAGACAAATCAGTGGGTTTTAGATCGAATCGAGCCTGAACTCTCCCTTGAAGCTAGAAAGACCAAACTGAGGTGATCATATTTGGGTCACCTGATGAGAGAACATAAGACTCACTGGCAATGACAATAACGCTAGGAGATGTTGATGGCAGCAGGAAAGTTGAAGGTAGCCAGAAAAGAGGAAGGCAGCAGGAAAAGAGGTTTATTTATTTAATTATGTGAGATTTATCTCCTGCCCTACCAGTCTGGTGCCAATTTGGTGTAGTGGTTAGGAGCGCGGACTCTACTCTGGGAGAACCGGGTTTGATTCCCCGCTCCTCCACTTGCAGCTGCTGGATGACTTTGGGCAAGCCATAGTTCTGTCAGAGCTGTTCTCTCAAGGGCAGTCCTCGAAAGAGCTCTCTCAGCCCCACCTACCTCACAGGGTGTCTGTTGTGGGGAGGGGAAGGGAAAGGAGTTTGTAAGCCCCTCTGAGACTCCGAGTGAAGGACGGGGTATAAATCCAATCTCCTCCTCTTCTTCTCTTCTTCTACCCTGCAGATGCGCTCATAGCAGCTTACACCATGTCAAACAGTCAAACAGTCTCATAAGATATTAATAATTAAAACATACTTCCAGCAGAGTTAACATTTAAATAACTGGTTTAAAATACCCAACTGGCAGCTTGGCGGCTAGTTACATCCCGGTGTGCACTAGGTTCATGCCAGGGAAAGGCGGCGGATCATTCTGGCGGAATAGCTCACCCATTCCTGGCGCTAATTAATATCGGCTCCTCTGCATCTGCTGCGTAATGTAGTCTTGGTCTGCTGCGGCATCGTTGCATATGGTTTCCCTTCGCCTCCCATTTTGGCTCAGTAGTAAACACAACAGGAACACGGGGATACTGGACTCAGTAAAACAACACAACACTACTTATCCCATGAATAGACTCAATTCAAAGTTTTTTTACCACTCAAGGCTTTTATGAATTTTTGGCGTATGTTTCAACACAAATTTACACTGATCTTATGTATTGTTTTTGATTTGTGTTCAAACATACGCCAAAAAAATTCATAAAAGCCTTGAGTTGTCCCATTTTGGCTCGGCATAAAAGCTAGTCGTCTGCATCAGACCTCACCATGGCTACTGCGGGGGTGTGGGAGTAAGACAGTGAGATAGAGGGGGGAGGCACTGTGGGTAGGAAATGGCACCCATGACCAGTGTTCCCTCTAAGTTGAGTTAGTGTGAGCTAGCTCACAGTTTTTTAGCCTCTGGCTCAACATTTTTTTCTTAGCTCAGGAAGGATGGCTGCAGAGCAAACTAATTTATACAGTTGCCAAATTGCTGGCTCACAACTTTAATGCCAGTAGCTCACAAAGTAGAATTTTTGCTCACAAGACTCCACAGCTTAGCAGGAACATTGCCCATGACCCCCCTACACAGAGAAAGTAAAGGGGGATGACCTGACAGAGGGGGAGGTGGAGGGGAGACCAGAGGGGGGCTGGAAAGTGAATGAGCTGGGTAAAAACATGAAACACCCGGTGGTTGCCAGGCAGGGCTTTCTGGGGTCTACCCCACGGTTCAGGGGTGGGCATGCTGCTAACACACCAGCAAAAAAAAATGACCACAGAAAAATGTTCCCTGGCTGCTATTACGACTTGGGGGGGGGGGAGAATTCAGCTCTAGTTGTCTGCTTATTGCTCACAGCAGCGCGAGGGCGGGGAGGGGCAATTGGACTGTCTTAAAACCAAATCCAGATAATGCGGTGAGACGCCGTAGTGACCTTGGAGTCGCCACTAGAGGGCAATAAAATGAGGCAGACAGCCGATGCTGAGACGAAACAATAGGAGACCTGATGCGAAGTGAGATGCAGACAGAAATTTGTGAAATGATGTGGTATTGGCAGCACAGCGGCCAGAGAGACCAATGCAGATTGGACCATAAATAGCGCCATGGAGCAATTGAGGCAGCTGAAGCAACTGAGGCAGGGGAGGCCGATGTTCTTTGACGTCCGCCACCTCAACCAAAGGCCTGGTGAAACAGCTCTGTTTTACAGGCCCTGCAAAATTGCAACAGATCCCGCAGGGCCCTGACTCAAGGAAGCCATGGTCCTCAGTTTGCAAGTCCTGCGCAAGGCTGTTAATGTTAGGACTTGACATTATTCAAACACACCTATATGCAATTTTAGTTACATACTAGGCAACAGTCCCTTAATTGCGGGGATCACTAGAGTACCAGAGTCATAGACAAGGATTAGCCCACATACCAATGATTTTCCAGAGTGTCACCCCCTTTACTTTCTCCCACATCAAAGAATGGATGGTTTCCATTCATTCCTACGAGAGGAAGGAGTAAAAAGCTATGCTCATAGCCATTGTTGCGGTGTGGACAAAGTCCGCCCTCCATCTCTGATACTCAGAGCCATATTTGAAATGATCGCATGTTGGACTGGTGGATGTCTAGTTTGGCCCCCGACCTTCACCGGGTTCTTGAAGAGGGTGCCATGTTCCTCTGGGCAGAGCCTTTGTCTTCCTACAATATGGACACTTGAATCTGCCTTCTACTGAATCAGACCATCAAGATCAGTATACTCAGTCTGGGTGGCTCTCTGGAGTTCTTGGGTAAGGATGGGCATGAACCAGCACACGAACGAAAGTTTGTGACAACTTTTGGCCAGTTTGTGTTTAGCGAAATGAAATTTGTGGCAGGTCAACCAGCACAAACTGTCCACGAACTTTCAGGTGGTTCGTGGCAGTTCACGAATTGATGCATTTCCAGACACTGTCTCTGCTCAATCACCAATGTTCACCAAACTTCAAAGGCAGGGTGAGGTTCCCTGTGAGTTTGGTGTGTGTAGTGTGCCCAGGGTCCATTTGATACACTTTTGAACCTGCCCCTGACATTTCCCCTGAAAGCACTTTCCAGGGGGCATCTTCTTTGGGGGCCATCATAACTTGGAGGGCACATAGAGGAGCACCAGGTGGAGGTCCCCTATGAGTTTGATGTCTCTAGCTTGCACAGGGTCTCTTCTATACACTCCTGAACTTCTTGACTGGCAGCACCTGTCATTTCCCCAGAAAGCACTTTCTTGGGGGCACCTTTGAGGGGGCCTAACTCAAACCCTGTAAATGTAATCCTCACCAAACTTGGGGGGCAGGTAGAGAAGATTCAGCCAGAGATCTCCTGTGACTTTGGTATCTCTAGCATGCCGGGGTGTGTGTGCTCTACTGTGTCACAAACCTCAAAAACTGAATCAGTTCGTTTGGCACCTATAAAAGTTTGTGACCCTTCATGGCTCATAAACTTGGGTACGCCATGAAACACAAACTGAAGCTATCCACATTTTCCTGGTTTGTGCCCATCCCTAGTCTCGTGTGGAGGTCTTTCACATCACCTTCTATCTGGTCCTTTCAACTAGAGAGGCTGGGGATTGAGCCTGGGACCGTCTGCATGCCAAGCACATGCTCTACCACTGAGCCATGGCTCCATCAGTTACAATGAGGAGCATTTGATCAGTCAATATCAAAATCAGTCAGTATTCTCTTACAAAATTAACATTCCCACATTGAGCTCTGCCCATTAGTGTCCTGGCGCAAAATCAACCTTCTCCAGCTTGGAAGCGGATTCCAAGAGTGGCTTCCCTTCTTTATCGAACCAGTGTGTGACTTCCTCCTCATCCGACTGGCCGCCCTTCAGAGCGAATCTCAACTTAGCCCAGAACAGTTTCTGAGCCTCAGGGTCCATGGGCCAACTGATGTATGTTTTTTTCAACATCACCTTCCGCATCCGGTGGTAGACAGAGAGTTCCTTCTTGGGAATGTCCTCCAGGAAAATAGGAATCAGGACATCCTTTAGCTCATCAAACAGCCTATAGCTGGCCAACTGGATCTCCATAGAGCACCACTCACTTTGTAGGTATTTACGGCTAATGATGCAGATGGTATGCCGGCTATTGTGGATGCTGTCCACTATATTATCTATGATGTACTTTCCTGGATGGAAATCCCGATGGTGAAGACATAGTCGGAAGACAGGGGCTTCTCCGCCCTCCAGGCTGGGCACTAGATGCTCCAGCACCCACTTCTCGTCGGTGGAATTGTAAGAGACAAAGGCGTCGAATTTGTAATGCTTGCCCTCATCCCGCCTCCAACGATTGTTGACCCAAGCTCTCAGGATATATAAGTGGTATTTTAGGTGCCAGTAGGTATGCTGGTAGAGTAACGGGAGTATCATCTGAAGCAACAGGAGGGGGAAGGTGATCAGGAACAGGTACTTCCCCACGTCTTGGTAGCAGACCCGGGTGTCGAAACTGTAAATGTAACTGGAATTCTGCCCAGAATTGCAGGTGTAATTGTACGGGTAAACCACCTGCACTCGGTCGTTCTTCAGCCATTCCTGGAACCAAATGTTATCACAGGTGCAAGTTAGGGGGCATTTGCGGAGGTCAAGGTATCTCAGCGAAGTCAAGTTCTCCAAAACGCTGCTGTTGATTGTCTGCATTTCGTTTTTCCCTAGTTGGAGTAAGTGGAGTCGGCTGAGGTTGCCGAAGACCTCCAGGGTCAACGTGCGGATGCCCGCGTTCTCCAGGTCGAGCCTAGTCAGTCTCCTAAGATTCTTGAATATCCCGGGGGGAAGATTCCCCATGCCGTTACTGCTGTCAGCCAAGGTTAGGTATCTTAGCTTCCTTAAGTCATCAAATGCGTCTGGCGAAATTGAGAGGATCTTGTTCTCTGACAGGTAGAGGTCGCGCAAGGATGTAAGACCCTGGAAGAGCTTGGGAGGGATGATTTTCAGACCGTAAGGCTGCTGAGCTTGAAGCTTAAGATCGTAGACCTTGCTGAGATTTGAGAAGGGAGGCGCGTTGTGTTGCTGCATGCTGATGTAGTTTATCTGATTACCCTTCAGGTCCAGCACTTTCAGAGTGCTCTGTATAGGGATGAAATCGTTCGCGTGAATGTATTCGATGCGATTGCCGTCCAGGTAGAGGTTGGAGAGACTCCTCAGCCCCTCAAGTGACCTGTTGGTCAATCGGCGGATGTTGTTCCCACCCAGGTCCAAGATACAGAGCTTCCCCAAGCTGTGGAAGATGAGGGGAAAGAGGACGGAGATACGGTTGTTCCGGAGGTTGAGTGTCCGGAGATTGGTCAGGTTATCAAAGCTGAGGTAGTAGAGATCAGTGAGAAGGTTGTTATCTAAGCGCAGCTCCCGGAGTTTGTAGAGACCGTGCAGGGCCCTTTTGTCCAGGTAGGCGATGTTGTTGATGTTGAGATGGAGTCTGTCCAAATTAGGTGCATAGAGGAAAGCATGAAAACTGACCAAGAGGATGCGGTTGAAGCGGAAGGAGATAGTCCTTAGTTCTCGCAAGACAATATTGTTCTTACTGCAGGACCTCAGTCTGTTTAGTAGGTTGTGCTCGACAATCAAGGTCTGCAGCTTAGGTGCTGTCTTGTTGAATAGTTCCCCTACACATCCCACGGTCTTGAGGCGGTTCCTTGAGAGATCCAGCCGCTGGATAGGTGGACAGGCAGAGAAGACATTTTTGCTCAGGTTCCTGAGGCTGTTGCTCTGCATACGTAGATTCAGGGCAAAGTTAGATTCATTGAGCCACTGGCACATCCTTTGCAACTGGGAAAAGTTATGCAAGTGCAGCCCGGAGTAGTCCAAGCTAGGAGGCCATAGATCAGAGACATTCAAGAGTTGGAAAACGTCTATTCCGTTTCCCATCAGCTTCAGAGTGCTAAGATTCCGGAGGCTGACCATAACGAAGGAAGAGGCACTGGAGATGTTATTGTAGGAAAGGTCCAGCGTTTTTACATTCCTCAGGAATCCATGCCCTTCCCCGTCCATCCTACTCAGGGAATTGTTACAAAGCAAGAGAGTAGAGAGGGACTCAGGAAGCTCCCCGACGGACCTTAGGGAGGCCAGGTGATTGTTGCACAGATTCAGATATCGCAGCCTCGACAGATTCTGAAGGCCCCGAAGCACTTCGTCAAAGTTCTCCAGAAGGTTAAACTGGAGCTCCAGTTCCCGGAGGTTCCGTAATGGACCAAACGTATCTGGACGTATCGTTTTCAGCTGGTTATTTTGTAAGAGGAGGTAAGTAAGGCCGGCCAAGCCCTGGAACGCATCTTGGGAGACATTTATGAGATGGTTGAAGGAGAGGTTGAGCGTCTCCAAGGCCATGAGGTTTTCAAAGGCGCCGCCTTCTATGCTCTGTATTTTGTTGCAGCTGAGTTGCAGGATCCGCAGCTCTGGCAGGTGGCTGAAGCTTCCGTAAGGCAAGGACTGGATGGAGTTCTGGGACGCGTTGACCACCGTTGTGTTGCCGGGGAGGTCGTCCACAGCGCTGGAGATAGAAGTCAGGAAACGGTGCATGCACTTGAAGTTCCCCGGGTCTCCCATGGCCTGGATGCAGTTCCTGAAGCCATAGGAGCTGGCCTGCTGAGCGTTCAACAGCACAAAAGCCAAGAGAGGGAGGAAGAGTCCCAGTCTCCTCATTTGCATGAGCGGAATCCACAATTCCAAAATCCTTCGGTAGTCCGAGAGCCCTAGAACCAGAGAAGATTCAATAGGAACTCAGTTATCGCTTGGGAACCATAGTTTTCATGACGTCCCCAGAAACATTTCCTCCTTCCCTCCCCCCATCCCCAATAAGTTCTGCGTCTCAAAACCGCCTGACTCTCCCTGGTCCGAAAGACACTAGATTGGCCTCTACCAGGGGCTAGGGCCTTCTCGATGGCAGCTCCATACTGGTGGAATGAGCTCCCGGAAGACATCAGGGCCCTGCAGGACCTCCTACAGTTCCACAGGGCCTGTAAAACGGAGCTCTTCCACCAGGTAGGTGGATTTATACCCCATCCTTCACTACCCAAAGGAGTCTCAGAGTGGCTGACAATCACCTTTCCCTTCCCCTCCCCACAGCAGACACCCTGTGAAGTAGGTGGGACTGAGAGCTCTCTCGAGGACTGCTCTTGAGAGAACAGCTCTGAGAGAACTTGTGACTGACCCAAGGTCATGCCAGCAGCTGCATATGGCGGAGTGGGGATTCAAACCTGGTTCTCCCAGGTTAGAGTCTGCGCTCTTTTTTTTTTTTTAAAAAAATGCGCCCCCAAAAGAGGCATTTTTATTATTTTCCCACCAATGACATGACTACCACATTACACAACATAATACACAACCCACCGCATACATAACAATACACACTACACAACAAAAGACAACCACAACATTAAACATTCACGGGGGGGTACAATTCTCATCGCATTGCATCCGATTTTACCCCTCCCATCTTACCGATCTAAGTATTATACCATTGTTTCTGCATCCACTAATTCTAACTTTCTAACTTATTCAGTTCTAGTTTAACATAAAGTTGATAATATCCATTCCTCCTTATTTCTCTCCATCCTTCTCTCTCCGATTGTACCAGTCATAAAAGCGTTGCCAAGTGTTTGTAAAGGCTGATTCATCGTATCCTTTCAACATCAAAGTCAGTTTGTCCATTTCTGCTGCTTCCATTATCTTCTCAATCAACTCCTGTTCAGTTGGTACCACCATAGTTCGCCAGTACTTTGCATATAAAATTCTAGCCGCTGTTGCTATATATATTATCAAATATCTCTCCTCTCGCCGCACCTCTTTTGGAAGTATTCCCAGCAATAATACCTCTGGCTTAAACAAAATAGTACTTTTTATAATATTCTGCATCAATCTATGCACCCATATCCAGTATTTTTTTACCCTCTCAAGAGTCTGCGCTCTTAACCACTACACCAAACTGGCTCTCAAGTCTTGGAGGGTGGGCTGCCGGCCTGAGGGGCTACCCCACACCTGGGCCACCCTGGCCCCAAATGAGGGCTGGCCCAAGCCCGGCATGGGGCAGGCGAGGTTGCCAAAAATCAGGCACATGGTGGGAAGTGTCAGGAAGAGATTTCACTTTAAAACTGATCTACTTGCTTTATGCTTTCAAGCACACAGGCGTATGAAAAGAAAATGACTTCAAGATTGATTTCCGAGAGCTTTTTTTCCTTAAGGGCATAGTGAGATAACGTGTGCTTGGGGAAAAGCGGCTGAAGTGATCTCGGTGATTGCTGGGAAACCATCCTTTGTTAAGCCGATGGCTTCCGCAATAGTCTGGAATTAATTCTTTTGATAACAGGACATTTCTCTCCCACTTTCTTGGGGACATGACACCCCACAAAGCACTGGAGAAACTCTGGAAGAAGAAAAGAGCAAGAATCCCGTAGCACCTTAAAGACTGAAGAAGTGAGTGGCAACTCACAAAAGCTCATACCCTATTTTGTTACTCTGAGTGCATTCAGACGGGCAGCTAATCCCGCCATCATACCAGCTCGAATTTAATCCCGATCTTTTAAATCCAGACATCCCCCGGGGGAATTGCCTTACCGCGCTCTGCCTCCGTTGTGGATTGTCTAGACAGCGTCCACTGAAGGAAGTGCGCACAGTGGGGTTTTTTTTAAAAAAACTTTTTGCGCATGCATATAGGTGTCACAGCGTGTCCTTGCTGAAGGAGGCACGCAGTGGGTTTTTTGAAAAAACTTTTTGCACATGAGCATAGACGTGACAGCACGTCCTTGTTGATCCGCGCACGTGTAGAGATTTTTTAAAATGGCGCCCGCTCGGGATGGTCTGACGTCAGACCACCCCGATGGGAGGATTGCGCGCTGGTGGAACGATCAGACGGATGAAAGTCTGCAGTTGTCCCGCAGGTAACCGAAAACCCCAGATTTAAAGTGGTATCTTTTAAGTACGGCTCTGAAGCACGGCAAAACCCACAGAAGAGGGATGTTTCCCAGATGTTTGTGTCTGGACATTAACTTTAGATCCGTGAGGCAATTGTGCCTCACGCGGATCTAAAGAGCCGTCTGATCGGACTCTTAAAGGTGCTGGACCTCCTGATGGTCCCTGGTATTTTTGGCCACTGTGTGACAGAGTGTTGGACTAGATGGGCCATTGGCCTGATCCAACACTGGCTTCTCTTATGTTCTTATGTACTGGACTCCTGTTCTTTTCTACTAGATTTGGAGAAGAGGGAGCTGTGAATTAGCTGAGAAGTTGTTGGGGCGAGGATATTCCCTTTATTACTTATTCATTTATTATTATTTATTTTAAAAAAATATTTATGCTGTCTTCCCACCCAACATAGGGTCCGGCAAGGTGGCAAACAACCAAAAACGTTCAAACAAGCTGTACACTCACACAACTAAAAAAATTAGACAAAAGACCCAAACACATGAACGTGAAGTGGGGGGGTCAGCGAAGGAACATCAAACGAAAAAAGAAAAGTCTTTATCCTCAGGGGGAAGAGCATGAAAGAGGGAGACAGACCAACCCCTAAGGTTGCCAACCTCCAGGTGATGGCTGGAGATCTCCCAGAATTACAACTGATTTCCAGGCGACAGAGATCAGCTCCCCTGGAGAAAATGGCCACTTTGGAAGGTGGGCTCTAAGGCATTAAGCCCCTCCCCTGCCCCAAACCCCGCCCTCCCCAGGCTCCACCCCCCAAATTTCCAGGTATTTCCCAGCCCGAAGCCCACAACCCAGCCCATCTCCCATTGTGGACCTGGTTCTATCCGCTGGAGGAATCTACTGGCTTTTGCTATTCTCTGTTCCCGTATTTGTAAATAGAAGAAATGTTGCATAACTGTGCAGCGTCCCCTCACCCCAAAGAAACGAAACTTTTGTAGCAACCAGTGTTCCCTCTAAGCTGAGTTGGTGTGAGCTAGCTCGCACAGCTTTTTAGCCCCCGGCTCACACGTTTTTGTCTTCGCTCAGGAAGGATGGCTCCAGAGCAAACTAATTGTTACGTATTGTTACTGAGACTGAGCTTCGTGCCAAGCTTCATAGACTGCAAGGATCCTGAGAGTCTCCCTGCGAGCCAATCAGAAGAGGGCATATTTTGGAGGGAATCATTGCCATTGGCTCTTACTATATAGAGGCAGTTGTATTGAAGCAGCTAACGCCCGAGCCTTATGTCAGATAGCATTGCTTGCTAGCATGATTGAGCACTTGTTCTGATTGGCTGCCCAAAAAGACAGACCAATCAAAGAAGTCTAGAATGAAACAGGAAATGCAAATAAGGTATGCTGTAGCATTCACTGTGATTGGTTATTACTGTGTCAGGGGAGGTGTGGTTTTGACTGCTCTTGACTGTATATAAGTGGGGATTGTTGCTGGGTTGTTGTCTGTGTGGAGTTTTGAGATGAATAAAGGAAATCACTCTTGAGAAGAGCTGCCTCAAGCCCAGTATTCAATACTAATTTACGCAGGAGCCAAATGGCTCGCTCACAACTTTAATGCCAGGAGCTCACCAAGTAGAATTTCTGCTCACAAGACTCCACAGCCTAGAGGGAGCGTTGGTGGCAACGTCTCGGTAATACCGAGAGCCAGTTTGGTGCAGTTGGTTAAGTGTGTGGACTCTAATCTGGGAGAACCGGGTTTGATTCCCCACTCCTCCGCTTGCACCTGCTGGATGACCTTGGGCAAGCCATAGTTCTGGCACAGCTGTTCTTGAAAAACAGCAGTTTCTGTCAGAGCTCTCTCAGTCCTGCCTCCATCACAGGGTGTCTGTTGTGGGGAGGGGAAGGGAAAGGAGATTGTAAGCCGCTCTGAGACACCTTTGGGTAGTGAAGGGCGGGGTATAAATCCAATCTCCTCCTCCTCCTCCTCCTCCTCCTCCATCATCTTCTTCTTCTTCTTCTTCTTCTTCTTCTTCTTCTTCTTCTTCTTCTTCTTCTTCTTCTTCTTCTTCTTCTTCTTCTTCTTCTTCTTCTTCTTCTTCCTTCTCCTTCTCCTTCTCCTTCTCCTTCTCCTTCTCCTTCTCCTTCTCCTTCTCCTCCTCCTCCTCCTCCTCCTCCTCCTCCTTCTCCTCCTTCTCCTCCTTCTCCTTCTCTTCTGCTGTGTTTCATACTCCGCCCTGTGTTTCAGATTTCTGTAATCCCAGCCCTGTCATTTCATCCTATTGATTGTGTTGATCTACACGGTAATGCACCTCGAGTCTCAGTGAAGGGGGACTATAAATAACGTAAATAAATAAACTTCCACATCACTTCGACTCGGGAAATGGGGTGTGAGGAACCAGTGTTTCTCAACTCTTCTTGGAAATGGTCGGGTTTAGGGTTGCCAGCTCTGGACTGGGAAATACCTGGAGATCTTTTTGGGGGGCGGAGCCTGAGAAAGGTGGGATATGAATAGGGGAGGGACTTCCCTGGGGTAGAATGGCATTGAGCCCACCTTCCAAAGCAGACTTTTTCTCCAGGGGAACTGATCTCTGTTGCCTGGATATGTTCCCAGGAGCTCTCCAGCTACCACCTGGAGACTGGTAACCAGTGCTCCCTCTAAGCTGTGGAGTCTTGTGAGCAAAAGCCTGACTTTGTGAGCCGCTGGCATTAAAGCTGTGAGTGAGCGATTTGGCTGCTGCGTGGATTAGTTTCCTTTGGAGCCCTCCTTCCTGAGCGGAGACAAAAATGTGTGTGCCGGAGGCTAAAAAGCTCACACTAGCCAATCTGCATTTAGCATTTGCTCCGTTGTTTTACCAAACCCACACCGGAACAGAAAAAGATGCAGTTCAGAAGCACATTCAGCTATCCCGGGCCAACACTGTAGTGACTGCAGAGTCACCCCCGAATGGCCATAAAACAGCCATAAATCTATGCAGAAAGCCACCATTAAACCAGAGATCAAGCGAAGTGAAAGCAGCACGCAGTCTGGACACTGCCATAAAATGCGACACTCAATCAAAGTGAAAGTGGCCTGCAACGTAGAGGGGAATTTCTGTTCCGGTGTGGGTTTGGTAAGACAGCGGAGCAAATCCTGGATGCAGAGGGACCACTGGTTCCAACTTTAGGTTGGGAGATACCTGGAGATAGGGAGTGGAACATTGAGGAGGCTGGGTCTGAGAAGGGGAAGGATCTTAGAGATTGGGTGCTTTCTGCTGCCAACTCACAGAAGAAGAAGAAGTGGAAGAAGAAAAGGAAGAGGAAGAAGAAGAGGAGGAGGAGGAGATTGGATTTATACCCCGCCCTTGACTTGGAGTCTCAGAGAGGCTTACAATCTCCTCTCCTATCCCTTCCCCACAACAGGCATCCTGTGAGGTAGGTGGGGCTGAGAGAGCTCTTTCGAGAACTGCTCGTGAGAGAACAGCTCTGAGAGAACTTGTGACTGACCCAAGGTCACACCAGCAGCTGCATGTGGAGGAGTAGGGAATCAAACCCGGTTCTCCCAGATTAGAGTCCATGCACTTAACCACTACACCAAACTGGCTGATTTATGGTGACCCCGTGGGGCTATCAAGGCAAGAGACATTCAGAAGTGGTTCGCCATCACCTGCCTCTGCATCACGACCCTGGTATTCCTTGGAGGTCTCCCATCCAAATACAGACTGGGGCCGACCCTGCTTAGCTTCCAAGGTCTGACAAGATCAGGCTAGCCTGGGCTTTCCAGGTCAGAGGGCTATAATGCCACAGATCCCACTTTTCAAAGCTGCCATTTTCTCCAGGGGAACTGATTTCTATAGTCTGGGGAATCAGAGAGAACTCCAGAGCCCACCTGGAGGTTGGCAGCCCTAGGAACCAACCATCCCTGAGACCCATGTCTGGACTGGAGGTATTTGGAGGAGCTTTAGAATGGGGAAAGGGGAAGACTTGGTTGCTCATGTGCACTGAAAGGCCATGAGGAGCAGTGTCCCCTCAAAGCTGTACGGGTGAGCGGCCGCTCATTAACACAGGAAGCCCCGCTCAGCAGCAATCTGGAGCCTCACAGGGTTTTGCACTGCCTATTGCCTGTTTTAAGATTACAGACATTATACAGACATTATATTCTGCTCAGGACGTGAACTACTCCACTCAGTGGGGAGGGGATTAGAGGGAACATTGAGAACACGGAACAGCATAGCAGTCTGGACGTCGATTGGTGCCACAAGAAGAAGAAGAGGAAGAAGGAGGAGGAGAGGAGGAGATTGGATTTATAACCTGCCCTTCACTACCCAAAGGAGTCTCAGAGTGGCTTACAAACTCCTTTCCCTTCCCCTCCCCACAACAGACACCCCGTGAGGTAGGTGGGGCGGAGAGAGCTCTCTTGGGAACTGTCCTTGAGAGAACAGCTCTGAGAGAACTCGTGACTGACCCAAGGTCACACCAGCAGCAGCTGCATGTGGAGGAGCGGGGAATCAAACCCGGTTCTCCCAGATTAGAGCCCATGCTCTTAACTTCTCCCCCCTCCAAAAAGCTTAAAAAAAAAACAGTCCTTCATGCAGCTTTAAGACTCAGAAATGATTTAAAAAAAGCCAACCCGAAATAAACAAAACCTCTGATGCGGCTTCTACTTTTCACTTCCTCCCTCTAGAGGTGTGATCTGTGGGAACGGGAGGCTTTTCAGGGCCCAGAATCCAGTAGCACCGCCTGATAAATAACATCCTGTGAAACCTTTCTTGAAGAGACTGGACTCCCCCCTCCCCTCCAGTCCTCTTGGCGATCCTAATGCAAAAACTCGAGCAGTTTAGAAGTGGATCCCACTTCAAAACTGTATCTACTCTGAAGGGTGGGGATTCTTCAGGGTCTCCTCGTAGAAGCCTCGCCTGGCTACTTCTGCTACTACCAGGTTCTTCTTTTTAGTAGACATGACAGAGGGAACTCTTCAGCCCATGGAGGGTCTGTCTCCCATGATGCTCTGGGGCCTTCCGTGTGCTAAAGGTGACCCCATAGTGTTTCCAAGGCAAGGGGGACAGAGGTGGTTTGCCATTGCTGGACTCTCTGCGTAGTGACCTTGGACGTCCTTGGTGGTCACCCATCCAAGTACTAACCAGGGCTGACCCTGCTTAGCTTCCAAAGCTATATTTAAAAAGTCCCACAGGAACCCCAGAAATAGGATAAGAGAAAACATCCGTGGGACGACCCAGTTAAGTATGAGAGCAAAGCTCTTCAGTCTAAACACATAAAGCTCCAACATTATAGAATATATAAGTCCATGCAAAAGGTCCAAAAGGATCCATCAAAAGAAGACCGGACTCAATGTTGAGAACGTGGAGTAGAAATCGTAAATTTATTCAAACAAGTCACATTGATGCTTATTCAAACAAGTCGATAGTTGATAAAAGAGGTTTCCGGATTTCTTATCGTCCTCTTTTCTACATAGTCTTCTTCCGATCAAAATGTTAGTCCTAAGATGCAGAGCTTTACAGTTGAAAGTAGGGAACACCGCAACGTTTACAACAGCTCTAATGCTTTACTCTGATACTTGAGTCATCCCACAGATGCTTTCTCTTTTCCTTATTCCTGCTTAGATGCCAACATATAACGAGATTGGGCTCAGATAAAAATGATGATTCTGAAGTGGGTACGGTTGCCAGCCTCCAGGTTGGGCCTGGAGATCAGCCAGAATTACAACTGATCTCCAAACTACAGAGATCAGTGCCCCTGGCTGCTTTGTAGGGTGGAATCTAGGGCATTATGTCGCACTGATGCCCTTCCCCTCCTCAAACCACACACTCCCCAGCAATACTCCTTCTAAGCTGTGGAGTCTTGTGAGCAAAAAATTCTACTTTGTGAACTACCGGCATTAAAGTTGTGTGCGAGCGATTTGGCTGCTGCATCAATTAGTTTGCTCCGGAGCCCTCCTTCCTGAGCGGAGACAAAAATGTGTGAGCTGGAGGCTAAAAAGCTGTGAGCTAGCTCGCACTAACTCAGCTTAGAGGGAACACTGCTCCCCGGGCTCCGCCCCCACCCCCAAATCTCCAGGAATTTCCCAGCTCAAAGCTGGCGGCCCTGGCAATAACACCGTGTTGTTGTTCTTTTTAAGAAACTTTAGGGGGTGGGAATCCAGAGCAGAGGCCCATAAACATTTTTGTATCTGTGGATTCTAGGGTCGCCAGCTCTGGGTTGGGAAATTCCTGGAGATTTGGGGGATGGATCCTGGGGAGGGTGCAGTTTGGGGAGGGGAGGGACATCAGCGGGGTACAACGCCATACAGTCCCCCCTCCAAAGCAGCCATTTTCTCCAGGGGAACGGATCTCTGAAGCTTAGTCGTCATTCTGGGAGATCTCCAGGCACCACCTGGAGGCTGGCAAGCCCAGTAGATTCTCTGCTCCAATCGTCCCCACCACCCCCATTTTCAACATGGGCAAACGCTTCGTTTGCCAGCCTCCAAATGGGTCCCGGAGAGCTCCTGAAATTTCTATGGATCTCCAGACGAGAGAGATCAGATCCCTTAACGAAGATGGCATTGAAACCTGCTGAGGTCCCATCCCCAAACCTCAAGAAATTCCCCAACTATGGCAACCATAGCAAACCCACAGTTTGAGCACCATAAGGGTACAGCCGCAATCTGGAGCAGAGAAGCGGCCTACCTTCCTCTCTTCCCTTCTGACCCTTCCCAACTCCCGAAGTTTTCTTTCTTTTTAAAAGGTGTTTGGGGTTCTACTAAACACAATTGCATGTCTTATGCAATTAACTTCTGCATACCTCCTGGCTTAAATGCCAGCATGGGGAGGACTTTCATTTCCACAGACATATGCTTTTTAATAAATATGCGGCCTTCTCTTTCTACTGTTTTAATCCATGGGGTGGGTCAGAAAAGGATGCTAATTAATCCGCAAATACATGTCTTTAATTGCCCACCACATGAGGGGAGGGGGGAAATGAAAATGCCATCGGCTGACTTCCTTTGCCACTTCTGTGAGGGTGGCCGTCTTTTGAAAAGCAGAAAAAGAGGACCTATTTCCCGACGGACGTCTTCAAACCAGCCATCACGGCGACAAATCTCATTTTCAATACCCCTACGATTTTAGCTGTGATAACTGCGACAGAGACGGAATATTCCTCACCTTCCAACCCAGGAAAGAGGACATTTTCGTCAGCTTTTCAGAAAGAGCCCCAAAGAGGACGAACGGCGTGTTCTCTAAAAGCGAGACACCAATGCCCCCTCTACGCTGTGGAGTCTTGTGAGCAAAAATTCTACTTTGTGGAGCTACTGGCATTAAAGTTGTGAGCGAGCGATTGGGCTGCTGCATCAATGAGTTTGCTCCAATGCCCCTCTAAGCTGTGGAGTCTTGTGAGCAAAAATTCTACTTTGTGGAGCTACTGGCATTAAAGTTGTGAGCCAGCAATTTGGCCGCGGCATCAATTAGTTTGTTCTGGAGCCCTCCTTCCTGAGCTACGACAACAATGTGTGAGCCGGAGGCTAAAAACTGTGAGCTGGCTCATGCTAACTCAGCTTAGAGGGAACATTGGTTTGCTCTGGAGCCGCCCTTCCTGAGCTGAGACCAAAATGTGTGAGCCAGAAGCTAAAAAGCTGTGAGCTAGCTCACACTCACTCAGCTTGGAGGGAACACCACGTCAGTCTCAGTACGTTATACCAATGCTCCCTCTAAGCTGTGGAGTCTTGTGAGCAAAAGTCCCACTTTTCGAGCTACTGGCATTAAAGTCGTGAGCGAGCGATTTGGCTGCTGCATCAATTAGTTTGCTCTGGAGCCAATCCTTCCTGAGCCGAGACAGAAATGTGTGAGCCAGAGGCTAATAAATGGTGAGCTAGCTCGCACTAACTCAGCTTAGAGGGAACACTGCCGGTAGCCCTGATTTCTGTGCATCGATCATGGATCGTGCGATCTGCAATTGCGTGGTCTAGAATTAAAACCTGTTAGCCTTTTTTTGTAGCCCTGATGTGGACGGCCCAGTCTAAGCTTGCTCTTGTCAGACCTTGCAAACTAAGCAGGATCAGCCCTGGTTAGCATTCAGATGAGAGACCACCAAGTCCAGGGTCACTACCCAGAGGCGGGAAATGGCAAACCACCCCTGAATGCCTTTTGTCTTCAAAACCTTACAGAAGGGTCCTCTATACAGAGGCAGGCAATGGCAGACCGCCTCTCGCCTCAAAAACCTCACAGGGTTGCCATAAGTCTGCTGCTGCTGCTGCATACATTCGTTTGCTCCGGAGCCCTCCTTCCTGAGCTGAGATAAAAACGTGTGAGCTGGAGGCTAAAAAAATGTGAGCTAGCTCACACTAACTCAGCTTAGAGGGAACACTGGCAGTGACCCCCGTGGATCTTTCTCCCCACTGCTGCATCCTCCCGCAAGCTACGGAAGAATTTTCCCTCCATGGAACTATTTTGCAAGGGGTTTCTGGTGCCCAGCAAAATCGCACCATTGCCATGCAGTCACACAAACGCTATTTATTATCCCCAAAGAGGTGCTAAGCTTCGCCTTACCCATAGCAAGCGGCGGTGCCCCACAGCAAACGGCAGTGCCCCAGTTTTGAAAGCAACATATTCGGAAGCCCCTGACAGTTGATCTTCACGCTTCAGAAAAGACTAACTCGCAACAGACTTGTGCGCGAAAACACAAGAGCATGCGAGTGGCAGTTTCCTCCCCCAGTCAACCGGCAACCTACAGGCAAGCGTTACTCTCTCCGTCTCTATCTTGTTTTGATTTCTCTGCCCTGCTTCTTTCTTGGGAGGGCAGAGTTTGGCGAGGGGAGGGGGCTAAGTGGGGTATCATACCATGGCGCCTACCCTCCAAAGCAGCCATTTCGTCCCGGGGGACTGATCGCTGCAAGTCTGGAGGTCAGCTGTAATTCCAGATCTCCAGGTCCCACCTGGGGTTTGGCAACTGTAAGAGAGCTGCTTCAGCAGCGTGGAGTCGATGCCTTCTTGGAGGCAAAGTTTCCCTCCTACCTGTTTCTTGGGTCTTCATGTCAGCCTGGTGCCGGTCCGGACAGCTCCCATTTCTGACAACCTATTTGGGGAGCATTCAACGAAGTCCCTTCCTGGCTTGTGTGGGAAACGACAACCGTGTGTGTGTGTTTATTTAAAGGGAAGTGAATGGCGGTTTGGTTTTCAGTTTTATTTCTGCCCCTTGAGCTAACTTCTTCTGCTTTCCAGCTGCAAGTCAGCAACAGCTGCGGGGCTGGAAGAGTTTACTGGCATGTCTGCCTTCGGGGTCCGTATTCCCAGTCTCCGGTCTCTCTTTGCAAATGGTCTTGTTAGCTGCCCTGAGCGGGGTATAAATCAAATAAATAAATAAATAAATTATACCCTGCTGAAGACCCTCCTCAAGCCCTGCCCTCCCCAGGCTCCGCCCCCTAAATCTCCAGGAATTTTCCAGCCCAGGGCTAGCAACGCTAGTGGACAGAGAGAACGTTATGGATTATTTCACTTCATTTCTCTTCAGAACCTAAGAATATCAGAAGAGCCCTGCTGGATCTGACCAGCTGGTCCCTCTAGTCCAGCATCCTGTCTCACACAGTGGCCAACTGGTTCCCCTGGATGGTCAACAACAGGGCAGAGAGGCCAAGGTCTTCGTAAGAACATCAGAAAAGCTCTGCTGGATCAGACCAGTGGTCCCTCTAGTCCAGCATCCTGTCTCACACAGTGGCCAACTGGTTCCCCTGGATGGACAACAACAGAGGCCAAGGTCTTCGTAAGAACATCAGAAGAGCCCTGCTGGATCAGACCAGCGGTCCATCCAGTCCACCATCCTGTCTCACACAGTGGCCAACCGGTTCCCCAGGATGGACAACAACAGGGCAGAGAGGCCGAGGTCTTCGTAAGAACATCAGAAAAGCCTTGCTGGATCAGACCAGCGGTCCATCTAATCCAGCATCCTGTCTCACACAGGGGCAACTGGTTCCTCTGGAGGACCAACAACAGGGCAGAGAGGCCGAGGCCTTCGTAAGAACATCAGACGAACCCTGCCGGATCAGACCTGCGGTCCCTCTAGTCCAGCAGTGGCCTACCAGTTCCTCTGGAGGACCAACAACAGGGCAGAGACGTGGAGGCCTTCTAGGGTTACCAGGTCCGGGTTGGAAAATACCTGCAGACTTTGGGGGTGGATCCGGAAGAGGGCAGGGTTTGGGGAGGGGAGGGGCCTCAGCATGGTACACTGCCGTAGAGTCCGCCCTTCAAAGCAGCCATTTTCTCCAGGGGAGCTGATCTCTGTCAGCTGGAGAGCAGTTGTAAAAGCGGGAGATCCCCTGGCCCCACCTGGAGGCTGGCAACCCTAAGGCCTTCGTAAGAACATCAGACGAGCCCTGCCGGATCAGACCAGTGGTCCATCTAGTCCAGCATCCTGTCTCACACGGTGGCCTACCAGTTCTTCTGGAGGGCCAACCACAGGGCATAGAGGCCGAGGCCTTCCCACGATGTTGCCTCCTGGCTCTGGGATTCTTCAGCACCAGTTCACCTTGGGCGTGCAGAAGATTCCATAGCTGCTAAGTAAGCAGCTTTAGTTCTATCGACAGGATTCAGAAGTAACTATTTTGGGAGGACCTGACAACAAGGGAAGTGGACGTCTGTGGTTTCTGGGGCTCCATCTGCTGACTTCAGGTTTTGGAAATTTGAGGATGTGAGCACGGTGGCGTGGTATGTGCTGTTGTGTGCCACATGTAAAGACTGCCAAACAATCAGGGCAAAACACGAAAAGGGTGAGCTCGTGTGCATCTGTGTGGTTTGTTCTTTCTTTCCTGCCTGTCGCTGGAAAAGCCAGACTGAGTCTTTCTTCTCTCAGCCTGAAAGGAAGATATATACTTCTGGTGACTAGTAGACAGCTTTTGTGGCACTTTACGCGGGAATACAACTGTTGGTGTTTAAAGCGCCACTGGACTCCTCTTGGGCTTTATGCGCCACAGATTAACTTGGCAGCCCCACTGAGACTTGCCCTACACAGCTCGCGTCAGGAGGCTGGCGTCGATAATAATAATTTCAATGTTAATTGATTTCCCTTTAATAAATAATGCTCATGTTGACATTTGAGCACATGAGGCAGCCTTATACTCAGGGCTGTTTCTGGGCAGGAACGCACAGGAGCGGAGTTCCGGCTGGCTCCCAAGTTGGCCACGCCCAGCAGGAACTCATTAGCATAACAGGCCACACCCAACAGCAGGAACTCATTAGGATTGGCTATATTAGGGCTTTGTTGCCTAACATGCAAAGAAGTTCCTGATACAAAAAAAGCCCTGGGTTTTGACAAGAAACAAGGTACACAGAATAAGAAGCAAAAGGTGGGTGTGGCTGGATGACCACACTTCTGGTAAAATATGTTAATGAGTTGTGCCGTCAGGGGTGTGGCCTAGTATGCTAATGTGTTTCTGCTGATGGGTGTGGCCTATTATAATGAGTTCCTGCTGGGCTTTTTCTACAAAGAAAGCCCTTCTTATACTTAATGAAACCCTTCGTCCATCAAGGTCAGTATCTTCTATTCAGACTGGCAGGGGTCTTTCACATCACCTACTGCCTTGCTGATTTTTAACTGGAGTTGCCGGGGATTGAACCGGGGACCTTCTGCATGCCAAGCGGATACTCTGCCACTGAGCCGTGGCCCCTTCCCACTTTTATCCTCACCCGGATGGCCCAGGCTAGCCTAAGGTCATCAGATTTCAGAAGCTTAAGCAGGATTGGTTCTGGTTCGCACTTGGATGATGGGACAGTGTTCCCTCTAAGCTGAGGTAGTGTGAGCTAGCTCACAGTTTTTTAGCCTCCGGCTCACACATTCTTTGTCTTAGCTCAGGAAGGGCGGCTCCAGAGCAAACTAATTTCTGCAGTAGCCAAATTGTTTGCTCACAACTTTATTTATTATTTATTTATTTATTTATTTATTTATTCCATTTTTACCCTGCCCTCCCTGCGAACGGGCTCAGGGCGGCTTGCAATGAGGCAACTAAGTGCCGGAGATAAACAGCTTAAAAACATATAAAACAAAGAAAACATTCCAAAAAGGTATTCACCATAAAGTTGTGGGCAAGCCAGTAGCTCACAAAGCTCACTTTAATGCCAGTAGCTCACAAAGTAGAATTACTGTGAACGAGAAAAGTAGAAAAACTGTGAACTAGTTCACACTAACTCAGCTTAGAGGGAACACTGCTGTCTGACCATCTCCTGCCTTGAAATCCCCATGAGAGGTTGCCATAAGTTGGCCGTGACATGATGGCACTTACCACCACCATATCGACATTTTAGCTTTTTTTCCGGAAAAAGAGGTGCCGGAGCTCTCAAGAGTGAAATGAAGTTTTCAATCTGTATGCTGAAAACTCGTGAACTTTTAAACATTTAAGAAATTATTTTGTCGAAGAGTTTCCGGAACTCCGTTCCAGCCCGTTCCCCCAGGGAAAAAAAGCCCTGTGTACATTCATTTTAAGCATTTGATCAATCAGCTTCATTATCAAGCCAACACTGGCTAGTTGGGTGTACTTGATAGGAGCGCGGACTCTAATCTGGGAGAACCAGGTTTGATTCCCCACTCCTCCACAGGCAGCTGCTGGTGTGACCTTGGGTCAGTCACAAGTTCTCTCAGAGCTGTTCTCTCTCGAGAGCTCTCTCAGCCCCACCGACCTCACAGGGTGTCTGTTGTGGGGAGGGGAAGGGAAAGGAGATGGTAAGCCACTCCGAGACTCCTTCGGGTAGTGAAGGGTGGGTTATAAATCCAATGTCGTCTTCCTCCTCCTCCTCCTCCTGCCAGCAATCCTAGTTTCTTCTTATAGGTTTCACCTACATGACGACATTGTGGTCAGAGCTTAGATTTAGCAACGCAGCTGTCTTGTTGGTCTCTAAGATGCCACTGGACTTTAAACTAGTTCCCAGATCTTGTTGGCCTCTAAGGTGCCACTTTAGCTGGCTAGAGAGGGTGGGACATAGATGCATGGTTGCATGGGCCCATGGGTGTCTTGCAAGATTATTTGCATCAAGATCAGGATTTTTTTTTTTACAATTGTGACGCCCAAGCCTGGTCTTTAAAGGTCAGATAATCTGAATCTAAAACCTGATATTTTAACAGGTATGAAGAAACTGGGTCGGGGTTGGTTTGTTTTTTTAAAACCTCCGTCTTCATTGAAGCATAGAATCATAGAGTTGGAAGGGACCTCCAGGGTCATCCAGTCCAACCCGCTGCACAATGCAGGAAATTCACAAATACCTCCCCCTCCACACCCCCAGGGACGGCTGTTCCATGCCCAGAAGATGACAAAAATCCTCCAGGATCCCTGGCCAAACTGGCCTGGGGAAAATTTGCTTCCTGACCCCAAAGTGGTGATTGGCATTTCCCTGGGCGTATAAGAAAGGGCCACAAGAACTAAGCACTGAGGCAGCCCGTCCTGCCCTCCTTCTCATGATCTGCCTAAGTTCATGGGATCAGCACTGCTGTCAGATGGCCATCTAGCTTCTGTCTGAAAACCTCCAAAGGAGAGCTCACCAATGTTCCCTCTAAGCTGTGGAGTCTTGAGAACAAAAAATTTCCTTTGTGAGCTACTGGCATTAAACTTGTGGGCAAGCGATTTGGCTGCTGCATAAATTAGTTTGCTCTGGAGCCAGCCTTCCTGAGCCGAGACAAAAATGTCTGAGCCGGAGGCTAAAAAACTGTGAGCTAGCTCACACTAACTTGGCTTAGAGGGAACACTGGAGCCCACCACCTCCTAAGTAAGCCTGTTCCACCGAGGAACCGCTCTAACGGTCAGGAATTTCTTCCTAATGTTTAGCCGAAAACTCTTTTAATTTCAACCTGTTAGTTCTGATCCGACCCTCTGAGGCAACAGAAAACAACTCCGCACCATTGTCTCGATGACAGCTCTTCATGTACTCGAAGATGGTGATCATATCACCTCTCAGTCATCTCCTCTCCAGGCAAAACATACCCAGCTCCTTCCGCCTTTCCTCATAGGAGCAGTTGAAAAGCGTGAATTAGTATGGGAGGGAGACCAGTTGAGTGGAGGGCTAAACCTTTGCCTAGCCCCTGGTGACCCCCACCCACTGAGAAACCAGGTCTGCTTCTTTCTAAATTGCCCCCACCCCATCTGGGGGTGGTGATGCCAACTCTGGGGGGGGAATTCCTAGAGGTTTGGGGGGTGGAGTTTGGGGAGGGCAGGGTTTGGGGAGAGGGGACCTCATTAGGGTATAATGCCACAGAGCCCCCACCCCAAGCATCATTTTTCTCCCAGGGAATTGATTGCTCTAGTCTGGACATGAATTGTAATAGAAGGAGATCTCCAGGACCCACCTGGAGGTTGGCAAACCTGTTTATTACAGTCTTTTTCTTGGAGAATGAGGGTTAGGGAATGACGAAAACTCTGATTGGAGAGAGAGAGAGAGAGAGAGAGAGAGAGAGGTCAGGGTGTTTCACAAATGCAAAACAGCATGGCCTAGCGGTTAGAGCATCAGACTAGGATTTCAGGGACCCAGGTTCCAATTTCTGCTCTGCCACGGAAGCTGGCTGGGTGATCTTGGGCCAGACACACACCCCTCTCAGTCTCACCTACCTCGCAGGGTTGTCGTGGGGAATACAACGGAGGCGGGTGTCAATATGCAAAACAAGGTCCCTGCCCCGGAGCGGCACGCGGTTTAAATGGAGAAAATGCGGGGAAACAGCGAAAAGGGAAGGGGCCGGCGGAGGCGCTTGTAGCCCCCCGCGTCGCCACGATCCGTACCTTCCCCAGCGTGCAACCTTTGCAGTTTGGACGTGCTCGATTCCCGCCTCCTCGACCCCCACCCAAAAAAGGCGAAATGGAGAATACACACAGAGAGAGAGAACATCCCCCCCCTCCAAATAGCGGGGCGGGTGTTTGAGCCCCTCCCCGCCCCAAATCCCTGCAAATGCCCCGGATTCCAGCCCGGAGGACGGCGGGGTCTGCCGGAGGAGGGGAGGGGGGGGGCGCCGAGATCCTGTCTCTTTAAACGGGAGCGCGCAGGGAGCTGAGCCCGGCTGCTGGAGCCGGCCATGGGGGTGAGGATGGAGCCGTCCCGGCCTCTGGCTCGCCGGCTCTTTGCCCCCCTCCGGGTTCTCCCCCTGCTGCTGCTGCTACTGCTGGAGGCCGGGACGGGCTGGGGCAAATACGTGAAAGGCAACATCAGCACCAAAGAGGTGAGTGGCGCGGGGGAGTGGGGGGGGCTGCCGCCTGCGGGGAGGGGGGCGCGGATCCCCAGAAGGCCGCCCCCCTTGGGCCCGCCAGGCCCAGGCCTGCCCGGGCCCCCGCCCCCTTCAAGCCCCGTGCGCCCTCCGGCCCCTGCGCTTGGAGCTGTGCTGCCCCCCTCCTTCCCCCCCCACGGTCGAGCCTTCTCCCCCATGCCCGCCCCTTCCCCCCTCGACCAGGGGGCAACCGCCCCCCTTTGGCTTGACCCCCCCCAAAGATCCCCCACCCCTTTGCTTTGCCCCCCTGGTGGGTATCAGCTATTTCCAGACGGTTGCCAAGACACATTTCCTTCTCCCCCCCCCGGTGCCAAGGGTAATGATGGCTTCCTGGCCCCCAGAATCTGGCTGGGCTGTGGGGTGGCGATGGAGGATGGGGGGTTCCACCTGCCCCCCCCCGCCTTTATAACCAAGGGTTTATTCTTCTTCAATGGGGAGAGGGGAAGAAAGAAGAGCCAACCTGGGTTATTTTGGGTTTTGCTGCAATATTGACGGAGGAGGAAGGAGAGCCCCTCTCCCCCCCCAGCCGTGAAAATGGGGGACAATATTTGTGACCCCCGAATGCCACACAGGCCAGGCCACTGAAAAGCTCAGCCTTTCCTGCACCTGAAGCTTGACCCGTTCCTGAGGTTCTTTGGGTGACACCCTTCGCCTGCCGTTCATCCGTTTCTTCACTTCGGTCCAGTGTCTCGCTCGTTGTGCTTTCAAGGCCGTGGCACCGGGTCTCGTGTCCCTTAGCGTGCCTGCCTCGGAACCTGCAGTTGCTTTGCAGGGAGAAGAGGCTTCCTTCCCCCATTCACAAATCCATGTTTGGCCCGAGGAAGGTGTGAGGATGCAGAAATGATGCCTGCGATTCAGGAGGACGTGGGCTGGCGTGAGCGGGAGTCTCGTGGCACCATAGACAGATTGACAAGATTTTAGTCTAGCATCAGCGTTTGTGGGTTCGGTCGTAAAATCTGGAGTGACTGACTGATGTTGTGCTGTTCTGCCGTGAGGAAAGCAGGGAGTTGTGGCTATTTGGTGTTGAGGGCCACAGCGTCAGCTGGGATTATTGGGGTGGGAATGGGAGAAAAGAAGAAGTGAGCGAAGCGGAAGGGAATCGTGGAAAGCATACCGTGTATGTGAGGCACACTCTTAAGGTGTTTTTTAAAAGACTCACGATCAATAATCCCTCTTGATTTACTTGTCATACTTACTGTTCAGCTGACTACACAGCAGTTTACCTGTCAGTTTTGACTGGCAATTGTCAGCCTCACGACACACAGTGCCAGAGACGGCATTTTTTTCTGGATTAAGTGATCCGGCGTAAAAGCGCGCGCCTTCTGCATTTGTGGCACCGCAAGAGTAATGGTTGTGCCTTTCAGTACTCGGAGTCGTTAACGCATAACACATTCATCATGCCATGCGCAACATCTGCCGTGCAAAGGTGGGCCTCTTTGGTAACCCCTCGTCCACTGTTTATAGCCTTTGAATGTTGGTGAAACCGTGTGTCCGAAAGGATGGTTAAAGTATATTAGGAGGCAACCAATTTGGATTTAGGGATCTTGAATATAACTTTGTGTATGGAACATAAAGGATAAGTACCAAGGAGTTAGGAGACAGATAACTACAGAGGGGTGCAGAGGGGGAAGTGGTTAGCACGAACTGGGATAGAGGCCTACTTAGCCTCTACAACCCGTCCCTTTGCTCTGGACGCTGCCGGTAGAGTTTGATCTTCTTTGGCCAGAGAGATCATAAGAATCTAAGAACATAAGAGAAGCCAATGCTGAATCAGGCCAATGGCCCATCTAGTCCAACACTCTGTCACACAGTACCCAAAAATACCAGGTGCCATCAGGAGGTCCAGCAGTGGGGCCAGGACACCAGAAGCCCTCCCACTGTTGACCCACACCCCAAGCACCAAGAATACAGAGCATCCCTTGCCCCAGACTGAGAGTCCCTATCTGTACCTTGTGGCTAATAGCCACTGATGGACTTCTGCTCCATATATTTATCTAATTCCCTCTTGAATCAGTTCCCCTGGATAAAATGGATGCTTTGGAGGGGGGAATCTATGGCATTGCGCCCCACGGAGGCCTCTGTCCTCTGCGGGCTCCACCCCCAAATCTCCAGGAATTTCCTAACCTGGATCTGGCAACCCTGCACCCCTTAGTCCCCCACTGGCAGTCAGAAGGACCTGGCAAACCTAAGCCAGGGCTGTTCAGTGTTTTTTGTACTGTGCGTGTTCCAAACGCTTCCTTGTGGGTTGTGCTAAACCCCCCTCATGCCTCAAAGTGAAGTGGAGTGCTTTTTCACTGAATTTTTCCACTCCCATACCCTCCTTCACTACCCGTGGGAGTCTCAGAGCAGCTTACAATCCCCTCCCCCTCCCCACAATAGTCACCCTGTGAGGTAGGTGCGCCTGGGAGAGCTCTCTCGAGAACTGCCCTTGAGAGAAGAGCTCTGAAAGCATTTATGACTGACCCACGGTCGCACCAGCAGCTGCATGTGGAGGAGTGGGGAGTCAAACCCGGTTCTCCCGGATTAGAGTCCGCACTCTTAACCACTACACCAAACTGGCTCTAGATAGAGTTGACACGGGTCTCAGGATATCCCCCCCCTCGGAGGTTCTGGTACCTTTAGCATTTGTCCAACAGGCAGAAATTCAACAAACCGAGCTGTCTCAATGACCATATTGCAGTGCTGTGGAAAGCGCTTGTCTGTTGAATTTCTACCTGTCATGCAGTGGTAAGGCACTAGAGCTTTGCTAACGGGGGTGGGCGGGCGGAAAAAAGGAAGTTGACAATCCCACATTCGCAGTGAGGCTACAAAGATTACTCTCTAGGTCTGAGGCCTAGAAACGGCAGCCACAGAGAAAAGAGAACCCGGAATAGCTTTCTACATCCCTATCTTGTGGGCGGCTTTACCGTGGGCCCTGTTGCTGCTGCCCTAGAGTAAGGTTACTCCCGTTTGCAGGATACCTGTGGGCCCGAAGGCCCCATGGTCAGCATCCCCACAGGCAGTGTTCCCTCTAAGCTGAGGTAGTGTGAGCTAGCTCACAGTTTTTTAGCCTCTGGCTCACACATTTTTGTCTTAGCTCAGGCAGGAGGGCTCCAGAGCCAACTAAATTTTGCAGTAGCCAAATCGCTCGCTCACAACTTTAACGCCAGTAGCTCACAAAGTAGAATTTTTGCTCACAAGACTCCACAGCTTAGAGGGAACATTGCCCACAGGTTCTTATGGTGGGGCGGGAGGCCCCAGATGCTTTGTGGGACTGCAGCAGCGGTTATTGCAGGACACTCTCGGAGATGCTGTGAAAAAGGGGGGGGGGGCTTTAAAAAAAAATTCTTCCCTTTCCGTTTGCCCCAATTCTCAGATTTTGCTTGCTTCCTCTGCCTTCTTCAGCCTCTGGTACGGTTACCGTGGAAACCCTGAGCATGGGTTGTTGCCATGGGAACACGAGGGGATTTTGAAGGGGAGGAAAATAGGCCTGAGTCTAACTGTAGAAGAGGGAAAGGGTGTCAGTGGGGGAAAGCTCGCTTCCTCAGAACAGTTGGAATCCCTAAATCTGGCCCCTTATTCATTTATATATATATATATATATATATATAATTTCCAGTCAGCCGACTTTATATCGCTTCTCCACACAAATCGGAATGCAGGCCTAAATCAAATGTTTCTAGCGCCACAGATAGCTTTCTTCTTTGCAGTTCAATCTTAACGCCGAGTTATTTGAGCAAAGGCCTGCAGAAATCAACGGCTTTAGACTGAAGTCGCTTGGCATAGGATTGGCCTGGCTTGCAACTAGAGGGGATACCGGCGGTTGGCTACTTGCTTTGGGGTGCGGTTGCCCTGGGAAACTGTCACTGTGACTTGATATCTTGTGCGACTTCAGGTCAGGGAGAAACAAGAGTGGCTGTATTGTAGCTGTGAGGAGATGCCTTAGGTCATTGGGAAGAGAGGGAGCAAGATTCCTGGATGAAAACCGGCCAGAATGTGGGATGCAGTCTTGCATTCGGACTACTGTATGACACTGTATGTGGGGCTTACCCTTGAAGACAATACGGATCCTGCAGTTGGTGCAGAACGCAGAATCCGGATTGCTGACAGGAGTTCAGCACTTTGAACATGCTGCCTCAGGTTTAAGATCACTGTCGGCTGCCAGTCTTTCCCCATGCTCTCTTCAAGTTGCTGATGTTAACCTTTAAAAGCCCATTGCGATGTGGGAGCCTCATATCTGTGGGATCTCCTCCCTCCACACCTGCTCCCAAGGAAACTCTGGTCATCACACCAGGGAGGGATTATTAGCAGTTTCTCCAGAACTCATTCTGCTAATTCCTGAGGTTTTTCTGGGGCCACTTCTGTGGTATAGGATGAATTTCCTTAATATGTGAGGATGTAAAAATTTCAAAGGCCTTGTAACCAGAAATTCCCCTGCTTTTAATGGCTCGGTCAGTTACTATGATGACGTTATGGCCTGCTCTCTTAATTTTTTGTGTTGCATTTCTTCGAATTAAGATTTTGACTGTTTTTTAATGACGTAAGCCACCTGGAGTGCTGTTGGTTGGGAGAAGAGTAGGCTATATTTTAAATTAAAATAAACTGCAGCAATTAGAATGTTAGCCTGAGTCTGGGGACTCTCAGGTTGTTGTGAAACTTTTGCTGGGAGATCTTGGTCCAGGCACTCTTTCTCAGCGTGACCTACCTCACTGGGTTGTTGCGGAGAGGAAAAGGATGAAGGGAGAACCATATAGCTACTTATTTATTCACAGCACTTATTTAACCACCTTTTAATCAACACAACAGGGCCCTGAAGAAAAAATCAGGTGGGTAGTCCTGTTGGTCTGAGCCAGCAGAACAAAATTTGAGTCCAGTGGCACTTTCAAGACCAGCAAAGTTTTATTCAAAGTGTAAGGTTCAGTGGCACCTGGTTTACAGTATGAGATTAAAAACATGCTTTTTCAAAAGTTCTAAAATATCTCAAGGTGAAGCTATGTCACCCCGAATTCATCAGAGATAGAGGGGCAGGGCTATTTTGGGGCAGGAACGCACAGGAACGGAGTTCCGGCTGGCTCCCGAGTTGGCCACGCCCAGCAGGAACTCATTAGCACAATAGGTCACACCCAATAGCAGAGACTCATTAGGATTGGCTACATGAGGGGGTGTGGCCTAACATGCAAAGGCGTTCCTGCTCAAAAAAAAAGCCCTGGGTTTTGACAACAAACAAGGTAAACCGAATAAGAAGCAAAAGGTGGGTGTGGCTGGATGACCACGCTTCTGGTAACATGGGGGCGTGGCCTAACAGGCTAATGAGCTGTGCTGTCAGGGGTGTGGCCTAATATGCTAATAAATTTCTGCTGCTGGGTGTGGCCTATTATGCTAATAAGTTCCTGCTGGGCTTTTTCTACAAAAAAGCCTTGTAGAGGGGTAATAATACCAGACTATTATATTCCACACGAATAAAACCAAAATCAGTTTTAGCCCCTAATATTCTGCCTTCGTGATCAGTAATGCAGATTAGAATTTATACCACATGGACGGAAAGAAAGAAAGAGAGGGGATTTGTTAGTCCTCCATATGCCTTTATTCCTGAAAAAAGATGTTGGCGTGTGGGAAGGGATATCTGCATTAAATTATCACATGTATGCACCCCACAGAGACAGCAGCCAAGACTTTCAGGTTCTGTTCACGGGTCTGGATTGCTTCTATCATTTCACAAAACGTGCAAAATAGAATTGCTCAGGAGGGCATTATTGTGTAAGGAGCAAAATTCAGGAGGAGACTTTTATTAGGAATAAAGTTTTTCCTGTACTGATTGCCTTGTGGCTTTAAGGACGCCGGCCTTCAGGTGGGACATAGGGGACCCCCCCACCCCGAATTACATCTCATCTCCAGACCTCAGAGATCAGTTCTCCTGGAGAAAATGGATACTTTTGAGGGTGGACTCTGTGGTAGGACTGCCAAGTTGAAATTAACTTACGGCAGGGGAGTCCCACGCTGTCATTGTGTCGGGACATTGGGGACGGGGTCACTAGGATTTGAGGGAAAACCATAGAGTTTTCCCTCAAATCATAGAGCATCCCGCCCCCAATGTGGCCAGTGTGATGATGTCACCGGGTGACATTATCATGCTGGGGACATTTGCCGGAAGGGGGTGGAGTTCCCCCCGGGGCTCGATTTGCTGGTGTCGGGTAATGGGCCTCTCAGGCAGGGATTTACCCGCCCCCCGGGGGGACTTGGCAAGCCTACTCTGTGGCATTGTGCCCTACTGAAGTCCCTGTCCTCCCTAGGCTGTTTCCCAACCTGGAGATGACAATCTTACCCCCCACCCAAGCCCACACACCAGGTGGCCACAGTGAATCTAACAACTCTGCCTTACATGGATAGATTTTCATTCATTATCATGATTTCCCCCGCCCCAGCCCAACTGCATTATTTTGTCTTACTAAGGCCCCAGTCACACAGAGCATTTGCCTCGCCAACGGCACGGTAGCCCTGCGGAGTTTCTGGGCGCGATCACACCGGCACATCTGGGAGGCGTAGCACTCCTGTGGCCAACCCGCGGCTTCCCGCGGAAAAAGCGGAGTTAAAAACTACCGGCTAACCAGTAGTACCTTCCATTAAATGCGTGGCACCGGTGGGCGTCTGATCGGAGATGCACTGGTAGCCCGTCGCTTCCAGCAGCCGTCGGTGTCGGGCACATGCGCACAAATGCGGTGCTGCTGCGTTGCCTTGCCGGTCCTGCTGCGTTGCCTTGCTGGTCTGATCGGCTGCCGGAGGCCTGCAGACGAAGCTGCGGGGGGATGTGAGATCCCGCTACTGCGCTTCTTTTTGCTCCGCCACTAAAAGCCTCCCATCCCCTGCGGAGTATCCCCCCCCGTGTGACCAGGGCCTATGAATCTTTGCTGTTAAATTCAAATGTTGTCATATCTTGTGGCCGGCTTACTGATTTGCCCGATGTTATCGTATTTTGTAATCTGCCTCTTGATTGATTGAAGAGTTTATCATACTTGTAATCCACCTTGGGTCCCAGTGAGAAAGGCGGACTATAAATGAGATAGATAAATGAACGGTTTAACAGACTAGTGGAGAACTGGGTTCGGTATCATTGTATGTTCCTGCCAGAGAGCATACAACTTTATTTCCTTGTCTGCTTGGTTTATTGTCTGTCTGTCTTGTGGAGACTTGAGGCGGATTGCAGAGATATTGCAACAATGCAATAAAGAGTAGTATAACAGACATGTATTATACCATATTAACAGTTGTGGTTTCCCCAGATAATCTTGGCAATTGTAGTTTGTGCAGCAGCCCCCTCCAAACTACATTCCCCAGGCTTCTCTGGGGAGAAGACATTACTTAAACAGTTAACAGTCGTGCCAGAGGAAGTAATGACTGCCGCAAGCATAGACAGCTTTAAAAGGGGATTAGAAAGATTGATGGGGGACACAGGTCCATCAGTGGCTACTGAGCTGTGGTGAGTAAAGGGAACCTCCGTGTCCAGAGGCAATCAGCCTCTGCATCCCAGTGCCGGGAGGCGACTGTGCCCTGTTGTTGGTCCTCGAAAAGGAACCGTGTGAGACAGGATGATAGACCACTGGTCAGATCCAGCAGGTCTCTTCTGATTTTCTTATTCATGTAATTGATATACCGTGGTAAATCAGTGGTATAAACATGCCTCGAATGATTCTGCCAGGAAATCCCTTTTGGCTCATGCTCAGATAACCCCAGTGAGGGCAGACCTAGGGTTGCCAACTCTGGGTTAGGAAATTCCTGGAGATTTGGGGGTGGAGCTTATAGAGGGTGGAATTTGGGGAAGGGAGTGGGGTTGCCAGCTCTGGTTTGGGAAATACCTGGAGATTTTGGGGGGTAGAGCCAGGAGTGGGCAGGATTTGGGGTGGGGAGGGACCTCAGCAGGGTACAATGCCATAAGCGTCCACCCTCCAAAGCACCCATTTTCTCCAGGGGAACTGACCTTGATCGTCTGGGAGGTCAGGTATAATAGCGGGAGATCCCCTGGAGGTTGGCAACTCTAGGGACCTCAGAAGGGATATGGTGTCATGGCGTCCACCCTCCAGTAGTCTGGAGGTCAGTTGTGATTCTAGGAGTATTCCAAGTCCCACCTGGAGGTTGGCAACGCAAAACATACTCATATGGGGCGTCAAGCTCGAGCCAGAACAGATAACGGAGGTGTCGCTCTGGGGTAAACCTTCGACCGAGCAGTGGCTACAAATCGGCCTCATCCTCTTTGGTTGGCGCACTGCGCTCAGGCAAATTAATGAATCTGATACTTACTGCATAATAGATGCCGTTTTATGGGGATTGTTTGGGATGTTATTTATTCTTCCTGAAGCCAAGTAGTAAAAATTTTATAGGAACTGGCCGGAGCCAAGTGCAGACTTGCTGACATTCTTATAATTTTCAAGATGGGTCAGGTTTAGGGGAATCGCTCCTCATATATAATGTCCAAACTAGGCTTTCTTTTTCCGGCCTGCTCAGGTTGGATTGGGCCTGCAGATGCAGGAGGTGCTTGGAGAATAAGGTGGCTTCCGGGGTCTGGGGTAGGGTTGCCAGCTCCAGGTTGGGAAATACCTGGAGATTTTGGGGGTGGAGCCTGAGGAGGGCGGGGTTTGGTGAAGGGAGGGACTTCCGTGGGGTATAAACCACCAAGTCTACCTTTCAAAGCGGCCATTTTCTCCATGAGAACGGATCCCTGTTGCCCAGAGATCAGTTGTAATAGCAGGAGATCTCCAGCCACAGACTGGAGGTTGGCAACCCTAGTTTGGGGCCTCCAGACAGATTTTTTTCTTCTCACTTGGATGCCCCCTCTTTAATATGTAGGGTTGCCAGCTCTGGGTTGGGAAATACCTGGGGATTCTAGGGGTGGAACCTAGGGAAGATGGGGTTTGGGGAGGAGAAGGACCTTGGTGGGCTACAGTGCCATAGAGTCCACCCTCCAAAGCATCTGTTTTCTCCAGGGGAAATGATTTGGCTGTCTGCAGGTCAATTGTAAGAGCTGGGGGATCTCCAGGTACCACCTGGAGGTTGGCAACACTGTTAATATGGAAGAGGTGAGCCATGCCGGATCTGGAATTCTTGGATATCCGATACAAATTACAAAGTAGGAAGAAGAGGGGAGCGCTCCAAGACTGAGTCAAAGCAGAGAAGAAAAACGATGGTGCAGTGGGGGGGAAACATTATCCTGTATTCCACAAAAACGTAAAGTACAAACAACGACCCTGGAGAGAGGGACCACTCCAGCCCTATGGCCCCAGCAGATGTCTGGCCTCAGGCCCACATCAAGAGAAAACATTCCTAACTCTGTTCCTGCGTTCTCCTTGTATGTTTGGAGTTACTGATGATGTATATAACAGAGCTAATCTTGAAGCTGAGGTAATTTTTCTCTACAGGACTGGGTGTTCCTGACGCGCTTCTGCTTCCTGTCTGACTATGGACGTTTGGATTTCCGATTCCGCTACCCAGAGGTACGTCTATGGAAGGAGTCCCCAACCTTTTTGGGCCTGTGGGCACCTTTGGAATCCTGACAAAGGGCAGTGGGCTCAATCACAAAATGGCCGCCACAGGAGGTGGGGCCAATAACAAAATGGCTGCCGCAGGAGGTGGGGCACAAAATGTCAGGGATCGAGGTTATATCCCGCTCGAATAGTAACTGCAACTTTGCAGGCGGAAGCTCTGCTTGACAGGATTCCTTTTAATCTGCACAGCCAATCAGAAGCCCTGCTGTGAAAAAAGCCCCCCCTTAGCCCCGCCTACTTACTTTGAAGGCACCAGGAAAGGTGTTAGCGGGTGACCACGCTGGGGACCCCTTGTCTATGGGTTTCAGTCACGTCCCCCTTTTAGCCACCGTTTTAAAAAGTCTATTTTTTTTTTACTATGGAATATTTCCCCAGTTCCGGGGCGACGTGCTTCTCTGCTAATTGCCCCTTCTCTGCTTTTCTTTGAAGGCGAAATGCTGCGAGAACATCCTTCTTTATTTCGATGATCCGTCTCAGTGGCCGGCGGTCTATAAAAAGGGAAATAAGGTCAGTTCTGAGTGGCCGTGCAGCTGCAGCGCATCCCGCCTCCCTCTCTGTCAAGGGCTCTCTGGATCAATCTGTGCCGTTCCGAACAAGAGCTGCTGTCAGAAGTGGCTGTTCCCTGCTGCCGTTTCCCGCCCCCTCGCAGTGTCCGCACTCCCCCCTCCAAGACCCAGAGTAGCATTAGATCCTTCCCTTGTCATTCCCCCAGTGCCTTGAAAAGCAACGTGGCTTACCGCACTGTATTTTAAGTTGCTCCGGCAACCAGAACAAAAGCAGTATTGGCTGCATCCATTTCGAGGCAGGGCGTGAGGGGCATCCAGAAGTATGTTCACCCGTGGTGCAGTGATGGGGAGCGGAGTGTGATGGCCATGGGCCTTAAACAGCTTTAAACGGGGATTAGACAGATTTGTGGAAGATCTGTGTAATGATAGTGGCTACTAACCATGGTGACTAAAGGGAACCTCCACATTCAGAGGCAGTTCGACCTCAGAATCCCAGAGCCAGGAGGCAACATCAGGGGAAGGCCTCGGCCTCTCTGCCCTGTTGCTGGACCTCCAGAGGAACCGGTTAGCCACTGTGTGAGACAGGATGCTGGACTAGATGGACCGCTGGTCTGATCCAGTAGGGCTCTTCTTGTGTTCTTATCAGAGGAAGGCCTCGGCCTCTCTGCCCTGTTGTTAGCCTTCCAGAAGAACTGGTTGGCCTCTGTGTGAGACAGGATGCTGGACTAGATGGACCGCTGGTCTGATCCAGTAGGGCTCTTCTTGTGTTCTTATCAGAGGAAGGCCTCGGCCTCTCTGCCCTGTTGTTAGCCTTCCAGAAGAACTGGTTGGCCTCTGTGTGAGACAGGATGCTGGACTAGATGGACCGCTGGTCTGATCCAGTAGGGCTCTTCTTGTGTTCTTATCAGAGGAAGGCCTCAGCCTCTATGCCCTGTTGCTGGACCTCCAGAGGAACCAGTTCGCCACTGTGTGAGACAGGATGCTGGACTAGAGGGACCACTGGTCTGATCCAGCAGGGCCCTTCGAATATTCTTATCAGGGGAATGCCCCAGCCTGTATGCCCTGTATGCCCTGTTGTTCACTGTCAAGAGGAACTGGTTGGCCACTGTGTGAGACAGGATGCAGGACTACAGGGACCCCTGGTCTGATCCAGCAGGGCCCTTCGAATGTTCTTATAAGGGGAATGCCCCGGCCTGTATGCCCTATTTTTGGGCAGGAACGCACAGGAACGGAGTTCCGGCTGGCTCCCGAGTTGGCCACGCCCAGCAGGAACTCATTAGCATAACAGGCCACGCCCAACAGCAGAAACTCATAAGGATTGGCCACATTCGGGGTGTGTGGCCTAACATGCAAAGGAGTTTCTGCTACAAAAAAAGCCCTGGGTTTTGACAGGTAAACAGAATAAGAAGCAAAAGGCGGGTGTGACCGGATGACCACACTTCTGGTAACACGGGGGTGTGGCCTAATATGCTAATGAGCAGTGCTGCCAGGGGGGTGGCCTAATATGCAAATAAGTTCCTGCTGTTGGGTGTGGTCTGTTATGCTAATGAGTTCCTGCTGGGCTTTTTCTACAAAAAAAGCCCTGTGTGAGCTATGGTTTGTTGAGGGAGCTGAGGATTTTCAGCTAGTCCCTACCTTCTAACATTTCTGTTAGGAAGATGCAGGCAACCTTGTCGCCTCCCTCTTTCCACACCCCAAATCGCTTCAACAAGCCTATCTCCTCCGCGATCTGGTGAATAAAGGTCTTTTAGTGCCTGAAGCCGGGGTGGCCAAACTGCGGCTTGGGAGCCCACATGCGGCTCTTTCGTACATATTGTGTGGCTCCCAGTGGGGCGGCTGGGGAAGCGAAGGGGAGGCATGCCTCCCCAATCTGTCTTCCCTTCCCCAGCCAGTGTTCCCCTCCCCAGGTAGGTTTGAGGTGGGGGGGAGCAGAGAAAGAAAGCAGCTTTTACTGTAAATGCATTCTCACCCCGCCCCCCGGCTGGCTTGTTCATGTCTTGCCGCTCTCAAACATCTGACATTTATTCTATGTGGCTCTTACATTAAGGAAGTTTGGCCGCCCCTGGCCTGAAGGGATGTAAATTAGGGTGTTTTTTTTAACCTGTCATGGCTTCCCACAAAGAATCCTGGGACTCGTAGTTCAGTGTGAGCGGTGAGGATCTTGTACTAATGCCTCTTAGCGCCTCCTCTTGGAGTACAGTTTCTGTTTCCTGTTCCTTGGGTGTTATACCAGGTTAAGTCTTGAATGTAGAAATATTAAGTCTCACCTTGCCTGTAAACTCACCGGGTAACCTGACGTGTGCGTTCAGTGCCATCGAGTGGCTTCTGACTTATGGTGAGCCTATGAATTAATGGCTTCCCAAGTGTCCTATTGTTAGCAGCCTTGCTGAGATCTTGCAAACTGAGAGCTGTGGCTTCCTTGACTGAGGCTGTGGTCACACGAGCAGTTTGCGCCTACCATTGTGTTACCTTTGTGGATGTAAAGAGCACAATCAGACAACAACGTCTGTTTTTCGTGCCCCAGTCGTCGGCACCCGGGTCTGGTGTGTCCTGGAAGCGGAGTTTGCCGACACCAGGGAAAGTCTGGTCTTTACGTATGCCAGCACTTCCACCCTGCGTTTCCTGACGTCTGAAACCCCCTGTTGCGAAGTATGAACCTTCCCTTTTGTTTCTGCCTCCTTTGGTGGTTTGTGTGTGTGTGGATCAGCTAAGTGCGCATAAGCACATAATTGCCCCTGGCGTTGTCAATCACCACGGCCAAGTAGACATTCTGGATTGGGAGTCCCTGGGGGAGTTGTTGTTGAGCAACAAATCCCCCGTCCCAAACCCCTCTCTCCTGTTTCTGCATCAGAGTTGCTGTTTGAAAGCATCCCAAGACTGACAGAAGGGTTAATGTGCTGAAGTCAGTGGGACTAGGTAAAGGTTTCCTTTGCTCGAAGGCCAGTCAAATCCGACTCTGGGGGGGGGGTGCTCATCTCCGTTTCCAAGCCAAAGAGCCAGCGCTGTCCAAAAACTTCTCCGTGGTCATCTGGCTGGCATGACTAAATGCTGGGGTGCATGGAACGCTGTTCCTTTCCCACCGAAGCAGTACCTATTTGTCTGCTTGCAATTTCTCGCTTTCGAACTGCTAGGTTGGCAGGAACTGGGGCCGGAGACGGGAGCTCACTCCGTCATGCGACACTCAGGTCATGAACTGCCGAACTACAGACCTTCCAGTCTGCAGTGCAATGTCTTAACCTCTGAGCTACTGCAGCCCTTCAATAAGACTATTCTCATGTAAATCTGCACTCCCCCCCATATATTCCAAGGAAGAGAGGTGAAGGGAAGGAGGCTGAGGGGGGGATGTACTTGGCAGAGGGACTGTGGAGCTGTCAAAAAGGAGCTGGAGCTTCGGATACACGCTTATGCACATGAGTGAGAGACACAAAAAACGATGTTGCCGCAACAATATGAACGATCGACCGTGGGGCGAGCGCATGGTGAAGCCAGTCCAGGGGAGGATGTCTGATCCAAACTTCCTGCAACTATTTAAACTGCTGCAAATAGAGGCGCGGCCAGATCGCGCCCAAGCCTCCAGCGTGACCGCAGCCTGAGTCAATTTATATCACGTTAGGTCCTTCTCTTTTCAAGCTGCCTTCGACTTTTCTCAGCGTTATTGTCTTTTCCGGTGACTCCTGTCTTCTCATAATGTGACCCAAGTCTGCCATTTTTAGCAGCTGGGGAGAGTTAGCACAGGGCCAATAACACTGATTTTACCAAACGGAGTTGTTGTCAGAATTACTGAAATAATTAAGGAACACAGTTTGCAGACACCGAAGAAGTGCTGTATAGAGGCTAAACGCAATCACACACCTGTTGATCAAACAACGGAATAATGCAAGAAGGCGTTTCCCCCCTAGAGCAGTGGGTTCTTCCGCTGAGCAATTGCATAGGGAAAAGAAACCGCTTTTCAATTTCGGAGGGCCGAAATTAGGGGCCGAGATTTCCCTCCAGGACGGCTTAAGCTGGAATCGGCCAGGTTGAAGAACAGCAATTTATTCAGCACCGTGGAATGCTGGAGGAAAACGTTAGTGGGAACTACAAAGCTGTGACAGATTTTTTTGCATATATTCTGCAGCACATAATTGACATAATTTGCATGATTATAGCTGATGTCAGGGGGCAGCTGGATCTCTTTCTTGTGTGATGTAATCCCGTGCGCTTTCTGGTGTGAGATTAGATGCAGCAGCTCCGGGGATCTGAGCGTCAGTTACCAGCTCGGCGCCAGGCGTGTTTGCTCACAAACGTTCTCTGTGCCGGGGAAGTCAATCTGGGTTCTTCTCAGAGTACAATTTTAATTCTTCCATGCTCAAAAAGTACCCGTCCTCACCTCCCAGGGCATATGACAGCTCAGGGGATAATTTAGACTAGGAAAATGGTCTAGGGGAAAAGATTAAAAGGTCACTGCCTTGATTTAATTCCCCCCCTTTCCCAGCTGCTTTTAAGTAAAATTAAATTGGATCTGGGTTTTTGCCCTGAAATGTTGATCTGGTTTCCATTCAGGAATAATTCTTAGAATCATAGAATCAGAGAGTTGGAAGGGGCCATACGGGCCATCTAGTCCAGCCCCCTGCTCAGTACAGGATCAGCCTAGAGCAGGGGTGTCAAACATGTCGCCCGGGGGCCAGATCAGCCCCTGGGAGGGCTTCTATCATGCCCACAATGGAACTGGCTGTCTTCTGCTTCTTCTTCCAGTTCAGCTGCTGCTGCGTCATTGTAGGTTTGCAGCTTACAGATACCCACCTGAACAGCATACTCAAGATTGCAACAGCACAGACATTTTGACGTAATAATTCAGAGCAAATGTCAGTTGTTGGACACTGTCAAATAAACAAAACATTGCAAGAGTGCTAATGCTTTAAGCATGTTTTTATTTTAAGCTAAAAAACCCTTTTGAGACCCAGTTTGGTGTAGTGGTTAAGTGCGCAGACTCTTATCTGGGAGAACCGGGTTTGATTCCCCACTCCTCCACTTGCACCTGCTGATGTGACCTTGGGTCAGTCACAAGCTCTGGCACAGCTGTTCTCTTAAGGACAGTTTCTGTCAGAAGTTCTCTCAGCCCCGCCTGCATCACAGGGTGTCTGTTGTGGGGAGGGGAAGGGAAAGGAGTTTGTCAGCCGCTCTGAGACGCCTTTGGGCAGTGAAGGGCGGGGTATAAATCCAAACTCCTCTTCTCCTTCTTCTCCTCCTTCTTCTCCTTCTTCTTCTCCTTCTTCTTCTCCTTCTTCTTCTTCTTCTCCTTCTTCTTCTTCTTCTTCTTCTTCTTCTTCTTCTTCTTCTCCTTCTTCTCCTCCTTCTTCTTCTCCTCCTTCTTCTTCTTCTTCTTCTCCTTCTTCTCCTTCTTCTCCTTCTTCTCCTCCTTCTTCTCCTCCTCCTTCTCCTTCTCCTCCTTCTCCTTCTTCTTCTTCTCCTTCTTCTTCTCCTTCTTCTTCTCCTTCTTCTTCTCCTTCTCCTTCTTCTTCTTCTTCTTCGTATGTGCCCTTTATAAAGTTTATATCTCTGCTATCTGGCATTACATTTTATGACACACCTGGCCCGGCCCGACAAGGTATCATTTATGTCAGATCCGGCCCGCATAACAAATGAGTTCGACACCCTTGGCTTAGAGCATCCCGGACACGTGTTTGTCCAGCCGCTGCTTAACATATTACTGTGAACCATATTACAATTACTGTGCACTTGGCAATCTCTCTTAGGATTGTTTGATGAAGGAGTCCGTGATCCGCCCAGAAAACAACCAGGTGATCAACCTTACGACCCAGTATGCCTGGTCGGGATGCCAGGTAAGGGGCTTCATGCGGGGCGGGGGCAAGACTAGCTACCCACCCCTGCAAGCTCTGGTTTTCCCCATCCCCTTCTTGCTTTCGAACTGCTAGGTTGGCAGGCTCCCGTGGGGCTACGGCTCTGCAAATGTAGGCAGCGGTCAAGGACACAGATTCTAAAAGATATAAGTGGGAACAGTACTGAATTTGCTTGCGTATGTTCTGTGGCCCCGTTGTTGTGCAGAAACTCCTGGGGTGTTCCAGTTTGGAAGAAACAGGCACTTCCTGATGGTCAAAAGGGGTTAGGGAGGAAAGGAGGAGGTCATTTGGATCGAACCGTTGTCCCTTCATTCTACACCGCCTGTTCTCTCTTCTGCGTTCTCTCGCCCAGCTGGTGACCGAGAGCTCCGTGAGGTACCTGAGCTGTGCGAGCGGCCGGAGCTTCCGCTCAGTCCGTGAGCGCTGGTGGTACGTGGCGCTCAGCAAGTGCGGGGTGAGTCTCTTCGTCTCCCGCCGGAACTCTTGACTTCATCGACCCCTCCTGGAGCGCCTTCCCCACGGTCACGTTGACTTTTGCCCTCCTGTCCTCCCACAGGGCGACGGGCTGGAACTGGAGTACGAGATGATCCTGACCAATGGCAAATCCTTCTGGACGCGCCACTTTTCAGCCGACGAGTTCGGTAAGCTCCCGTCCAGGTCCTAAGGAAGGTGCCGGGTTCGAGTGTGGTGATGTAATATTCGCATTCTGGAAATGGTTCCTACGCATATTTCATTGAGATCCGGTAGAGGATGACAGAGAACCGGCATGGTGTCGTTGGGGCCTGATATTGCTTTTAAACGCCTTTGTAATAAATCCATGTATTTTTATGTACAGCTGGTTCATATTTCGTTTTAGGTTTTGGCCCTGCCTTTGCCTTCTAACTTACCTTTCAGAGACTTGATTCAATTTTGTTGGGTTAAGCACCCCCCCCCCCTTTCCTCTACCATACTGGTTAGCAGGGCTATTTTTGGGCAGGAACGCACAGGAACGGAGTTCCGGCTGGCTCCCAAGTTGGCCACACCCAGCAGGAACTCATTAGCATAACAGGCCACACCCAACTGCAGGAAGTCATTAGGATTGGCTACATGAGGGGTGTGTGGCCTAACATGCAAAGGAGCTCCTGCTCCAAAAAAAGCCCTGGGTTTCGACAACAAACAAGGTAAACAGACTAAGAAGCAAAAGGTGGGAGTGGCTGGATGACCACACTTCTGGTAACACGGGGGTGTGGCCTAATATGCTAATGAGATGTGCTGCCAGGGACGTGGCCTAATATGCGAATGATTTTCTGCTGTTGGGTGTGGCCTATTATGCGAATGAATTCCAAACTCATTAGCATATCAGGCCGCACCCCTGACAGCATGGCATATTAGCATATTAGGCCACACCCCCATATTACCAAAAGTGTGGTCATCCAACCACACCCACCTTTTGCTTCTTATTTCTGTTTACCTTGTTTGTTGTCAAAACCCAGGGCTTTTTTTGGTAGCAGGAACTTCTTGCATGTTAGGCCACACAGCCCTCATGTACCCAATCCTAATGAGTTTCTGCTGTTGGGTGTGGCCTGTTATGCTAATGAGTTCCTGCTGGGCTTTTCTACAAAAAAACCCCTGCTTACAGAAATATGTATCCCGCACATTATCAGGGAAATCATACAAAATTTAAGGAGCACCTTCAAGATTAACAACATTCCTGCTGGGCATGGCCAACTTGGGAGCCAGCCGGAACTCTGTTCCTGTGCGTTCCCGCCCCAAAATAGCCCTGTCTGTAAGGAAGGGTTGACTTTTTTTTTGTTTTCCTATTCCCATGGATGAAATTCCCCAGATAAAGCTCTCTGATGTCTCTGCTCTGAGAGTTAGATCTGCCATCAGAAGGGATTTGGGCGCCGTTGTTGGACAGCCCTGAGCTATAAGCAAAGTCAGCTGAAAGAGGAGGCTACGAGTCAGCAGAAAGAGAGAAGTTTAAATTATGGGCAGAAAGATGCTGGCCGGGTATTAGGATTTATTTATTTTTTACAGTGAGAGTAGTTCAGCAGTGGAATCGGCTGCCTGGGCGGGGGGGTTAGCTCCCCTTCACTGGCCGTCTTTAGGCAACATCTGGACAAACACCTGCCAGGGATGCTTTCAGATGACCCTGCACTGAGCAGGGGGTTGGACTAGGTGGCCTCTATGGCCCCTTCCAAGTCTATGGTTCTATATTTCGGCTGCCTAGGGAGGTGGCGAGCTCCCCTCCCTGGCAGTCTTCGGGCAGCAGCTGGACAGACACTTGTCAGGGATGCTGTAGGCTGATCCTGCACTGAGCCGGGGATTGGACTGGATCGCCTGTAGGGCCCCTTCCAGCCCCATGAGTCTATAATTCTAAGTTGTGAGTCTGGCAAAGATAGCGAGAGCTTTCTCGATCCAACCTGCTTTTCCCAAGGCCGCTCTGTTGGGTACCGTGTCGGTCTGCAGTAGAAGAACTACATTCGAGGCCGGCAGCGCCTTAGAAACTGGCAAGATTTTCAGGGTGTAAGCTGAAAGTTTGTGAAAATTCTGAAAATTCGAAATTCTGAACATTCGAGAGTTTTGACTCTCGAAAGCTCATACCCTGAAAATCTGGGTCTCTAAGGTGCTGCTGGATTCGAATTTAGCTCTTTTACAGGGTAGGTTTACTTCAAAGGAGAGACAGAACGGAATATAAGAACATAAGAACATAAGAGAAGAACATAAGAGAAGCCAGTGTTGGATCAGGCCAATGGCCCGTCTAGTCCAACGCTCTGTCACACAGCGGCCAAAATATACCAGGTGCCATCAGGAGGTCCAGCAGTGGGGCCTGAAGACTCGTGCTGTTTTGCAGTATTCCACGGATTCTGCCCTACACGAGCCGAGCAGGTGGAGAGCAAGCCAGCAAGCCATCGGCAACACTAGCCCCAAATCAGCCCTCCGGAGGGCACCGGCGGCCTCTTTAAAGCTGCAGGTGGCATGCGGGGTGATGCCCACTTCCAAGGGTGAACTTTCCTCCAACGGCCTTTTTTCCCTGTCTTCCTCAGGCATCCTAGAGACGGACATCACGTTCCTGCTCATCTTTATCCTGATCCTCGTCATTTCCTGCTACTTTGGCTGTGAGTGTCCAAGGGTAGCCCAGTGCTGAAACACGGGCGTTTGGGGGGCGAGGGGCAGCCATCACTGGATAAGTGATAGACTTCTGCACACTGCAGCCAGCTTTCTCGGGGGGAGCAGGAAGTCCTTGAGAGCCAGTTTGGTGTGGTGGTTAGGAGCGCAGACTCTAATCTGGGAGAACCAGGTTTGATTCCCCATTCCTTCACATGCGGCTGCTGGTGTGACTTTGGGTCAGTCACAAGTTCTTTCAGAGCTGTTCTCTCAAGAGGAGTCCTCGAAAGAGCTCTCTCACCCTCACCTACCTCACAGCTGGGTGTCTGTTGTGGGGAAGGGGAAGGGAAGGAGATTGTGAGCCACTCTGAGACTCCTTTCGGTAGTGAAGGGCGGGGTATAAATCCAATCTCCTCCTCCTCCTCTTCTTCTTCTAAAAAAATTCTCAGTATCTGTATGGGATTGAGAGTGAGGTCCAATGTGTGGGGTTTGCAAGGCAGACGGTGTGATCTGTGACCCTTCACGGGAAAAGGGAAAGGCTCCCATTCTAACAGCTTTCTGGAAACTTTGCAAAACTGAAATATTCAATAGGGCTTTTCTGCACAGGCAATAGACTTGTGCCATACTAAACGATCCACAAAGTTACTTGGAAAAATTAGTAGGGACTGTGGTCTACACTACCATGTGTACTTTGTCAAAACTAGGATCCTACTGTGGGATTATGTATCATTTTGCATGTCTTGTTTATACTTATGATTTGCTTCAGTTATATTTTTAGACTTCTGGTTGGTTCTACTGCATTGTTTGTTGAACGTCCCTAATCCTACTGCATTGTTTGTTGAACGTCCCATCCATCGACTGTATTGACTCCCTTCACGTAGTCCACCTTTGAGTCCAACGGAAAAAGATGGATTATAAATAACGTAAATAAATTAAATAATGAAGTTATATGAGGACCCCCATGTGTTGTGATGGGATTACGCATGCGCACACAGAGAGAGAGAGAGAGAGAGAGAGAGAGAAAGAAAGAGAGAGCTTTGCAAAAAGTTTTTCCTCCAGTTTTTTTTTTAAATCTTTTGCAGATCTGTTGAAGGGACGGCAGCTTCTCCACACCACGTACAAGATGTTTATGACCGCAGCTGGAGTGGAGGGTGAGTCTGGCCGGGGAGGACTGGCTTGCTGGGTAGAAAAGGAACCTGTGAAATCACCGAGTCCATTGGGTCAGCTGGAGAAGGTGTGCTTTCAGCACCCTCTGTGAATCACGCACATCAGCGGGATCCAAGTGTATCTGCTTATTTTGCAAACTTGACCTTCGTGATCAACAAAGTTTAATTCTGGGTAGAAGCTCTGGTGTGCGTGCACACTTCTCCAGACACATGGAGACAGACTTCCTCAAGGTTTATATATAGGCACAGGCGGGGGGCCGGGGCTGTTAGATGCCAGGAAGGGCTATTTAGAGTCAAGATGCATAAGTAACTGGGCGATAAGTACAGCTAAGATTGGATTAAAGCAGTTGGTAGGACCTCTGAATAACAATTTGGGTGAGTGGTTAAGAGCTGCATACTCTAATCTGGAGAACCGGGTTTGATTCCCCACTCCTCCACCTGGAACCAGCTAGTTGACCTTGGGTCAGTCACAGTTCTCTCAGAGCTGTTCTCTCAGGAGTAGTTCTCTCAGAGCTCTCTCAGCCCCACCGACCTCACAGGGTGTCTGTTGTGGGGAGAGGAAGGGAAGGTGATTGTAAGCTGCTCTAACTCCAAGCGAAGGGCAGGGTATAGGCTTGCCAAGAACTTACTGTATTTCAGTGGGGGACAATAGGCAATGGGGCTGAAATGGGGGGAGTTTTCAGCCCCATTGCCAGAGCGTCACTTGGTGTCACTTCCTAGCGACGGTATGGTGCGTTACAGGGAGGACTGGTCTGGCTGGGGAGCATGTGTCCCCCACTCCCACGCGGTAAGTACTTGGGAACCCTAGCAGGGTATAAATCCAATCTCTTCTTCTTCTGGGCGATTAATCCCCACTATATGTAAGGCTTGAGGATGTCTGTTGTAATGTATCTGAATGAACCGTGCCTGCACATGAAAACTTATACCCAGAATTAAATTTTGTTGGTCTTAAAGGTGCCACTGGACTCAAAACTTTGCCCTATTACTTCAGGCCAACACAGCTACTTGCTTGAATTTTGCTTATTTTGCATAACTGATTTCACTGGTTATAGGGAAAAGGCACAGAGCTCTCCGTAGTACTCAATCCTTGTTCTCTGAATTGTCCTCTCTTTTCAGGGAAATACTGATATAAAATAATTGGCTCCCCCTCACAAAGATTTGCAATTTGGTGACAGGATTTAGGATTCCCCTTAAAACTGCCATGATCACACAGCGGAACTGCCTCGGTTTTTGAAACAATGCTCGATTCGTCATCCAGTACCAGATTGCAGCTTGTGGATTTATGGGATATATAAAAAAGTCTGCGTATTGATAGAACACTTAGTGCTAATTTATTATACTTCTGTGATTTGGGTTTTCAGTTTTTTATAAACTGCCTTGGCAAGGAGGAAGACGAAAGGGGAGGCAAGATGGAAGGGAGAGTGTTGGAGACTGTATTTTAACTACATTGGGACATTTTAATCAGATGTGCATGTGCGCACACGCACTCACCCATGGAGTTCTCAGGGCAGCTTACAATATTAAATACACGATGAAGCCAAAATGAGTCACACTCAGGGCTGTTTTTGGGCTGGAACGCACAGGAACGGAGCTCCGGCTGGCTCCCGAGTTGGCCACGCCCAGCAGGAACTCATTAGCATAACAGGCCACACCCAACAGCAAGAAACTCATCAGGATTGGCTGCATGAGGGGTGTGTGGCCTAACATGTAAAGGAGTTCCTGCTCCAAAAAAAGCCCTGGGTTTTGACAACAAGCAAGGTAAACAGAATAAGAAGCAAAAGGTGGGTGTGGCTGGATGACCACACTTCTGGTAACATGGGGGTGTGGCCTAATAGGCTAATGAGCTGTGCTGTCAGGGGTGTGGCCTATTATGCTAATGAGTTCCTGCTGGGCTTTTTCAACCAAAAAAGCCCTGGTCACACTCATACAGTAATAGGAACTGCGGTGGCTTGAGTGGTTAAGACGCTGAACTGCAGGCTGTGGAAGGTCAGTAGTTCAGCAGTTCGAGACCCGAGGGTGCCGCATGACGGGGTGAGCTCCCGTCTCTAGTCCCAGCTCCTGCCAACCTAGCAGTTCAAAAGCAAGAAATTGCAAGTAGATAAATAGGTACCACTTCGGTGGGAAGGTAACAGCGTTCCGTGCGCCTTGGTGTTTAGTCATGCCGGCCACATGACCACAGAAACGTCTTCAGACAGCGCTGGCTCTTCGGCTTTGAAACGGAAATGAGCACCGCAACCCTAGAGTCAGATTCGACTGGCTTTCGAGCAAGGGGAACCTTTACCTTTACCTAAAATATCGGACAAAAAGGCAAAGAAGTAACTTAAAAGAATTACAGACCAGCTGCTAAATGGATAGCTCAGGCTAGATCAATTTTTCCGGATCCCAGAAGCTAAGCAGGGTTGCTACGCAGTTAGTACTTGGATGGGAGACCACCAATGGAGACCAAGGTTGCTACGCAGAGGCGGGGAAAAGCAAACCACCTCTGTTTGTCTCTGCCCTGACCTGGGTGGCCCAGGTGAGCCCGATCTCATCAAATCTCAGAAGCTAAGCAGGGTCGGCCCTGGTTAATATCTGGATGGGAGACCGCTGAGGAAGTCCAGGGTTGCTGCACAGAGCCTCTCTGAATGTCAAGTCGCCATAGGTCAGATGTGACTTGATGGCAAAAAAAACCCCACTACACACGAAAAAACAAAAAACTAAATGTTAGCAATAAGAAATCAAGTAGCAAAAGAAGAAGAAATGCCATCAAAGGCCTAGATAAATGGAAGCCTTTTCACCAGGTCCCAAAGACTCAGTACCGTAGGCAACAGGAAGAGAGTTTGACAGATGAGATGCCGCCACAGAGAAGGCCCTGGGGCACAGACAAGGAACTCTGGGGAAGATCTAATAGAGTGAACTCATCTCGACTGTTCCTCCCCCCCTCCCCATTTCAGTGCTGAGCCTGATGTTCTTCTGCATATACTGGGGCCAGTACGCAAGTGACGGTATCGGTAACGGCAGCCTCAAGATCCTGGGTAGGTGTCAGCGGAAATCTTACCCCTCTGACGGGCGCCATTTTGTCCAGTAGCACAGCGTAGTGTGGTTAAGAGTGCCTTGTAGTGTGGTAGAATGGTTAGACACGTGGGGGCCCTCCCATTTTATCCTCACGACAGCTTCGTTGGGAGGGAGCCCAGCAGCCATCTCTCAGCCTAACCCGAAGTTAATAACCTACGTTTCTAAGTACACCCATTCAAGTTTTACGTCTGAGTAGGAATTTGGGCCCAGTTCTGCTTAATCTAGGGCCGCGGTGGCTCAGAGGTTATGATGCTGAAGCTGCGGACCGGAAGGTCTGTAGCTTGGCAGTTCGAGACCCGAGTGCCATGTGACGGAGTGAGCTCCCGTCTCTGCCCCTGACTCCCGCCAGCCTAGCGGTTCGAAAGCAAGAAATTGCAAGTAGATAAATAGATACCGCTTCAGTGGGAAGGTAGCAGCATTCCGTGCTCCTCGACGTCTAGTCGTGCCGGCCACATGACTATGGAAAACGTCTTCAGACGGTGCTGACTCTTCGGCTTGGAAACGGAGATGAGCACCGCCCCCTAGAGTCAGATTCAACTAGCTTTCGAGCAAGGGGAACCTTTACTGCTTAGTCCAGACCTGGAGGTCCAAGTGCTAAACCATGCTAACCTAGTAAAAGGTACAAGCCAAGACTCTACTTGGCCTAGGGTTGCCAGGTCCCCGCTGGCCACCGGTGGGGAATGTGGGGGTAAGGTTGCCAGATCCAGGCTGGGAAACTCCTGGAGATTTGGGGAATGGAGCCTGTGGAGGACAGGACCTCAGTGGGGCACAATGCCAGAGTCCACCCTCCAAAGCATCCAGTGTCTCCAGGAGAAGTGATCTCTGTAGCCTGGGGATGAGCTGTAATTCCAGGGGATCCCCAGGCCCCACCTGGAGGCTGGCATCCCTACAAGGTCTGCCACAGACTTTAAACCCACAGCACCAGCTGAGCACGGCGTTCCATTCCAAGCATCCTACTTAACCTTATGGTGCAAACCTTAGCAGAGTTAAGACCTTTCTAAGGCTCTTGCAGTCCGTCGGCTTAAAAGGGTGTAACTCCACTTAGGATGGCACCGTTCACTACAGGTTGGGGGGGGGTTGTCAGTATATCCTGCAGTTTATTCCCCCCAACTGTCTGGGAAGAAATCAGTGGGTTTTGGTGGCCATTCCATGTCACTCTTTTTAGTACATCCCCCTCTCCCTCCGTGGGTGCAGAACGTCCTGCGTACAAAGAGGCCCATAGACCAACGCCCCCTTATCCCAGGAGGACCCAGTCTCTAGACTCACCCCTCTTCTCTCTCTCCCCCTCTCTCTCTCCAGCCAAGCTCCTCTTCTCCGTCAGTTTCCTGATCTTCCTCCTCATGCTCATTCTGCTGGGAAAGGGATTTACAGTCACCAGGTACCTGCACAGCTGAAGGGGGACGGATAATTTGATGGGATGTAGCTTTCCTTTGCTGCAAACTGCTTGGTTGTGGACCAGAGTGTGCTGACAGAGGGCCATCTGGTCTGTAGCCGAAGGGCCAACTGCAGATTATATGCAAGTTCGTGACATTTTTAAAGTGAAAAATCAGCTTTGGGAGAGGGGAATTTCAAGCGGAGAAGGGACAAGGAAGGCAAAGGGTGCATAGGTCTTTCCTCCCCACTGTTTTCCTGCTGCCAATCACTCCCTGGCAGCTCTCCAGGCCTGGAGTCACCGTGGGGCTTTGGGGGGCTCCGCCCCCTTTCTTAAAGGCACAGCCCCACAAGAATTTCTCCTGTAAATGCAATCATTTTTAAACATTTTTAAAGACATGCACTCCATTAAGCAGAGTGGGGTTCTGTAGTTGACTAATTCCTGCACTGAGCAAGGGGGTTGGAGTAGGTGACCTCTAGGATTCCTTCGAGCTCTGTGTCAAGAACCTGGTCTCCTTTAAGAGAGTTTTTCTGCCCCAGTGTTGGCTTTCTTGATTATAGAATTCATCACCCCCACCTGCCGGCTTGTTCTCAGAATTGTTGCTTAGGCTGGCAGAAGTGATTAACTTGCAGCAGCTGAGGACTGTCATCTAAAGAGGTCGACCACTTGCAATTTAGAGATCTCTCCCGGTAACCGCTTTCCATTGGCTAAATGGCTTTTCTTTCTGCACTGAGAACTTCAGCCCCACCAGAAAAAAAATTGCCCCACAAGCCACAAAATCTTGTCTACGGGCCTGCAGCTTCCCTGTCCCTCTCCACCGAACAAGGTTCCCAAGGGACATTTGCTGGAGTCAAAATTCCTTTTGGAACTCTGCATGGAGATAGAGGCCATTTGGAGTGGAGAGTCAGGCAGGGAAAGGCCTCCCCTGGGGCACTCCTCCAGTCTGAACAGCCCTTTCTCCAAAGCTGTTTTCAAAAATGGGGTCAACAGCATATTGATAGTACCAAAAGCTCCTTCAGCAAGCGTCAGATAGCAGGGCTAAGAGGATTGAGTTTTGTACTGTATAGCTAGAAACTTGCTGTTCCGGCAAGAATATTTATGGGATTATGAGCAAAGTGTGGTCGGATGCATTTCAGCCGGTGATAGGAGAGAGAGGCTTATGAGATGCGGGATTTTGCAGGCAGACAAAGACGCTCCCTATCGAAACGCAAAACTTTCCCCTTGTTTCCCGGATATATACTGCCGCTAGCAGGGGCTTTTGCAAAGCAAAGGCACGAACTGTGGAATAAACATCGCCTCTAAAATGCAAAACTCTGCATGTTGCACCCCTCGCCCCACTCCCTTAATTAAGGCTGCTGTATGGTAACCTGAGTAGAAAGAATTCACCGCTTTTCTGGAAGATGCCAAAGAGAACCAACTCTTTAATTAAGTCTCTGGCAGAATGAAATCCCTTATCTGCCCAGCAGTCACGGATGGTTTTTCTCTGTGTGCCGTTTGGCGCTCAGAAGGCATTTTCGATGCAATAACTGAGACGGGGGAGAGACAATCCCTTCAATGTGCTGTTCTTATTTCTAGAACAAAGAGATGGGGGATTTGTCAGCAGAAGGGTTCTAGCAGGCGGGGGTTTTGCGCAGAAGGGCTGACCAGATGAGAAATGGAGCAGTGAGGTTTGTACATGGGCTTAGGAGATGCTGGAATGTCGTTTCTTTGAATTACGTTAGGGCAGAACTTCATGGAAAGGATATTGGAGATTACTGGTTTGCAGTTGAGGGTCTGAGGGAGTGCACGTTGGTGGCATGGAAACTGTGTTTCAGGGCTGTTATGGACATAAGAAGAGCTCTGCTGGATCAGATCATTCGTACATCTAGTCCAGCATCCTGTCTCACACAGCAGCCAACCAGTTCCTCTGGAAGGCCAACAACAGGGCACAGAGAATAAGGCCTTCCCCTAATAAGAACCTAAGAAGAGCCCTGCTGGATCAGACCAGGGGTCCATCTAGTCCAGCCTCCTGTCTCACACAGTGGCCAGCCAGTTCCTCTGGAGGACTGACAACAGGGCACAGAGGCCGAGGCCTTTGTAAGAACATCAGAAGAGCCCTGCTGGATCAGACCAGTGGTCCCTCTAGGCCAGCATCCTGTCTCACACAGTGGCCAGCCAGTTCCTCTGGAGGACTGACAACAGGGCACAGAGGCCGAGGCCTTTGTAAGAACATCAGAAGAGCCCTGCTGGATCAGACCAGTGGTCCCTCTAGGCCAGCATCCTGTCTCACACAGTGGCCAACCAGTTTCTCTGGAGGACTGACAACAGGGCACAGAGGCCGAGGTCTTCCCCTGATGTTGCCTCCTGGCTCTGGGATTCAGATGATCAGTGCCTCTGAACATGGAGGTTCCCCTCAGTCACCATGGCTAGACCTATCCTCCATGAATCTATCGATAAGAACATCAGAAGAGCCCTGCTGGATCAGACCAGTCATCCATCTAGTCCAGCAGCCTGTCTTACACAGTGGCCAACCAGTTCCTCTGGAAGGCCAATAACAGGGCACGGAGGCCGAGGCCTTTGTAAGTATACCAGAAGAGCCCTGCTGGATCCAGCCGACGGACCAGTGGTCCCATCTAGTCCAGCATCCTGTCTCCTGCAGCAGCCAACCAGTTCATCTGGAGGGCCAGCAACAGGGCAGAGAGGCCGAGGCCTTCCCCCGATGTTGCCTCCTGGCTATGGGATTCAGAGGATTAGTGCCTCTGAATGTGGAGGTTCCCCTCAGCCACCAGGGCTAGTAGCCATTGACAGACTTGTCTTCCATTGATAGACTTATCTAATCCCCCTTTGAAGCTGTTTATTCCCATGGCCATCCTGACATCCTCTTGCAGCGAACTCCACATTCTAATCACTTTTGGGCAAAAAAGTTTGCACCGGGGCCGGTTCTGGGGTTTGGTGAGCTCCGGGCAGACACTCCTCAGAGGTCCCTGCATGCCCTGCTTCCTACACTCCCCTAGTTGCCCATGCACCCTGCTCCGTCTTGCAACCCCTGCCACCCCACCCCACCCATACTTAGGTTGCCTGTAGCATCTGCATGCTGCTTCCTGGACAGCACTGACCAGTATATGCAGTTCAGAGTGCTGCCGCCGTAGCCCCCAGGAGTGCCACCCCTGTGCACCACCCACATGCCCTCCTTCCGTGGGCTTTCGGGAGCATGGGTGCAGACGGGTGGCGTGGGAGGTATGTGGGTGGGGTTCAGCGGCAGTGGACCCCTCCAGAAGTCCTGCCCCCCGGCAGCTGCCCCACCTCGGGACATGCAGATGCCAGCCCTGGGTGGCGTGTGACAATTCTCCACCGGCAGATCCTCTGACTCTCTTCCGGTGTCTTCCGCTAAGTCTTCCTTCCGCTAAGTCTTCCGCTAAGTCTTCCGCTTTCCTTTCCTTCACCAGAGGGCTCCTTCCTTTGTTGGAGGAAAATCTTGCTCTGTGTTGGAGGAAGACTTGGCATTGATGTGCCCTCTAAGCTGTGGAGCCTTGTGAGCAAAAATTCTACTTTGTGAGCTACTGGCATTAAAGTTGTGAGCGAGCGATTTGGCTCCTGCATAAATTAGTTTGCTCTGGAGCCCTCCTTCCCGAGCAAAGGCAAAAATGTGTGAGCCGGAGGCTAAAAAGCTGTGAGCTAGCTCACGCTAACTCAGCTTAGAGGGAGCATGGCTTGACGTCACGGGTTCCCGATTAGTAGAAGGGAGCTACAGGAGCCAACCCAAAATTTAGGGGGAAAGCGTCAGGAGGTTCGCGGTCCAGCCTTCCAATCCTGGCTCATGGCTCCCTGTTTTGCAGGGGTCGGATCAGCCACACGGGTTCTATCAAGCTCTCGGTGTACATGACCCTCTACACGATCACACACGTCGTGCTCTTCATCTACGAGGCAGAGGTGAGTGCTTTCCCCCTGGTGCCTTCGGAAGGCCTTCTGTCCCACCATCGTTCTCTAGCTTCCTGTTTGGAAGATCAGGGACTTTTACTTTTAGTGAATCATTTATTTAGAAGATGTATATGTTAAGAACCTAAGAAGAGCCCCACTGGATTAGACCAGTGGTCCATCTTGTCCAGCGTCCCATCTCACACAGTGGCCAACAACAGGGCACAGAGGCCGAAGCCTTCATAAGAAGAGCCCTGCTGGATCAGACCAGCAGTCCATCTAGTCCAGCATCCTGTCTCACACAGTGGCCAACCAGTTCTTCTGAATGGCCAACAACTGGGCATAGATGCCGAGGCCTTCCCCTGATAAGGAGCAAGAGCCCTGCTGGATCAGACCAGTGGTCCATCTAGTCCAGTGTCCTGTCTCACACAGTGACCAACCAGTTCCTCTGGACAACCAACAATAGGGCATAGAGGCCAAGGCCTTCATAAGAACATCCGAAGAGCCCTGCTGGATCAGACCAGTGGTCCATCTTGTCCAGCATCCCATTTCACACAGTGGCCAACAACAGGGCATGGAGGCCAAGGCCTTCATAAGAACATCCGAAGAGCCCTGCTGGATCAAACCAGTGGTCCATCTAGTCCAGCATCCTGTCTCACACAGTGGCCAACCAGTTCCTCTGGCGGGCCAACAACAGGGCAGAGAGGCTGAGGCCTTCATAAGAACATCAGAAGAGCCCTGCTGGATCAGACCAGTGGTCCCTCTAGTCCAGCATCCTGTTTCTCTGCTGGGTCAGAACAGTGGTCCATCTAGTCCAGCAACCTGTCACAGTAGCCAGTCAGTTTCTCTGGAGGGCCAACAACAGCGTACAGAGGCTGAGGCCTTCTCCTGATTTTGCCTCATCCTGGTGCTGGTATCCAGGGGTCAACTGCCTCTGAACGTGGTGGTTCCCTTTAGTTACCCTGGGTAATCACTTTCGAAGGACCTGTCCTCCATGAGCCTGTCTAATCCGTTTCTTGTCAGGTTCTCTTATTAATGGAATAGTCCCAGCCTTCCCTTGTAGGTAATTTATTCACATCGGACCCTTCTCCTCCCCTCTCTGATTTAAGGATCAGAAGAAGGTAAATCTTCTGAAGGCCTTCCCATTTACCAGCTCTCCTCTTCCCCAGGACCCTACAGGGGAGACGCTCATCCTCTGTATCCGTGGAGAATTGTGCTTCTGCTCCCCAGCCCTGAATAGCCCTCTGTGTGTATGTGGGGGGAGGATGTTTGCTGTGATTTGCATCTACCTTGACTTGCCACTTCTCCCATTTGCTGACCCACTTCCTTCCCTTCTGGGGCTCAGTTCTTTGACCAGGCACAGGTGCTGTACACGTACGAGTCGCCAGCTGGGTACGGCCTGATCGCTTTACAGTTCGTGGCTTACATCTGGTTCTGCTACGCCATCCTCATCACGCTCAAGCAGTTCCCAGAGAAGCAGCCCTTCTACGTCCCCTTCTTTGCAGCCTACACCCTCTGGTGAGTGAACCTGGGCAGCGTTACGGGGTAGGAGGAGGAGAAGGCGGCAGGCTTTCCCATCACCTCCTGCCTGGTCCTTTCAACTGGTGCTGCCGGGGATTGAACCTGGGACCTTCTGCATGCCAAGCAGACGCTCTGCCACTGAGCTACAGCCCCACTTCATGGCTTTCCAGGGTCTCAGGCAGAGGTCTTTCCCATCACCTCCTGCCTGGTCCTTTTAACTGGCGCTGCCGGGGATTGAACCGGGGACCTTTTGCATGCCAAGCAGAGGCTCTGCCACTGTGCCACAGCCCACTTTGTGACTCCCCAGGGTCTCAGTCTGAGGTCTTTCACATCAACTTCTGCCTGGTCCTTTTAACTGGAGAAGCCGGGGATTGAACCAGGAACCTCCTGCATGCCAAGTAGTCGCTCTCCCACTGAGCTACAGCCCCACTTAATGGCTCTCCAGGGTCTGAGGCGGAGGCCTTTCCCATCACCTCCTGCCTGGTCCTTTTAACTGGCACTGCCAGGGATTGAACCTGGGACCTTCTGCATGCCAAGCAGACGCTCTGCCACTGAGCCACAGCCCCACTTCATGGCTCTCCTGAGTCTCAGGCAGGGGTCTTTCCCATCACCTCCTGCCTGGTCCTTTTAACTGGTGCTGCCAGGGATCGAACCTGGGACCTTCTGCATGCCAAGCAGACGCTCTGCCACTGAGCCACAGCCCCACTTCATGGCTCTCCTGGGTCTCAGGCAGGGGTCTTTCCCATCACCTGCTGCCTGGTCCTTTTAACTGGCGCTGCCGGGGGATTTAACTGGCGCTTCTGCATGCCAAGCGGAGGCTCTGCCACTGAGCCATGGCCCTTTCGCTCATCTCCTCACCGCTTGGAGTATTCCATCTCAAAGATCCCCAAGCAGCCGTAAGGCAATACCCGATCAATCAGCCCGGCTTGTACCTTTTCAAAGGGAGAGCGGCCATCTGCTCTCTTTTCTCTTGAGGCAGCTTCAGAACAGTTCTGAAACGAGCACAGCTGCAGTTTGGGAAGTCCAGTCGGGGATGGACTGGCTCGTTAACAGACTGAGAAATTTCCCAGGGCACCGCTGTGCCACCAGGTGGGGAGCTGGTGGCCGGGAGCCAGCTGTGCTCAGACCCGGGCAGTGGTCAGGAGGATGTAACCGTGGCAGCGGAGGAAGCAGCTGGCAGGAAATCGGTCGGGAGATGAGCTCCCCTCCCTTGCGGTGGTGCAAGCACTGCCCGTGGTCCATTCTGCTTGTTCCAGGGCTGTTTTAACTTCTCAATCTGCCCCCCCCCCCCCGTCTCTCGTCACACCTCCCCTCCTCCGTCTTATGATTCGGGGAAGGGCTGTGCCTCAGTGCTAGAGCATCTGCTCGGTATGCAGAAGGACCCAGGTTCAGTCTCAGGCATTTACATTTAAAAGGAACAGGCAGGAGGGGATGGGAAAGAACCTGGAAAGCCTCTGCTGGTCAGAGTAGATCACTGTGCAGCTGCATGTGTATTCACGCGACTCCTGCCAATGGCCCAGTCTGCAGTTTGTAAGACTTGCTATGGCCCCCAAATATATATTTTTCTGTGTTTCTCCCAACACACCCCTTTATTTATTCAAAGTTGTGTACGCACGTGCCAATAAAGGCCTGTCAAAGTAAAAATACATATATTCAAAGTCCAGTGGCCCCTTTAAGACCAACAAAGTTTAATTCTGGGTATAAGCTTTAGTGTGCATGCGCGCTTCAGTTTGGTGTAGGAGCCAGTTTGGTGTCGTGGTTAAGTGCGTGGACTCTAATCTGGGAGAACCGGGTTTGATTCCCCACTCCTCCACTCGCACCTGCTGGATGACCTTGGACAAGCCGTAGTTCTGGCACAGCTGTCCTTGAAAAAGAGCAGTTTCTGTCAGAGCTCTCTCAGCCCCGCCTTCCTCACCGGGTGTCTGTTGTGGGGAGGGGAAGGGAAAGGAGTTTGTAAGCTGCTCTGAGACACCTTTGGGTGGTGAAGGGCGGGGTATAAATCCAATCTCCTCCTCCTCCTCCTCCTCCTCCTCCTCCTCCTCCTCCTCCTCCTCCTCCTCCTCCTCCTCCTCCTCCTCCTCCTCCTCCTCCTCCTCCTCCTCCTCTTCTTCTTCTTCTTCTTCTTCTTCTTCTTCTTCTTCTTCTTCTTCTTCTTCTTCTTCTTCTTCTTCTTCTTCTTCTTCTTCTTCTTCTTCTTCTTCTTCTTCTTCTTCTTCTTCTTCTTCTTCTTCTTCTTCTTCTTCTTCTTCTTCTTCTTCTTCTTCTTCTTCTTCTTCTTCTTCTTCTTCTTCTTCTTCAAAACTTCTATCCAGCATTAAACTTTGTTGGTCTTAAAGGTACCACGGGGCTCAGACTCCGTTCTGTCGCTTCTCAGACCAACCCGGCTACCAAACCTGAATTTATCTTTATTTAGTTAGTTTTTTTCCATAGCATATCTAGTCTCAAGGAGGGTTCTGATGAACTCGAAAGTTTGCTCGCTCTGTGATGCCTCAGTCGTTCCTAATAGCAGTAATACCCTCCTGCTGTCGTTCCTAATAGCAGTAATACCCTCCCCCACACCCCCTCGATCAACCAACATGGCAATTTTTATCTCCTCGAAAGACTCTGTCTCATCCCTTTAGCCCAGGGAAGCTGGCTTAGCAACCACAGCTGCTGTTTCACTCGCTCTCTGTCAACCGATCAATGGCCAGAACAAATCATCCTAATAGTCTAATGGATGACTTGGCCACAACGGATGGATAGAAATTGGAAGGAGGAGGTCCAGAGGCCCATGGATCTAGTGTAATACAATTAGGCTTGAATTCACACATGCCGCTTAAAAGCTCTTTTTCGGCCTTTCTCCTGGGATTGGGAAAGCATTCCTCAGTACACAAATTTGGGGCTTCTGATCTGCAAAAAGCAGGCAGTTTTAAATACGCTTCGATCAGGGTTTTTTTATATCGATTGAGGGACACGCAGGGAGGTGCATTCAGCCTTCTTATGCTTTACACTTAACCTTTGGTCCAGGACGGGGCAGCGTCCGGCCCAGTGGAAACGACGTCTTCTTGGGGAAGAAGGGTTGAGCGGTTGTAGAACCTGTGCTTTAAAATAGAATATACACTAGGGTTCCCCAATCTTTTTGAACCCGTGGGCACCTCTGGGATTCTGATACAGCACAGCGGGAGCAGCCTCAAGACAGATGCCACAAGAGGGCTGCCACAGGGGGCGGAGCCAGCCCCAAAATGGCTGCCACAGCTTAGCTTCAGTCACACAATGAAGAGCCTCAGTGCTGCCGTAGCAGCAACTGCCAAAGTCATCTGATGGCCAAAAAATCTGCCTAGCCAATCAAGTCTCTGATGGCCAATTGGAAGCCTTGCTGGGCAAAAGCCTCACTTGATGGAAAGGTGTTGGCAGGTGCTGTGGTGCCCACGGGCACTGTGTTGGGGGCCCCATTATACACCAGCAGGGGATGGAGATACTGTCTGGGTAGCTGGGGAGTAGGGTAGCTGACTTGGGGAGGAAGAAGAGGAAAGGAGGAGGAGGAGGAGGAGGAGGTTGGATTTATACCCTGCCCTTCACTCGAAGTCTCAGAGCAGCTTACAAACTCCTTTCCCTTCCCCTCCCTTCCCCACAACAAACCCCCTGTGAGGTAGGTGGGGCTGAGAGAGCTCTGATGGAAACTGCTCCTTCAAGAACAGCTTTGAGAGAACTTGTGACTGACCCAAGGTCACACCAGCAGCTGCATGTGGAGGAGTGGGGAATCAAACCCGGCTCTCCCGGATTAGAGTCCGCAAACTTAACCACTACACCAAACTGGCTCTACACCAAGCAAGGGGGGAGGTGTTTTTCTACCCCTGTGAAAGGGAAGTCAGGAGGTTTGTGTTGTGGTAGCAAAAGGAAGGTTTGTGTGTGTGTGTAATGGATGGGCAGCTTGTGTGTCAAGACAAACCGCCTTTTTCCTCTTGCAGGTTCTTCGCTGTCCCCGTCACGGCACTCATCGCCAACTTTGGCATCCCCAAATGGGCGCGGGAGAAGATCGTCAACGGCATCCAGTTGGGCATCCACCTGTACGCCCATGCAGTCTTTCTGGTGAGAATCCCCACCGGCCTCCTTATTTATGAATTTTTAAAAAATAGTATGCCGTCTCTCCGGGAACCTGCCCCAGGAAGGCTTCCAAAATAAAAAAACAAATAACAACAAAAAGAGAGATGAGCGAAAAGGCAGCGTTCAAAAGAAACGGATATATCTTTGCAACTCCCATTACGGCACACGTCTTTCTCCTAGAGAGAGGTCCCTTAGAAAGGCCAAAAGGTGTGTCCCACTGACCCAGCCTCCCTTCTCCGCATGACCTGTAGATCCACTTTCCTAACCCTCTGATACTACCCAAAGTCAATATTGTATTTTATCATTAGGGCCAAGTCCTTTTTAAAAAGAATCTTTTTTAAAAAAATAAATAAATTTTATTGTAGTATAAATTCATACATGAGTCTAAGAACGACAATCCTGGGCAAAGGAACTTGTATGGGTAGGTGTTGCAACTAGAATCGAAGAATATTAAAAAGAAGAATACCTTATTGATGGCAGCCAAATCAGTAATTGCCAACAACTGGAAGAGCACCCCACCATTGCCCCTTCATCAATGGTATATGAAAATTTGGGACTATTATACAATGGAGAAGATTGCTACACAAATCTGTCCTTCTAACACATACAGAGCACAATCACTGTTTTATGTAAAATGGCTCCCATTTATTGAAGCATCATTGTCAGATTCCATTGTTCCATCTCACCCGATTCCTCAAAGATATAAAGAGAGAATAACAACATTTTGATCTGGCTTATCAAATCAGAGGTCATACACAAGAGTGCAAACACACTAGGGGCAGTGTTTATCAATAGAAATAAATATCAATAATATTATAACTTCCTTTAGTTGATGGTTTGTTTGAATGACATTTTATGTTATGATCCAATATATATTTCACATTAAGTTTATTGTACATGTTTTACTTAAGGAAAGTATTTCATCGTTTGTCTGTTTTAAAGTTAAAAGTTATAAATAAAATGTTGGGGGAAAAAGAAGAAGAAGAATTAACGATTTAAGGGAAGCAAGAAGTCTAATAGATAGCATGAATGGCTTCCATAATGGATTCAGGTTCTTTCTTAGCTGCCAGGTATTCCAAAACAGGAAACTCACAGTCACAAATTTCGGTGCATAAGCAGGGTTATTTTGGGGCAGGAACGCACAGGAACGCAGTTCCGGCTGGCTCCCAAGTTGGCCATGCCCAGCAGGAACTCATTAGCATAACAGGCCACACCCAACATCAGAAACTCATTCGGATTGGCAACATTGGGGGTGTATGGCCTAATATGCAAAGCTGTTCCTGCTAAAAAAAAAAAGCCCTGGGTTATGACAACAAAGAAGGTAAACAGAATAAGCAGCAAAAGGCGAGTGTGGCTAGATGACCACACTTCTGGTAACACGGGGGTGTGGCCTAATATGCCAATGAGCTGTGCTGTCACGGGTGTTTTTGCTGTTGGGTGTGGCCTATTATGCTCATGAGTTCCTGCTGGGCTTTTTCTACAAAAAAAGCCCTGTGCATAAGGATCTGTTTCCCCTTGTCTCATAGGGTCTGATAATTTGTCCATTATATAGAAACTCTTGTATTTTTAAAAGCCGATCAGAGATTTTAAGTCTCTGGAGCCAGTCATTGATGGGGCCTCTATTTGTGAACTAGAAATTTAGAAGTGACGTCCCTTTTTTGGGGGGGGTTTACTACTTTGGGCGGTTGGGAATGTGTGGCGTTAGGGGTAAGGAGCCCCGGTGCCTGTGATTAGCTTACTTTTGAACTCTAGGGTGTTTTGCAAACATTGGCTCCTGTTTTCAAACGCAGCCCCACAAGCGTGAGAGCAAGAAACCTTTTTTTAAAAAAAGAGAAATGACAAAGGAAGTCAAAAGAATCCTGTACGGAATTGCCCCACCGGTGCCCACGCACTTTCTAAAAACATTCACTGAGCACTTGGAAGGGTGTTGATTGGCACCATGGCGCCCGTGGGCACCGCGTTGGGGACCCCTACTCTAGAGTCTTCTGCAGATGGTGGTGCGTGTTTTCGAATGCATCTCTGCAAGTGTGTGAGTAAAAAGGAATAACAAAGGAGAGTCAAAAGGATCCAAAGTGGAGAATCTGTGATAACTACAGCGACATCCCCTGCCTTGTGGGGCACATAGGGAGAAAGAGGAAGGAGGAAACTTCTTCGTTCCATTATACCCCCGGGAGAGCTTTATGCTCTTTTTAAAAAAAATTTGTTTATTCATTTTGTTACAATATATGAGAAGAAATAACAAAAAATTGAACAAGATACACTGAGGTCTAATACATGCATAATGAAGTTTACAGAAGTTAACTTTGGTTCCAAAAGTAATAAAACAGTACTTCCTGTACCCCATACCCCCTTACAAACATTTCTATCGTGTATATTCTTAACCAGATTAACCCTAATTCTCAACAGGGTTTTAATGAAACAATAACAGAGAAGACTGATCAATCCTACTAGCCTGTCTGGATTTGTTATTTAGCGCATTCTGTGATTCTGTAAAACGCGCCCATTTCAACATTGTACTCCTGTGGCCAGTTGTATTGTCATTGTGTGCTATCCAATCCGTGATTTTGTCTGCCAAAAAGTAGTCCCAAACTTTCCTCTACCACAGTTCTATTGTCGGGGTATCTTTGTTCCTTCCGTTTCATTGCTATGACGCACTTTGTGGCGGTAAATAGAACTGAGATTAGTTCCTTATCTCTGTTGTTGACCACAGTTATGGGCCAAAGAGTCAGTAAAATTAGGGCAAGGTCCTTCTGAAGGGCGTGCCCCGTGGTCTTTTGGATTTCAAAAAGAACCTCAGACCAGAAGTTGCTGATATGGGGACACAGCCACCAGCAATGGGAGAACATTCCATTGCTTCCGCACAGTTTCCAACATAATGGAGGTTGTGATGGGACCATAGGTGATAATTTTTTCACTCTTCACAGAACAACTTGCTAATAGTCCCCGGCCCTAGAGATATCTGACTGTCTTCAACCTGGGCCAGGGCTTTTTCGGCCCTGGCCCCAACTTGGTGGTACTTCCTTCCAAATCCAGAACCTGACAAAGGTTCGTTAAATGTAAGAAAGAGGGCCAATATTAAAAACTTACTGAAGGACATGTAGGAAGGCCTCTGTAGGCCAAAACGCGTCAGGTCAGATTTATGAGCCCTTGTGTTTTATCGGTTGTTATTTATACATAACGTGTGATTGGGCCCTTCTATAATTTTAAATTTGTGATTAATAAATACATGTATTTTTATATATTTCCTTCAGTAAGTTTTTAATATTGGCCCTCTTTCTTACATTTGACTAGCCTTTGTCAGGTTCTGGATTCTAGGTTTTAGGTTCAGTTTGTGTCCCCTTTCCCCTTTTTTCCCTTGTTGTTGTTGTTGTTGTTCAGTCGCACAGTCGAGTCCGACTCTTCGCGACCCCATGGACCAGATCACGCCAGGCCCTCCTGTCTTCCGCTGTCCGCTGAAGTTTGCTCAATTTCGTGTTCGTTGCATCGATGACACTGTCTAACCATCTCATCCTTTGCCATTCCCTTCTTCTTTGACCTTCAATCTTTTCCAGCAATTTTTTCCCTTACTTCCTTCCAAATAACATCAGGCCCCTGGGGGATGTTATGCAATTCCACAGGGCTTGTAAGGCAGAGATGTTCTGCCAGGCGTTTGGTTGAGGACAGCGACAGTTTACATCTTGGCTGGCACCCTATTTGGACCCACCAAACCCCTGTGGGGCTTACCCCCTCCCCTGTGCTCACAAAGCTCCCAGAGACCAGAAATGGGAGGGAACCACAAAATATCACTCTTTTGCTTTTAATTTTTGTATCATATGTCGGATATGGTTTTATGGTTTTTACGGTTTTTGATCTGTCCATCCCCTAGAGCCCCACAAATATAATGTAATAATAACAATATTAATAATATTACTGGGGTGTGTACACAGCAGACCTCGCGTATCCCTTATCCAGCTGCCAGCCTGACGCTTCTCCCGTTCCCTCAGATCATGACCCGTCCCTCGGCAGCCAACAAGAACTTCCCTTACCACGTGCGGACGTCGCAGATCGGGATCGTAGAGGAGGCAGCTGCCGGGGCCAAATTCCCCCACCACGTGTACGGCAACGTCACCTTCATCAGCGACTCGGTGCCGAACTTCACGGAGCTCTTCTCCATCCCCCAGAGCACAGGGAGCAGCAGCGCCAGCAACGTAAGCCCCCCTCCGGGTCAAAGGCAGCTCCGGGTTCCCACTTTCCGCTTTGGGCCCCAACGTCACTCCGCCGTCGCATTTTTCAGAGTCCAGAATGCCCCAGAGAGAAGGGGACTGCATCTCCTTCCCAGACACAGCGCTTTATAAAGGGAATAGCAGCCTCGCGTACAGAGATGGGCGTGCCAGGAAGTCGGGCAGGGGCAGTCTGTATAAAGGCCCTGCTGTGTCCATGGTGGGCCTTGGGGAGGCCTGCATCATGCTTACACACTAGATTCGGTTCCTGGTCAGTAGGATACCGAAGAGCGGCATTGCCATCCTGGGCAGTGTGGTGTAGTGGATAGAGTCATGTAGCAGATAGAGTGACAGACTAGGACCCTGGGCGATCTGGGTTCGAATTTCTGCTTCTGCCACGGATGCTCGCTGGGTAACCTTGGGTCCATCACAAAGTCTCAGCCTAGCCTACCGCACAGGGCTGCCGTTGCGAGAGAACGGAGGAGGGGACAATGGCATTCCAAAAGCCCCTTTGGATCCCAGTTTGGTGTAGTGGTTAAATGTGCAGACTCTAATCTGGGAGAACTGGGTTTGATTCCCGACTCCTCCACTTGCACCTGCTGATGTGATCTTGGGTCAGTCACAAGTTCTGACACAGCTGTTCTTGAAAAAGAGCAGTTTCTGTCAGAAGTTCTCTCAGCCCCATCTCCCTCACAAGGTGTCTGTTGCAGGGAGGGGAAGGGGAAGGAGTTTGTAAGCTGCTCTGAGACTCTGAGTGAAGGGTGGGGTATAAATCCAATCTCCTTTTCTTCTTGTTCTTCTTTGAATCTTGACAGGGGAGAGAAGCAGTACATAAATAAATGCATGTGAATGCAGAGTTACACCCTTGTAAGCCCTCTAGCTTCAGTGGAATTAAAAAAGTCTTAAATCTGCATAGAACATCCCTGGGGACAATCTAAGAACCACCTTGTATGGTCTTGGCTCTCCATGCGAGGCCAGAAATTCTGGGTTGGTGGGGCATGGGGAAATTTTGTGCGGCAGTGGGGGGAGGGGGGAAAGGAGAGGCGCGGGCAGCCCCCGCTTGAAAAACACCATTTAAAAGGAAGGCATTGGAGTTCAGGGAAGGCATGTGGCTGCCCCTCTCCCTCCCTTCCTGCAAGATTTAAAGGGCCCTCCGGCTGATTGGCGGGCCACGTGCTCCCACCTATCAGCTGGAGGGTCCTTTTAATGTCACAGGAGGGGGGGGAGGGGGGAGGGGGGCAGCAGCTGTTGTGGGGCGTGTCTCACATTTGAGGGGGCGGAGCCCCGAAATGCTCCTTAAGAACATAAGAGAAGCCAATGTTGGATCAGGCCAATGGCCCATCAATTCCAACACTCTGTCACAAAGTGGCCAAAAATACCAGGTGCCATCAGGAGGTCCAGCAGTGGGGCCAGGACACTAGAAGCCCTCCCACTGTTGCCCCCCCCCACAAGCACCAAGAATACAGAGCATCACTTGCCCCAGAGCCCCTATCTATACCTTGTGGCTAATAGCCACTGATGAACCTCTGCTCCAGATGTTTATCCAATTCCCTCTTGAAGCCGTCCCATGCTTGTAGCTGCCACCACCTCCTCTGGCACCTCCTACTGTAGCTATAGGCCTGCTTACAAGCCCCACCTGCCTTACAGCTCATCACATTGTCTCAACGGGGCTCCGGGGTTCTTTGCTCGCTGCTTCCCTCTCTGCCTTCCCCCGTGCAGCTGATAAAAGCGGTCTCACCTGCACCACCACCCCAATCTCCTGCCGGGCCATGAGCGAAGCAACTTATTTCACTCCACCAGAACCTCTTCAGGCAGCCCCCTGGGTGGAAGTTTCACTTCAGCCTCCTCCACCCACAGCTCCAGCATCCATCCGTCCACGAGCCCAGGCAGCTGGCGATCACAGGGCACGATTCGCTTGTCTTAGTTCAGTCCACTTTCAGATCTCCTCTATCCGTCACGAAGAAGGGCTCAGTTAGGTGTTCTTTTTTTTGCACCCCTCCCACTTTTTGACCTAGATATAAGGGCTGATGGATCTTCATTCCTTTTCGTATCGGAATAAGGTAAAGGTAAAGGTTCCCTTGCTCGAAAGCCAGTCGAATCCGACTCTAGGGTTGCGGTGCTTATCTCCGTTTCAAAGCCGAAGAGCCAGCGCTGTCCAAAGACGTTTCCGTGGTCATGTGGCCAGCATGACTAAACACCAAGGTGCACGGAATGCTGTTACCTTCCCACCAAAGTGGTTCCTATTTATCTACTTGCAATTTCTTGCTTTCGAACTGCTAGGTTGGCAGGAGCTGGAACTAGAGACGGGAGCTTACTCCATCATGCGGCACTCTCAGGTCTCGAACTGCTGAACTATTGACCTTCCACAGCCTGCAGTTCAGCGTCTTAACCACTTGAGCCACCGCAGCTCAATATTTAGTAATAATTTTAGTAGTTATTGTATGGCATCGTGTGTAGAATAGCCAGGAGATCCGAAGATTGCCCGGCAGCCAGAAGATCTAGCTTTCTTAGCATTAGGCACCACTAGCCGGCGAGCTAGACTTGTTTTTTGAGGTAAGAGATGTTGCAGGGGTGGCTTGCCATTGCCTGCCTCGGCGTCACGACCCTATTACTCCTTGGAGGTTGCCCATCCAGATACTAGCCAGAGCCGACCCGGCTTAGTTTCCAAAATCTGACAAGATCAGGCTAGCCTGGGCTATCCGGGTCAGGGCATGTCTGAAATGAGCTTTGACCGATGAAATCTCTTCCCTGATGGATTGTAGAAGGGGCAGTAGAGGCCATCTAGTCCAACCTCCTGTTCAGTGCAGGATCAGCCCAGAGCATCCCTGACAAGTGTTTAAGAACATAAGAACATAAGAGAAGCCAATGTTGAATCAGGCCAATGGCCCATCTAGTCCAACACTCTGTCACACAGCGGCCAAAATATACCAGGTGCCATCAGGAGGTCCAGCAGTGGGGCCAGGACACTAGAAGCCCTCCCACTGCTGCCCCCCCCAAGCACCAAGAATACAGAGCATCACTTGCCCCAGACTGAGAGTTCCTATCTATACCTTGTGGCTAATAGCCACTGATGGACTTCTGCTCCAGATGTTTATCTAATTCCCTCTTGAAACTGTCCATGGCTTGTAGCTGCCACAACCTCCTGCGGCAGTGAATTCCATCTGTTAATCACTCTTTGGGTGAAGAAGGACTTCCTTTTATCTGTTCTAACCCGACTGCTCAGCAATTTCATGGAGTGCCCACAAGTTCTTGTATTGTGAGAAAGGGAGAAAAGTACTTCTGTCTCAACCTGCTCTATCCCATGCATAATCTTATAAACCTCGATCGTGTCACCCCTCAGCCGTCGTTTCTCCAAGCTAAAGAGCCGCAAGCGTTTTAACCTTTCTTCATAGGGAAAGTGTTCCAACCCTTTTATCATTCTGGTTGCCCTTCTCTGCACTTTTCCCAGTGCTATAATATCCTTTTTGAGGCGTGGCGACCAGAACTGTACACAGAATTCCAAATGAGGTCGCACCAATGATTTATACAGGTTTGAAGATGGCAGTGAGGGGGAGCTCACCAGGCAGCTGATTCTGCTGCTGAATATTAAAAAAAAGATAAAAATTCCCTAATATCCAGCTGGTACCATTCCACCCGTAATTTAAACCCATTATTGCGAGTCCTCTCCTCTGCTGCCAACAGGAACCCATCTCTGCCCTCATTCTTATTCATTTCTGATTAAAGTGGTTTTGACTGACAAAACCTTGTACTCCAGAAGATATCGTTGTTCCTTTCAGGTGCTCCTGGGCTCGGATTTTGTCCTGCTGCTACTGACTAACCCGAAATCCTCTTGCGCCTGTAATCGGAGGCAGACAGGAGATGTCCTGATCTCCCTGTGGCCCTCGTACGTGTTTGGCAGATGACCCTTGGGCTCGCGCATGGGTCACAAGCTGGACAGGTCCGGACCAGTGCTCCCTCTAAGCCCCACAGCGTTGTGAGCAAAAATTCTACCTTGTGAACAAAGCTAGTAGCATTGAAGTTGTGAGCAAGTCAGTGGGCCCCATAGGCTATAAGGGAGGAAGAAGAAGAAGAGGAGGGGATTGGATTTATACCCCGCCCTTCACTACCCCAAGGAGTCTCAGAAGGGCTTACAATCTCCTTTCCCTTCCCCTCCCCACAACAGACACCCTGTGAGGTAGGCAGGGTTGAGAGAGCTCTGATAGAAGCTGCTCTTTTTCAAGGACAGCTCCTGTCAGAACTATGGCTTGCCCAAGGTCATCCAGCAGGTGCAGGTGGAGGAGTGGGGAATCAAGCCCGGTTCTCCCAGATTAGAGTCTGCACCAGGCCCGTAGCCAGAATTTTGTAATTTGGGGGGGCATTTAAATAAGTCAGGGGGCATTGACATCACAAAATAAAAAATAAAAATACAATTCTTAAAAACTCATTGTTGCAGCATTCGCACTCTGGCTGGGGAAGCAAGCCACGTTTGGGGAAGGGGCAGCGGTGGGGGGTCCTCCGGGTGGCCCAGAGAGTCGGGAGTCCTCCAGGCAGACCAGAGAGCTGGGGGGCCTGGGGTCTGGATGGAAGTCGGGGGGCCTTGGCAGGAAGTCAGGGGGCCAGGCCCCGAACTGCCCCACTGTAGCTACAGGCCTGGTCTGCACACTTAACCACTGCACCAAACTGGAGAATCGATCCAGGGGTATCTGGGGCTCGGGGGGGGGCTGTTTTGCAAGGTAGAGGCACCAAAAAGACCCTCCACTGTTTGTGGGCTGAAACAGAAATCCTCGGAGCTGGCCTCGGAAGTGTTGTGCACCAGCCCCCCCTGGCGCAGCTAAGAGGGAACTGTGGTCTGGACTGAGCCTTGGAACTTCTTAAGCCCTTCCTCGCCCACCTCGGTTGTTAAGTACGCAACTTAACACGGTTTTGATTTCCGCAAAAGTGATTCAGCTTTATTTAACAGCAAACTCCAACTCAGGAACACAACAACAAAAGAGTGGAGCGCAGCTCCCTTTTTAAACCATCCCGGGCTGTCAAAGCCACACCCATAATAAGTTAAGGACCAATAACAATACACAGGGATAAAGGCCAATCGGGACTGTTCCCTCCAGAATACATATTTACACAGTAATTGGTTGTTTTGTACAATTCCATAGGAATGGCCAATAGGAATGTTACATCCCGTACTAAGAATCAAGCTTTACATGGAAAAGAATAGGCAGCGTTCACAGTTAAGACATAACATCGGTCGTCTTGCTTTTGGTTCTGGAGGGGGCGGGGAGATGGAGAAAGGCGGCGGTTTGGGTTTTTTCCCTTTTCCCGTTGACAGTGTTGACCGGGCTGTTCTCTTTCCCTGTACAGCCTCGCAAACAAGTGGAGGAGACGTCGTCCGCCGACCGCACCCTGACCCCCAGCTGCGTGGTCACCACCTCAGAGCTCAGCGGGGCCCCCATGCTGTTGAAGCCCTCTCTGGGGGGCGAGAGCCAGCCACCCCCTTACCAGCTCCATGCGCCCCAACTCCACCAGCACAACGGCTACACCGAGTATTTTAGCATGCACACGACCGGTGCCCGGCCCGTGTAGGGGGGGGGTCGCCTGGATTCCCCGTCTGCGGCTTCCCCAGCTTCCTGTCCCTGGTTTCTCCTCCGATACCGCCCCCCACCCCCGGTTCTTCCTAGCTTCCTGTATTCCCTCTTACGCCCTGACATATCAGACAGGCTATTCGTTTCCAGTTCTCCCCGAAAATAGTACAGAACCACCTCTTCCCTGAGAATGTGGAGAAGCCGTATGGCATGTAAAGGGAATCGGTCCTCTTTACGACCTCGCCCACTCAAGGACGGAGGGAGCAAATCCTCACTTAGTTAGTTATGTAAAGGAGGGCCCCGGACCAGGCGTCTCTTGTCTCTTTTTTTGCATGGGACAGTCGGAAGTTCTTCAGCCTTGGGGCTCGTTCCGCTGGAGGGGGGAGCCGGGGACCGTGGGGAGGGGGCGTGGCTCAGTGGAAGAGCCTCAGCTTTGCCCGCAGAAGGTCCCAGGTTCAATCCCCAGGATCTCCCCTTGAAGGACCAGGCAGTAAGTGACGTGGGAAACCTCTACCTGAGACCCCGGAGAGCCTCTGCTAATCTGACAATACTGACCCTGATGGTCTGATTCAGTATAAGGCAGCTTCATGTGTCCGAATGAACATGGGAAGTGGGTCTGTTTCATCTCCCCCCAATCCCTGCTTCAGCCAGCGAGCGAGAGAGAGAGAGCCCTGGTTCTCAGCTGGTGTTTCCCCGTGGTGAATCCGACTCGAAGGAAGGCCTGCGGAACCTTCACCGCGGTCGAAGGATCTTCCCATTTGAACGCAGAGGGGAAGAGAAGAGATTGAAGACCCCAGACTGACTTTGTAAAGACGTGTCCCAAGTTTTTTCCGGTATCCCTCCCTTCCGTCTTCTACTCTATGACAGCAGTGCCCCCAGAAATTTCCCCTGAGCCCTTGGGCGACAGCATCGCCCTGGTCCCCCCGCCCCTCCCGTGACGGTGCTGTGGGTTCTTTCCCCCTGATGACGGTGATTTTCTGAAATCCACCAGAGTGGGTTGGGGTTTTTTTTGCCAAAATAAAAGAGGATTCTTGTGTTTCTATCTCATTGGGAAAGCGTGTGTCTCTTCTGGGGAACGAGTGAGCTGGGGAGGAGGAAGAGATACCGGGGTTGGGGGAAGATCTTAATCATCTTTCGCGCACCTGATCGGGTAGGCTGTTAACCACAGATGCCCGGCTTGGGCAGGAGAAATAAGTTGTGAAGCACGTGAGCAGCTGGAATGGCAGCCCATCGTAGGGGCTTCCAAAACCTCTTGTCCGGTTGAGTGCCACAGGGTGGGTTATCAGATACTTGGCAGTCACAGTATAGGGACTAGGCTGCATTTGGTTCAGTGGGACCCCGACCTAAGGGACAGAGATCTGCTCTTGTTCCCCGATGCTTCCTTCCACAGGGAATAGAACACACAGACAAACCGATCCCTTCTATAGCAAACCTATTAAGGTATCCGGGTCTAGAAGAAGTTGAAATTAAACGGACCAGAACCAACAGGTTGAAATCAAATCCGAAGAGTTTTCGGCTAAACATAAGGAGGAACTTCCTGACAGACCAGTTCCTCAGTGGAACAGGCTTCCTTGGTATGTGGTGGACTCTCCTTTGGAGGTTTTCAAACAGTCTAGATGACTCTGTGACCTGAGGCCGATCGTGAGAGGGAGGGCAGGAAGGGTTGCATCAGTGCTTAGTTCTCGTGACCCTTTCTTACACGACCAGGGAAATGCTGATCGTCACTTTGAAGAAGATATTGGATTTATATCCCCCCCTTCACTCTGAGTCTCAGAGCAACTTACAAACTCCTTTCCCTTCCCCTCCCCACAACAGACACCCTGTGAGGTAGGTGGGGCTGAGGGAGCTCTTTCCAGAACTGTCCTTGAGAGAACAGTTCTGAGAGAACTATGGCTTGCCCAAGGTCATCCAGCAGCTGCAAGTGGAGGAGTGGGGAATCAAACCCGGTTTTCCCAGATTAGAGTCCACGCACTTAACCACTATACCAAACTTTGGGGTCAGGAAACAATTTTTCTCCAGGCCAATTTGGCTGGAGATCCTGGAGGGTTTCTCCCCCCACCCCCCGTCTTCTGGGCATGGAACAGGGGTCACTAGGGGTCTTGGGGGGAGGTATTTGTGAATTTCCTGCATCGTGCAGGGGGTTGGACTAGATGATCCTAGAGGTCCCTTCCAACTCTATGATTCTAAGCTCATTAAACTCTATGATTCTAAGCTCATTAAACTCCCATAATCCCCACAGGCCTGCATCGCTGGGAGTGAAGTGGGTTATTGCAGATACAGAGAAACATGTTGGTTGAAACTCCGGGCGCTGATTTCTCCCCTTCCCCAGCTGAGCTCCTAATTATTTCTTTATTGAATCCCATTGATTTGTATGCCACAACCAGATTGCCTCGCGGTTGTCTAGCTTCCTGCCCGGGCACTGTGAATGTGACAGAGAGATGCTGTTGGTTTGCATCGGTGGAAGAACTGGAGTGGGTTCTTTGGTAGACGGGTGGGACCGGAGAGGGAAAGATATGGTTAGTAATGAGAGGGTAAAGCAGGAGAGCTTTTTTTGGTTCGCTTTATAATATATTCTGCTTTCTGGCCTATCAGTCCCTTCCAAAAGGCTAACCACAAGGAAACATCGAGCCGTTTTAAAACAATAAAACAAAACCTGACGTTCCAACAGAACAGGAAAACGAAGGAAGAGAAGAAAACGAGAACCAGCCAGCGTGGTGTGGTGGTTAAAAGTGTCGGACGGGGATCTAGGAGGCCCAGGTTTGAACCCCCCACTCTGCCATGGAAGCTTGCCGGGTGACCTTGGGCCCAGTCACACAGCCTCCGCCTGGCCTACCTCACAGGGTTGTTGTGAGCATGAAACGCAGGAGAGGAGAACAACGTGGGCTGCTTTGGGTCCCCCTTGGGGAGAAAGGTGGAATATAAATAAAGCATATTTTTAAAAGGGCACAGATCTCCAGATGGACAGTTTCCTTTCAAAAAGCAGGAAATTAGGGTTGTCACGTCGCCCCAGTCACTGGTGGGGGAGTCATAGGGTTCCCAGCTCCAGGTGGGGAAATCCTTGGAGATTTGGGGGTGGACCTCAGTGGGGTACAGTGCCATACAGGCCCCCCTCCAAAGCATCCATTTTCTCCAGCAGAATTGAGCCAGTTTGGTGTAGTGGCTAACTGCACAGACTCGAATCTGGGAGGAACTGGATTTGAGTCCCCACTCCTCCACTTGCAGCTGCTGGGTGGCCTCAGGTCAGTCACAAGTTCTCTCAGAGCTGTTCTTGAAAAAAAGCGGTTTCTGTCAGAGCTCTCTCAGCCCTCACAGGGTGTCTGTTGTGGGGAGGAGAAGGGAAAGGAGTCTGTAAGCTGCTCCGAGACTCCAAGTGAAGGGTGGGGTATAAACCCAATCGCTGCTGCTTCTTCTCCTCTTCTCTGTAGTCTGGAGAGGAGCTGTAATTTCAAGGGGGTCCCCAGGCCGTACCTGGAGGATACGAAGTAAAAAGAGGAGATTCACGGTATGGAGAAAATTAACAAAAGACCAGAAACCCATGAATATAATAACAAAAAAAATCATCAAAATAGTATGTGAACCCTTAGCAAATGTTATGAATGAATGATCTACTAAATGTCTCCGGTGGTGTCAGTCCAATTTTTGAAGACACCGCAAAGTCCTAACAAAATTCCTATCTGAAGCCGTCCTTCCCAGTGAAGCAATAAAGTCCGATGCTGATGGAGCCCAAGCGATCCGGTTAATGGGGCACCATTAAAAATCCCATTTCCACAGCGTCTTCTTCAGGAACAGGTACCGCAGTCAAACATAATTAATCCATGATAATACATTCAGTCTTCCTCCTTCTTAGTCTGGTCCGATAAAGCAGCTCCCAAATTTTCAAAGAATGCTAGCATTTTTGTTAGGGCTTTGAAGTGTCTTCAAAAATTGGACTGATCCCACCAAAGGCATTTAATATAACATTATTCACTCATAACATTTGTTAGAGGTTCACATACTATTTTGATAAATGTTTCGTTATTATATTCACGGGTTTATGGTCTTTTGTTAAAATTCCCACCTGCCATAGGGGCAGGACTATTTTGGGGCAGGAACGCACAGGAACGGAGTTCCGGCTGGCTCCTGAGTTGGCAACGCCCAGCAGCAACACATTCGCATAATAGGCCACGCCCAACAGCAGAAACTCATTGGCATTGGCTACATGAGGGGTGTGTGGCCTAACATGCAAAGGAGTTCCTGCTCCAAAAAAGCCCTGGGTTTTGACAACAAGGTAAACAGAATAAGAAGCCAAAGGTGGGTGTGGCTGGATGACCACACTTCTGGTAGCATGGGGGTGTGGCCTAATAGGCTAATGAGCTGTGCTGTCAGGGGTGTGGCTTAATATGCTAATGAGTCTCTGCTGTTGGGTGTGTCCTATTATGCTAATGAGTTCCTGCTTGGCTTTTTCTACCAAAAAAGCCCTGCATAGGGGCTTTCTCTAGATGACACTAGAGAAGGGGAGGTTAACTCTTGCTGATTGCAAAAGCACCCCCCCCCAAATCCCACTCCTAGAGGCAGATATCTGTAGTGCTTCAAGTAGTTTGTTTCCCCAGTACTGGGGGTGGTTGGGAAGACCACCATGAACAGGTACCTGAAGTCGGAGAGCAGAGCAGTCTTTCCTGTTGAGTCTGAATGTTCATTTCTGAAGCTTTGAAGCATGGTATAGGAGCAATGCTGCCTCTAAGCTGTGGAGTCTTGTGAGCACAAATTCTATTTTGAGAGTTACTGGCATTAAAGTTGTGAGCAAGCGATTTGGCTACTGCATACATTAGTTTGTTCTGGAGCCATCCTTCCTGAGCGAAGAAAATGTGTGAGCCGGGGGCTAAAAAACTGTGAGCTAGCTCACACTACACACTAACTCATCTTAGAGGGAACACTGTATAGGAGTACTCCGCAAGTTACCCACATGGCATGTTCCGGATTCAACTGATCCATGTGAGTAAAAGATGGCAGAAGGGATCAGTCAGCATGTATTTGTGAGGAACGGGAGATGCTTTCTCCAGTACCCCTATAAGTAAAACAATCCCCAAATTCCTGAAAAGGTGGCCATTTTTTTAAAAAATACGTCTTATTGAGTTTTTAGGGTATACAGAGATAGGGAAGGGGAAGGAAACAAAAGCAATAAGTCTTCTGCATATAAATCTTCTCTGCTTGTCATTTCACGTTACAAAGAGACAGACTCTGAGATTGTAAAAGTCTGTAAAGGCTTCTTCATATTATAATACTGAGAAGTTCATTATCTTTGTATTTCTTTCTTATCCAATCATAAAAGGGAGTCCATAATCCGACAAAATCTTCTTCCACTTTGCCCTTTTAACATCCACACTTTCCATAGTCTTCACTATTGGGCCGTGTTCAGAAGGTATTGCTGGAAGTTTCCAATAGGGTGCAAATAAAATTCTAGCAGCGGTTACTACATGAATTATAAAATATCTTTTGATTTTTTAAAAAGGCAGTCATTTTCATTCCAAACCATTCCATTCAGCTTTCCTGGCCACTGCCTGCCAATGAGACTCCCACAGTGGCAAGCAGGGTTACCAACCTCCAGGGGAGGCCTGGAGATCTTCCAGCTGTCACAACCGGTCTCCGGGTAAGAGGTCAGTTCTCCCAGAGAAAATGGCTGCTTTGGGGGGGGGGGGCTTTATGGTATTGTACCTTGCTAAGGTCCCTCCCCAGGCTCCGCCCCCCCAAACTCCAGGTGTTTCCCAAACTACAGCTGGCAGTACAAGCCAGGGTGAAGTTTTTTGGGGTTTTTTGCCTCACCTGTGTCATGTTTAAATCAGGCCTCAGCCCATATGTTCCAGTAGGGTAGCGTTACAGCAGAATCCTAATCAGGATTACATCCTTCTAAAGTGCTGGAAATCAACGGGCTTTGAAGAGAGTAACTCTGTTTAGGATTGAGTCCAGTGGCCCCTTTAAGACCCACAAAGTTTAATTCTGGGCATAAACTTTCGTGTGCCTGCCGACTTCTTCAGATACATCGAGACAGGCTTTCTCAAGCCTTACATATTGGGGGGGGGGGTTAGTTGCCGGCAGGGCTATTTTTGGGCAGGAACGCACAGGAACAGAGTTCCGGCTGGCTCCTAAGTTGGCCATGCCCAGCAGGAACTCATTAGCATAACAGGCCAAACCCAACAGCAGAAACTCATTAGGATTGGCTACATTAGGGGTGTGTGGCCTCACATGCAAAGTAGTTCCCACTACCAAAAAAGCCCTGGGTTTTGACAACAAACAAGGTAAACAGAATAAGAAGCAAAAGGTGGATGTGGCTGGATGGCCACACTTCTGGCAACATGGGGTGTGTGTCCTAATAGGCTAATGAGCTGTGATATCATGGGTGTGGCCTAATATGCTAACGAGTTTCTGCTGCTGGGTGTGGCCTATTATGCTAATAAGTTCCTGCTGGGTTTTTTCTACAAAAAAAACCCCGGTTGCCAGGAAGGACTAGTTAGTGTCAAGCTGCATAAGTAACTGAGCTATTGATGGTCTAATCATTATCCATGCTTTAATCCTATAAAGCACTGAGACTGATGCATGGAGAGTGATTTCAGCTCATACTTTATTAATTACAATGGAGAACTTGAGATACTTGCAGGACCCGAAGTTCCGCTTATATTCTTGTTCTAACCACCCCCAACACATACCCCTGTTCCCATGATAGGCTTATTTACACAGTCTCTGTCCCTCATTATATACTTCTTCACCCAAAGAGTGATTAACATATGGAATTCACTGCCACAGGAGGTGGTGGCAGCTGCAAGCATGGACAGTTTCAAGAGGGAATTAGATAAACATATGGAGCAGAAGTCCATCAGTGGCTATTAGCCACAGGGTATAGATGGGAACTCTCAGTCTGGGGCAGGTGATGCACTCTGCTTTTGGTGCTGGGGGGGCAGCAGTGGGAGGGCTTCTAGTGTCCTGGCCCCACTGCTGGACCTCCTGATGGCACCTGGTATATTTTGGCCGCTGTGTGACAGAGTGTTGGACTAGACGGGCCATTGGCCTGATTCAACATTGGCTTCTCTTATGTTCTTATGTTCATTGGTTCCCTTTAGGATCCAAACTGGCTGACTGGCAAGTTCTAGGATCCTCTGCGTCCTTTGTTCTAGATACAAAGCTCAGCTTGTTCACGTGGCCACATGTTGGCCCGACCGCATGCACAGTCTCTCTTAGTACATAACAAATCCAATCTCAGTTATACTTATTGCTCAGTTACTTACAGGGGCGGATGAAGGCTCGCTGGTGCCCTGAGCACTGACCAATCTCCGTGCCCCCCCTCCTTTCCACACCGACCCAGTCCATTTTAGTTGTTGATCTGTCTGACCAGATATACAATGCAGGTTGCAGCAAAACAAAACTTTATTCATACGATAACACAATATGCGCACCACTCAACTGAACACCCTTCATTTTTGATGTTTACATGGGGCTGAAATTAAAAAGGGGCAGAGGGGGTCATCTAAATGACTGTCATGACAACTGAATTTGGCGCCATCATTTTATTTTTAAACACATGCATTTTACATTTAAGCATCGCCTATGACACTGCACCTCGCCAACAAAGAATAGAAGATAACCCTGGGGTGCACCATGATCAATTTGCATTAGTTTTATCATTTTTTTTTTTTTTTACAAATCTTCATTCCTGTTTTTTTCTTTTCTTTTCACCCTTTCCCCAACTTCCTGGTGCTCCCTTTGGCCCTGGCGCTCCAAGCATGTGCTTAGTCCTGTTTAATGGTTAATCTCCCACTGGTTACTTAGGTATCTTGGCTTCTAACTAGCCGGTCCTGGGAAGTGCAACTAACCTCCCCCACCTACATGTAAGGCTTGAGGAAGTCTGTTTCAAGGTATCTGAATGAAGTGGGCGTGCACACAAAAGCTTATACCCAGAATTAAACTTCCTTGGTCTGACAGCTGCCGCTGGACAAACTTTTGTTCCACTGCTTCAGACCAACAAGGCAACCCCACTTCAATCTGTTTAGGATCCCGCAGTTAGCCACCGCGGCTGCTCAAATAACCAGGAGCCTTGTGGGACTTTGACAAGCTGAGCACGTTTGTATTGCAACATTAGCATTTGTGCACCTCCGACGAAGATCGAATCTGTATTTGCATTTTACATCAGTTGCCTGCTGCTGTGACTCTGTCTTTCTCTATGCTTGTTTGAATGCTGTTTGGAGAAGATTCTTTTAAAGCAGTGCAGAGGTGCAATGACAGTGGAGCCGCCCCAAAGGACGATAAACATATGTGGACCTGCGAAAGGATGCTAGCATAGTTGAGGTGTGAAAACGACACCAAATGTGGACAGCTTTTTTGCAGACGGAGTCAAAAGGCTGGGGCGCTGGTGGGAAAGCCAAATGCAGCTATGGCCAAAGAATCCTCTAAATATTCGCTTCTTTCCCTCATCCGTCCAATCTCCCCACCCCCAAAACCCAGGCTCCGGTTGCCCTGGCAACCCCGCCGCCGCTCTAGCCGCTCCTCTCGTCTCCTCCGCTTCCCAGGCTCCATCGGCGGATCCAGTCTCTCCTCCCGCCCTCTATGCGCCAGCTCCTTCCTCGGCCGCTCTGGGCCGCCGTCTCGCTGCCCCGGCCTCCCGGACTGCGCCTCTCCATGGGCCGCGGGGGCCGCGGAGCCGTCGCCAGCCACGGAGGTGGGTCTGGGGTGGGGGGTCTCTTTCCCAACCTCTCCAGGGAAGTTCGCGGCCCCCCCCTTGCAGCAGCACAGCCCACGCTTCCCCCTCCGTGGTCCCATACAGCGCTCCTCTTATGTTCCCCCATTGCAGACTCTCAAATTGTTTCCCCATTGTAGACTCCCCTGGCTGCAAAAGCCACCAAATTGTAGCACTTTCCCCCTATAGAATCCCCCCCTCCCCTTACCCCATTGTCTCCCCACTTTCAATATCGGTGCATTCATTTCCTGTAATGATTCCACGCTGTGGTTTCTCTGGGCATCTCTGAGGATGTTTCTTGTAAGGATGCCAGCCTCCAGGTGGGACCTGGGGAGCCCCTGGAATTGCAGCTCATCCCCAGGTTGCAGAGATCCCTTCCCCAGGAGAAAACGGATGCTCTGGAGGGGAGGCGTTGTTGCGCAGGAGGTTGCCGTCCTCCCCTGGCTCCCTCCCCAAATCTCCAGAAGTTTCCCATCCTGGATCTGGCAACCCTATCCCCTTTCCCCTCCGACGGCCAGGAGGAATTTGGCAATCCTAGCCTGAAAAGTCCATATAAGAGGGTGCGTGCAAATCCCCCCTTTCCATCTGAACAGTGAATCGTTCCAGGGAATCTTACAGGGTTTCTCTTTCTTTCTATAAAGTCTTGCTTCTGGTACCTCTCACGGACACCTGGCATGCAGCCAGTTGGGTGGCAGATTGTTTTTTGAAATTATCCGGGGTTCGAAAGTTGGGAGAAGCTTCTACGGTGTAACTGACCCGTGATCCCAAATGTGCCGGTGCTTGCTGAGGGTGAAGAAGAGGCACTATGTACCCGTGCAAAAGTACTGCCATCTCTCTCTGCGCAGAGTGGAAAGGTGGGCTATCCATGTTTAAATACATAAATAAAATGCTGGGTGTTTTTTTTCCCTTTCATTGGTATTTCTGGTGCATACAACAGTGGCTCAGGCCAGAAGGGAAAATGCAGTTTCCCGAATGGCAGTTGTAGAAGAAGAAGGATGCAGATGTTACCAGTGTTCCCTCTAAGCTGAGTTAGTGTGAGCTAACGCACAGTAGCCTCCAGCTCACACATTTTTGTCTTCGCTCAGGAAGGATGGCTCCAGAGCAGACTAATTTATGCAGTAGCCAAGTTGATTAATGCCAGTAGAATTTTTGCTCACAAAATTCCACAGCTTAGAGGGAGCATTGGATGTTACATGTACTATGGGCTTAAGTAGTCTGTGTTGCATTTCAAAGGACTCTCTAGTAACTGGTATGGATGCCTTGAGCTAACAAAAGAGGCATAAACTAAAAAAAAAAATGCTTTCTGCTTGGGAAACTCCGGGCCCTTGTTCTTCACCTTCTCGCAAAATGCTCTTATTTAGAAAGACATCCTTTATTTAAGCCTTCTGTCCCCTGCCCTATTCTCCTTGATGGTCTACTATCGGTACTAACTGGGGCTTCCCTGCTTAGCTTCCAAGAGAGCCAGTTTGGTGTAGTGGTTAAGTGTGCGGACTCTAATCTGGGAGAACCAGGTTTGATTCCCCACTCCTCCACTTGCACCTGCTGATGTGACTTTGGGTCAGTCACAAGCTCTGGCACAGTGGTTCCTGAAAAGAGCAGTTTTTGTGTTAGAGTTCTCTCAGCCCCACCGACCTCCCAGGGTGTCTGTTGTGGGGTGAGGAAGGGAAAGGAGTTTGTAAGCTGCTCTGAGACTCCCAAGTGAAGGGCGGGGTATAAATCCAATCTCTTCTCTTCTTCTCGGGTCACAAATTTGTTGGGTTTTTTGCCGTAAAGTCACAGCCAGCTAATGGTGACCCCGGAGGGTTTCCAAGGCCAGAGACTTTCAGAGAACATAAGAACATAAGAGAAGCCAATGTTGAATCAGGCCAATGGCCCATCTAGTCCAACACTCTGTCACACAGCGGCCAAAATATACCAGGTGCCATCAGGAGGTCCAGCAGTGGGGCCAGGACACTAGAAGCCCTCCCACTGCTGCCTCCCCCAGCACCAAGAATAGAGTGCATCACCTGCCCAGACTGAGAGTTCCCATCTATACCCTGTGGCTAATAGCCACTGATGGACTTCTGCTCCATATGTTTATCTAATTCCCTCTTGAAACTGTCCATGCTTGTAGCTGCCACCACCTCCTGTGGCAGTGAATTCCATATGTTAATCATTCTTTGGGTGAAGAAGTATTTCCTTTTATCTGTTCTAACCTGACTGCTCAGCAATTTCATGGAGTGCCCACGAGTTCTTGTATTGTGAGAAAGGGAGAAAAGTACTTCTTTCTCAACCTGCTCTATCCCATGCATAATCTTATAAACCTCAATCATGTCACCCCTCAGCCGTCGTTCCTCCAAGCTGAAGAGCCCCAAGCATTTTAACCTTTCTTCATAGGGAAGGTGTTCCAACCCTTTTATCATTCTAGTTGCCCTTCTCTGCACTTTTTCCAATGCTATAATATCCTTTTTGAGATGTGGTGACCAGAACTGTACACAGTATTCCAAATGAGGTCGCACTAATGGTTTATACCGGGGCATGATGATACTGGCTGATTAGTTTTCAATTCCCTTCCTGATAATCCCCAGCATAGCGTTGGCCTTCTTTATTGTGGTGGTTGGCCATTGCCTGCCTCTGTGTAGCAACCCCAGAGTACCTGGGTGGTTTCCCATCCAAATACTGACCAGGGCCGACCCTGCTTAGCTTCCAAGATTTGCAGAGATTGGGCTAGCCTGGGCCATCCAAGTCAGGACAAAGATGAACAAGAGGTGGTTTACCATTGCCTGCCTCTGTAGAGCAGCCCTGGACTTCCTTGATGGTCTACCATCGGTACTAACTGGGGCTTCCCTGCTTAGCTGCCAAGGTCTGAGGCGATCAGGCTTGCTAGGGCTCCCTGGCTGTGGGCCGGGGTGCAAATAGGCATATTAAAGAGAGAGAATAGTAAGAGTCCAGGAGCACCTTAAAAGGCTAACAAAATTCACGGTCGGGTATGAGCTTTCGGGAGTCACTGCTCACTTTTTGCAGAAATGGGCAGGGACTCATGAAAGCTCCTATCCTGGCCCCACTGCTGGACCTCCTGATGGCACCTGGTATATTTTGGCTGCTGTGTGACAGAGTGTTGGACTAGATGGGCCGTTGGCCTGATTCAGCATTGGCTTCTCTTACGTTCTTAAATTTTGTTGGTCTTTGCTACTGGACTCCTGCTTTTTTCTGCTGCTACAGACAGATTAACATGGTTACCCATCTTGATCTAGAGAGACAGAGAGAGAGAGAGAGTGCCCCAGTTCCAAAGCTTCTGTCTGGCATCCAAAATAGGCCCCAGAGCTAAGCCAGGACTCAGGTTATCAGAAGAGGGGAATCACCTTATTGAATAATATTAATTTCCCTCTGTTTCTTCTTGGGTGAGACTTTAAGCTCTTGTCCTAACCCTTGGTCCCACTGAATTCTTCCAGGCTGGACGATGCCACGTGCCGGCCCGTCTTCTGAAGGGTAGCCCGGTTTAGCAGTCCAGGAACCACCATGGACCCCCGAGCAGCTGGCTGGCCAAAGTGGCTGGTGACACTGCTGCTCTTGCATGGGGTCTGTCGAGCCAGCGGGGGAGACTGCAAGGGGGAACGGCAAGTGCTGCGCAATGCCTCCGGATACGTGACCGACGGGCCGGGCAACTACTCTGTCAACGGGAACTGCGAGTGGCTGGTGGAAGGTGAGCCCTTTGGAATGGACTGGGACATTCTCATCCCTGTGGGGATCGGGGTCTTCAAGTGACGAGGCTTCTACCCAGAGAAGGCTCTGCTCTTTTTCTCAAGCCCTGTTTGTTGTTATGACAGAGCCCTGATGCTTCCCCGCCCTCAGGCAGATTTTCCTGCCAAAAATAATTTTAGTTCCCCTGAGTGACTGAGCCACCCTTCAGTATTGTGTGTTTCTTCTTTATTTTATAAGCTTTAGCTGTTCCACCCTGTCACAGATACTAGTCTGGGCTTATGACCCAACACAGGAACTAGAGAGAAGACGGGAGCTGTCCTATTTTAAAATGACTCTCATGAAATGGCACATGAGGCAAAATTAACGTTCAAAACAGAATAAAGGTTTTAATAATTAGGCAGGGAATATATAAATACGATGCAAGATATAGAGGTTGCTGAGGTAAAACTTTCAAATATATATAGAAGAAAGATTTTAATAATCAGGCAGGGAATATATAAATACGAGGATGTGAGATATAGAAGTTGTTGAGGTAAAACTTTCAAATATATATAGAAGAAAGATTTTAATAAACAGGCAGGGAATGTATAAATACGAGGATGCAAGATATAGAGGTTGCTGAGGTAAAACTTTCAAATATATATAGAAGAAAGATTTTAATAATCAGACAGGGAATATATAAATACAAGGATGCGAGATATAGAGGTTGCTGAGGTAAAACTTTCAAATATATATAGAAGAAAGATTTTAATAAACAGGCAGGGAATATATAAATATGAGGATGCGAGATACAGAAGTTGTTGAGGTAAAACTTTCAAATATATATAGAAGAAAGATTTTAATAGGCAGGGAATATATAAATATGAGGATGCGAGATATAGAAGTTGTTGAGGTAAAACCTTCAAATATATATAGAAGAAAGATTTTAATAAACAGGCAGGGAATATATAAATATGAGGATGCGAGATACAGAAGTTGTTGAGGTAAAACTTTCAAATATATATAGAGAGATTTTAATAAACAGGCAGGGAATGTATAAATACAAGGATGCAAGATATAGAGGTTGCTGAGGTAAAACTTTCAAACACACACACAGAATTGAGGTTTTGAACAAACAAGAGAGTGTTGTTGTAGCCTAATTTCTGAGTTTCAAATCCTTTTCAGTGAGAGGTTTTTGCTTATCTTTTTCAGCTGTTAAACAAAATCTTAAATACAATAGCTTTGCCTTAGTGTTTCTAGGTTTCTCCCTTCAGAGATCGAGGCTTTCCCTTTAGATATTGTAGCTTTCTAGCAACTCTTGAGGTGTCTAAGCTCTTCCCCTTTATCACAGACCAGGGTTCTCTTCCCAATCCCTTCCTACTGGCTAGAAGTTATTATTCTTGTCCCTAAGAAGCAATAACTCCTTTTCTTATTTTGTCTTGTCTGGGTGTCCGCAAACCTCCTGCCAAATTCCTCTTCCAGTACTACGTGTATGAATAAAGCAGTGTTGTAGCTTTCTTGACTGAGAATCTGAATTCTCCCTCAGGTTAGTTTTTAATATATCTTAGACAATGGAGTCCCTCTTCTTCTCTAAGTACTTTTCTGACAGTTCCCTGACAGAAATCTATACAAATAAATGGGGTACTTGGGGCACTTCAACGATTAACACACTTCTATTGTAGCACAGGCATCGGTGGATTCAGGCTCACAGCACCTGGTCATATGTGTGAGGAAGATGCGTGCATGGGATGAACTTTATGCCTGAATAAATTTATGCTAGAGGAAACTTTATGCTAGAATACAAATATTTTTGTCTTTAAGGTGGCCTGAGTCAGATGAACATGGGTACCCTTGGAGTTTATCCATAAACTCTCTTCTACTTTTCTGATCACCTTTGTTTCTTATTCCCATCATAACCCCGTGGTCAGCCTTAGAGGAGTTTGTTATGGTGGTATATGGCAGGCACATAGCAAGGCTTTCTCACCCAACTTAGCTATCCTTTGTAAGTAAGGTGGTGGTGGTAAGCCAATGGTGGTAAGCCGTGGTGTCTCGTGAGCAAAAATTCTACTTTGTGAACTACTGGCATTAAAGTTGTGAGCAAACGATTTGGATGTTGCACCAATCAGTTTGCTCTGGAGCCATCCCTTCCTGAGCTGAGATGAAAATCTGTGAGCCGGAGGCTAAAGAACTGTGAGTTAGCTCACACTAACTCAGTTTAGAGGGAACACTGGTGGTAAGTGCCATCAGGTTGCAGCTGATTTCTGGGAACCCCGTTGGGTATTCAAGGCAAGAAATGAACGGAGGTGATTTCATGCCACCGCCGTCCTCATCTGCCTCTGCGTAGCGACCCTGGACTTCCTTGCTGCTCTCCCATCCAAGTACTAACTAGGGCCAACCCTTACTTTCCAGGATCTGATGAGATTGGGCTAACCTGGGCCATCCAAGTCAGGGTAGATGAACAGAGGTGGTTTGCCATTGCCTGCCTCTGCAGAGTGACCCTGGACTTCTTTGGAGGCTTCCCGTCCAAGTACTAACCTGGGCCGACCCTGCTTAGCTTCCGAGATCTGATGAGATCGGGCCGGACCTGGATGGTCAGGGCAGACATAATGTAGGATATTTCTGTTCAAGCCAGCATTGTTTTGCTGGGAATAATCTGGCTGGTCTTTATACAAACAAGCCTTCCCTTCCCAGATATTTTGATTTTTTGTTTGTTTGTTTTCTAGAGAGCCAGTTTGGTGTAGTGGTTAAGTGCACGGACTCTTATCTGGGAGAACCGGGTTTGATTCCCCACTCCTCCACTTGCGCCTGCTGATGTGACCTTGGGTCAGTCACAAGCTCTGGCACGGCTGTTCCTGAAAGCGCAGTTTCTGTCAAGAGCTCTTTCAGCCCCACCTACCTCACAGGGTGTCTGTTGTGGGGAGGGGAAGGGAAAGGCGTTTGTAAGCCGCTCTGAGACTCAAAAGTGAAGGGCGGGGTATAAATCCAATCTCTTCTCTTTTTCTTCTGATTGCTCTCCTCCTCAAGACTTCAGGCAGAGTGCATGACCGAAACTCAAATGAATAATTCCTTAGCCGAAGGAAATATTAATCATTGCAAAATGTGATAGCAGCTGATAACTTTTAAAAAGGATGAGATGAAATTCATAATGGATAGGTCCAAAACTGGACAGTAACGATCTAAGAACGGAAGCTCCCTGTAACAGAAGCAGTATATTTCCGAGTACCAGCAAACAAAACAGAGAGTGGCCCGTCATCACGGCGTCCTATCGGTGTGCTTCCAGAAGTCTACAGGCAGCTGGGCTGAGCCAGTAAGCATGTCCTTTGGGCTGTTACAGAATTGATAGCCCTTAGTGCTGTCCCTGTTTTGTGGTGTTTGCATGTCTGGGTGCTCTGGGGACACGGTGATGGAAAGTCATGTGTTGAGCATTGCTGTCAGGGTTTCCTGAAAGAAGTCATAGTTGCGTGACAGAAAGAAATTCGCAGGTGGCTTTTCGCAGAAACGGGAAGTGCAGTCTCTTGAATTTCTTCCTGTCACCCAGCTGTTAGACACATGCAATCTCTTTCCATTTTTTTTTTGCAAAAAGTGGCAACCTGAGACTTCTTTTCACGTTCCTGTAAGACTCCCGCATGTCCTCTGATTGGAAACAGGGGACTTGCGGGATCTGAGGCATGATGGGAGGGGATGGGTACGATTCCCTTTAGAAGGCTTCCTTCCTAGTACTTCTTTGGTAACCCTCTTTTCTATCCTGCTCAGCCCCCAGCAGCAGCTACCGCATCCTCTTGACCTTCATGTTCATGGACACAGAATGTACCTACGACTACCTCTTCATTTACGACGGAGATTCCCCCAGCAGCCCCCTGTTGGCCAGTCTCAGTGGCAGCACCCTGCCCCCCACAATCGAGGCCACCTCTGGCAAGGTACTGATCTTTGGAGGTGGGAATGCCCAGCGGTGGGAGGTTGGGTCATGTGATCAGGAGTGCCGTTCTAGAACCATTCCGTTTCCTCTAGAGAAATAGTTAGATTTGAGTCCAGCAACCCCTTAGAGACCAACCAGATTTTCAGGGTATACATTTTTGAGAGCCAAAGCTCCCTTCAGCAGATATATCGAAAGCTTATACCCCCAAAATCTTGTTGGTTTCTAAGGTGCTACTGGACTTGAATTTTGCTCTTCTTCTGCAGACCGACATGGCTACCCCCTGGACGTCAGATCAGGATGCCATCCTGGTTAGATGTACTTGGTCCTCCATGTCTGATGAGAAGAACGTTCTGATTTAAATTCATCATCCACCAGTTTACTCCGATTAACAGCTGTACAGCTGTGTGAGGTCTGGGCTGGGGCCTAGCTAAGTCCTGGCTAGGTGAATGCTCTGGAAATGGACAAAGAACATGAGCTGCCTCTCTGCTCACCCTTGAATACGTTGATCAAGGTGAGCAGCTGTGTTGGTCTGAAGCAACAGGACAAAGTTAGAGTCCAGGGGCACCTTTAAGACCAACAAAGTTTTATTCGCGGTGTGAGCTTTCGTGTGCACGCACACTTCATCAGACAGTGAAATGGAATGACAGATCATAGTTGTATATCTATAGAGGGTGGCTTGTTAAATTAGCATGCAAAATAGTGAAGATGTTTTTTTAACAGATCAAACAAATGACAAGCTTAGTTCCAGTCCAATCCAAATACCTTTATTGGCATTGTCATGATCTGTGCAGGACTGGGCCACAAGGCCTAGAGGCCTAGGCCCCAGGAGAGACCTGTGTGGGAGTGGAAAGCAGACAGCCTACAATCCCCATAATGCTTAGCGACGGTTGTAACCAATCGGTGTCCAGGGATTGTGTGAGGCGTTGTAACTTAAGCTTTGTGAACTGCGTTCTTTTCTCTTCTGCATTCTTCCCTCTCACAGAATTAAACTGAGGGGACAGTCTTGGTCTGAGAGAAGGATCCCTCACTTGGGACAGAGTGAGTACAGGCAGGCCTGGTATAAAAGGCTGTGGGCCTTGAAATAGTAACCAGTTAAGAAGAAATAGGTAGTTGCGTTAGATTTGTTTATTTTGCCTTTAAACACTGTTATATATTTTAAAGCACCTTGTCTTGTTTTCCTTGCCCCAGTACTATATTAATAAACCATTTGATTAATGTTCTCTGCCTGGTCATCGCGCCTATGTTTCTTGGCTTAAAAGGGGCATATTGGTTGGGCTTGGGAGGGTACTCTGGGCCTTCCCAAGGGACCCTAAGTCCAGTGTGGTGGCACCTGAAGGTGGCAACCCACAGGGGTCATGACAGGCATAAAAAGAAAAAAAAGGAACAACATGGCAAATTTACAGAGAGTTTCAGTTATAAAAACCATCAGACATCAGATAGAAAAGCTAAACCTTTGCTCCCTGGCTGTTCTGACAGTCAAGAGGTCCCTTGCAACTGAACTTGTAATATGGGAACATCGGTCAGATAGTAAAAGAGAGACTAATTTTGCCTCAGATAGACCGTGAAAGCTAGACACAATAGGTTCAAGTATACAGTCCTGCACTTCCCCATAAAAATCACAATGAAGTAAAACATGGGCTACCGTTTCTATGTACCCTCCTTTACATGGACAAAGTCTTTCTTGATAGGGAGTGTTGACAAACCTCCCAGACAGTACCGCTGAGGGTAAAAACTGAGTCTTGCTACCATAAAAGAGCGGCCTAACTGGGGTGAGGTAATCTGAGACAGGTAGGCGGCAGGCAGTCCATAGTCTGGAAAGATACCAAATGCTAAAGGGGAGCAAGTTTTGTTTTCAAGAGAACAGAAAGTCTCTTTCTCAGTATCTAGAATCCTCTTGTTTCAGAATTCTACATGCCTGTGTTTCACTTAACATGCAGGGGTTGCCCAAAGAGACAGCTATTGAGTGTATTTCCTTCTGGATCAGACTATACCAATTGGAAACAAAAGAATCAGCTAGCATCATATGGACACAGCTATCAGGTTCAGCCCTAAAGTGTAGGCGTAGCCAAAACGTTCAGGTTAGTAGCCATGCCTAGTCTCTATCGGAGGCATTCCCGTCTCTGAGCACATTGTAGCATAGCTAACACAGTTGGGGATCACCAAAATATGGCTTAAGAACATTGCCTGGATTTGCTCCATCTGGGTATTGAAGGCGCTAACCGAAGTGGGGATCCCGTATAATAGCTGAGAAATTGTTTTGGCATTAAAGACATGAATGGTAGCTGGGACAAACTGACTGACCTTCTTATAAAAGAAACTAACCACTGCAGATGAATTACACCTTGTTGAGATGGCTGCTTGCTTGCGTCGTTCTTTCCAATTATGGTTGTATTGGAAAGAAACCCCCAAGTATTTAAAAATTTCACTCGTTTGATATTATTTCCTTTGATATGCCAGCTTTGTGGCTTCCAAGGCTCAGAGAATACTAAAATTTTGGATTTTGCATAGTTTATGGATGCTTGAGACCCTTCTGCGAGCGTGATAATATAACAGCATCGTCAGCATAAAGCAATAAAGGAATAACATGTGACTCAAGTTTAGGGAATGACTATCAATAACATCTAGAGAGGGAGCCAAATCATTCAAAAATAAATTAAACCGGTACGGGGGCTAAGATACAACCCTGTTTGACTCCCCGGTTGGAGGAGATTTTTTTTTATACATAATTTTTTTATTGCTTTTTTCACTATACCCTAACATCTACAAACTACCACCCTAAACTCTTAAAATACAGAGTAGCCAAGGATCTTAAGAAGTCTACATTCACATTTAGGAATTCTCTATAGATATGATTACAAAATAAGTATAGTAAAATAGCGTTGGCTCGAAATACAGTTTAAAGTAACATAGTAGTGCATTATCTCAAGTAAAAATCAAAGTAGATTCTCAGATCTTTACTTTGACTTTTTCTTCTGGTTACACTTCTTCTTCTTCTCAAAGGGGTGTTTGACCTTAAATGATCTAGGAGCAGCTGCAGTCAGAATCAGAGGCCATAAAGTTGCCTAAAGACGCCAATGTAGGTGAGGAACTGCCACTGACCCATCTTGTTCGCTTATATTCGTAGCATCGTTGTCCTTTACTTCTCCTTTTGGTTTCGCTGGGGTTTGTTGCTGTTCCAGAAATGTTTTAGCTTTAGCCAAAGAGTCAATCTTTTCTTTTTTCCCCTTATAATTGAAAGTCAGTCCTTCTGGCATAAGCCATCAATATGGAGTTGAATTTTCTTGCAGTAGTGTTGTAACATTTTTCTATTGTTTTCTCTTTTTCTGTATTTCAAATGGAATGTCTTTCAAAGTCTTTATTTCTTCTCCTTGGATTTTTAAGATTGTCCTATTAGTTGCTTTCAAAATCAAATCTCTTGTTGATCTTCTTAGAGTTCACAAAAATTTCCCCTGGAAGATTATTATTTTTTTTTAACAAACTCAGGGTAGATATGGTAGACCATATCAATATCCAATTGTAATGTTTCCGGTTCGCAATTTATCAGAGTGCTTCACTTAAGATATGTCTGAGGTTTTTGTCTTTTTTTCTGGGACCCCTTGAAATCTGAGGATGTATGAGGATCTTTCCACTTGAAGCTGTAATAGTTATTGTTTTGCTGAAGTGCTTTCCTTTTCTGCTGATTCCACTTTTTGATTCAAAGTTTTTGTATTGTGTTCAATTTTTTGAAGTTCTTTAGCTGTCTTCTCTGATGTAGACTTGACTTCCTTAATCTCTTTTTGGAGAGGTTCAAAATTTTTGTTGAGGTTTGTCATCTGGTCCAGCAGAGGGATGTAATGCTTCGGAAATCATGCTTTCAGAATCTATGGTCATTTCCGGTCTATGACTCGGTGATGATGAACTGGTAGTTCCTGTAGTAAGTTTCACTTTGGATGCCATTTTTACCCCATGCTGAGACATGGTTTAGGTTAGAGGTAAACGTTCTTTAAAGTTCTGAAATCTTTCTCTGGAGTGCTAAGAACTGTTCGTGGGTTCGGATGGATGCATACGCTTAAAGTCAGTTTCCGCCTTAATCTTTTATTCAGTTGTTTAGACTAGGCAAGGGCTACTCCTCCCCCTCTGGAAGGGTTCCCCCCCTTCTTCAGATTTAAGGCTTGCGTTTAAATCCAATCCCACAAATGCTTCTTTTAGGTATCTTCGGCACTCACGTTTAATATCGGTTCACCGCTGCATAATAGGGGAAATTCTTCCGCTTCATTTAGATCCTTTGCTCGCTCTGGACTCAGTGTGCACCTCTCGCGCCATTGTCCTGGGCCATTGTACTGCACTTGACAGCTGTTAAAGGAATCCATTTTACGAATAAGGAAAAGTAAGCGTTTATCTAGGCTCGTATTATCCAACTTATTCCAAAGAAGGTCCCTGGGAATGAAGTCAAATGCCCCTTTTAAATCAAGGAAGTCTGAAAACAGCCTTCTCCCCCCTGTACCACTGTATCTCTCTACCAAATGGTTAAGATTTATACTGTGGTCCAGAGTAGACTTGCCGGGGAAAAATCCGATCCTGTTCCCTACTCGGGAGATTTTGCTTTTGCATCCAAGAAATGAGTTTTTCCAAAAGGTGTCTCGCATATAATTTGCCTGCTATGTCGAGCAGACTAATTGGGCGGTGACAAGCTTAGTTTCTGGTTATCATCTGTTTGGGTTCAACTGGGGGGGGGGGACAACATAGGTAATAAATATGTCAGAACTGGAGATTGATGTACCCTAAATTGTGAGAATCCCGCCATTAGATCCCGTCCTTTCTAGCATGGAGGCAAACGTTAAAGCATCTTGGCTGTGTAGAGTATTTTTCTTGTCCCAGAAGGGAGAATTACATTTAAATCTGGCATTCCAGATTACATAACATATTCAGTTATATTCTTAATTGTTAAGAGTAGTAAACTGAGATTTTAAAAAAAGTAATGCAAAAGCTTACACCTCGGATAAATTTTTATTGGTCTTAACGGTGCCACTGGACTCTTAACTCTGTTCCCTTGAATAGGTTGATGGGTTTCTACAGCAAACAACGCTGCTTACTGGGGTGTAAGCCGGAGGAGATTGAATTAGATCACAGTATGGTTTCTGTAATTTTAAGTGTTGAGTGGATTTCCCAAGGAGGCAGGTATCTGCTGGAAATGCATTGATACCTTTGGCGATTGGTTTAGCGATCTGTCTCTCTTTGCGTCTACTTGTGTTTGCCTTTTTCAACTCTGGTAAGTAATAACCTTGGAAATGCCTTATGATGTGTGGATGTGATGATTAGGGATAATTTTAGATAATGGAAAAGACGATTTCTTGTTTTAATTATGTTATGAGTAAGTGACCATAATCTTAGACTAAGTGTTAAGTCTGTAATTGTATCTGTCTGTTGTTCAGAAATAGTCTTATCTTCTATCAATTTCTTTTTTTTACCCTCTTTTTTCTGTATTTTTATTTTTCTGTTTTAAGAAATCCTATAATAGAAATATTTTTTTTTAAAAAAAAGGATGTTCCTACCAAGTTTCCGCTGTGAACATGTCCACGTCACAATACAAGCAAAAGGGGGAAGTTTAGAGGATCAAGGTTCAACTCTGCATTCTGTTTTTGCTGATCATTGTTATTTCTTTAAATCCAGCGAAACATTGGCTTTTGTGTATCAAAGCTGAATGCAAATTATGTTCCTCGGCAAGGGATTCTCAGCTGAGATAGATGCAGGCACTGTCGAGTTGACCCACTCCCCCAATAAGAAAGCATCCATCAGAATGACCAAAGAGAATATCTGAAAAAACACATTACACAAAGCCCCTAGCAGCTGTTTACTCATTCTTCTTTTTAAAAGTTATTGTTCACCTTCTTGACTGCACAGTATAACCTATGACAGGGAAAAACCCAAAGTTCTATTTTACACAGAGAGTGATTAGAATGTGGGATTTGCTGACAGAGGGGGTAGTGATGGCCACAGGGATAAACAGCTTAAAAAGGGGATTAGATCGGTTCATGGAGTGGCTACTAGCCATTGTGACTGCAGGGAACCTCCACATTCAGAGGCACTACTCCTTTGAATCCCAGAGCCAGGAGGCAGCATCAGGGGAAGGCCTTGGCCTCTCTGCCCTGTTGTTGGCCATTAAGAGGAACTGGCTGGCCACGGTGTGAGACAGGATGCTGGACTAGATGGACCACTGGTCTGATCCAGCAGGGCTCTTCTCAGGTTCCTATGAAGGTCTCCTCTATGCCCTGTCGTTGGCCCTTGAGCGGAACCTCTTGGCCACTGCGTGAGACAGGATGCTGGAGTACACGGACCATTGGTCTGATCCAACAGGGCTCTAATTATGTTCTTTGGAAGGCCTCGGCCTCTCTGCCCTGTTGTTGGACCTCGAGAGGGACTGTTTGGCCACTGTGTGAGACAGGAAGCTGGACTAGATGGACCACTGGTCTGATCCAGCAGGGCTCGTCTTAGGTTCTTAGGTTCTTAGGTTCTCTTTCTAAAACATCAGCCATGTTCAGTCTCATTCGAAACTGGACCTACCTTGTCCCAAAGTCTTATTATTTATCAAAATGGAACAGATTGGGCTTGATGCAAATATCTGCAGAAGCTATACTGGCTGACGGTCACTTTGATAACTCGTTTGGTTGTTTCTGCTGTTCCAAACGATCAAGCTGGCTCTTGCACTCTGTCGGGCTGTGCATCATCACAAGAACGTCTTGCGTTCACTCCTTTTTTTGTGCTTTCATTGTTAGCGACTTTATAAATTAATAGAGGCTCAGCTTTTTGGTTTGTTGAGCCACCTGCTTGGAACAGGGCCGCCTAAGGTTGCCACCCTCCAGGTGGGGCCTGGGGATCCCCTACTTTTACAACAGATCTCCCGCCGACAGAGATCAGTTCCCCTGGAGAAAATGGCTGCTTTGGAGGGTGGATTCTATGGCGTTGTATCCCCCTGAGGTCTTTCCCAAACTCCACCATGTACAGGCTCCACCCCCCAAATATCCAGGCATTTCCCAACCTGGAGCTGGGAACTCTAGAGACTCCGCTTACGGTTTAGGTCTCTTGTTCGGGCTGTCCCTTGGCATGCTCATGACCCTTTCCCCTTGGCAGATGCTGCTACATCTGTTCAGCGATGCCAACTACAACCTGCTGGGCTTCAATGCCACCTACACCGTTTCGCTGTGCCCAATGGGCTGCTCGGGGCACGGGAGCTGCGACAACGATGGGCGCTGCAACTGTTTTCAAGACTGGAGAGGCGAAGACTGTTCGATGCCCGACTGCGCCACCTACTGTCAGAACCATGGCACTTGCAGCCAGGTAAGGCTTTCTTGCCCTCGCTGTTTTTGTCCCATGAGGGGTCTCTGAGACCAAGGGGGCATGCTCCACCTTCCCCACCCCCAATCCAGGCTTCCTGTTGTCTTAATCTCCTAAAAAACCGAAAAGGGAAGGGAAAAAAACTGAACCCAAAATAAAGAATTCAGTACCTGAAAAGGTTAGTCCAAAACAAAAGAGGGCCAAATTTAAAATTCACTTAGAAAACATACAAAAACATACATGTATTTATTAAACACAAATTAAAACCTTATATAAAGGCCCATTCATACCTCATAAAAAATTATAAAAATATACACAAGGGCTGATAAGAAAGACCTGACGCGTTTCGGCCCGAGCAGGCCTTCTTCAGAGGTCTAATACAAAATACATTTGGCTATTATATAAACAGAAATGCATACAATCATACATACAGAAAGTTTAGAATGAAAAGACCAGAAAACAAAGGTTCCAAAGTTTACCCGCTGGGCAAGGAAGAAAAATACAAAACTGCAAATGAGGCCTCCAGTACAATCACATGTCCAGTGGTACTCCTCTCTGGTCAATTATATAGTTTTTCTTCTCAAAGATTGTATGGCCAAATGTTCCAAAAAATGTTGCTTCAGTTAAAAGCAGTGTTGGTCAAAAGAGTGTTGGAATGATATATAGGTACCTGATACCTGTTTCTCATTTAATTTGCATAACTTCTAGTTGATGTGAGATTTTATTCAGGGCTCTAAGATTAATTCAGCATTAGCGAGTGCAATTCCTGCTTGTACTGGGGAGGAGAGCCCTATGTCTCTCCTCTCTCGGCCTTCCTGGGATCGAGTCTGGCATCAGAGCCCAGTTTTCTGGCCCTTCATCCTCCTGGAGAGCCAGTTTGGTATAGTGGTTAAGTGCGCGGGCTCTTATCTGGGAGAACCGGGTTTGATTCCCCACTCCTCCACTTGCACCTGCTGATGTGACCTTGGGTCAGTCACAAGCTCTGGCACAGCTGTTCTCTCAAGGACAGTTTCTGTCAGAAGTTCTCTCAGCCCCACCTACCTCACAGGGTGTCTGTTGTGGGGAGGGGAAGGGAAAGGAGTTTGTAAGCGGCTCTGAGACGCCTTTGGGCAGTGAAGAGCGGGGTATAAATCCAATCTCTCTCTCTTTTGTTGAAAACGTGGCCAGCCAGGGCTCTGGAGGCTGGTGTTGCTACATTCCTTTGGGATTTCTGGGAGCCAGGCATCAAGATCAGGGGTCACCAGCCTTCTTGAGGCTCTGGGCAGCTTTGGAATTCTGACACGGGGTGATGGGCCCAGCCACAAAATGGCTGCCACAAAATGGTTGCCACAAAATGGTTGCCACGGCTTTCCTTCAGTCCCACAGTGACGATCCTTGTCCTGTTGTGACAGCTGCTTCCAAAGCACCGTTTTAAAACGTCAGCGCAGCCATTCAAACCTTCAGTGGCCAGTCAGAGGCCCTGCTGGACCAAAGCCCTACCTGATGCCGCCCACTTTCTAAAAACCACTCGGCGGGCACCAGGACTCCTGATCTACGGGACCGTGTTGGGGACCCCTAATCTACATTCAGCTTCTGAATGCAAAATTGGAAAAGCTGTAGAAGGTCAGGGCAGGACATGAGCTTCCTTGGCTGGAAGATTACCCTGGCCTCTTAGCACTTGGTAGGAGGCCTCTTTGCTCTGGCTCCGTCAGCCCGTTTCTCTTTGTGCCCCCTCGCAGGACTCTGGGCGCTGCCAGTGTGAGCCAGGTTTTGTGGGGCAGGCCTGCGACTTGGCGCTGAGCGAGAACCAAGGAGCCGGCAAGTGGTACAACGTGAGCGCCGGGGATCCCGGCTTCCGGGCCCGCACGGCTGCTGCCGGGACCTTCCTACCCTCTACCGGAGGACTGTATATCTTTGGAGGTCAGATGTCACCCTGTTCTGTTCTACCGTGGGGGGAAGGAAAGGGACTACCCCGCAGGGGTGTGTGTTGAGACAGAAGCTCTTGTTCCTGAGATCTGAAAAGCATGGGCCAGAGTAACGGACGGGTGCAACTCTTTTAGGCTTAAACCAGGGCTTTTTTTGTAGAAAAAGCCCAGCAGGAACTCATTAGCATAATAGGCCACACCCAACTGCAGAAAGTCATTAGCGTATTAGGTCACACCCCTGACAGCACAGCTCATTAGCCTATTAGGCCACACCCCCATGTTACAAGAAGTGTGGTCATCCAGCCACACCCACCTTTTGGTTCTTATTCTGTTTACCTTCTTTGTTGTCAAAACCCAGGGCTTTTTTGCAGCAGGAACTCCTTTGCATCTTAGGCCACACACCCCAAATGTAGCCAATCCTGTTCCTGCTGTTGGGTGTGGCCTATTATGCTAATGAGTTCCTGCTGGGCGTGGCCAACTGAAGAGCCGTTCCTGCCCAGAAATAGCCCTGGTTTAAACCTTTTCATTCTCTGGATGTAGGGTTGCCAGGCTCCAGGTGGGACCTGGGGATCCCCTGGAATTACAGCCCATCTCCAGAGTACAGAGATCAGTTCCCCGGATGAAAAATGGATGCTTTGGAGGGGGGACTCTGTGGCATTGTGCCCCACTGAGGTCCCTGTCCTCCCCGATCCCCATCCCCAAATCTCCAGGAGTTTCCCAGCCTGCATCTGGCAACCCTGCCGCCCCCATCCCCCGCTGGTGGCCAGGAGGGACCTGGCAACCCTATCTGGGTGGTTGGGACTGAACAACTCCTCCAACTGAGGAGGAGAGGAGGCATATAAGTTTCCTAAATAAATGAAATAATTAAATGGGGGAAAGCACCCTGCATGTACAAAGCTAGCAGGCGGGGGGTGAAGATTTGTAACTTCCTGCACAAGTTTGTTCCTTGCAAAGAGTCACACAGACTGTTTTTCCTCACCCCCATGAGGGACTTTTCACACACACTATTACCCACCTGTGTGCTGAATGTTTATGAACAGCCCGTATCTTATTGGTTCTTCTGATCTTAACATTTTTGGTTTTTAGCTTGTGAAATTCTATGCGGGTGGCCGGTGTGGGACCCCTTGGAAGCGGCACCTGGGGTGCAGGAAGAGGGGGAAAGGAGATGGATGAAAGGTCTGGGGGCACTCTGTGGATCTGCTTCTGTTTCTCCCCCCTCCCCGCCCAGCATTTCCCTGCAGCTCTTGATGGCTGCTATTCCAAGCCCCGGTCGCTGTTTTTCCTTATGATGCTGCATATATGCATGATAAGTAGATACAGTCCCGTAGCCAGGATTCTTATAAAAAAATTATGCACCTTATGCAATTGAAGCAATAAAATGAGACGTGACAAGGAAGAAAATATTGCCTATGCTTCCGTTTTTCCTGACATTCCATTAAAAAAAAAAATTGGGTCCCCTCCACCCGTACTTAAACATCTCCAGAAATTTTACATCGTAAGAGAATGTGGCGACCAGGATTGGGTGCGTAGCGAGGTTCAAAGGACTGTTTTCATCTCCCCCTGGGGCAAGCGGGAATATCCCGGCAAGTCTGGGCGGGCCGAAGTCCTGGACGGCTTATTTGCCTCTTCTGCTCTAGGTCTGGATCTAAACACAGCCCTGGGCGACCTCGTCTTCTATAACTTCACCACGAACGTCTGGCACCAGCGTATTCTCAGTCCCTCTCCGGTAAGTGTCCCCTTTCCGCCGTCGCCGAGAGCCAGTTTGCATGGGACTTGGTCACGGAAGAACATCACGTGTGAACAGGGCGTGGGTGTGTAATGCACATGCACTTTGTCATCCAGAACCTGAGCTGTCCACTGCAGCCTCCTGAGCACGTTCATAACATGACGGTAAATCTGGGTTTGCAATCGGGTTGCCAACCTCCCGTCTTGGGAAATTCCTGGAGAGTTGGGGTCAGGGCCCGGGAAGGGTGGAGTTTTAGGAGCTCAGCAGAGACGTGTCTGAAGCCGTCACTTCCTCCAGGGGAACCATTTCCAGAATCCTGGAGGCTAATCGTAATCCCAGGAGAAGTCCAGGCCCCACCTGGAGGTTGGCAACCCTGGTTTTCACCTGCAGCCGGTTTGAAACGGCCATGGAGAGGCGGGACTTTAAAGCTTCCCATCCTGGCATCCACCTCACGTCCTTCCCTTTGGCCTTTCTCTTGGCAGTCTGCACGTCACTCCCACACCGCAGTGGCTTGGGAGGGCCTCCTGGTTCTCTTTGGGGGCGAATTGGCCAGCGGCTCCCTTGCCAATGACGTCTGGACGTACCGGCCGCGGGAAGGGCGCTGGCAGGAGCTGCTGCCCGCCAACATCACCTGGTCTTCTATGCCCCCTGGCCTGGCTGGCCATGCCTCTGCCGTGGTGGACGAATGGCTGTACGTCTTCGGAGGTGAGTTATGGGACGAAGCGGGCAGGATCCTTGGCGAGGAATGCAGAGCAGTGGCTTTTATTTCTTCGCAAAGTAGGCATGCCTTCAGGATTCGCTCTTCACACTGTGAACCTTGTTGTTAAGAGAACTTGTTGAAATCGGGTTCCAACTATGCAGCCAACAAACTGAAGAAGTTGATAGAAACGTCTTCTTTAAGTATCTAGAATGGGCGTTTTTTGCAAAGGCTGTTTTTGAAAATGTTTTGCAAACGGGGATTCCTCCTATCAAGTTGAACGGACTATACGGACCAATACTTATCTCTGAAGGAAGAAACGTTGTAATCTGTGCCTTGTTTATAGTTATATTTATAGTTATAAAGGTAAAGGTAAAAGTTCCCTTGCTTGAAAGCCAGTTGAATCCGACTCTAGGGTTGCGGTGCTCATCTCCGTTTCAAAGCCGAAGAGCCAGCGCTGTCCGAAGACGTTTCCGTGGTCATGTGGCCAGCATGACTAAACACCAAGGCTCACGGAACGCTGTTACCTTTCCACCGAAGTGGTGCCTATTTATCTGCTTGCAGTTTCTTGCTTTCGAACTGCTAGGTTGGCAGAAGCTGGAACTAGAGACGGGAGCTCACTCCGTCATGTGGCACCCTGGGTCTCGAACTGCTGAACTACTGACCTTCCACAGCCTGCAGTTCAGCGTCTTAACCACTTGAGCCACCGCAGCTCCTATTTATAGTTATAGTATGCACTTATTTTGATGTTGTGACACCACCAATTTAAAAATTGTGACATAAGAGATCATAATTGTTAAATATAATTTATGTATTTTGGCAATCTTTGATGGTATTTTCCCTAGTGGAATTTGTACGTTCGGCCCCTCCAGAGACCGGCTTTACGCACAAAGTAAAATCAAATCCCTCCAAAAATTATAAAAATAACTATCATAAGGTTATCATGCCATAAAAGAACTATTTTCAGAAGCCTAACCTGATCTCCGTGAAACAGAGATCAAGTCAGGTAGCCCTGTTAGTCTGTCTGTAGCAGGAGAAAAGATCCAGAGTCCAGGAACACCTTAAAGACTAAAACAATTGGTGGCAGGGGAGGAGCCTCCAGGAGTCACAGCTCGCTTCTTCGGAACAAGAAGTGGGCAGCGACTCACAGAAGCTCCTCCCCTGCCACAGTAAAGGCGGTGCCGGGTGAGCCTCAAGTGGGGTTGCCAGCTGCAGGCTGCGAAATTCCTGGAGATTTGGGGGCAAAGCTTGTCAAGAGCAGGGTTTGGGGAGGGGAGTGAGGCCCCCCCCCCCGAGTTTTCCCCAGCCCCACTTAGAAGAGCCATACTTCCAATCCTGAGTTTTGCAAGGGCGTGGAGATTATTTTTTTAATGATATAAAAATGTTATTTAATTTTCCAGTCAAGTTTGCACCAACATCGATCTCAAGTTTACATAAACGTCGGTCTCAATTAAAAAAAAAAATACAATTCCAACTGTAATAGATCACCACATAGGTCATATGTATCTTATACAACTATTAATCTTAACAATCATTGGCACACTATTAATTATCTCACCGTAAATGTAACGAATCTATAATATCGAGAATTTCTTTCCGTTGCCTCAAATACTGTTATATAGGAAACCACGTCACAGAAAAATTAGATTGTCTTTCTTTGAGAATAAGAATCATTAACACTCTCCGTAATTCTTGCCATTATGTACATATTCCATAATTTAGCGTACCAGTTCTGTTTAATTGGTCTCTGTTTACTTTTCCAATGTAAATGCAATAGCATTTTTAGCCGCTGCCAAAAGAATGGCAGTTTGATGTATCGTACTATCTACTGATATAGCTATACTCCATTGATGTAAAAGAAGATGTTCCACAGTATTTTGCAGTTTTATGCCAGTTATTTGCTCTGTGGTTGCGTGGAGATTATTGAGGCCCAAAAAGTTTAGGTCATTTGCCAGAAGGTTGCCAGAGAGCGGGAATCAGAATATTCCAGGTTCCCTGCTCAGACCACCCAAGCAGATCAGTTTGTTCTGGTGTGAATTCAGTCAGCTTGCTGGGAGCTGGGAGTGCAGTTGGGGCAGGGCTGGCCAGTTGGGGACCAGGCCCAAAGCAAGTGTCTTCTGGATGGGGGAGTACAGCTGTAGGGGAGGACTGGGCATAAGTTTACCAAGTCCCCCCGGGGGGCAGGGAAAACCCCGCCCGAGAGGCCTGTTTCCAGACGCCGGCCAATTGGGCCCCAGGGGGAGCTCCACCCCCTTCCGTTGCACGTCCCCAGCGTGATGATGTCACCTGGAGGTGACATCATCACGCTGGCCACGTTGGGGCGGGACGCTCTATGATGTGAGGGAAAACTATGGTTTTCCCTCGCGTCATAGTGGCCCCGCCCCCAATGTGGGCAACGTGATGACATCACTTTCTGTGACGTCATCGCGGTGTGCGCACGAGGACCATCCCGGCAGAGGCAGGAGTCCCCCCGCTTTATAGGTAAATGCACTTGGCAACCCTAACTGGGCAGGACAGAAGCTTGGTTTCCTCATGAGCCAGAGGCATTCCCCCCTCGTGGCTTTTATTTTTAGATTCGGCATCCCACGGGGTCCAAATTCAGCACCACTTAGTTTTACGTACAAAATTATAGGAAAGAAATAACGTTTCAGTGACTGGAACGCCAAGTTATGTGCAGTTCCACGATTAAGGTGATTTTTTATGTGTGTTTATAAAATACAAGTTGGTACAGGACAGGGGGGATTTTTGTAAAAGCCTTTTTCCTTAGACTGCCCCCCCCTAAAAATCACCCCATGTCAAGGCGCGTTTATTGCCTGCAACTTCGAGGAAGTGATTTGGAGTGGGGAAAATGGGGCTCTGGGACAAAACAATAACGCTCTCCCTAGATGGCCCTCTTCAGATTGCCGCCTCAGTAGTTACATTCAGTAAAAATATTTTTAAATGTCCTGGGAACTGAAGAAAATAAGGTTTTTATACCCCTCTTTCCTCTACCTTAAGGAGTCTCAAAGCGGCTTACAATCGCCTACCCTTCCTCTCCCCACAACAGGCCCCTTGTGAGGTAAGCGGGGCCGAGAGAGTGCTGAGAGAACTGTGACTGGCCCAAGGTCACCCAGCAGGCTTCATGTGGGGGAGTCTCCAGATTAGAGTCTGCTGTTCTTGGCCACTACTTCAGGCTGCACCTCGCCTGCAGCACTTGAAACAGCAAGCGATTAAAATGTGAAATTCGCCATCAGAGGATGTCGTGATGGCCACAGGAATAAACAGCTTTAAAAGGGGATTAGATAGATTCATGGAGGATAGGTCTGTCAAAGGATACTAGGCATGGTGGCTGAGGGGAACCTCCACATTCAGAGGCATTAAATTTCTGAATCCCAGAGCCAGGAGGCAACCTCAGGGGAAGGCCTCGGCCTTTATGCCCTGGTGTTGGCCCTCTAGAGGAACTGGTTGGACACTGTGCGAATTAAGATGCTGAACTAGATGGACCACTGGTCTGATACAGCAGGGCCCTTCTGGTGTTCTTATGAAGGCCTCGGCTCCTATGCCCTGTTTGTTGGCCCTCCAGAGGAACTGGTTGGCCACTGTCTGAGACAGGATGTTGGACTAGAGGGACCACTGGTCTGATCCAGCAGGGCCCTTCTGATGTTCTTACAAAATGGCTGTGAAAATATCCTGAACGGCTGAACCTCATCTCTCCCTCTTTTGCCAGGGCGCACCTCAGTAGACGTCTTCTCCTCCCAGATGTACCGCTTCCACCTCCGGACATGGCTCTGGGAACTGGTGATGTCCTCGGGGGGCAAGGCACCAGCGGCCGCTGGCCATTCCATGGTGTTCCATCCTGCTTCCCGCACCCTCTTGGTTTATGGCGGGCACCGGCCTTCCACTGCCCGGTAAGGAAGGAACTGGGAGAAAAAAGTGATGGCGGGAATTTATTTACTTAAAACACCTATTGGCCAGTTTGGTGTAGTGGTTAAGTGCGCGGACTCTAATCTGGGAGAACTGGGTTTGATTCCCCACTTCTCTACTTGCACCTGGCTGGATGACGTTGGGCAAGCCGTAGTTCTGATAAGAGCTGTTCTTGAAAAAGAGCAGTTTCTGTCAAGAGCTCTCTCAGCCTCACCTACCTCACAGGGTGTCTGTTGTGGGGAGGGGAAGGGAAGGGAGTTTCTAAGCCGCTCTGAGACACCTTTGGGTAGTGAAGGGCAGGGTATAAATCCAATCTCTTCTTCTTCTCCCTTGTGGAGCTCCAGGCAACTTAGAATGTCAATAAAGCAACAATTATTATTTTTTTTAAAACCCCAAAAGACAACAATTAAAATGTCCGGACTGCCAGTAAATAAAAACTAACATGAGTCTGTCTCCTCTGTTTGAAAGGGTGTTTCTCTTGTTACATTAAGGATGGCCATCCCTTATTGTTCTTTTGTTAAATTTCACATGTATTTTGTTAAATCACACATGTGTTTCCCTTGGTAGTCCATGCCTTCTTGCATAGGCAGAATTCAATCTGCAGGCCACATCAATTTCATTATATATTTCATCTGGATTCTCCACACCCATATAAGTCTGCAAGTGCATATGCCATTTCAGTTTTCAGATCTTCCTCTTCCTTCTCTGGTACATTCTGAAATCTTAAAATATATGCCACTTTGTCAAGTTTATTTTTATTTATTTATTAGTTAGACTTCTGTCCCACTCTCCCACCGAAACGGCTCAGGGCGGCTTACAAACAATGATAAAACCAGCATAAATACATACATAAAACACAACTCAATAAAATTCCAAATGAATACAGTTAAAACCATTTAAATGTGGCGGCATCGTAGAATAAAGCGCACGTGCAGCACAGCTGACAGAATCAGTCCTACTGAAACGCCTGGCGGAAAAGCCCTGTTTTCACGGCCCTGCAGAATTGCTGGAGGTCCAGCATTCCATATTAAGCTCTAGCTTAATAATTTTGTTTAGATTCTACTTTCTCCACCTTAAGATGCATCTTTTCAGATTTCAGGACTGCCAATAAATAAAAACTAAAATTAGTCAAATACGGTCCTGAATAACATTGCCTACAACTGCCTCTTGAAGACTGAAGGCGAGGGGGCCAGGCGCACCTCCCTGGGAAAGTTGTTTCATAATCATGGGGCTCCCCCCGAGAAGGCCCTGCCGTATGTGCTCACCAGACGAGCTTCCTTGTCTGGTGGGAGAGTCAGGAGGGGCCTCTCCCAGTGATCTTAATTCCCGGGCTAGAACACATGGAAGAAGACCATCCTTTCGACAACCAGATCTCATGCCATGTAGGGATTTAAAGATCCAAACCAACACCAAGGATAAAACCCAAACGTGAATCAGATGAGAGAGGAATAACCTCCTTTCCCCCCGGTCCCCTATCTCTCACAGGTTCAGTGTGCGAGTTAACACCACCGACCTCTTCCACGTGGACCTTCGTTATTGGAGTACGTTGCGTGCCAAAGACTCCCACCGGGGCCCTAGGGAGCGGGCATTCCATTCCGCCACGGTCATTGGCAACTACATGGTAGTGTACGGTGAGTCCCATTGTGTTTCCTTGTCCCCTGGGTTAATTTACAGTCTGGTGCGAAAAGAATGGGGAAATTCTTTTTGTGTGTGTGTGTGTGTGTGTATTTTTGTTCTCTGTTTTGTGTGTGTACATGTAGCGCTTTTTGCGTTAGCAGCCAGGAATGCTAGAGCAAAGGTGGTTCTTAGGAACGCAGCTTACTAAGGTGCAAGGCATTCACGTTGTCACAGTTGGAACAGGAATTTGTGAATGCTGTATACAATTTTAATTTGAGGCATTTTAAGTATTTTAGATATCCTACGGATGAATTTAATTCTCACTGAATTTAATGACTAAATGTGTGTTTTAAGATATTAGGGATCCAGTTTTGTATGGAACTGTGACGGCCAATGGCCACACATACAATAAACTTTATTCTGATTCTGTGTACATGTGTGTGTGCATCCATGCCTGGGGTATGGAGGACATTCAGAGAAGTGGCTTGATTAGCCTGCCTCTGGCCTCCCGGCCCTGGTATTCTCTGGAGGTCTCCCATCCAAATACTCTCCAGGGTCGGCCCTGCTTAGCTTCCAAGATTTGATGAGATCGAGCTTGCCTGGGCTATCCGGGTCAAGGCAAGAAAGGAAACATTCTTATTGTGTTGAGACCTATTCCTCGTGAACCGTTATTTTTTCACTTTCTTCTTTTATACCCCACCATTTTTCCTTCATGGGGACCCAAAGCGGCTTACAGCATTCTCCTCTCCTCCACTTTGTCCTCGCAACGACCCTGCGAGGTAGGTTAGGCTGAGAGAGCGTGACTGGCCCCGAGTCACCCAGCAGGCTTCCAGGGCAGAACAGGGATTCGAATCTGGGTCTCCCAAATCCTAGTCCACCACTCTTAACTACTATAGCGGTTATATTATTTCAGGTTGCCCCCTTTTCCTCCTGGCCCTGCGCCTGTGTGTTGAGTCAGACACCAGACGTGGGCAAACGCAGCACACGAAGCTTCTGCCCTTCACTTTATCTGTATGCCAGGATAAGCTTTACCCAGTCCATTTCAATACAAGAGGCGACTGCTAAGAGTCATGACCTCTAAGCTGTGGAGTCTTGTGAGCAAAAATTCTACTTTGTGGGCTACTGGCATTAAAGTGGTGAGCGAGCGATTTGGCTGCTGCATGGATTAGTCTGCTCTGGAGCCCTCCTTCCTGCGCTAAGACAAAAATGTGTGAGCCGGAGGCTGAAAAACGGTGAGCTAGCTCACACCAACTCAGCTTAGAGGGAACACTGGTTACGTATTATTATTTATTATATTATTGTGCACAGAAACAGTGCCAGAGAAGAAAGGTGGCGACCATGTCATAAGCAAGATATGAGTGAAATGAACAGGGTCAACATTTGCATTTTCTTCCCAGATTTCTGATTCTCTCCTCCATTTGGAGAACAAACCCGGGGCTGGAAGATGGGAATGAAAGCTTGGAAGTTTCTGGACACTGTCCTAGCCTGTCTCCTTCTTTGGAGGTTTTCAGACAGAGGCTAGGTGGCCATCTGACAGCAATGCTGATTCTGTGAACTTCGACAGATCACGAGAAGGGAGGGCAGGAAGGGTTGACTCAGTGCTTAGTTCTCGTGGCCCTTTCTTACACGCCCAGGGAAATGCTGATTGCCACTTTGAGGTCAGGAAGCAATTTTTCTCCAGGCCAGTGTAGCCAGGGATCCTGGAGGGTTTTTTTGGCATCTTCTGGGCATGAAACAGGGGTCACTGGGGGTGTGTTTGTGTGTGTGTGATATTTGTGAATTTCCTGCCTTGTGCAGGGGGTTGGACTAGATGACCCTGGAGGTCCCTTCCAACCCTACGATTCTATGATCTTTATGCGCCTCTTTCCCCTCCACTCCTTCAGGGGGCAACGTGCACATCCATTACCACGAAGAGAAATGCTACGAGGATGAAATCTTCTTCTACCACCTGGGCTGCCATCAGTGGGTCTCTAGCCACGAGCTGGCACATCAGATCCCCCAGGGTGAGGGCACGGTCTGGCTTCAGGAAGCGCGGTTCTTGCGGGCGGGCGATGTGCTCTGGTTCGTGGTCGTGCTGGGAATTCCCTGGTTCTTGGGTGGCTCCTCCCCATCTAGAGCATGACTTCTGTTCCCTTAAGGACGCGGAGGAAGGGAGGAGTTCTACAAGGGCAGCTTTTTCCTTCACAGGGAAGGGGAAGCGAGCACATGTTGAACTTTCCCTGCGACGGGACGTCCCTCTTCCCGATCGCTGTCTCCTCTTGAAGCCTCTAGCCCACTTGGTTGCCTCCAACCTGTTCTCTCCTCTTCCCACCAGAGCGTGAGGCCAAGGTTCAAGCCCAGGCGCGAGGCCGGTACTCCCATATAGCGGCCGTGATGAATGGGACCGTGTTGCTCGTTGCCGGAGGCTACAGTGGCGTGCCACGGGGCGACCTGTTGGCTTACAAGGTGCCCACCTTCGTCTTCCAGGTGCCATCTCTGATGGTAAGGGGCGACTCTACCCCCCCTTTCCCTACGTCCCCTTTTGCAGCTGGGAGTAAGAGCGGATCATTTGGACTTTCACTGCAATGCCCACTTATCTTATCAGGCTTGCAAAACCACAGTACAGGGATCCCCAACGCGGTGCCCACGGGCACCATCGTGCCCACCAATACTTTTTCTGGCGCCCACCAAATGTTTTTAGGAAGCCAGGTAGGGTTTGCCAGCAAGGCTTTTAATTAATTACTGGAGATTTTATTTTAATCAATTACTGAGCAGATTTTTTTTTTAAATGTTGCTTTGGCCGCAGTTGCCAGCACAGCCCAAGGATCTGCACTGTTACTGAAGTTAAGCATGCCAATCATTTAGTGGCTGGCTCCGCCTCTTCTGGCAGCCATTTTGCGGCAGCCGTTTTGTTGGTGACCCCTGCCATAGTACACCCCAGCTAGGATTGCTAATACACGTGTTTTTTTTTAAAAAATGTAACCTAAGAGACGCCGTCAAAAGTATTAGCAACATTTGTGGATAATGGGAATAACAATGACAGTCATAACACACGTTAAAGGACGTGAATAAAACAGTTAATTAACAAGGAAGGAATAATAATAACAATATTAATAACAATATTATTATTAATTAATAATAACAATATTAACAATAATAATTACAATAATAACAATAACAATGCTAAGAAGAAGAAGAGGAAGAGGTTGGATTTATACCCTGCCTTTCACTACCCGAAGGAGTCTCAGAGTGGCTTACAGTCTCCTTTCCCTTCCCGCTCCCCACAACAGACACCCTGTGAGGTAGGCGGGGCTGAGAGAGCTCTCTTGAGAACTGCCCTTGAGAGAACAGCTCTGAGAGAACTTGTGACTGACTCAAGGTCACCCAGCTGGCTGCATGTGGAGGAGTGGGGAATCAAACCTGGTTCTCCAGATTAGAGCCCACGCCCATAACCACTACACCAAACTGTCTCAGGTGGGTGGCCATGCTGGTCTGAAGTAGCTGAACAAAGTTTTGAGTCTGGTGGCACCTTTAAGACCAAGAAAGTTTTATTCAAAGCGGAAGCTTTTGTGTGCAAAGTACACTTCTTCAGACAAATTGGAATAAAATACAGCTACTTACAGGAAAAAGGTGGGGCAGCCGTTAGGAGGGGCCACTCAGAGTTGAGATGCATATGCAGAGCTGAAATTGGATCAGGTGGCCGGTAAGGCCAGTGGACGACAGCAAATTAGCACATAAGTGCAAGAGTTAACCAAGAGAGGCGCGAATGAATCTAGAGTCCAGCGGCACCCCCAAGACAAACCAAACTCCACCCTGCGTACATGCGAGAACAGAGACTCAGCGTGTTCACACTTCTTCACACACATATACATCGAGAGATTTCCTTAAAAAAAGTAACCAGTGCCGTTCCACAATAGGGATATGTGGTTTAGTGAGAATTTCCGTAATTACATCATAAGAACATAAGAGAGGCCAGTGTTGGATCAGGCCAATGACCTATCTAGTCCAACACACTGTCACACAGTTGCCAAAAATACCAGGTGCCATCAGGAGGTCCAGCAGTGGGGCCAGGGCACTAGAAGCCCTCCCACTACTGCCCCTCCCCAGCACCAAGAACAGAGTGCATCACCTGCCCCAGACTGAGAGTTCCCATCTGTACCTTGTGGCTAAGAGCCACTGATAGACTTCCTATAAAATTCATATAAAATTTGGATGGTGAGTGAAATGTTTAAAACACTCTAGATTTGACTACTTAATAAACCAGGATAATTCTTAATAAACTAAGCTTCCTTTCAAAGGCTTGACAAAGAAATTGACCATCTTGGAGGGGAAGGGGGGGTTCCATATTCGTCTTTTCCCCGCCATTCTTACAGGCCCTGTTTGTGTCACTAATCACGACAGAATGCGTGAGCGTAAACACAGACTTGCAGGAAGACATAGGAAAAGTTTGGCAGCCTTTGAAAAGAGGCTGACTAGATCTAGGTGGCGCCAGAGAGGGGTCCAGATGAGTGTCCCGGGGAGTTGTCGTGCTCCACCTTGATGCCACCACTGAAAAGGCCCTGCCACGCGTTACCACCTGCCTGGCAAAGCATGGGCCGTGCGAACCGAACTCTAGATCCGGGTGTTGTCTTATCTCATGGAAAACGATGAGTGGAACTCCAGGCAGATCTGGCGCATCTGTCCCATGTGCTTTGTGTAGAGCAGGCAACGGGACGGCTTTCCAGACCCACATCACCAAGCTTTCTTCCCTCCCCCCCTTTCTCTCTCTTCTCCCGTCCCCAGTACCATCTGGATTACTGTTCCATGTACCGGGAGAAAAGCACGTGTGCCAAGGATCCCGAATGTGCCTGGTGCATGAACGTCTGTCAGAGCACCCAGCCCCACAGCATTGTGAGTGATCCCATGGGGGCAGGTTGGGGTGGGGTGAGTGTGTCTTTCTACGGATGAGCGGCAGGCAATTGGATCGTCTTGTCCTAGGAGGATCGTGCAGTGGCCTAGCAAAGGGCTTCTCAAACTGGGACCCGAGCAGGTCCCTAAATTGAGAAATGGCTTGTCTGAACCTCCTTGAAGGGTGGGAATATTAGGACAGCCCTGCTGGGTCAGACCAGTGGTCCATCTAGTCCAGCATCCTGTCTTACACCATGACCAGTCAGTTTCTGTGGAGGGCCAACAACAGGGCAGAGAGGCTGAGGCCTTTATAAGAATTTCAGAAGAGCCCTGATGGATCAGGCCAGTGGCCCCTCTAGTCCAGCATCCTGTCTCACACCGTGGCCAGCCAGTTTCTCTGGAGGGCCAATAACAGGGCAGAGAAGCTGAGGCCTTCCTCTGATAAGAACATAAGAAGAGCTCTGCTGGACCAGACCAGTGAGGGTCCATCTAGTCCAGCATCCTGTCTCACACGGGGGCCAACCAGTTCCTCTGGAGGGCCAACCACAGGGCATAGAGGCCGAGGCCTTCCCACGATGTTACCTCCTGGCTCTGGGATTCAGAAGATTAGTGCCTCTGAATGTGGAAGTTCCCCTCAGCCACCATGCCTAGTAGCCATTGATAGGCAGTTCTAGAGAGACAGAGATGGATGGTTTGATTTGCAACAGGCAGCATAAGCAGAGCTTGTTTATATGCAAATATGCATAATGTATGCAGGTTGCAGAATTCACCTTTTTCTTTGAAGCAGAATTTTCTTTATGCAGAAGGGTCTTGAAAACGTTGGCTGGGCTCTTTAACTCTTGCAGATCAATGTCTTTTGAGCCCCGTCGCCTCCCTCCGAGATCTAAGGGTGGCCAACGTTTAATTTTCTTCCCACCTTTTCCAGTGTTGTCCTCACAAAAGGTTTGTTGAGATAGTTTAAGCCGTGAGATGGTGACGGGTCAAGCATTGCTCAGTGAGTTTGAGTGGGGATTCGAACGCAGGACTCCTCTGAGCCTTTGAAGCTCTGACCACTGCTCTCCTCCTTGGTTCTTAGCTCCTGGTGATTTCTTTATTTGCCCGCTCCGAGTATTCAGAGGATGTGCGAGCTGAGAATCGGAAGATTCTCGGGTAGGGTTCCCCTGAGGCAGAGCAAGGAGTCTTGTGTTCCGGTTCTGCTTCTTGATGAGCATCTTCTCCTTCCCCAGTGCCCCAACACCGGCTGCCTTGGGTTGGCCCGCCTCTTGGTCGACTGCCAGTCCTGCCTGGCCTTCGGCAGCACCAACGCTTCTCTGCCCCGGGCCCCGGGCCCCTTCGGCTGGTGTGTGCAGAACGAGACCTGCATGCCTCTCTCAGGTAAGTGAGCCAAACCAGACAGTTCTTCCCCAGCGCCACAGGCCCGCACGGTGTTTGCAGTGGTGCCACCGCCTCGCTCTGCAACTTCTTCCTTCATACTGGATCCTCTAAGCTTGTGGTGAGCGGAGAGGCGGCTTTGAACCAAGGTGGCCATCCTGAAATCCATTCCCGGGACTGGGATGGGGGTGGTCTTCAGCTCAGGGTCCCAGGTGCCTCTTGCTGGAAATGTGATGGGGGGCTGGAGATTTAAACTGAAGACTGAAGTAGGTCAAGGGAGCTGGACAAAGAAGGACAGAGAACGAGAGCTTACCGTTTTATTGATGCATTAAAATATTTATATCCTGCTTTTCTTCATCGTTCAAGGTGGCTTACCCTAACAGTTAAAAACATTTTCAGTTAAAGCCAAAAATAACCTCGCAAATCCAGAATCTCTCCCCCTCTCCATTAAAAGATGGGTATTTTGTGGGTGTCAATGTCACCTGTTTCTGTTCCTTTCTGTGCCTGCAGCTGTCCTCGGACACTCGCTAAGCGAGTCCTCCCCGACGTGGTGCCCATGGGCACCATGTCACCCATCAGAACTTCCCCTGGTGCCCACCTAGGGTTACCAGTCCCCAGTTGGTGGCAGGGCGTCCCCTGGTTTGGAGGCCCTCCTCCCGCTTCAGGGTATCAGGAAGCGGGGTGGGCGGGAAATGTCCTCTGTGTGCTCCATTATATTCTTTGGTGACCAGTCCTCATAATGTATAATGGATAATTGATCTGTGGGTATCTGGGGCTCTGCAGGACGTGTTTTTTTAGCTGGAGGCACCAAATTTCCAGCATAGCATCTGGTGCTTCTCCTCAAAAAACCCCCCCAAGTTTCAAAAAGATTGGACCGGGGGGTCCAAGTCTGTGAGCCCCAAAAGAAGGTGCCCCCATCTTCTGTTATTTCCAGTGGAGGGAAGGCATTTAAAAGGAACGCAGTTCCTTTAAATGTGACAGCCAGATCTCCCTTTGGAGTTCAGTTGTGCTTCTTCCCTCCCCTGTCCTGGAGGCTCCTGGAAAGTCCCCCGCCGGCTTGTCATCCTCACCTGGCAACCGTAAATGGTGCCAGTGCGTGTGGCTTGGGTGGAGAATGAATTGAGAGCAACCCCTGTGTTAGAAGCACAAGCTCCTACCATGGAATCACAGGAAGCTTCTGGAAGTGAAATCACAGGATGTGACATCACAAAAGTGATGTCATATCCTTGCTCTTGGCTCCCCAAAGCCCCCAGATATTTCTTGAGTCGGTCCTGGGAACCCTGTGCCTGCCAAGCTTTTCAGAAAGTGGGAGGGGTCACTGTAAGGCCAGGCTTGTTATTGGCTGCTGTCATGCAAATGAAAGAGCCTTCAGGGGCACTGGTGAGCATCTGTACTCTCCTTAGGCAGTGTGTGGGCTTCCCTTTCCCCTTCAGGCTTTCCTTCTTTCCATTCCCCATTTTGTATTGTTCCCCCCAGCTTCTCCTCCCCCTTCTCTGATAGTTTTGCAAAGAGAGGAGACAAGTACTGCATCTGGCTCTGCCTCCCGTGGCAATAATTTTGGGTTTGGCTCCGCCTCCCGTGGCTGTCATTTTGGGTTTGGCTCCGCCTCCCATGGCAGCCATTTTGGGTCTGGCTCTGCCTCCTGTGGCAGCCATTTTGGGTTTGGCTCCGCCTCCGGTGGCAGCCATTTTGGGTTTGGCTCCGCCTCTCGTGGCAGCCATTTTGGGTGGCGCTTACCACCCCCTCTCAAAATTCCAAAGGTGCCCACAGGCTCAAAAACGTTGGGGGGCCTTGCACAAGGCAAACTCCTGGCCTCTGGCCGGGACATTTCCAACAACAAGCCCTCGATAGCAGCCAGCCCATGTCTGGGTGGGGGTCTCACGTGAATTCAGCACATAGCCCTCCTGCCGCCGACCCACTGTTTTCCAGGGAGAAAATGGGGTCTTCTCCAGGGAGACCCCGGAAAGTGGCTTTTACTGTTAGAGCATCCTGGGGATGTGAGATACCCTCTCGCCTGAAGTGACCCCTCTTGGCCTCTGAAGTGCACCTCCCCCGGTTTCCTCATCTTCCTCCTCCAGAGCGGGGCAGGTGCCAGGTGGAGAAGATCTCGGGCACTTTCGGCTGGTGGGGACCTCAGCCCTACTTCGTCACTTCCTTGGCCCAGTGCCAGCGCGAGAGTTTCCTGCCCGGCCTTCACCTCATCACCTACCAGCAGCCGCGCAACGACTCCCAGCCCGATAAGGTAAGGGGCGGGATGGCCACAGGCTTGCGCTGATGGATGTTTCTTGCATTGGGTAGTCACGTGTGCAGCCAGCCGGGTGAGGAAGCCTTCCTCCCCGAGGCCTCTGAGCTGACTCCTTCGCAAAAGCCTGGGATGTTCCAGGATGCACGGTCTGGGCAGCATCATGAGAAACCCGCATCCAACCGACCGGTAAAATGCCTGAGAATCAGATTTGTGTGTATGCCCAGGGGTCCCCAACTTGGCGCCCGCGGGCACCGGGGCACCCGCTGACGCTTTTCCTGCTGGTGCGATCATCGGACCTGGCAGCCTTAGAAGCCAAACTGTGGCACAGGGGAGGGTCTGGACTTCTACAGCGCTTCTCTCTCCATTCCGTGTTAAAATCAGAACGATTTATGGCACTGTTAAAGAGAGCCTCAGCATCAGGGCTATTTTTGGGCAGGAACACACAGGAACGGAGTTCCGGCTGGCTCCCCAGTTGGCCACGCTCAGCAGGAGCTCATTAGCACAATAGGTCACACCCAACAGCAGAAATTCATTGGGATTGGCTATATTAGGGGTGTGTGGCCTAACATGCGAAGGAGTTCCTGCTACCAAAAAAAGCCCTGTGTTTTGACAACAAACAAGGTAAACAAAATAAGAAGCAAAAGGTGGGTGTGTCTGGATGACCACACTTCTGGTAACATGGGGGTGTGGCCTGACATGCTAATGAGCTGTGCTGTCAGGGGTGTGGCCTGATATGCTAATGAGTCTATGCTGTTGGGTGTGGCCTGTTATGCTAACGAGTTCCTGCTGGGCTTTTTCTACAAAACAAGCCCTGCTCAGCATATTTGCACAAATTAGGTCGGTGATGGTATTCCTCTGCCAAGAATCTGTGCTAATTTGTTTTTCCCCCCGAAGGGCACACAGCAGCCCCAGTGTGGATAAAGGCAAAGTAGTCTGCCAGCTACCTTGGCATACAGAAGCATACCGGTGTCGAGCTTTATTAGTCATTGGAACTGCAGGCCCGCCCCATTCCTGTTTACTGCGTGGTGTGTTACCTGCCAAGCGGAACACGGCCTTCCAGTCATGTGTGGCTCTGTCAGCTAGTAAAAAGTTCCTCTTTCTCTTCTTGGCCAATCAGGGCAGCCGAAAACAAAGTTTATCGGAGCACTCAGCTTCTCAGGTTCGCACCCCGTGAAGTCCGGCGTTAGTGAGACTTAGTGGATCGGCCCTCTTGCCACAGAATTTTTTTTTAAGAGAGAATAGATCTGCTCCGTCAAGAGAGAATAGATCTGCTCCATCTTCTACATAACAGCCCTTCAGATATTTGAAGACTGCAATCATGTCCCCTCTAAGTCTTCTCTTTCCCAGGCTAAACATACCCAACTCTTTCAGCCTTTCCTCATAAGATGGGCAGCAGGTTCAAGACAGACAAAAGGAAATCCTACTTTACACAGTGCGTGATTAAAATGTGGAATTCGCTGCCAGAGGATGCCGTAATGGCCACAGGAGTAAACAGCTTTAAAAGGGGATTAGATAGATTCATGGAGGATCAGTCTTCTCAGTGGCTACTAGCCATGGGGGCTGAGGGGAACCTCCACATTCAGAGGCACTAATCCTCCGAGTCCCAGAGCCAGGAGGCAACACTGGGGAAGGCCTTGGCCTCTCTGCCCTATTGTTGGCCCTCCAGAGGAACCTGACAACACAGGATGCTGGACTGGATTGACCACTGGTCTTAACCGGCAGGGTCTTCTTAGGTTCTTATGAGCCTGGCTAAGATGGACTCTTCGTACCACTAAGGCAAGAAGGATTGTAGAGAAGGGCAACTAGAATGATAAAAGGGTTGGAACATCTTCCCTATGAAGAAAGGTTAAGACGCTTGGGGCTCTTTAGCTTGGAGAAACGACGGCTGAGGGGTGACATGATTGAGGTTTATAAGATTATGAATGGGATTGAGCAGGTTGAGAAAGAAGTACTTTTCTCCGTTTCTCACAATACAAGAACTCGTGGGCACTCCATGAAATTGCTGAGCAGTCGGGTTAGAACAGATAAAAGGAAGTCCTTCTTCACCCAAAGGGTGATTAACATATGGAATTCACTGCCACAGGAGGTGGTGGCAGCTACAAGCATGGACAGTTTCAAGAGGGAGTTAGATAAACATCTGGAGTAGAAGTCCATCAGTGGCTATTAGCCACAGGGTATAGATGGGAACTCTCAGTCTGGGGCAGGTGATGCACTCTATTCTTGGTGCTGGGGGAGGGCAGCAGTGGGAGGGCTGCTAGTGTCCTGGCCCCACTGCTGGACCTCCTGATGGTACGTGGTATATTTTGGCCGCTGTGTGACAGAGTGTTGGACTAGATGGGCCATTGGCCTGATTCAACATTGGCTTCTCTTATGTTCTTATGTTCTATGTCATGTGACCTTCATCACAGTTTCCGAGTTGCCCTTGCTTTTCTGGATGAGAAGTCCCTCCTTTTTCCGGTCCACTGCCCGCGCTCTGCTCCCCCACTCCTTTCTCTTGCCCCGCTCTTGACTTCGCGAGAACCAGGCCTGACAACCCGTCTCCTCGCCTTAGGTCTCGATCATCCGCAGCACCACCATCACTCTGAACCCCAGCATTGAGATGGACGTCTCCCTGGTCTACAAGGGCTTCATCCACCCACTGGTGAACAACCCGGCTCCCGCCGAGGACATCTCCATCTGGGCACGCATCCAGCGCCTCTTTGTGGTGGCCAAGCTTGGCCGGAGCCCTGGCACACTGGAGCTGGTAAGGGTGGGAGCGTGCCCAGGAAGGTGCCTTGTTCTGAATCAGACCCTCAGGCCATCAAATTTGGTCTTGTCTACTCAGACTGGCAGCCGCTCTTCAGGGTCTCAGGCGGAGGTCTTTCACATCAGCTGCTGCCCGGTCCTTTTTGCTGGAGATGCCGGGCATTGAACCTGGGACCTTCTGCATGCCAAGAAGAGTCTCTGCCAATGCGCTTCAGCCCCACTTCATGGCTCTCCAGGGTCTCAGGCCTTTCCCATCACCTGCTGCCTGGCTGTTTTTACTGGAGATGCCGGGGATTGAACCTGGGACCTTCTGCATGCCAAGCAGACACTCCCCCACTGGGCTACAGCCCCGCTTCATGGCTCTCCAGGGTCTCAGGCAGAGGTCTTTCCCATCACCTGCTGCCTGGCTGTTTTTACTGGAGATGCCGGGGATTGAACCTGGGACCTTCTGCATGCCAAGCAGACACTCCCCCACTGGGCTACAGCCCCGCTTCATGGCTCTCCAGGGTCTCAGGCAGAGGTCTTTCCCATCCCCTGCTGCCTGGCCCTTTTTACTGGAGATGCCAGGGATTGAACCTGGGACCTTCTGCATGCCAAGCAGAGGCTCTCCCACTGAGCTACAGCCCCACTTCATGGCTCTCCAGGGTTTCAGGCGGAGATCTTTCGCATCACCTGCTGCCTGGCCCTTTTTACTGGAGATGCCGGGGATTGAACCTGGGGCCTTCTGCATGCCAAGCAGACGCTCTCCCACTGGGCTACAGCCCCGCTTCATGGCTCTCCAGGGTCTCAGGCGGAGGTCTTTGACATCACCTACTGCGTGACCCTTTTTAACTGGAAACGGCGGGGATCGAATCTTGGGACCTTCTGCCTGCCAAGCAGAGGCTCTTCCATTGAACCACAGCCCCTCCCCTCCTGCAAATCAAACAGGGGTTCTTGTCCCTGCCGGAGGCTGTGACATGGCTATGATCGAAAACATACAGAGGGAAAAGGAAGCAGTGGCCCTGTTTGGGATTGGGGGGGGGGTGGAATTCTCAGAGGATCCCTCATCTGCTCAAAGGCTTTCTAGGGAGATTGCAATGTCTCAAGGGTCCTGTCGTGGCCGAGGAACTACTGGGGTGGATCCTACCCCTCTCCTTCCGCTCCACTGAGCAAAACTTGTTTATTTATTTAAGTGTGTCTATCCCATCTTCCCTTTGGGGTCAAGTTTGAAGCTTTCCTCCAATCTAAGGTGCCTTCCTCCAAATTAAGCAGCTCTTTTCTTCAAAGGAAGAGAGACTGAAGTTGGACCAAAGCTCCTTAGGCTAGAGGAAGGTTACTTGGGGGAGGGTTGGATCCTTGACATGTACGAAAGGCCCCACAATTATGAAACAGCCTCCCCAGGGAGGTGCGCCAGGCCCCGTCCTTTTCGATCTTGAGTAGGCAGCTGAAGACGGTTTTATTTAGGACTGCATTTAATTAAAGCCGGCCTCAAATGCAATTTTAAATTTTGGCGCTATGTATTTTTATGTACACTGTTTTGTGTATTTCATTCATTTTGTAAGCTACCTTGAGCTCCATGAGGAAGGAAAGGTGGCTAATAAATGTTTTAAATAATAAATACATATTTTAAAAGTCTGTGGTCCCTAAAAACGTTGACTAGAATGCCTGCCCCACACGCAGGGACTTGTGTTTTAAGCAAGGGGGAAACAAATCCATTACATTTTTATAAAGTTTGCGTGCCTGGTCACCTGCAAGAGACTCTCGCTTCACCATAGGTGACCAGACAAAAAGCCATTCACCAAACCATTTGCTTACTTGTATTCTAAGCAAGGGGGAAACAAATCCATTACATTTTTATAAATTTTGTGTGCCTGGTCACCTGCAAGAGAATCTCGCTTCACCATAGGTGACCAGACAAAAAGCCATTCACCAAACCGTTTGCTTACTTGTATTGTAAGCAAGGGGGAAACAAATCCATTACATTTTTATACAGTTTGTCTGCCTGGACACCTGCAAGAGATTCTCGCTTCGCCATAGGCGATCACACAAAAAGCCATTCACCAAACTGTCTGTTTGCCTACTTTGTGTAATGCCGCCAAAAGCCTGCTGTGCCTCGCCCATCTTCTCTTCCACTCCAGGAGGAGGTGGGCCGCTGGGCCGTACAACAAGACAACAACAAGCGGTTGCTCCAGAGGCCCGGTTCTGAGCGCCTCTTCCCCAGCACTGAGAGGGGCAATAAGTACGCCGTGCTGGTCGAAGGCCACCTCAATAATTCCGGCAACGGGCAGACGAGCGAGCTGACTCTCACCTGGGACCGTACAGGAGTGCCAGGGGGCAGCGTGAGTATCTTTGCCATCCCCGTGTTGGCCACTGGGACTCGGCCAGTCTTGAACGACTCCCGGTGTGGAGCCCAAAGTCTCAGCCCCCTCATATCAGGCCCCGATTGCTATAACTGGTGCAATGGTGGGTTTGTAAGGAGGGGGGCTCTCTATGTGAACCTGGATAATGGAGGCTGACTGTCCAGTGGAGATCGTTTCCACTGGGTAGCTGTGTTAGACTGTAGTAGCTGGAACCAATGAGCTCGATTAGAGTCAGGAGACATGCATTTTCCACCTCAACACACAGAGCCAGTTTGGTGTAGTGGTTAAGAGTGCGAACTTGAAACTGGGAGAACCGAGTTTGATTCCCCACTCTTCCACATGCAGCTGCTGGAGTGACTTTGGGTCAGTCACAAGTTCTCTCAGAGCTGTTCTCTCAAGGGTAGTCCTCGCAAGGGCTCTCTCAGCCCCACCTACCTCACAGGGTGTCTGTTGTGGGGAGGGGAAGGGAAAGGAGGTTGTAAGCTGCTCTGAGACTCCTTTGGGTAGTGAAGGGTGGGGTATAAATCCAATCTCCTCCTCCTCCTCCTCCTCCTCCTCCTCCTCCTCCTCTTCTTCTTCTTCTTCTTCTTCTTCTTCTTCTTCTTCTTCTTCTTCTTCTTCTTCTTCTTCTTCTTCTTCTTCTTCTTCTTCTTCTTCTCTGCATTTCCCACCTCTGTGCATATCTCCAATCTCTGATGAAGGTGGTTACATTTTGCATCCCTTGTCCCTCTGCATCTTGACTCCAATTGGCCCTGCTTTGCCACGCCCCTCCCGCCTTCTGCCCTGGATATAAGAGCTGATGGGAACTTCATTCTCATTTGTACCTGATGAAGCGAGCGTTGACTCACAATAGCTCACACCCTGGAAAATGGTGTTGGTCTTTAAGATGCTGCCGGGTTTGAATTTTGCTCTGTCCAGAGAGGGCACCTGGTACAGCCCAGAGCAGGGGTGGCCAAACTGTGGCTCAGGAGTCACATGTGGGTCTTTCACACATATTGTGCAGCTCCTGGCAGGGCGGTTGGAGAAGCGAAGGGGAGGCATACTTTTCCTTCCTTCCTTCCTTCCTTCCTTCCTTCCTTCCTTCGTTTCTCTCTCCCTCTTTCTTTCTCTCTCTTTCTTTCCACCTCTCTTTCTCTCTCTCTGTGACAAATATCATTAGCAAACAAATCTATATCATTGGACAAATAAACATCATTATCAGTATCTCTTTTTACCCCTTTTGCTTTTATTTTTGGCAGTCTCATTTAATGTTAACAAAAAGCAAATCTGCGTATTCTAAAACAAAAACGTGTTCGTAATATCCGTTCATGTCTTGCGGCTCTCCGACATCTGACGTTTATTCTGTGTAGCTGTCAGGTTGAGCAAGTTTGGCCCCCCCGGCCTAGAGGGAGAGAGCTGGTTCTCCTGCCCTCTCTGAGAGTGATGGCTTTTCATTTAGGGAGCAGTGTCGGGACAGGGAAAGCTCCAGATTATGGCCATCTGTTTCAGCCTGGTTTTTTAAAAAACAGTAAATGGATTGCATTTAGCGCACCGAGAGCTCTAAGGGAAGCCCTGTCCAGAATTAACGCAACCGTGACCCAGCGATTCTCTTAATCTTCCGAGTGCATATTTTGCTGAATCAAGTGGTTAAGACACTGAACTGCAGGCTGTGGAAGGTCAGTAGTTCAGCAGTTTGAGACCCAAGAGTGCCGCATGACGGAGTGAGCTCCCGTCTCTAGTCCCAGCTCCTGCCAACCTAGCAGTTTGAAAGCAAGAAACTGCAAGTATATAAATAGGTACCACTTCAATGGGAAGGGAACAGTGTTCCGTGCGCCTTGGTGTTTAGTCATGCCGGCCACATGACCACGGAAACGTCTTTGGACAGCGCTGGCTCTTCGGCTTTGAAACGGAGATGAGCACCGCAACCCTAGAGTCGGATTCGACTGGACTTTACCTTTACCTTTTACTTCCCAGAAAGAGAGAAGGGTTTTTTTTTTAAATTCTCAGTTGCTTTTTGCTCCCCCCTTCCCTCCCATTGAACCAAAATTTGCCTAAAGTTCTGTAGACTATAGAGGCTGTTTAGTGCTAGACAAAAAGATACTGGATTTGGGGGAGGTCATGTTCAGCTGGCTTTGGGGGAATAGGCAGACATCAGGTTGCTCGGTATCTCCTAGCCACCATGCGGATCTGTGGGTTGGTAGTAAATGATCATGAATAGTGTTATCTTTATTCTATTTCAGTCTATGATCATTTCTTAGTATGCTTTCTCATGTGCATATTTGTGTTACTTGGCTATGTAGCCTTTTAAATGGTTTGGCGTCTGTACCAAATGCCTAATAAAGCTTCTGAAGAGAAAGGGGGGGGGTAGTACAGCGTGGGGGATGGCTTGGCCTGACAAGCTTGGTAGAAATTTTATGGCAAGGTTCCCCAACTTGGTGCCCGTGGGCACGAGGCTGCCCGCTGACCCCTTTCCTGGCACCCACCAAATGTTTTTAGAAAGCGGCCAGGGCCCAGTGGGGCTTTTGCCCAGCGAGGCTTCTGGAGATTTGATTGGCTGTACAGATTTTTAAAAGGTTGCCTTAGCAGCAGCTGCCGCCACAACTGAGGGAAAGCTGTGGCAGCCATTTTGTGTCTGGCCCTGCCTCCTGCGGCAGCCATTTTGTGGCTGCACCCACCATGCTCTGTCAGAATTTGAAAGTTGCCTGCAGGCTGGAAAAGGCTGGGGACCCCTGTTTTATGAACTGCAGTTTGGGAGGGAGACAGAGACGCCGAGGTACATGGCGTTCATTTCCTTCTGATCCTAATTCTGGAGACTTCCTCTTTCTCTCCCCTGCTTTGACCGCGTAGGAGATTTCCTACTTCTTCTTGGAGCCCCACCACTCGGAGATGTGCGCCACGTACAGCTCCTGCCTGGCTTGTCTGGCCGACCAGGGGTGCGGCTGGTGCCCGCTGACCGCCACCTGCCACCGACGCCTGGCACCGAAGGACGACGCCGGGGCCTGCGGGGCTGACACGGTGCGCCTCGTCCTGTTGCCGAGCAACTGCATCCTGTGCGAGGATTACCGCGACTGCCACGCCTGCAGCAAGGTGAGGGTCGTGTTGGGACCCAGGGTTTTTTCTCAGGGCCGAGGCTTGTCTCGCAAACAGAGAGGAGGCGGCGTTGCACCGCGATTGGTAGGATCCTGGCGCTTTAAGCAGTACGTCTTATCTTCGGAGAGGATGGATTTTTCCAAAAAAACCGGAATCCCTGATTTACTGCACAGTCAGACATACATATAGTCATAGAACAGAATCACAGAGCTGGAAGGGGTCCGACAGGCCATCTAGTCCAACCCCCCGATCAATGCAGGATCAGCCTAGAGCATGGCTGACAAGGGTTTGTCCGGATGCTGCTTCGAGACTGCCAGGGAGGGGGAGCTCGCCTCCTCCCTCGGCAGCTGATTCCACTCTTGCGCAACTCTGACTGTCAAAAAAGTTTTCCCTCATGTCCAGCCGGTACCTTCCCGCCCTTAATTTAAACCCATCATTGTGAGTCCTCTCCTCTGCTGCCAACAGGAACAGCTCCCTGCCCTCTAAATGACGGCCCTTCAGATACTTCAAGAGAGCCATCCTGTCCCCCCTCAACCTCCCCTTCTCCAGACGGAACATTCCGGAGTCCCTCGGCCTTTCCTCAGAGGGTTTCTTGGTCTCCAGGCCCCCAGTCATCCTTGTCGCTCTCCTCTGCATCCGCTCCGTTCTGTCCACATCTTTTTGGAAGTGAGGCCTCCAGAACGGCACACAATACCCCAAGGTGCGGCCTGACCAAGGCAGTGTACAGCGGGCCTATGGCATCTTGCGATTTGGATGCTATGCCTCTGTTGATACACCCCAAGATCGCATTAGCCTAGAGCAGGTGTTTCCAACGTGGTGATTATGGGCTGTGTTAGGAACCGGGTGGGGGCCTTTGCCCCGCAAGGCTTCCGATTGCCCACTGGAGATCTGATTGGCTGTGCAGATTTTTAAAAACGTTGTTGCCTCAGCAGCAACTGCCACTAGAACACAAGGATCTTCCCTGTGTGAACGAAGGTAAGCAGCAGCTGCCGTTGTGTGCGGCTGGCTCCGCCTCCTGCAGCAGCCATTTTGTGGAAGCCATTTTGTGGCCACGCCCACCACACTGTGTCAAAGCTCCGAAGGTGTCCACGGGCTCACAAAGGTTGGGGACCCCTCGTCTGGAAGTAGGGGATAATGAAAAAGCTAACGGAGAGCTGGTGTGGTGGTGTGGTTAGAGCATCAGATTAGGATCTGGCAGACCCAGGTTCGAATCCCCGTTCTGCCACGGAGGGTTGCTGGGTGACCTTAGGCTAATTGCGCCTCTCTCGAGGCTAACCTACCTTACATGGTTGTTGTGAGGATAAAACGGAGGAGGGGAGAAGGCTGTAAGATGTTCTGGCTCCCGACTGGGGAGAAAGCAAGGGCAGGAAGGAAGTCAATGAAGAATTTGAAGGGATAGGTTCAGGGCTATTTTTGGGCAGGAACGCACAGGAAGGGAGTTCCGACTGGCTCCCGAGCTGGCCACGCCCAACAGCAGAAACTCATTGGGATTGGCTACATGAGGGGTGTGTGGCCTAACACTCAAAGGAGTTCCTGCTCCAAAAAAAGCCCTGGGATTTTGACAACAAACAAGGTAAACAGAATAAGAAGCAAAAGGTGGGTGTGGCTGGATGACCACACTTCTGGTAACATGGGGGTGTGGCTTAATAGGCTAATGAGCTGTGCTGTCAGGGGTGTGGACTAATATGCTAATGAGTTTCTGCTGTTGGGTGTGGCCTGTTGTGCTAATGAGTTCCTGCTGGGCTTTTTCTACGAAAAAAGCCCTGGATAGGTTGCTGGGTTAGAAACTGGATCTTGTTTCTGCCTCGTTGCAAGGATGCAGAGTCAGCTCTGATATACCCTTTGCACGTTATCTTAACAGTGTAGGAGCTAATTCAGAAACCCAGGACTGGCGTCTGATAAAGTCCCTCCCGGATTGGACCACTTCAGGCTGGGGACTGTGTGTTTCAGGGCTTTCCCACTTAATCAGCTAGCTGCTCATGGAAAGTTAGCATGTGAGGGGAGGCTCAGGTAAAACCCAGACTCGCTAGCTTTCCAGGTACAGGAAGTTCCTCACAGGAAGAAGGCTTCTAACGTGCTCACCCCCTTCCTGCTCCCTGATGTGGTGCTGCCCAAGTTGGACTGTACCACGTGTCATTTCTGAGAGAGGGGGTTCCTGTTACGGGGCAGGTCTCTAATTTGGGCCCTGAGTTTCTTACCCTGAGGTGTCTTTAAATCTCAGTCCTGCCGACGTCACTCCCATATTTTCATCCCCACCCAAGGAGAGAAGCTTCTTCCCTTGCTGAACGAGAGCTTGCCGCGTAGCAGCCATGGGAGACAGACGCGCCCAAACAAAGCAAGTTGCTAGTAGCGGTCACTGATCATAGAGAGTTGCAGATGCCTGTCCTAGAGAGGCATACGTCACTAGGAGCACCTCCCACTCATAGAGAGTTGGGTGGGAAGACCAAAACCCTTATGGGCAAACCATACCCTCTTCTTAAACAAATTAATTAATTATCGTATGGCAGCGTGTGTAGAACAGCCAGGAGATCCTAAGATTGTCTGGCAAGCAGAAGGTCTAGCTCTTTTAGCATCATGCACCACTAGGTGGCGAGCTAGACTTGTTTTAAGGCAAGGGACGTTGCAGGAAGTAGTTTGCCATTGCCTGCCTCTGCATCACGCTCCTGGTACCCTTCTCACACAACTCTCTAGGATCGATCTTTGCTCCTAGCAATGTGCCGGTTTTTTTTTTTTTTGCATTTGTGTCAACTGTGGCTGCCGCCGCCTCCTCACCTACTTGTCTTGTCCTCTGCCCCAGGATCCCTTTTGCGAATGGCAAGTCAACAGCAGCAAGAAGGGGGACTTCCTCTGCAGTCGCCGAGGCCGGCTGGCCAACGCGATCCGCTCTCCACAAGAGTGCCCTAAACTCTGCAACCAGTGAGTGACCCAGAGGAGGAGGAGGAGGAGGTGGCATGCATTGGGACGCTGTTGGCATTGGCACGGGACAGGGGAAGGAGTCGGAGTTTGCTCTGTAGTGTAAAGGTCACGGAATGTGGCAGACACAGGCCTGGCTGCTCTGTACTTGGGATCAGGTAGCCGCCAGCGCCTCTGGGTTTCCCAATTGTCTCGGCCTAGCGGGGAAAATTCAGTCATGCTAGGAAAAGTGGAAGGCGGGAGGAAACG